>CM040121.1:500554154-501754154 GCA_022559845.1 Amorphophallus konjac | reverse complement strand
TTGGGGCGTGACAGTTAAGTTGGTATCAGAGCCTAAGTCCAAGGACTTTGGGAGAAAAGTCATGTCATAGGATAAGTCCAAAGTTTTAGGACCCATGCCTATAAACTAAGGAAGAAATTCCCCACCTATGTGAGACATTGGGTAGAGCCCGGGGATAAGATAGTAAATTAGCTCTAGCCTAAACCCACTCATTCCATGGGAATTAACAAATTCATTATTCTTCTCAGGTACCTTATTCTTATTGTAATGGCTCATCGCGTAGACTGGAATTGTATGCAAGAGACCATTGCTGGTCTGACACAAGCATTGCAAACCATGGCGCAAGTACGCGTAGGAGCAAGAGCTGGAGACCTACATCGCAACTTTCGGAGTCTAAACCCTCCATGATTCTATGGTTCTTCTAATCCGGACGAGGCCGAGAACTAGATTGATGAAATGAACCGGATATTTGACGTCATACAATGTACAGACCAGGAAAAAGTGCGCCTTGCTACTTTTCAACTCAACAAGGATGCATGTACATGGTGGAAGTCAGTACCGGCACCCCCATCTGACGCACCACACACGTGGGAAGGTTTTCTTACCTTATTTCGTGCCAAGTACTTTTCCGAGCATATTAAGGAGCAGAAGGCTATGGACTTCGCTTCTCTATGCCAGGGCATGTTGTTAGTGGCAGAATATGAACTTCAATTTTCCCGACTGGCACCCTATGCTCCTCATTTGATTAGCACTGACTTGCTGAAGGCTAATCAATTTTTGGATGGATTAAGGCCGGGATATATTCAACAACTGGGGACCCAGAATATCCGTACATACGCGGAAATGGTCCAGCAGGCACACCTATGTGAAAGGACCTTAGAGAAGGTCAAGAAAGTAAAAGGTAAGGGCGAAGAATCAAGCCAAAGATCAGAACGGCATAATAAGAAAAGTAAGTTCAGCATCACGGAACCCTACAAATCCCGTGATAGTAAGAAAAGATCCCGAAATGGGAGTGGTAGTGGCTATCACAAGAACAAGAAAGTCAAGGAAGAAGATAAGTAGGTCGCCACGACCTGTACCTTTTGTGAGAAGTTCGGTCATTCGGCCGAAGAATGCTGAAAGCGCCTTGGCACTTGTCTACGTTGTGACAGCATGGAGCATCGCATGCCGGATTGCCCTCTTATGAAGGAGCTATCTTTTGGAGGTGGACGTAAGAGACAGGCTCGTCTCAATGCCGTTTTAGATGATGAAGCGCCCAGGGATGATGGGCTTACGGAAGGTACCATTCACATATGTTCACATCCTGCATTCGTATTATTTGATACTTGTGCTTCTCATTCTTTTATATCTACTTCCTTCACAAGAACTTTACCTCTTTCATCAGTTCCTTTACCTATGGACCTGGCTATTACTACACCTTTAGGTCCCGAAACCAAACTCACAAACTATTATCCTGATAGTGAGGTAATAGTAGAAGGACACAATCTTCCTACAAACCTCGTATGCCTTGATATGGAGGGCTACGATGCTATTTTAGGGGTAGATTGGCTTGTAGATCATGATGCCTACAATAATTGCCGCAATCGGATTATTTCTTTTCAGAAACCTGGTCTTCCAAGATTTTCCTTTCTTGGTATCAAGTATAGGAAACATCCTACCATCATTTCTTCTTTTCACGCTTGCAAACTTATTTCGCAAGGATGTGAAGCATTCCTTGCTTCTGTGATTGTTACCGAGTCTAAGGAGATAATCTTAGCAGACATCCCCATCGTAAATGAGTTTCCTGATGTATTCCCATCAGACTTACTCAGTTTACCACCCAAAAGGAAACTAAATTTCTCCATTGAACTCATCCCAGGAGTAGCACCTGTTTCAATAGCCCCCTACAGGATGTCCCCCACAGAACTTAAGGAACTGAAGAGGCAACTTCATGAGTTATTAGACAAACGTTTCATTCAACCTAGCACATCCCCTTAGGGTGCGCTAGTTCTTTTTGTCAAGAAGAAGGATGGATCGCTCAGGCTCTGTATTGACTACCGGCAACTGAATCAACTCACAATTAAGATCAAATATCTATTGTCGCGTATTGATGAGCTCTTTGATTAGCTCTCTGGAGCAGAATAATTCTGCAAGATACACCTCAAGTCAGGATATCACCAGCTCAGGATTAATGATGAAGACATATTCAAAACTACTTTTCTAAGCCGTTATGGTCATTATGAATTTATTGTAATGCCGTTCAGGTTAACCAATGCCCCAGCAGCATTTATGCAACTTATGAACAAAGTTTTCCACCCTTATTTGGACCAATTTGTGGTCGTCTTTATTGATGACATTCTTATTTACTCCAAGATAAAGGAGGAACATGAAGAACATTTGAAAATAGTCTTGCAGACTTTAAGAGAACATAAACTTTATGCCAAACTTAGTAAATGTGAGTTCTGGCTCAAGAAAGTTTCATTCATTGGTCACATTATTTCAAAGGAATGTATCGTTGTTGATCCTTCTAAAGTAGAAGCAGTCAAGAACTGGAGTCGGCAAACGACCGTGTCAGAAGTAAGAAGCTTTCTTGGTCTCGCTGGATATTACATGAGATTTATTAAGGATTTTTCTAAGATTGCTGTTCCTTTGACAAGACTTACAAGAAAAGAAAATCCGTTTATATGGTCGAAGGAATGCGAAGAGAGTTTCCTAACTCTTAAAGATCATCTCACTATAGCCCCTATATTATCATTGCCCGTTGAGGGTGGTGGATTTAAAGTCTATACAGATGCATCTGGCATTGGCCTAGGGTGCTTTCTTATGCAAACCGAGAAAGTAATTTGCTATTCTTCAAGATAGTTGAAGCGTCATGAGGACAATTATCTCGTACATGATTTAGAATTGGCGGCTGTTATAGTTGCCTTAAAAATTTGGCGTCACTACCTTTACGGAGAAAAATTCACGGTCTACTCAGACCACAAAAGCTTGAAATATTTGTTCTCCCAAAAGAAACTGAATATGAGGCAAAGAAGATGGTTGGAATACTTAAAGGACTTTGATTTTGCTATCTAATATCATCCTGGCAAGGCTAATGCTGTGGCAGATGCACTCAGCAGAAAACCAATGGGAAAACTATCAACTATCATGATTAGTATGACTAATCTCATCTCTTAATTTGCTCAGTTGAACTTATATATTGACATGAAGAAGCAAGATTTTTTTATAGCCAATATCCGAACTCAACCCACATTAATAGAAGATCTGGTCAAGTTACAAGACAATGATCCAGAATTACTGGAGATTAAAGCTAATATTGAGCAAAGGCCGGATTTCTCGATTGCCAATGATGGAAGGTTGCTATTCAAGGGCCGGATTTGTATACCGGATCACGTTGATACTAAGAAAGTGATCCTGGAAGAAGCTCATAGTTCCAAGTACACCATTCACCCTGGTGGTACTAAAATGTATCAAGATCTTAAAAGGAACTTCTGGTGGCCTAACATGAAAAGAGAAATAGCAGATTTCATGTCTCGCTATCTCACTTGTCAACAAGTAAAGGTATAACATTTAAGACCCGCAGGTAAATTACACCCCTTGAATATTCCCGAATGGAAATGGTAAGGTATAGGGATAGATTTCATTATGGGTTTACCTAAAACAAGAGGTGGACACGATGGTATATGGGTAATCATAGACCGATTGACTAAGTCTGCACATTTTCTGCCAATTAAAAGTCGATGGTCTGTGGATATTCTAGCAGCATTATATATAAGGGAAATCGTCAAATTACATGGTGTCCCTATCACTATCATTTCTGATCGAGATCCTCGATTCACATCACAGTTCTGGAAAGGTCTACAATATTCTTTAGGTACCCGACTAAACTTTAGCATGTCATTCCATCCATAAATCGATGGTCAAGCTGAAAGGATAAATCAAGTGGTGGAAGATATGCTCAGGGCTCGTGCTATTGATTTTGGAGGAAGTTGGCATGATCACTTGCCTCTAGTAGAATTTGCATACAATAATAGCTATCAAGGTAGCATTCAAATGGCACCATTTGAAGCTCTATATGGAAGAAGCTGTCGTTCCCCTATTTGTTGGAATGAAGAAGGGGAGAGACAATTTCTAGGCCCCGATATTATCAGGGATACTACTGAAAAGATAAAGCTTATTTGAGAAAGGCTCCAGATGGCACAAGATCGACAGAAATCTTATGCTGATAATCGAAGACGCGACTTGAAATTTCAAGTGGGAGAGCATGTGTATCTTAAAGTTTCTCCAGGTTGTGGTATTCGAAGATTTGGAATTAAAGACAAGCTTACCCCAAGATTCATTGGCCCATTTGAAATTCTAGAATGGGTCGGTGAAGTGGCTTATCGATTGGCTTTGCCTCCACAACTAGCAGGAGTTCATGACGTATTCCATGTTTCTATGTTGAAGAAATATGTTTATGATCCTTTCCATGTCATCACCTACGATAATCTGGAGATTAAGAAGGATTTGACATATGAGCAAAAGCCAATTAGGATCCTTGAACGAGAGGTAGGTCAACTTGGGAACAATAATATTCCTGTGGTCAAGATCTAGTGGATAAAGTCAGGAGAAACATGGGAGATGGAGGAAGCTATGTGAAGTCCCGCGATCAATGACACCCAAGAGGGATGTGAATTGGGTGATAACTAATTTTACAAAAACTTTTACCCTTTTTACAAAATATGTGATAAACAATCATTAGCAAATGAAAACTAATTAACCAATTCTCTCAAACTTTATGTTCCCACACGACCATACAACAAAAACAATCAAACCACACAAATAACACACAATGCACAGCGGTTTTTAAGGTGGTTCGGATACAACGATGGCAATCCTACGTCCACCCCTCACCAAACCCGGTGAGGCTTCACTCGAGGATAAATAGCCAAATGGAGACGACGCTCCAACCATACACGCAGGATGACACCTACCCACACACACGGGAACGCACCCTAAAACACACACACACACGAAGATGAAGTCTCCAACATGATCCAACAAGCAGATCAACAAGACACACACACGCTGCGACAAGTGTAGCACTCCACACACACAAACACTAAGATCTGGATAAATCTACACACACACGTAGATCTAAGAAGACTTACGCACACATGAATCAAGTACGACATACACACACATGACCACAGATCTAACAACGATCCACACACACACGAGTTTGCATTTTATAAGAAACACAAATCTGAAACTATAAAGTACAAAACACAAACATGAATAAACCATAGTTTAGAAAGCTCATGATTTAGGCTCCCCCTGAGTGTGTGCTCTGGATGTTTGCGTTGATTCCTTCTTCACTTGAATAGCTTGAGACTTAGCTTGAATGGCCTTGTATTTGATGTAGATCTTCTTGCACGGAGTACTGTTCACGGCTACAGTACCCTTCCTTCTTCCTTGGACAAATCCATGTATCTTCTTGATGCTTGTGAGCTTATTCTCTTCCTTCGAGACTGCTGACTTCAAATGGAGCTAGAGTACCTTCAGATGATGCTTGAATGGCTCCTTCTTCCTTGTAGCATCCTTCTTCTTCTTCCCTTGGATCACCTTGAGTTGATGAAGAGGTGTATAGATGTAGCTTTGAACCTTGATTGCTTCTACACCTTCTTGGAGGTAGATGACTTCAGAAATACCTTGAATGGGTTGGAGATAGATGAAGAGCTAGCTGCACGAGGTACTGTTCACGGAGCTACAACACCTCTCCTTCCTCCTTGGACAGCCTCCCCTTTGGATCTCTTGGATTAATTAGGGTTATGACTCTAATAGGATGTTTTATAACTCTTGGAAGGTCTGTGGACAAGCCCTAGACCAGATCCACAAATTCTGGAGGGTTTTGTGGCTTTGGGATTAAACAATAGCAAGAGGAGATGGTTCTTTCGAGATAGACAAAAGTCAATATTTTTGGCTTATCGGGGCTGGCGGTCGACTTGCAGAGGCTGGCGGTCGACCGCTACTGAGAGAACTACTGGCCGTTGGTTTCTGGGAATTCCGGTCGATCGCTATTGGGTTGGCGGTCGACTGCCACTGTGAATCCCTGTAGGCGGTGAGCTGCTGGCAGGGGCGGTCGACCGCCCTTAAGCTGGCGGTCGACCGCCCCTGAGCTGGCGGTCGATCGCCAGCTGGGCAGACCCTGGGTTTTCCCGGGTCGGTCCGTTAACCTCTTCAGCTCCGTCGCTTAAGTCCTTTAGCAGCCCGTTAATGTCTGTGGCATCACCCTTGATAGTTTAGAACGTGTCAACTGAGTCTTTGACCTTGTGAATTTTTACTGAGTGTTTTGACCAATGGTTCTTGACAGTAAATGACATATACCACCTATTTTGGATTGTAGAGGAGCATGGTGCTTATCCACATGTTTGGTTCACCAGGTGACTACCATGTGTTTGATCCTGCAAGCAAGATAGTCAAGGTTAATACCATGCTTGTTCCCGTTGAAGAGATTATGAAACCTCTTGCCTCTTGTAAAACTAACATATGCAAACAAAGGTTCAAGACTATGTAACCATTCTCATTTGCCATCTCAACCATACATAAATAACAAGAGCATGAGCAATCAACCACAAGTTTAGTTATCATCACTTAATCACACATTAAGTTTAGTTATCATCAAAATCGTAACTTAACAATCACAACAATCATCAAAACCATAACTCAACAATCTCTCTCTTTTTGATGATGACAAACTTATTGATGATGACAAACTTAATGATAAACTTATTAATGATGATATAACAGAGTGGATATAATAGAATGGCACATATATTCATCTCCCCCTGTCACACACAATCATAAATTTTTCTCCCCCTTTGATATAATCAAAAGGCGAGATAATGCAACTCTTTCTCCCACAATAGCAGTATCAAGCAAGCTAGAAGGAGCCAAATAAGGGATAACAAGATTAACACCCTTTGAAATAGCAATAGCCCATCATATCAAATTAGAAGAAGTAAGGGCAAATCATAGACGAGCAAAGCAATATGATGCTAATTAGAAGAAACCAATTGGTGATTATTCTCATAAATCAATATGATACCATCCAAAGTAAATACAGTCAAGCATGTATTGATACCAATTGAAGGTGGTGATTGGCCTCAAGGATATGAACCAATGGAGGAAGATGTGCACAGGATGAGGTGTTCAGCAGAAAAGCATTCAAAATCTAGATCCCATGGCAGATTTTCACAACAAACAAGAGCAGGAGGACATATCAAAAGGATTTTCTTTGATTTCTAATTTTTCATATTTTTATATTTTGGTTTGAAATGCATGAAATGTAACATATGCAAGTGATGACATGTGGGATGATTAAGAGCTATCAAACCAAAACGTATATATACATGTAACATAGCTCCCCCATACTTATATAAGAAGGGAATGAGTAAAAGAAAGATGCAAGAGAGTCATGACAACCGGAATGCACATGTGTAGCACATTGGAAATTGTGCAATCATATAGGAGATTCATGCAATTCCTAAAGCATTCAATCAATTTTCTGAATCCATAATGAATCAAATTTCCAGATGTGTAAGTGAGTACCATGAAAAATGATAGTTGCAATATGGATATTCAGATTTTCATATTAACACAATGAGACATTTTACAGACTGCACTTCAATTTGAGAACAGCGTATTGGAGGCTACGCTCTACCCCAAAGAGTTTTCACCATCATTTTTCAACTCAACCATTCTCATAGATAGTCAGAGTTTTTCAAGAGTGGTCAGGTTCAAATAATTCCTTTTCACGCAAGTAGACGTATTGAGCTCATGCCAGAATCCCCAGTTACTCAGAATACATAACCATTTCACCTCATTATGAACAGAGATACTAGTCAACACTTTTCAGATATGAACCAAATCACGTCTCAGGTGACATGTGCCTAGTTTACTCAGTGAGATCGAGCATTGCTCTATCTTTCATTTTCATTTCAGATTTTTCAACAAAGATAGGTAGGTAACTTTTTCCTCAACTGTCTCTTCAACATACATGCAGCAAGTTTAACATCTCGAGAGTGTTGAAACGAAATTCATATATCCTTATCTTTAACACTCATTTTCACATTTTGTGCATGAAGTGTGTGAATTTGATTCAACATGTATACCAAAAATATCATGAACTCATAACAGGGCAGCTCCCCCTAAATAGATGCACTTATGAAATAAGAACTCCCCCAGAGTGTACGACATGAAACGCTCCAATAATGACTCAAATGCAGCATTATTTATCAAGAAGGCATAAGGCCATAGAAATGACAAGGATGGGGGTGGATAACATATAATTAGCAAGCATGCATGCAGAGGGAATGTATGCAACATGCAATGCAAATATGCAGCTGATACCAAACAAATGGATACCAATTGAATGCAGATAATGCATAAGTACTGATGCAATGCAACCTTTGATCATATAGTAGTGGAATGGAAATGTAATATGCCAAGAAAAAATGCAATGTAGTGCAAAGCTTCTGATATCAAATGAATGAGCTAACTGCAGTTAATGCATGAATTCTAATGCAATGCAAAATTAACATGGGTGCAAAGTGTAAGTTTTTAGTTTTTCATTTGAGTGAACTAAATGCACCTAATGCATTGGATTCTGATGCATGCAACCTATAACTATATGAGAATGGAAGATATGATGCAAAAGTAAGATGAGAGCTTTGATTTTCAAGCCAGTGTGGCAAAATTCTCAGTGAAAACATCCACATTCTATTCATGAATCATCAAATATTTTTCATGACATGACCTTTATAAATAAGTGTGCATAAATGATTAAAATTAAGCAATGCAACCCAATTTTCAGAATTGTTCAAAATCAGATTTTTAAATGTCATTCACAAGTGTTGAGATGAGAATTCATCTAAAAGTCAAATCTATGAATCATTTACTCACAAACATGTTTTCAAGTTACATAGCTCAGCTCAAGGATTCATTCACAAATCAACCAATCACAAGCCAGTCACAATTGTCAAGATCTGGTACGAGGCAGAGATTTTAGTTCAAAGACCCAGCTCACGCATACAGAATACTTCCAAGTGGACATGATCCACTCTTCCACAGATGCCATTTAATATACCAGATATGTAATTCAATTCAAGTGTGATCATGCAATTCAAATTGAGAATATTCAATATGCAACCGCTTCATACGCATCTTTCAAGATTTTCAATTTGATTCAATCAATTAGGCACATTCATCACAACATGCTAGTTAATGACAATTCATATTTTTAGAATCAATAGCTGTGACTTGAGAGTATCACCAACTGACAAAGACGGCCATTGGATGAATTGACAAGGTTGAATTACCTTAGTTCAGGAGACAAGATCAAAAGTCTTCAATCACTAGAATCACCAACCTCACGAGGGTTGATATTTCAGCTTTTGCTTTCTTACCTTTGCCTTGAGAATCTATTTTCTTCCAAACCTTTCACCTGATTTACCTTGGGTACTTACTTCAACACATACAAGACTTTCACCACTTTGTACTTGAGTCGATCCTGGAAGTTGTTCTACACAAAGTAGCACATCTTCTTGTAGCAACTTGAGAGGGTTCTCATCATTTTCATCCTTGCAAGGTATTCTTCTAGTTGATTCAAGCTTAGCCCATCATCATTTGAATTTTGGGAGTATAATCTACATCCAAAGATAGAAAGGTTTGATTTGTCAATTTTGATTCAAATTTATTAATAATGACATGACAAATAATTTTAACAACCAACACCCCTAGATAGTTCTAGATGCAATGCATGACTCATGTGTGAACCTAAATGTTAAGCCCATATGACGAATCTGATGACTCCCCCTCAATGTGTGCATGACTGTGACATGCTCAGTAAAAATCTAATGCCATGTGCAGCCTGTGACTGATTGACTCATAGTACCGGGCGGAGAACTTAGATCTGAAGATCACCTCACGCGTAGTGATAACTTTCAGACAGGCGTAACCTGCCCTTCCACATGTCATCATTTGATATACTATGTAGTCAAGGGTGGTGAAGGTAGGAGGATTGCTATGCATTATGACATTAATTCACAATGTTCATTTTATGCATGATAGTACGTGAAGGCTTATGCAAACTCAGTATATGCAGCGAGATTTATTGACGGTTTCAAAACTCCACTTCAACAAGATGCTATATGAGGATGATATGCACAAGGGTATGCAACTATCTATGGATGGAATGCATGTACAGACTCATGCAAGATCACATAACTATACAGCACATGGTAAAACACGACATAACACTTTTAGTGGAGAGAGTGAGAGGGATATCACCTGAGAAATCAAATTCAGTTTTTGATTTTTATTCCAACCTTGCTTGAGTCACTTGACTCGTATGCCTTACCGTCTTGATGAAAATAGATGTCATACTTTCCATTTCCATGGCACTCCTGTAAAATAGATTTCTCAATTTACATTCTTAGGTACCCAAATCATCTTGGGTCCCTGTGGGTTAGCAGCATTCTTGGCACGTGGCTTCCACTCCTTAACAACATTCAAATTATCATCTTTCACAAGAAAATAATCATGCTTAACATTTCCAGATTTGCCAAAGTGATGGTAGACGGCACGTGGCATCATCTTCTTTCTTCTCATGGGTTCTACTGATTTGCGTGTGTGAGCATGATGTGTTGAGTAGGAGTTCTCTCTCTTCAACAATAACCAGCAGTGTGAAGTTGTATGACTCCTTTTACCACAGTGATTGCAATGCATAGAAGATTTTGTTGTGAAGGCTCTCTTTGCATTTTTTAAAACAGCTTGGTTTCTACATGCTCTCAAATCATCATTCTTCATAATGAAATAATTATGCATAGCATGTCCATATTTTTCACAATAAAAACATATGAGTTTCTTTATAATTGGTTGTGTGTGTGTGGAAGAGGTATGTTCAGTATGCATGGAGGTGCTAGCAGCATTTTTAGATTTTTGATGCAAATTGATTTTTTTTATGGATGCATGTGTGTGTGCAACATGATTTTTTCTTTTTCAGATTTTCATTTGATATTTTTATTGTCTGTGAAGAAGATTGATTTGGGGACCCATTTGATGTACTGGCTATGTTTGAACTGTGCACAAAAGATGTATAAACTTTATTTTCAAACTTCTTTTTATTCACAGGATTAAAACCCAACCCTTCCCTTTGAAAATTCACTTTCGTCCCCAACAATTTGTCTAAATTTTCTTGACCATTCATAAATCTAGACAATGAAGCATTCAAGTCAATAATCTCTTTCCCAAGAGATGCAATGTGCAATTCATAGGAAAGAAGTTTATTTTCACAGGAGTTGACTTGTTCATGTAAAATAGCATTGATGGTTTTATGACTTTCAATTTCTTGCAACAAAGCATGTACTTTTTCAGATTGATCAATATTCATAGATTTTCTTTTTTCAAAAGTAAGCAATCTTTCAGAAATGGTTCTATTCAATTCCTTCAGTTTCTCATTTTCTATTTCAAGATTTTTATCATGAGCAAACTCATTTTAACCATTGTTCATAAGACGTACTCTCTCTCTCAGCTCTTTGTTTTCCTTTCTTAAAGAAGAAATTTGATCTTTATGAATTTCAATGTCAAACACATGACCATCAATCAATTCCTTCAAGTGCGAGCATTCTTTACATGGAGAATCACATTTATTTTGTCCAACATTCGTTTTTAATTTTTTATTTTCAGACTTAACCTTCTCATATTTATCAGCAAGCTCATCATATGCAATCAGTAACTCCTCATAGCTAAATTCATCTTCATTATCAGAATCAGAATTTACCTTTGAGCTTAATTCAACTTGCTGATCACTCCCTTGATCACTTGTGCCTGCCACAAGACATTGATCTTCATGCCCTTCCCGGACTTTGGTTAAGCCAACCAAGATATCCTTCGCGGATCTGCAATGGGAGACAAAAGGGAAATGATTAGAATCAACTGCAGCAATAAGCAATTTTAGAACCAAACAATTTTGATCATGTTTGAGCTTGGAATATGCGGTCCAGATAGATTTGTCTTTAGGCAACTCATAAGGACCATGTGAGATAAGCTTCCATAGCTTATGATCATATGAGTTGACTAGACTGCACATCCTTCCTAACCACAAATCAAAATTACAACCATCAAACACCGGTGGAGAATTCAAAGTGTACATAATGGTAGTCATTGATCTAGATCACTCTAGATCGTTAGATCTATGAAATTAGAGCCATGGCTCTGATACCAATTGAAGTCCTGCGATCAATGACACCCAAGAGGGGGGTGAATTGGGTGATAACTAATTTTACGAAAACTTTTACCATTTTTACAAAATATGTGATAAACAATCATTAGCAAATGAAAATTAATTAACCAATTCTCTCAAACTTTCTGTTCCCACACGACCATACAACAAAAACAATCAAACCACACAAATAACACACAATGCACAGCGGTTTTTAAGGTGGTTCGGATACAATGATGGCAATCCTACGTCCACCCCTCACCAAACCCGGTGGGGCTTCACTCGGGAATAAATCCCCAAACGGAGACGACGCTCCAACCACACACGCAGGATGACACCTGCCCACACACATGGGGATGCACCCCAAAAAACACACACACACGAAGATGAAGTCTCCAACACGATCCAACAAGCGGATCAACAAGACACACACACGCTGCGACAAGTGCAGCACTCCACACACACAAACACTAAGATCTGGATAAATCCACACACACACACGCAGATCTAAGACCTACGCACACACGAATCAAGTACGACACACACACACATGACCACGGATCCAACAATGATCCACACACACACGAGTCTGCAGTTTATAAGAAATACAATTATGAAACTATAAAGCACAAAACATAAACATGAATAAACCACAGTTTAGAAAGCTCCTGATTTAGGCTCCCCCTGAGTGTGTGCTCTAGATGTTCACGTTGATTCCTTCTTCACTTGAATAGCTTGAGACTCAGCTTGAATGGCCTTGTATTTGATGTAGATCTTCTTGCACGGAGTACTGTTCACGGCTACAGTACCCTTCCTTCTTCCTTGGACAAATCCATGTATCTTCTTGATGCTTGTGAGCTTATTCTCTTCCTTTTAGACTTCTGACTTCAAATGGAGCTAGAGTACCTTCAGATGATGCTTGAATGGCTCCTTCTTCCTTGTAGCATCCTTCTTCTTCTTCCCTTGGATCACCTTGAGTTGATGAAGAGGTGTATGGATGTAGCTTTGAATCTTGATTATCTCTACACCTTCTTGGAGGTAGATGACTTCAGAAATACCTTGAATGGGTCGGAGATAGATGAAGAGCTTGCTGCACGAGGTACTGTTCACAGAGCTACAATACCTCTTCTTCCTCTTTAGACAGCCTCTCCTTTGGATCTCTTAGATTAATTAGGGTTATGACTCTAATAGGATGTTTTATAACCCTTGGAAGGTCTATGGATAAGCCCTAGACCAGATCCACAAATTCTGGAGGGTTTGGTGGCTTTGGGATTAAACAATAGCAAGAGGAGATGGTTCTTTCGAGATGGACAAAAGTCAATATTTTTGGCTTATCGGGGCTAGCAGTCGACCTGCAGAGGCTGGCGGTCGACCGCTACTGAGAGAACTACTGGCCGTTGGTTTCTGGGAATTCCGGTCGACCGCTACTGGGCTGGCGGTCGACCGCCACTGTGAATCCCTGTAGGCGGTGAGCTGCTGGCAGGGGCGGTAGACCGCCCCTGAGCTGGCGGTCGACCGCCAGCTGCGCAGACCCCGGGTTTTCCCGGGTCGGTCCGTTAACCTCTTCAGCTCCGTCGCTTAAGTCCTTTAGCAGCCCGTTAATGTCTGTGGCATCACCCTTGATAGTTTAGAACGTGTCAACTGAGTCTTTGACCTTGTGAATTTTTACTGAGTGTTTTGACCAATGGTTCTTGACAGTAAATGACATATACCACCTATTTTGGATTGTAGAGGAGCATGGTGCTTACCCACATGTTTGGTTCACCAGGTGACTACCATGTGTTTGATCCTGCAAGCAAGATAGTCAAGGTTAATACCATACTTGTTCCCGTTGAAGAGGTTATGAAACCTCTTGTCTCTTGTAAAACCAACATATGCAAACCAAGGATCAAGACCATGTAACCATTCCCATTTGCCATCTCAACCATACATAAATAAGAAGAGCATGAGCAATCAACCACAAGTTTAGTTATCATCACTTAATCACACATTAAGTTTAGTTATCATCAAAACCATAACTTAACAATCACAACAATCATCAAAACCATAACTCAACACTATGGGCAGGAAATATCCAGAGTTATTTAATTATAAATACACTCTTAATATAATCCATGTATTGAATTTGGGGACCAAATTGTCTTAAGTGGGGGAGGGTGTAATGCCCAGGAATTTTATAATTTATTTCTAGGAATTTTTTGGAATTTACAAAGGCCCAAATGAATTAATAAATGAATCATTATTAAAGCCCAATTATGATGAACAATTAACCTATCGTATTTATTGAAGCCCGAAGGATTTAAGGACTAAGCCCATGAAGTTTGGCCTATATTCTAGAAGGTTAATTAATTTATTCACAGAATATAAGGATAAATACCCCTTTTAAGTGGATAATAGAAAAAAAAGAGTTTGAATCAATTCAAATTCGACGCCTAGGATCTGTGACAGTCTATCGTGCAACCGCTACATCCAAGAAAGCGGCCCATTATTCGACCGCTATATTCTGTCAATTCTGTGAATTGAAGAAACAGCAAAAAGATTGGATTTTTAAGGCTCTATCACCTAGGGATCGAGATGAGAAGGCTAGTAAACATCTTAAGGACTCTCAGAAGTCGATCTAAGGTTTAATACGGATTCTAGGATCGTTCTAATCCTCAAACCCTAGCCAAACCCTATAAATAGGACCTAGTTTTGACTTGTACGACCCTTACATTTGGCTCGCATGGAATCAAGGTAAGAAGTATTATTTTGGGTAAGTTATTAAGAAGTTTTTATTCCCAATACATAGGACTAACATCCCTCAAATTTTCATGCTATGAGATCAAGCACACAAGGAGATAGATGCCTGCAAAATTGCTGGTTCTACATTAGCGACCCAAGAAACTGAGCAAAAGTCCGGTGAAGATCAAGGAATTAGGAAACCAAATCGAGGTAACTAGCATTAGTACCTTTATACCTTTTTGTTCCCCTTAGTATCTACCTCTTACCCTCTAAGTTTCATGTCATTATGTCAAGTGGATCAAGAGATATTAGGAGGTGAAGTTACTGATTTACAATAGGAAGTGCAGTCTTAAGGGTCGACTTCCAACATCAAATTCAAAGCCGAAAAGCCTTAGCAGTGGTAGGTCATCTCGTGAACAGTTGAAATCTCATTCTAGGGATAAAAGCCCTCTTATTTCACTTGATTTCATGCTTTATGGACCGAGAATTTCATGTTTTATGCATGTAGTATACATTCATGCATATTCCTAGCCCTACATAAGTTAAGAGGAACTTTCTTGTTGATTCACAGAAAACCCATGCATATTGTTAGCTTAACCTACATTCTATCATGATAGGGAAGTTTATACATGTTGATTTCCATACATGATGTGTTTTAGACATTGTTCTTCTTATTTTAGTTTTACTGTCAGACGTTCTCTAGCGGCCTAGTCTTTGACCGTAAACCTTGTGTAGTGGCCCTACGGCAAACCGCTAGACACACTGTGAACTCGATTTTTATGAAATCTTTGATGAACCACAGATAGACCGTTAAAGTCCCTCTGGCGGCCTTACGATAAACCGCCAAGCTGTCTGTAACGGCTCTATATTAGACCGCCAATGTTCTATTTTCTGTCAACCCGAGATAGATTTAAGAACTGCCCATTAACTTATAAGTAAGCTTAGTTAACTATGTTCTAACCTATTTTAATGGTATTTCATTACTCTGAGTTTTAAATTATTGATTCATGATAGTGATCGCATGTTCTTTATCATACTTGGGATTATTTTAAAACTTATGCTAATTTCATGCCAAAACTTATACTTTGTATTAAATACATCTTTCAAGGGTGATAATAAACGTGGTTCACTTATTGGTATATCACTATTACAAATTCTCTTCTTATCTTAGAGTCATCCCTATAAGTACATGGCATATATTTCGGTATATGACCATTAGTTACCCTTTTGCACTATAGGGACATAATCTTGAACTTGATAACCTCTCCTTTGGATATTCCTTCCAATGGACTAGAAAATCTTGTTTCAAAGCCTCCATAATTATCCGCGAGCCCGGGATTCCCACTAGGACGCCGAGTTGGTTGTACCATTAAAGCCCAAATTGTCTAGAAAGCACTACCGATGTTTTCTGAATTATGTCCTGTAACGGTTCAATACTCGACCGCTAAGGCCCTTAACGGTCCAGTATCTAACCGCCACGTTCTCTGAGTCCAATTGATTTCTTTTTAGATTCAGCCCACTCTAGCGGCCTAATATCAGACCGCCATATCAATATAGCGGCCATGTTATAGACCGCTAAGTTTTCTGAATAATGTTGACCCAAGGTTTGACCCAAGGGTTAATAATCCTATGATCCTAGATTGACTAATGATAGTCTAGGACTTGTAACCATATTCAAAGACATCTAAGATAAAGTATGAAAGATAAAGAATGTACCGTTATGCTGTCGAATCTTCTCCACGGCATAACTTAGTTATTAATGCATTTCTTGAACTCATAAATCTATATTTAGTGCATTCTTATTATTGACATTGAGTCTTGAACACTTATTTAACTTATTACATGTGTGGCCAACTTTATTGCTATATACGTAGAAGTAGCTTGATTTATACTTGAAGATGTGGTTCGAGCACTGATTGTGTTCAAGGGCTCTATGCTAGTCCCCTCGGCTGATTGTCGGAAACATACTATTATAAACCATGGGGTATGATGCTACTGGCATCGCATTGTACTGGGAGTACACTCTTTATAAATAAGTGAAATTATCCACGGCTCGTGAAGTGAAATTATCCACAGAAATGAACGAAGTACTTGTTACTAAGTGAAAAATACATTCTCGCTTGACTTGTTAGTACATTCTCGTTACATTATTGTTCATGAAAGGCCATAATTACATTCTTGCTTGATCATGCTTGCTCAATCATATCTTAACTTGATCATGTCTTGTTACTTTGGTTTATTCACGTGATTTTTTGCATTCGCATGATTTTACTTTATTTTTTAGAGCCAAAAATGTTAATCACTTTAATATTGCATTGATGTTGATGCGAAGATATCTACTGGGTAAGTGTGCTCATTACCTATTTCCCAATCTTTCCAGGAGATGCAAGTAGTTCGGATTAGGATTCAAGTTATTCAAGTGATGGGTCCGGGAGCGAATGAAGTCACATAATATTGAGAGAAGACTTAGGAAGTCAATGATGTCTAGATCTAGTTCATGTAATTTTTTCTTTAATTGAGCCACATAGTTGAATAATTGATGTATTTGGATCATTCTGATTATTAATAAAAGTAAAGGTTTGAATAAATTATTGTGTAATTGCATCTTATGTGTGATTGTTGTTGCGCTCTCGTTTTTCTTGCTTGCATGAGACTTACCATTCTGGATGTTCACGTTTCCCGAGATTGTCTTCCGCTATATTAAAAGCTCAGCACATGACATGGTGTGTCCAATTTCTCTTTCCCTTTTCCTGGGCAGAATGTGACGGTTTTAAACTCAAAGGGTTTCTTCTTTGTTGGGTCATAGCCTAGACCCTCTATATTGAAATTGACCTTTATGCCTAGCATGGTATCAATGTTAGTTTTTCCTTGCACAAAATTCTCCAGCATTTTTTGTTTATCATTTAGATCTTTCTAGAGTCTTTCACATTGTTTTAGGATTTCAGTGTTTGCATTTTTCATAGCTTCTATTTTTCTTTTGTCAACTCCATTTCTTTCTGAATCTCTTGAAGCTTTAACTTAAGTTCATCTATATTTTCCTTTATTTCTTCTTTTTCTGCTCTCAGATTTTTACTTTCAATTTTTAGAGAATTCGTTTCTTCTATTTGTTTCTTAAGATCTTCAATTTCTTTTTCCATACAGATTTTATCACTAAGGGCATTATTCAATTTCCTTTTCATGGACATGTTGTCTTTGGTTTGACAGTTTAATTTATCTAACAAGTCAGCGTAAGCATCTTCCCATTCATCAATTGGATAATTTTCAAAAGGGTTGCTTACCTCAGTTTCGCTGTCAGCCATTAGGCACAATCCCCGCTCCTCTCATCTGAAGATCCGCTCTCAAGGCCTTCCCGCTCCATGTGCAAACCACGGCCTGGGGCTTTTTCTTCAACACTTTCCCATTCTTCTACACGAGCTCCAGGCATTCGTTCTTCATATGCCCTGGCTTCTTACAATGAAAACAAGTAATTTTTTCAGCACTTTTGTTTTTATCAAATTTAAAATTGGTAATCTTACCAGCTTGTTGAGGTCTCCTTCTCCTGAAGTTTTTACGTCTGGACCTCAGAAATTTTTGAAACTATCGAGTGAGCATAGCCTGCTGCTCATTATCTAGCCCTGAGAAGTTCTCATATTCTTCAATGCTTTCACCACTACTTCTAGACACCTTAAGAGTAATAGTTATTCCCTTTCTGTTTTATTCATTGCTCCTCTTAAGGTTGATTTCGTAGGCCATCAGGGAACCTATCTGAAGAGGCGTGATCTCGCGTGGATCCTGAAAGGGCAGAAGATCACCAGATTGTGAACTGTAAGAAAGGGAAACGGATCAGGGGGCCCAGGGATGAGTCCCTGGGGAAAAACCCTCCGATGCTTAAGTTAGTAAAGCTATGGTGGGAGCAATATAGAGAGGAAGTAGCTTCAGCGCGAGATCCCTCTCCACTAGAAGGGTGAAGTGGTTCCTGCTCCGGAGTTTTGAGCGTGTGGTTGCCCTTACCTTTCGTCGGAGGGTATCCCTGGTTTAAATAGTATGCTACCTTCTGGAGTCCTGTAAGTCGAGGGGTTTCAGGTGGGAGTTACGTCCTCAACGTGGACGTTTATTGCCTCATCGTGGGAGCGTTATCACCTTGGGGAGCTGGAGTCCCTCACCCTTATAAATTCTTGATCACAGAGGACTCTTAACGGCTGCATGGATAAGCATTCGATGGTCGACCGTTTCGAGCTTAGGGGGGCCAGCCGTATCCGGGCAATGGGCCTAGCTCGGACGGAGATGGGTCGGAATGATCGTGTGCGCCTCCCCATATCCTGGCTGAGGATAGATCAGGTGTAGATCATTCTGACGACCTGACCGTCACTTGGGCCTTCTGAGCCTGAGGGCCGCCTAGGAAGGTTGGGTCCCTGAGCGATCTTTTATTGGGCTTTTAGTCCGGAGTGGACCATGTGGGCTATCACTCGAGCAAGCGTGGCCTTGTTTGGTCCTGATGGGCCTAGTTCGACTGCTCTTTGTCTGGGCTGCAGAAATCTCCCTCTCCACTTGTCCCCCTCCTACTCCCGAGCCAGGGAAGGCTCGGAAGAGTATATGTTCGAGGGTTTAGGACCAGCGTGGCATAGGTGGGTGGAGATCTGGTGGTGTGAGTAAGCCATGCGTCATGGTCACAAAGGCCCGTAATGATGGTAATCCTGACGGATTTGAAATGAAGGGGCCCCCTTTTCTCGGAGGTCGGAACGGCGCGCCGCCTCCCGTGAGGGGATATAGGCGTTTGGGCGCTCTTCGACATTCCATACTTCCTCCGTTTTTAGGGTCTAGCCTCCCTTCAAATTTCTAGGCTCCTTTATGCGTCGTGAGGGCACGACGGAAGAGCAAAAACTTGCGGCGGCATTCGCAGAGTTGGCCGAGGTGGCGGCGGAGGCCATCCGGTAGCTCCCTCTTCCCCCAGAGTCTTCGGGGTCGCGAGAGTGCTTTTCGTCGAGCTCTTCCTCAGAATCCATGGCTGACCAACATTCGGGGGAGTCGAGCGATGAGCCCGTGGCGAAGGCGCCGGTCCCTAACTGCAGCGAGCTAAGGGAGGCCGATGTGAGGAGGTTAGAGCACCAGTTCCGCCATCCCTACAAATACTATTTCGTTGTCGCCGCCCTGCACAAGATGAGCTTGGACTCCCGTACGGGCCACTTCTGCTTCTTTCTCTTGGCGTGGAAGAGTGGGTTCCGTCTCCCTTTCGAGCCCTTCATCCTCACGCTCCTTAATTTTTTTTCGTTGGTGCCGGTCTAGCTGGTAGCCAATTCATATCTTCTCCTCTCTGCCTTGTTGAACACATGTGCACCATGATTACTATTATGGTTTTGATGATAGCAACTACTATAAGTCACATTGAGTTTGCATATGATGTCATTGTGTATCTGTTTAAGCAGTTTGTCATTTCATCGAACAGGTTGCGGGCATGTGCACTGCATTCCAAGTCTACACGTTGGACAAAGTCTGTACATTGGATGAAGTCTATACGTTGGACGAAGTCTATACGTTGGACAAAGTCTATACGTTGGACAAAGTCTGTACATTGGACAAAGTCTATACGTTGGACTAAGTCTGTACGTTGGATAAAGTCTATGCATTGGAGAAAGTCTGTACATTGGACGAAGTCTATATGTTGGAAAAAGTATGTACATTGCTGAACATGAAGTCTGTACGTTGGCTGCCTAGCACAACTCGAAGTCTATACGTTGCTGCACACAAAGTCTATACGTTACTGCAGATGAAGTCTGTACGTTGGCTGCATGCACAACTCAAAGTCTGTATGTTGCACAACATGAAGTCTGTACGTTGCTGCAGATGAAGTCTATACGTTGGCTGCATGCAAAAAACAAAGTCTGTACGTTGCACAAGACAAAGTCTGTACATTGGCTGCTAGCACAACTCCAAGTCTGTACGTTGGTTGATGGCTGCAACACAAGTCTATATATTGGCCGGCTACTTCACACGCAAAATCTATACATTGCGTTCTATTGTGTTCATGCATCAAGTTACCAAGTCTGTACGTTCATGAAGCAAGTCTGTACAGGCTCATGCATGCTCAAGGTGCAAAGTCTGTACAGAGTTCATACATGCGCACAAAGTCTACACGTCCAAGCCTTGATGCAAAGTCTATACAACAACTACAAGCTTCATTCAAATAGCCAAGGCCACTGCACAAGTTGAGAGTCAAAAGACAAAGATTCAGTTGGTACTTTCTAGACCAACAAGGATGAAGTTACAGACATGAACATGCTACTAATGGACACAAGCGACGGATCTGAAGCGGCTAACGGACCGACCCGGGCTGGACCGGGGTCTGCCCAGCTGGCGGTCAACCACCAGCATAGGGGCGGTCGATCGCCCCAGCCAGGGACCCCCCGACTGTAGATCTGTCAGCTGCAGGTCGACCGCCAGCCAGTAGCGGTCGATCGGATTTCCCAGGGATCATCCATTTGCAGGTGTTTCAGTAGCGGTCGACCGCCAGAAGCCACAGGTCGACCGCCAGCCCCGATGCAGCCATGTTTGACTTCGAAATCCACCTCGTGGCCAGCCCCTTTCCATGGATTTCTTTAATCCAAAAGTCACCTAATCACCCACAAATTGTGGATCTGGTCTGAAGGATGTCCAAGGACCATTCAAGGTCTATAAAACCTATTGGACTTTTGTGACTTCCCTAGTGTTTTGATGATGAGCATCACTATGTTAAATATTATTATTTTAATCAGATATCTTGAGTAATGTTATGCATTTGAAATTTCCATGATTAACAGGAAAACTACCATGAGATAATACCTTGCATGTCCGTAATGTTCCCTTCATACTTCGTGTTGTTTGTGTTCACTACACTCCGTGTTGTCCTTTTGTACGTCGTGTTGTTCCAACTATGTTTGTTGGTTGTCTTCGTGTCGCTCCATCTGTGTCACCCCTATGTCTTCGTGTCTTATGATATAGCCAAGTCTATACAGCCTCATCTTTATCATCGTCCCAAGCCAAAGTCTACACATTATCTTAGCGTCATGCATCAGTCTTCAAAGTCCATACAAATGCTCTGTAGCATGTTCGAAGCTAAGTCCATACACTGGTTTAAGTTTCCAAGACTATTCTTTGGCCGCTGAACTTTGAAGTCTATACATTGGTCTTCACTTCAAGTATGTACAACCATTGTCTTGCCAAAGTATATACGTTGTGAACCCTCAAGTCTGTACAGACTTTGCCTTGTTCAAGTCTGTACATCATCCAGTTCTTTGGCAAGTCTATACCTTGTGAAGGTCCATACATTCGATTGCGTAGCCTTGAAGCCGTTCCAAGTCTATACATCCAGTTGAACGCAAAGTCTTCACATCGCCTCATCATATGAAGGCTGTACGTTGCAAGTGTCCTTCTTGTTTTTGTGATCACACTTCGTGTCAGTTTCTATTTTCATCTTCGGGTTGTTGTCAGCCCGTGTCGTCCTCGTCTTCGAGTTGTTCATACGTTCGAGCAACTTAGTACTCGAGTTATTTTCGTGTGTATTCAAGTCTTTTTAGTAAAGTGTCATTTCACCTCGTGCCGTTCTCTTTGCTGTTTGTTATGTCGTGTTGATTTTTGTATTCGTGTCTTCGTGTTGCTTTTGTATTCGTGTCTTCGTGTTATTCTTGTGTTTATGTCCTCGTGTTGTTTCTTTCTATCTTCGTCTAGGTATCCTCTGATCGCGTGTCTTACTACCGTTTTTATTCCGTGCTATTTCCTTTTTACCTCGTGCTGTTCTCATCTGACTTCATGTCATTTTCTTTGTAGTGTTAGCTTTATTATTGTGTATCTCGTGTCGTTCTCTTCGTAGTGTTTGTTTTGTTACAGTGATACTTCGTGTCGTTCTCTTTGTAGTGTTAGCCTTATTAGTATGTATCTCGTGTCGTTCTCTTTTTACCTCGTGCTGTTTTAATCTGACCTCGTGTCATTCTCTCTTTATTTCGTACTGTAGTAATCTTGTGTATCTCGTGTCGTTCTCAGTACAGTGCATCTCGTATTGCTATCACATACCTCATGCAGTTTTAGTTTTTGTGGCCCTCAGTTATAATCGTTTTATTTCTTTGCAGGAGAAGAACAAAAACAAAAAGAAGAAGGTGGTCCGAGGAAGAATATTCCCAGTGACTGGGCTGCACGTGATCCAATGCTAAAGGAACCAATGCTATAAAGGCACGTGACAAGAAGGTTCTGGATGAAGTGTGGGAGGCACACGCATTCTGCACCTTATCCACCTGCTGCTGCTGCTATATATTGAAGCCTTCGTCCACAGATGAAGGTTGATCGAAAGGGAAAAGCAAAAAGCAGAAGTGCAGAGAGTTCGATCCAGAAAAAGAAGAGAAGAAATTTGAGTGAGAGCAGAAGAGAAAGAGCCTCCCTGAGAAACTAGAGTGTTCCAATTGAGAGAGAAGAGAGAGCAGAAGAGTGATCAGAAGATGGGTATTGACTTACGGATCAAATCCGAAGTCTGCTGCTCAGTTTGAGCTACATTATTTCCAGTTTCTGAGTTTTGGATTCCATCTTTCTTGTTTTCATTTTTGTCTGTTTTTCTTTCTTGATTGAGAGTTCTCTGTGTTTCCTCCTGGTGTTCAGGGGAAGGGAGAGACGTGTTCTCTCTGGTTCACTTGCAACAGAGGTTGCAGTCTTGTTCCCTCTCGAAGAAGAGGTGTTCCGTCTAGGCTCGGAGGAAGAGAGACCTTGGTCTCTGGTTCTAGTGACTGCAGATCACTAGTGTTCCCTCCGGTTGGAGGAAGAGGAAATTGTTTCCTGTTTCTAGGGACTTGGCGTCCTTAGGGTTCCCTCCGGGTGTGGAGGAAGAGGGGAGAGTGTTCCCCTGTGAAGCTGTGAATCAGCCGTTGTTGCAGACTGAGTCTGCTTTGCTAGCAGGTGCTAGTGGAAGCCTCACTTCGATTTGAAGTGAGGGGTGGACGTAGGTGTAAGGTTTCGCACAGCACCTACGGGTGACGCAGCGGATAACAGAATTTAATTTGTCCGATCCCGGTATTGTGGAAAGCTTAATCTATGCTCTAATCGGTGTTTCTAATACCCTAATTACGGGTTACGTGTTTCACCTTGCGCGGAATGACGCTGTCCGCTAAGCCCGATGCAGAAAAACCGAGCCGCACAGCTGTACGGCCTCTAGAGATGATCCACACGGATCCTTGCGCAGCGACGGTACCTCCCCGGCACGACCTTCCCCAGCTCAATCACCTTTAGGAGAGAGAGAGAGCAAGAGAGAGAAAGGGGGAGGTTAATCCTCTCCCTTAAGCTTAATGCTTGTTAGCTTAAGGGAAGGAAGGAAGCAAGAGTTTGAATGAACTCACGTATGTGGCTATATATAGAGTTTAGGTTTATTAGAAAAGGGTTCTAAAAGACCAAAACTGTATATATGTCCTTTCTCATATTATACATATGTATTAAACTCCGTTTACACTCCTTTCCAAAAGGAATTAAATGGAAATAATACATACACTTGTATAATAATTATCCGTCACCTAAGAATCCATTGTGTGTGATCCTCTAGGCCCATAGTCACTCTAGTTTAAGCTCCATTAACTTCTAATTCTCAATTAAAAGTAAATTAAACGTATTCTTCGCTTCTACTAGACCCGAACAATAGTTTAATTTATTCCGAACCTTTGATCACGTTGGGTCAAGTAAATCCGCGTGATCCTAGATGACCCCAGGTTTAAACCAACCTGTCTGGTACCTGTAAGTCCACAGTTACCGCATCGATATAATCCCTCGCTCCTTCTATGAGTCTGGTACGATCGAGGGTATGGTTTCTGTCAAACCCCATGATCGTGCCATTTGACTATGACCTCCTTAAAGTGTATGACGTCCGTTCTAAACGAACTTATACGACCCTGACCAGGGATTTAACGGAGCGTCAATGTCATGACCCATTAACTGTCTGATATATACCCGACAGTGAGCGATCCCCTCTTAACCATTGATGATCTTGACACGTATTATGGAGTGGTTAACGACTCGGCACCTCATGACTTATGGTTAAAGTCACTTAGCTAAGTAATTAAATCATTCCAGTCCTCATGTAAGATCCGATCAATGTCTCAGGTCAAAGGACCAACGATGCTACTGTGACCGTTGGATCTTCAGTTGCCATTAGGTATAATCAACCATCTGAAGATCCAATAGCGGATCAGTTCAGTGCACATCCTCCAAGGACATACACCTACACATATGTGTTGGTGCCCCGCACCAATGACCATGAGACTGGTCACTGACACATCATGTGTACTGGTTTAATAGGTAATCAAAGTCCCCGAGTGATTACACTCCAACCAGGAACAGTTTAATGTATGTGTTCATGTAAAGTAAGTCTCATGTTCGAGATCCCATCTCGAGCTGACTTTACAATCACATATCCTAGGGACAACGTAAAGTAACACAATCGCATATTTACGCTCAAACACCACTTTATTAATGAACAAGATCGTATAACAATTGGGCCTACCCGACCCGAAATTGGCCTGTAGCACACCAACACTAACAATCTCCCACTTGAACTACAACCAATTGCCCACAACTTTGAGGCCCATCTTATCCCGATGACGCTCAAATATAGTCTGTGTTAAAGGCTTAGTCAGTGGATCTGCTATGTTGTCTTCTGACGGTACACGCTCTACCATCACATCTCCACGATCAACAATCTCCCAAATAAGGTGAAAGCGCCTGAGAATATGTTTTGACCTTTGGTGAGATCTCGGTTCCTTCGCCTGGGCGATGGCCCCATTATTATCACAAAATAATGGGATGGGAGCTGATATCTCGGGAACTACGCCAAGTTACAAGATGAATTTCTTCATCCAGACGACTTCTCCAACTAACTGCCCCTCCATTCAACATGAATACAAATTCAGACATGGATTTACAGTTATCTGGATCTGACTGGAAACTAGAATCTGTGTAAGCTCTAAGCTGTAGGTCCTCTCCTCCATAAAGCAGAAAAAGATCCTTAGCCCTTCGCAGGTACTTAAGGATACCCTTTACTGTCTTCCAGTGCTCTTCGCCTGGATTTGCCTGATATCTACTGACAATGCTCAAAGCATTGGCAACATCAGGCCGTGTACATAGCATTGCATACATGATTGACCCTATCGCCGAAGCATAGGGTACCTTGATCATGTGTGCCACCTCCTCAGAAGTTTTAGGACTCATCCCCTTGGACAGGCAAATTCCATGTCTCATGGGAATGAGACCTCTCTTGGAATTTTCCATCCTAAACCTTTTGAGGATGGTGTCTATGTACATGGATTGAGATAATTCTAGCATCCTTTTAGATCTATCTCGATAGATCCTCATGCCCAGCACATATGATGCTTCTCCTAAATCCTTCATGGAGAAAGTCTTGGACAACCAAGACTTAGTTGATGTCAACATCCCTACATCATTCCCAATGAGTAAGATGTTATCAACATAAAGGACCAAGAAGGTCACTGAGCTCCCACTGACCTTCTTGTAAACACAGGGTTCATCTTAATTCCAAATGAAGTTAAAAGATTTGACAGCCTCGTCAAATCTTAAGTTCCAGCTTCTAGATGCCTGCTTTAATCCATAAATGGACCTTTGAAGTCTGCATACCTTATTAGGATGTGGCTTGGAAGTGAATCCCTCAGGTTGTACCATGTACACCTCTTCTGACAGATTTCTATTAAGAAAAGCTATCTTCACATCCATTTGTCAAATCTCATAATCCAGGTATGCAGCAATGGCAAGGAGGATTCTGATTGACTTAACCATGGCTACCGGTAAAAACGTCTCATCATAGTCAAGGCCTTGCCTTTGACAATATCCTTTCGCCACTAGTCTAGCCTTGTATGTGTCAACCTGTCCATTTGCACCGATTTTCTTTTTGAAAATCCATTTGCAGCCGATAGGGACCTTCCCTTCGGGTACATCAACTAAGTTCTAAACTTTGTTGGTGTACATGGACTGTATCTCTAAATCTATTACCTCTTACCATTTCTCGGAATCTACACTATGGATTACCTCCTGGTACGACTGAGGATCATCATCCTCATCGATACATACCTTAGAGGACCCCTCTGAGACATGTCCAACATATCTCTCAAGTTCTCTCGGTAGTCTACCAGATCTCCGTAGTGTCCGTGTTTCACCTTGAATAGGATCAACCGATACAGTCTCATCTAATGAGTTTGTGTCTATGGGTTGTGGTTCTTGGACCTCATCCAATTCTATCTGGCTCCCACTATTTTTCTGGAGTAGATATTCTCTGTCCAGAAATACAGCTCTCTTGGCCACTAAGACCCTTTGCTAAGAAGGGTGATAGAATTAATATCCAAACGTCTCCTTTGGATATCCCACAAACCTACACTTATCGGTTCTCGACTCAAGCTTATCACTATCGTTCTTCTTTACATGGGCAGGACACCCCCAAATTTTAATGTGATTAAAATTTGATTTCCTGCCCTTCCATATCTCATATGGTATAGAAGGAACTGATTTACTTGAGATCATATTCAATAAATATGTTGCAGTCTCTAATGCATAGCCCTAGAGAGACAAGGGTAGTCCTGACATAGACATCATGGATCGGACCATGTCTAACAAGGTCCTGTTTCTCCTTTCGGATACACCATTATGCTGTGGTGTATACGATGGAGTCCACTGAGAAACTATTCCATGGTCTTTAAGATAAGAAGTGAATTCATAGCTTAAGTATTCACCTCCTCGATCCGATCGAAGAGCCTTAATACTTTTGCCAGTCTGTTTCTCTACTTCATTCTTGTATTCCTTAAACTTCTCAAAGGCTTGTGACTTATGTCTCATTAAATACGCATAGCCATATCTAGAGAAGTCATCAATAAAAGAAATGAAATAGAGATAACCTCCTTTTACTTCTATGGACATGGGTCCACACACATCCAAGTGTATGAGCTCGAGAAGGTCAACAGCCCTCTCTCCATATCCACCAAAGGGAGCCTTAGTCATTTTCCCCATGAGACACGACTCACAGGTATCAAATGGCTTGTATTCGAATGAATTCAAATACCCATTTGAGTGTAAGTGAGAGACTCTTTTCTCACCTACATGACCAAGTCTGCAATGCCATAGATATGCAGAATTCACTTCATCAGCATTAGAAATTTGCATAACATTAGAACGTGTATCTAATACATAAAGACCATTGACAAATGAACCATCGGCTATAATCAAATCATTATTCATTATAGAGCACCCAGTGCTATTAAAAGTCAATGTATATCCAATGTTATACAAGCCAGAGATTGCCCATCCTCGGTTCAATCTCCTTTTTGCCCAATCGCCTTCTATTTACCAGCAACTGCACAGAATTGCATATATGGGATGCACATCCAGTATCCAATACCCATGATGTGGATTCCATATATGACAAATTAAGGTCTATGATAAAAATACCTTCATTTAGAATTGTCTTGCAATTCCTTTTCCAATGCCCAGTTTCCCCGCATCGAAAATATTTATCTTCCTTTTCATTCTTCTTGCCCTTCCCTTTGTCAACTTTGGCGAGTTGCTTACCCGTGGCCTTTTTCTTTCCTTTCCCTTTGTTACTTGTAGTGGATATCTGGGTGGCCTTCCTTTCCTTATTGGCCCGGTCAATAATCATTACAGAAGAAGATGGTTTATCTTTCTGCATAGTTCCTTCAACACTCTTTAACATGTTGAGCAGCTCCGGGAGAGTTGCATCAATTCTATTCATGTTAAAGTTTATGATGAAAAAAGAAAAGGAATCGGGCAATGACTGGAGTATGAGATCAATGCATAGTTCAAGATCCAACTTGAACCCCAGTGCATTGAGTCTCTCTATCCACTTCATCATTTTCAGTACATGAGCCTGTACTGAAGAACCCTCAGACATCCGTGTCCTGAAAAGCCTTTTGGAGATGTCATACCTCTCAATCCTACCATGCTCCCCGAAGAGCTGGCGTAGATTGAGAAGTATACTTCTACAATCAATCTTTTCAAATTACCTCTGTAGCTCGGGAGCCATAGAGGCCAACATGTAACAGTGGGCAAGGGAGGAGTCCTCAGACCACTTGGCATAAGCCAGCAACTCGCCCTCGTCGGCATCAGGACCCGGCTCAGAATGAACCGTGTCCAACACGTATGCAATCTTTTCGGCGGTAAGGACTATGCGTAAGTTACGCAGCCAATCCGAGTAGTTCGGTCCAGTTAATCTATTTGCATCCAAGATGCCGCGGAGGGGGTTGGACGACAACATTGTAATCTGGATAAGAAATAAAAGACAACTTAGCATGTGTTCAAATTCTAACTTAGATGTGGTTTTCTATCTTAGTTAGTCCCACTATTTTTCGATCGAACTATATAACCCTCAGTATATAGAACGGGAGATCAACGATATCAACCTAGTGGGTCGGAATTCCAACGAGACTGATGTACGACCTTGTGGAAAGCACAACAAGCCATACACCATCTCAAGGGCAGTCAACAAGCACTTGCATCTAATGCAATATCCGATATTCGGCCCCCGAAAAATTATCCCCTTGTGGAAAGCACAACAAAGGATATTCTCGGTTAGATCTAACCATCATTACAACATAGCAATGAGTTCATGACCCGACCCTTGTGGAAAGCACAACAAAGCCGAGTTCAATTCCTCACCCCATTGAGGCCGAGCCTTGGAGTTTAATCCCGCCCCCAAACTCATGGACCTTGTGGAAAGTACAATAAATCCATGAAATGAAGACGTTCATTCACTCTATGATGATGGAGGGCCACGATGACTCCTAGAGCCACGCTTACCAGATCTAAAATTTAATCGCGAGGGAATTCAATTTTATCTTGATCTCACCCTAGGTGATAATATAAATATATCCAATATATTTACCGTACCTAGTAGTTTGCACAAAATAAATGCATCCAATGCAAAATTAAACGCAAGTGATCATGGACTTTATCCCTAATGTAACTAAGACATCCGGCCCGCTTCCGAAGCAGCTGGATCGTCCTCGTCGGGTGTGCTCCGCGCTTTCAAACTCCGACGCCGCATCAATTACAACTTTTACACGGCACGCAGGCCGGAAAAATTAAATTACATGTGACTCAAATTCCAGCAGCCCCTAGGGCGAGTACAACAATGGAGGAAGATAGAAGTACATTAGAATTTTAACAGAGGGAGAAAGGAGGTTCGCAGACCCCAATTAATTACATTAATCCAAGTCCATGATCACTGGCCAACCCATTCAAATAAAATCAATCAAGGGTTATTTTTCTTAAAATAATCCTTACTTTTGAATTTAAAAATGGGAAGTGCAAACAAAAATAGGCTAGCTTTGTTTAATTTTAAAAATCAAAGCATGATTAACTAAAATTAAACACACAAGCAGGCCAATACAAGGTAAATAAAGTAAAGCACGTAAAGAACCATCATTTTCTATAGGGGCATGTAATTGAGATAATTAATTAAATTTAAATTTAAATTTAATTATCTAATAATCAAATTTAAATTCAAAATTTAAACATGCCAATAATTTAAATTTAAATTCAAACTAATTATCCAATAATTTTGTTTGAAAATAAATTTAAAATAATGCAATTATCCTCAATTAGTAATTTTCTAAAATTTAAAATTTGAATTTAATAACTATCTAATAATTAAAATTCAAATAATTGAATTTTCTACATTTAACTTCAATAAAATTTAAAATTTGAATTTTCTAATTATCTAATAATTAAAAATTCAAAAACTTAAATTTTATTGAAGTAACTTCAATTATTACCATTTTATCTCAAGGTAAATAGTAATTATCTCACCTCGGTAAATTCAACACGGTTAAATAGAAATTAACTTTTGACATTTATCATCGAGATAACACAATTAACCTACTAGATAAAATTCTATTTAATTTACAGTGCATTTTCATATATATATCAAATATATATATTAATGTTACTAGAGCACGGTAAATTAAAAGGGTTAAAAAATAATTTTTTTTAAAAAAAAATAAAAAAAACTTTTTTTTTCGCGGCCCCCGCAGGGCGCGGCCGCCCACGCGGAAGGCGTGGGCGGGCGCGCCCGCACGCGGGCTCCCGCGTTGCGGGCGTGGCCCGCCACGCGGCGCGCCCGCACGCCGCTCCGCGGTCAGCGCCCACGGCACGGGCGCTGACCGCGGGTGCCGCGTGCGCCGCCCACGCGGAGCACGCGGCGGGCGCACTGCGCCCAGGGCGCAGTGCGCCCAAACGGGCCCTTAAAAAAAATTTAAAATTTTTTTTTTAAAAAAAAAAAATTTGCTGCTTGGATGCCCAGCATCCTTGAAGAACAGAGACGCCTAGATCTCTTTCAACAAATAATAATTGAAGATTTTATAGCCCCTAAAACATGGTCCTAAACGACGCTAAAACACTGACCAGAGCGTAAACCTGGCTCTGATACCACTGTAAGGTTTCGCACAGCACCTACGGGCGACGCAGCGGATAACAAAATTTAATTTGCCCGATCCCGGTATTGTAGAAAGCTTAATCTATGCTCTAATCGGTGTTTCTAATACCCTAATTACGGGTTACGTGTTTCACCTTACGCGAAACGACGCTGTCCGCTAAGCTCGATGCAGAAAAACCGAGCCGCACAGCTGTACGGCCTCTAGAGATGATCCACACGGATCCTTGCGCAGCAACGGTACCTCCCCGGCACGACCTTCCCCAGCTCAATCACCTTTAGGAGAGAGAGAGAGCAAGAGAGAGAAAGGGGGAGGTTAATCCTCTCCCTTAAGCTTAATGCTTGTTAGCTTAAGGGAAGGAAGGAAGCAAGAGTTCGAATGAACTCACGTATGTGGCTATATATAGGGTTTAGGTTTATTAGAAAAGGGTTCTAAAAGACCAAAACTGTATATATGTCCTTTCTCATATTATACATATGTATTAAACTCCGTTTACACTTCTTTCCAAAAGGAATTAAATGGAAATAATACATACACTTGTATAATAATTATCCGTCACCTAAGAATCCATTGTGTGTGATCCTCTAGGCCCATAGTCACTCTAGTTTAAGCTCCATTAACTTCTAATTCTCAATTAAAAGTAAATTAAACGTATTCTTCGCTTCTACTAGAGCCGAACAATAGTTTAATTTATTCTGAACCTTTGATCACGTTGGGTCAAACAAATCCACGTGATCCTAGATGACCCCGGGTTTAAACTAACCTGTCTGGTACCTGTAAGTCCACAGTTACCGCATCGATATAATCCCTCGCTCCTTCTATGAGTCTGGTACGATCGAGGGTATGGTTTCTGTCAAACCCCATGATCGTGCCATTTGACTATGACCTCCTTAAAGTGTCAATGTCATGACCCATTAACTGTCTGATATATACCCGACAGTGAGCGATCCCCTCTTGACCATTGATGATCTTCACACGTATCATGGAGTGGTTAACGACTCGGCACCTCATGACTTATGGTTAAAGTCACTTAGCTAAGTAATTAAATCATTCCAGTCCTCGTGTAAGATCCGATCAATGTCTCAGGTCAAAAGACCAACGATGCTACTGTGACCGTTGGATCTTCAGTTGACATTAGGTATAATCAACCATCTGAAGATCCAATAGCGGATCAGTTCAGTGCACATCATCCAAGGACATACACCTACACATATGTGTTGGTGCCCCGCACCAATGACCATGAGACTGGTCACTGACACATCATGTGTACTGGTTTAATAGGTAATCAAAGTCCCCGAGTGATTACCCTCCAACCAGGAACAGTTTAAGGTATGTGTTCATGTAAAGTAAGTCTCATGTTCGAGATCCCATCTCGAGCTGACTTTACAATCACATATCGTAGGGACAACGTAAAGTAACACAATCGCATATTTACGCTCAAACACCACTTTATTAATGAACAAGATCGTATAACAATTGGGCCTACCCGACCCGAAATTGGCCTATAGCACACCAACACTAACAGTAGGCAGACTGGAGGTCTGACCGAACCACCTTAAAAACCTCTGAGTACTCGTGTGATTATCTGTGGTGATTGTATGGTGTGCCTTCTATCCACTCGAGCTATTGTCCGCACTGCGTGTTTGTGGGTTCAACTCCGAGATTGCTTGTTTTAAGTGAATCATTCTTCAGTAAGTTTTTAATCGGTTGAAAACAGTGATCTATTCATCCCCTCCCCTTCTAGATCACTTCATATTTCTTGTATCACTTGGTATCAGAGCGGGTATTTCCCAATTTGTGGTCCAACGGCTAGGGAAACGGATCTGCTGGTCCTCGCAGCTACATTGCTGAAGGGCAGTCAATCACCCGTCCCCCTTTCTTCTATGGTAATAACTATTTCTTTTGGAAGAACATGATGGAAGTCTTCATCAGGGCTCAAAGCCACAAGCTCTGGAGAGTAATTACATATGGTCCGTACCAACTTCCACCGAACGAAGACATATGGACAGAGGAACAGGTTAAACTCTCCGCACTGAATTGGACAGCTCTTAGCATCATACAGTGCGCCGTCCACCCGGAAGAGTACTTGAGGATTTCAGCGTGCAAGACTGCAAACAAAATGTGGGATGAATTGCAGTTAATTTATGAGGGCACATCTCAAGTGAAAGCTACCAAGATCAATATGCTTACAACTCAGTATGAGTTGTTTAAGATGAAGCCAGATGAGTCGATCACAGAAATGTATGCTAGATTGTCTGTGATCATCAATAGTCTGAGAGGATTTGGAAAGGAGATTCAGCAAGAAGACATTGTCAGGAAGATCCTTAGGTCCCTAACTCCCATCTGGGATACTAAGGTGACAGTCATAGAGGAATCAAGAGATTTATCCACCATGTCAATAACCCAGTTGATTGGGTCTCTCATGACCCACGAAATGAACTTCAGACAAGGGAATGATGGACATGACAGAAAGGGAAAGAATGTTGCTCTGAAAGTCTCACGACATACTAAGAAGAGCAGCAGCAGCAACAACAGTGGTGGTAGCAGCGAAGACTCTGACGGATTCTCAGACCTGGACAAGGGCGAGCAGGCCATGTTCACCAGGCAATTCAGAAAGTTCTTAAGAACTAAAGGGAAATTTTACAAGAGAAAGAGATTTAATGCTACAAGGAAGTCTCCTGAACGAGAACTTGAGAAGAACCGGTTTGTTAAAAAAGTTACATGCTACCATTGTCAGAAACCTGGTCACATGAAAAGTGAATGTCCAGAGCTGCAAGCTAAGGCTCCCGGATACCAGAAGAAGATGGTGCACAAGAAGAAGAAAGCCATGCTGTGCACATGGAGCGACGAGGAGGAGGATCCAGAAGCCACCTCGTCCAGGGAAGGTGAAGAGAAGACTTGCCTCATGGCCAACCATGAGGAAGAGGTAACGAACTTATTTGAGAATTTTACTTTGGATGATTGGGAGGACGCCTATGGCGACCTGTTAGCTAAATATAATTTTCTAACCAAGGAGCACAGAATGCTTAAACGAAAGTATCACTCAGTTTCTGAGGAACACTCTATTGCTGTTACGGATAACATGAAAACCAAGGAGATGGCCATTGAGCTAGATCAGGCTAGAAGTGAGATCGAGAAGTTTAGAATGGAAAGATAGGAAAATCTAGCTAGGATGAATGAGCTGAAGAGTAAAACTGAAGAGAGTAAAAAGGAGTTTAGACTGATTGCCGAAAAATATGAGGCGGTTAGAAAAGTTAATCAGGAACTCCAGGACCAATGTAATGAACTTCAGAAGGAGATTGAAGACAAAGGAAAAATACTAGAAAAATTTACAGAGGGGAGAAATAATCTGGATGCCCTTCTGGGGTCGAGGGTAAACTTCAATAGGGAGGGATTAGGATACAATCCCACAAGTAAAAAACCCTTTGAATTCAAAACTATCACGTTCTGCCCCGCCAAGGGCAAAGAAAAACTGGAAACCCCATCCAGCTCCAAATCTGTCTCTACATTGAAGGTTTCGACCAGCAAATCTATTCAATCCACTGGTCAGCAGACTAAGTCAGGAAATCCTGAGACTAGAACTGTTCCTGTGCAACAGTTGTGGAACAAGGGTTTCACACGACCATTCCTATTGATGTCACTAGAAAGGTGAACAGTTTCGCTAAGAAGATTCAGCATGATAGTTATCAAGGAAAGCATGCGAACATGCATCACCTTCAGCACAATTTTCATTTGAATAAAAATGGTTATATGAATTATGCTCAGCACACACGTGTTTCCTCTAAGAGGCCAAACAACAATTTCTCTGCTCGGAAACAACATAATTTTAATAGGGATAGGCTCATTCAACACCCACTGAGAAATGTCAAGAAGGAAGAATCAATCTACATGAAATCTCTGAAAAGAACAGTAAAACAAATGTGGGTTCCTAAGTGTGATTTGGATAAATTGAAAACTGTCTTTGGACCCAATTTGAATTGGGTCCCACATCACTTTGTCTGAACTTTCGCAGGTTAGCCTGGCAGCCGAGCATAACAAGTGGTATCTTGACAGCGGCCGTAGCAGGCACATGACATGAGACCGATCCAAATTTAGCAAACTGAAAATGAAGTTTGGGGGCCTGGTCAAATTCGGTGGAAATAACAGAGGAAGAATAATTGGAATTGGTACAGTTGGTAAGTCCTCTACTAACTCCATTGAAGATGTGTATCTTATAGAAGGACTTCAGCACAACTTGATAAGTATAAGTCAACTCTGCGACAAAGGACACAAGGTACTCTTTGACCACAATTCCTGTACTATTTTTGAGCTGAATTCTGATAACGTCATGTTCAAAGGTCATAGAGTAAACAATGTATACATCGTAGACCTAGATGATAATCTTGAAACTCACTTGTGTATGTCTGCTAATTCTGAACAGGTTGCGTTTGACTGGCATAGGCGTCTAGGCCATGCTAGTTTGTCTACAATGAATAAACTGTCTAAGCATAGCCTAGTTAGAGGTTTGCCCCGAATAAGATTTCAGTTAGGGTCCAAGCTATGTGATGCTTGTGCACTAGGTAAACAGACTCGTGCAGTTTTTAAGTTGAGAACTGAGAATCTTTCATCTAAACCGCTGCAGCACTTGCACATGGATCTCTTTGGTCCTACCCGCATACAAAGTTTGTCAGGTAAGAGATATGGATTAGTCATAGTTGATGACTTCACTAGATTTTCTTGGTTGTTTTGTTTAGCAAATAAAAATGATGCCTTTGTTCACTTTGAAGATCTTTTCAATAAAATCAAATTGCAAGGTGAACATAACATCATTACAATTCAGTCTGACCATGGAGGAGAGTTTGAGAACTCTTCATTTTCTGAATTTTGCTCAAGAGAGGGAGTGACTCACAAATTCTCTTCTCCCAGGACACCGGAGCAGAACGGAATTGTTGAGAGAAGAAACAGGTCAATAATTGAAATGGCCAGGACTACGCTGATTGAGAGTGGACTTCCAAGGAGATTTTGGGCTGAAGCTGCGAATACTGCATGCTACATTCTAAACCGAGCCTTGGTAAGACCTACTCATAGGAAAACTCCTTATGAACTTCTCAAGGGCAAGCAGCCAAACATTTCTTACTTTAAAGTTTTTGGCTCCAAATGTTTTATCCACAATAATGGTAAGAATGGTTTGGACAAATTTGAAGCTAGAAGCTCTCCTGGAATTTTTCTCGGATATTCAGAAACCTCAAGGGCTTACAGAGTTTTCAATAAAGCTGATCAAACTGTTGAAGAAACACCGCATGTAGTGTTTGATGAAAATGATTTCTCTAACAAAGTGATGGATGATGACAGGGAGCCATCTAATGAGGGAGATTTCTTGGAGAGAATTGAAGAAGAAGAAATGCAGCCAGCTGCTCAACCAGATAACTCACAGCAAGAAGGAGCAGCTGAGGTAGGTGAACCCTCAGGTGAGATAATATTTCACAAAGACCACCCTAGTGGAAATGTCATAGGCAATTTGCATGATCCTCCTAGGACTAGGTCTCATTTTAGAATTGTCCAAGAACAGGACTTAGCTGCATTGGTATCTCAGGTGGAACCCAAATCTGTGGAAGAAGCCTTAAAACATGATTCTTGGGTATCCGCCATGTGTGAGGAATTAAATCAATTTGAGAAAAATATTGTATGGGAACTAGTTCCCAGACCTGATAACACTCATGTCATTGGCACTAAATGGATTTTCAAGAATAAAGTTGATGAGAATGGAGCTATTTCTAGAAACAAAGCAAGACTTGTAGCTCAAGGCTACAGTCAGGAATTTGGTGTGGATTTTGATGAATCCTATGCCCCAGTGGCTAGGATGGAAGCTATACGAATTCTGCTTGCATTTGCATGCTCTAGGAACATTCGGCTGCAGCAGATGGATGTAAAAAGCGCATTCTTAAATGGGGTATTGAAGGAAGAGGTATATGTTGAACAACCTCTAGGTTTTAATTTCTCTGTTCAGCCTAACATGGTTTTTAGGTTGAATAAAGCCCTCTATGGATTGAAGCAGGCTCCCCGAGCCTGGTATGAGAGACTTTCTGAATTCCTCTTGAGCAAGGGCTACACTCGAGGTAAGGTTGACCAAACCCTCTTCACCAAAAATCTCGGAAAGGATTTAATAGTGGTCCAGGTATATGTTGATGACATCATCTTCGGATCTAACAATTCAAAATTGTGTAAAGAATTTTCTGAATCTATGTCTCATGAATTTGAAATGAGTTTAGTTGGCGAACTAAAGTATTTTCTTGGGCTGCAGGTCAAACAAATGGAGGATGGTTGTTTCATAAATCAAACCAAATATACTCTGGAGATGCTGAAAAGGTTTGGAATGACCAACCTCAAGACTATCTCAACACCCATGGGCACCAACTCCTCACTGGATTCAGACGAAAAAGGTAAAGAGGTGGATGCTAAATTATATAGACGTATGATCGGTTCACTCCTCTACTTAACAGCATCCAACCCTGACATTCAATTTAGTGTAGGGATGTGTGCCAGATACCAGTCTAGGCCTACTGAATTGCATTTGGCAGCTGTAAAAAGAATATTTAGATACTTATCTGCTACCCATGATCTAGGTCTTTGGTATCCTGCATCATGTGTTTTAGATCTCATTGCATATACAGATGCAGATTATGCAGGATGTAAATTGGACAGGAAAAGTACTAGTGGTCACTGCGAATTTTTAGGAGGGTGCTTAGTCTCTTAGGGATCCAAGAAGCAACACTCTGTGGCTCTTTCTACTGCTGAAGCTGAGTATGTGACAGCAGGGAGCTGTGGCACACAGGTTATATGGATAAAACACCAGCTTCTGGATTACTCAGTTGAGCTAGGTTGCACTTCCATCTTTTGTGACAATACTAGTGCAATAAACATTGCAAAGAATCCTGTACTTCATTCTCGAACTAAACACATCGAAATCAGGCATCATTTTATTCGAGATGAAGTAGCTAGGAAGACCTTTGAGTTGATCCATGTTGGCACTAACTCACAAATTGTAGATATTTTCACTAAGCCACTGGATACTGAAAAATTTAGCACATTGCGCAGAGAATTAGGTATTTACAGAATTTCATAATTGAATAATTGATCTCTGAATAATCTATCATGTGCTCTTGTGCTTACCTATACTCATTGTCTGTTGCTGAAAATAACCTCATTATGAGTGTTTGCTGATTCACTCGTATTGATTGATATCACTTTATTTTTCCTTGAGTTGTTTTGAGGTTTGTCTTGGTTAAGTCTGAGTTGGTGTCAAGGTCTCAGGGGGAGCTAGATTAATAATAGGAGTCATGCTCTTTTGGCCAAATCTGAACATACTTTGAACGGACTTTTGCTGACCTTATAAGAGAATCAGTTTGAGTAGGTGGATAAAAGAAATTTTTGAATGTTTTATCCGTTAAGACTGTTCATCTAATTTCTTGTTGGAATTTCAGCTGTTAGTCCCACTGAGATCAAAATCTGAATTCAAGACTATCTTCCTACACTGTAACTGGCTTCTGATCTAGCCAGTACAGCATACCTACTTAGTCTACTTAAGTCCGAAATGAGGTATATAGTGCTTCTGTCTGAAAAACTTTGGAGCTGGTGTATTGTTCTCAAACTGAATCAAGACTAATTTACAAGGTTTCAAGTGCAGTTTAATGAAAAATTCATGAATGAAGTTTTATCAACCTTGTTAACTGTTCATTGAGAAACTGGGACTTTCATCAATGAAATGAACGAATCCCATGTCATGAGATGGCAGTTTAAATCAGGCTTAATTAGCTGTCTTGATCATACAGAGCAATGGTACATATCTGGTTAGTAACTGGGGTGTCTGGCCTCTGGTAAAGGTGTCACCTTAATGTCAACACCAGTTAGAATACTATCTCTATCCTCTTGTCAGAAGGGGTAATGTGGTCTTGCCACCAAGTAACTGGGGATTCCTGCCTCTAAACAAGGTGTCTCCCTAATGTCAAAGGTGTACTTGACAGATTTATCTTTGATCTTGACCATCTTTGAAAAATTTTCTCCCTCTTGGTATCCAGATTCTGTTCACTTGGCATTTAGGTCTTGGTTTGTTTGTTTTCAATACCACAGGTCTTTGTTTTTCCTGACTTCCTTGCTTTATACTCTCTGAGTAAAGACTTACTCTGACCATACTGGTATCTTGTACCTTACTTGCTTAGAATCTGGTTCTGTGTATGGAGCAAATCTTCATTCACCATTTTGCACGCAGTCTGACTAACTGATCCTCAAAATCCTCACATAAAATTAATGGCTTTCTTAATTGCTTAAACATCTCAATAACTCTCCTTTATCAGCCATACTCTCTATTGTTTTCTCTCCACTGTCAGCAATTTTCTTTTCGTGATATCTTCAGACCTGCCCCTAGTTTTTGATGATGTCAAAGGGGGAGAGTGTCTTGCTAGTGTCTTGCTTGTGCTTTGCTGAGGGGGAGCGAAAGATAAGTGCCCTGAGTTATCTAGTCAGAGGAAAGTAGATGTTGTGTTCAGGGGGAGCTCTTGGGAGTCGTCAGAGGAGGCGAGTGTGTTGTGTGTCTGCATTGCTTATTTTCACAGCTTATCTTCATGCACTTCATCTCTGCTATTTAATATAGTGTTGCCATCATCAAAAAGGGGGAGATTGTTGGACTTTTGTGACTTCCCTAGTGTTTTGATGATGAGCATCACTATGTTAAATATTGTTATTTTAATCAGATATCTTGAGTAATGTTATGCATTTGAAATTTCCATGATTAACAGGAAAACTTCCATGAGATAATACCTTACATGTCCGTAATGTTCCCTTCATACTTCGTGTTGTTTGTGTTCACTACACTCCGTGTTGTCCTTTTGTACGTCGTGTTGTTCCAACTATGTTTGTTGGTTGTCTTCGTGTCGCTCCATCTGTGTCACCCCTATGTCTTCGTGTCTTATGATCTAGCCAAGTCTATACAGCCTCATCTTTATCTTCGTCCCAAGCCAAAGTCTACACATTGTCTTAGCGTCATGCATCAGTCTTCAAAGTCCAAACAAATGCTCTGTAGCATGTTCGAAGCTAAGTCCATACACTGGTTTAAGTTTCCAAGACTATTCTTTGGCTGCTGAACTTTGAAGTCTATACATTGGTCTTCACTTCAAGTATGTACAGCCATTGTCTTGCCAAAGTATATACGTTGTGAACCCTCAAGTCTGTACAGACTTTGCCTTGTTCAAGTCTGTACATCGTCCAGTTCTTTGGCAAGTCTATACCTTGTGAAAGTCCATACATTCGATTGCGTAGCCTTGAAGCCGTTCCAAGTCTATACATCCAGTTGAACGTAAAGTCTTCACATCGCCTCATCATATGAAGGTTGTACGTTGCAAGTGTCCTTCTTATTTTTGTGACCACACTTCGTGTCAGTTTCTGTTTTCGTCTTCGAGTTATTGTCAGCTCGTGTCGTCCTCGTCTTCGAGTCATTCGTACGTTCGAGCAACTTAGTACTCGAGTTGTTTTCGTGTGTATTCAAGTCTTTTTAGTAAAGTGTCGTTTCACCTCGTGCCATTCTCTTTGCTGTTTGTTATGTCATGTTGTTTTTATATTCGTGTCTTCGTGTTGCTTTTGTATTCGTGTCTTCGTGTTATTCTTGTGTTTATGTCCTCGTGTTGTTTCTTTCTATCTTCATCCAGGTTTCCTCTGATCGCGTGTCTTACTACCGTTTTTATTCCGTGCTATTTCCTTTTTACCTCGTGCTATTCTCATCTGACTTCGTGTTGTTTTCTTTGTAGTGTTAGCTTTATTATTGTGTATCTCGTGTCGTTTTCTTCGTAGTGTTTATTTTGTTACAGTGATACTTCGCGTCGTTCTCTTTGTAGTGTTAGCCTTATTAGTATGTATCTCGTGTCGTTCTCTTTTTACCTCGTGCTGTTTTAATCTGACCTCGTGTCATTCTCTCTTTATTTCATACTGTAGTAATCTTGTGTATCTCGTGTCGTTCTCAGTACAGTGCATCTCGTATTGCTATCACATACCTCATGCAGTTTTAGTTTTTGTGGCCCTGAGTTTTAATCGTTTTATTTCTTTGCAGGAGAAGAAGAAAAACAAAAAGAAGAAGGTGGTCCGAGGAAGAATATTCCCAGTGACTGGGCTGCACGTGATCCAATGCTAAAGGAACCAATGCTATAAAGGCACGTTGCAAGAAGGTTCTGGATGAAGTGTGGGAGGCACACGCATTCTGCACCTTATCCACCTGCTGCTGCTGCTACATATTGAAGCCTTCGTCCACAGATGAAGGTTGATCGAAAGGGAAAAGCAAAAAGCAGAAGTGCAGAGAGTTCGATCCAGAAAAAGAAGAGAAGAAATTTGAGTGAGAGCAGAAGAGAAAGAGCCTCCCTGAGAAACTAGAGTGTTCTAGTTGAGAGAGAAGAGAGAGTAGAAGAGTGATCAGAAGATGGGTATTGACTTACGGATCAAATCCGAAGTCTGCTACTCAGTTTGAGCTACATTGTTTCCAGTTTCTGAGTTTTGGATTCCTTCTTTCTTATTTTCGTTATTGTCTGTTTTTCTTTCTTGATTGAGAGTTCTCTGTGTTTCCTCCTGGTGTTCAGGGGAAGAGAGAGACGTGTTCTCTCTGGTTCACTTGCAACAGAGGTTGCAGTCTTGTTCCCTCTCGAAGAAGAGGTGTTCCCTCTAGGCTCAGAGGAAGAGAGACCTTGGTCTCTGGTTCTAGTGACTGCAGATCACTAGTGTTCTCTCCAGTTGGAGGAAGAGGAAATTGTTTCCTGTTTCTAGGGACTTGGCGTCCTTAGGGTTCCCTCCGGGTGTGGAGGAAGAGGGGAGAGTGTTCCCCTGTGAAGCTGTGAATCAGCCGTTGTTGCAGACTGAATCTGCTTTGCTAGCAGGTGCTAGTGGAAGCCTCACTTCGATTTGAAGTGAGGGGTGGACGTAGGCAGACTGGAGGTCTGACCGAACCACCTTAAAAACCTCTGAGTACTCGTGTGATTATCTGTGGTGATTGTGTGGTGTGCCTTCTATCCACTCGAGCTATTGTCCGCACTGCGTGTTTGTGGGTTCAACTCCGAGATTGCTTGTTTTAAGTGAATCATTCTTCAGTAAGTTTTTAATCGGTTGAAAACAGTGATCTATTCATCCCCTCCCCTTCTAGATCACTTCATATTTCTTGTATCAAAACCAACACATGAGGGGTTGGAAACCCTAACACTTCAAGGCTTCAAGGGAGATCAAGGGAGGCCATTTTCGAGGTACTGTAGCACCTCCGTGAACAGTGTTTCGGGAGGAAGTTCTTCATCCATCCAAGGTGATTCAAGTCCAGATCTGAAGCCATCTCAACCTCCAAGGAAGAAGAAGCAATCAAGGCTCTCAAGGGTGATCTAAACTGCATCCTTCTTCCTCTTCATCAACTCAAGTAAATTCAAGGAAGCACAACTCACAAGGAAGAAGATGCCAATGCTATTGAATTAAGAAGAGAGCTTTGTGAAGAAGATAGAAGCCTCTATTGGTGATCTACATCCATAGAAGAATTCGAATCAAGCTCTAGCAATCTCAGACAAGATTTTTCTTCTTGAGCATATTTCATATCTTGTTTGAATAGCTTGATATTTGTTCTTTCTTCTTCATTTCATTCTAACAATCAAAATTGAAGATCGTCCCTACCGGTGGTTAGTAGGAAGGCAATCGAAAGTTGTCCGATCTGCGGTGTTGACGTCCCTACCGGTGGTTAGTAGGAAGGCAATCGGAAGTTGTCCGATCTGCGGTGTTGATGTCCTTACCGGTGGTTAGTAGGAAGGCAGTCGGTGGTTCTCCGATTTGCGGTTTGGTGTGCTGCACTAGTGAAGCCTCCCTGGATTTGGTGAGGGGTGGACGTAGGACTGGAGATTCAGTCCGAACCACCTTAAAATCTCATGTGTTGTGGTTTGCATGTGCGATTGCTTTATGTTAGATGCATGCTTAGGTTCAATATTTATATTGCGTAATCATCTTGCCAAGCAAATCATTTGTGTTCTTTGTCATGCTAGTTATATTCCGCTGCTTATTTCATCATCTAACTTTAAAGAGGGTTGCATTGCGAAAAGAGGGGCAGATCTATTCACCCCACCCCTCTAGATTCGCTGTCCACTACATAACACGCCTTCCTCATCCTCTGCCGTCAGTGCAGGGTCCCCCCTTCCCTGGACCTCTTCCACTATTTCTTTGAGTTGAAAGCGCATCTGTCGGCCGAAAAGGGTTTCTATTTTATCCAGGCGAGGAGGAATATGAGCTGCATTTTGCTGGCGGCAAAGGATTCTTCTCACAAGGGATGGAAAACCCAGTTCTTTTGGGTGAAGACGCAATTGGTAGGGGTATCATGGGAGTGCCCGGTGATTCCGAACTTCCACCCGAATATTCCCCCCCGGTAGGACGAGTTCCCTCCACAGGTGGAGGAGTACGCAGCCATTTTGTTGAAGTATTGCCGATCTACGGAGGAGCTGGTCACTCCGGAGAATGTGGAGCGATGTCTCCTCACACGGCTTCTCCCATCAGGTTCGCGCGCCACAAACTTGACTCTTCTTCGGGTGCCAGGGTTGCTTTTGCGTTTATGACCGTCTTCTTCTTTTGTGCAGATAACAGGCGGGAGCCTCTGAAGGAGGCCGCTGAAGTGGTTGATCTTGGCGATGACTCGGTTGACAGAGAACCGGACGCTTCAGAGGATCGTTCCCAAGCCTGGAACAAGGGCAAGGGGGCGGTCTCCGAGGGGACTTCTCGGTCGCGCGGGGCGAAGCGCAAGGACCCCATCGCGGGTATGTTGCGGGCCGTAGCTAAGGTCAAGAAGCGAGCCAAGAAGGCTGGGGTCATCCCCACCGCTGGGGGCGATTCTGGCTCGGCGGCGCTCTCCTCTCCGGGGCAAGATAGGGCCGACCCTATAGAGCCAGCTCTCCTATTTGCTGAGCGAGAGGGGGCAGAGGAGACCAAGGGCGCCACGGAGGGTAACGATGATGGGTCGGCTCTCCCCTCGGTGGGAACAGAGGGGGCCGAAGTTGAAGCAACCGCGGTCGAGGTGGGCGATGCCTCGGGCAGTGACGCGCGAGCCGGGACGGTCGAGGCCGGGGGTTCACCTGCGGAGGCGTTGCCGCCCCAACCGACCGTGGCACCAAGAGCAGTTGAGGTTCGATCCGGGCTGGCTGTCGGGGGGCCCGGCGCCGGGAAGGTTCCCATGTCGGTGGCGCTGGAGCGGCTCGGCGTGTCGCACACCTTGTATAAGATGTGCAGCGGTGTTGCGGCGAGGGTGAAGGGGGGAAGCGTGTGTCATTCCCCGGCCGGGGTCCTCAACGTCATTATGGAGGGCGGCCTGGTCATGGCTCAGATGGGGGCCATGATGGCAGAGACTTATGCTCGGTTAGAGTCAGAGCGGTCACAGCTTGCTTGGACCCTCGACGGGGCCGAGAGGAAGCTGGTCCAGCTCACCGATGAGAACGAGGGGCTTCGGCGGGAGTTCTCCATGACCAAGGAGTTGCTGCGGTCGAGCCAGCTGGAAGGCCGAGCATTGACTGGGGAACTAGCCAAGGCTCGGGAGTCGCTTGAGAGGAAGAGTAGGCTCCTTGAGGAGGAGCACCTTGTCCGCGTCGAGCTAGAAGGCCGTTGGGAAACCGAGCGCGTCGACCTAGCGCGCCGAGCGGAGGAAGCAGAGCGTCACCGGTTGGAGACCGAGGCTTATCGGGCTGAGGCAGAAAGGCGGACAGTCGAGGCTGAGGAGCTGGAGGCCGAGGTCAGGAGGAGGCAAGCCGAGGCAGAGCGAAAGATAGTCGAACTTGTAGGGAGGGCAGGGTTGGACGAGGCAGAGGTGGTCGAGCAGTATAAATGCTCGGAGGCCTACCAAGTCGACGTGAAGGAGGCTACCCTTCCCTACTACGAGCTGGCTCTCCGCCGAGGCGCCCGCATGGGCTTCAAGCAGGGCTATCGCCGAGCGGTGACCTATGCTGAAGAGCACGACTCCAGGCTCTGCTTCCGTCCGGTCAACGTTATGACTCGGATGCCTCGTCCTCCAGTTCTGCTACTTCGGCGTCAGGCGAAGAAGACCCGGAGGTCTCTTCTCAAAAGGGGTCACAAGCTCCGGAGGCCTCGGGAGGGCTCGCGACCGAGACAGTTCCCGCACAGGTGGGGGCAGTGCCTGGGTCGGCCGTCACCGAGGGTGTTTCAGTAGCGGTTGACCACCAGCCCCGATGCAGCCATGTTTGACTTCGAAATCCACCTCATGGCCAGCCCCTTTCCATGGATTTCTTTAATCCAAAAGTCACCTAATCACCCACAAATTGTGGATCTGGTCTGAAGGATGTCCAAGGACCATTCAAGGTCTATAAAACCAACACATGTGGGGTTGGAAACCCTAACACTTCAAGGCTTCAAGGGAGATCAAGGGAGGCCATTTTCGAGGTACTGTAGCACCTCCGTGAACAGTGTTTCGGGAGGAAGTTCTTCATCCATCCAAGGTGATTCAAGTCCAGATCTGAAGCCATCTCAACCTCCAAGGAAGAAGAAGCAATCAAGGCTCTCAAGGGTGATCTAAACTGCATCCTTCTTCCTCTTCATCAACTCAAGTAAATTCAAGGAAGCACAACTCATAAGGAAGAAGAAGCCATTGCTGTTGAATCAAGAAGAGAACTTTGTGAAGAGGATAGAAGCCTCTATTGGTGATCTACATCCATAGAAGAATCTGAATCAAGCTCAAGCAATCTCAGACAAGATTTTTCTTCTTGAGCTTATTTCATATCTTGTTTGAATAGCTTGATATTTGTTCTTTCTTCTTCATTTCATTCGAACAATCAAAATTGAAGATCGTCCCTACTGGTGGTTAGTAGGAAGGCAATCGAAAGTTGTCCGATCTGCGGTGTTGACGTCCCTGCTGGTGGTTAGTAGGAAGGCAGTCGGTGGTTCTCCGATTTGTGGTTTGGTGTGCTGCACTAGTGAAGCCTCACCAGATTTGGTGAGAAGTGGACGTAGTACTAGAGATTCAGTCCAAACCACCTTAAAATCTCATGTGTTGTGGTTTGCTTATGCGATTGCGTTATGTTAGATGCATGCTTAGGTTCAATATCTATATTATGTAATCATCTTTCCAAGCAAATCATTTGTGTTCTTCATCTAGCTAGTTATATTCCGCTGCTTATTTCATCATTTAGCTTTAAAGAGGGTTGCATTGCGAAAAGAGGGGCAGATCTATTCAATGTTGCATCTTTGTAGTTTTGATGATGACTAACACTATGAATCAAATTATTTTTATGACAATTATTTTGATGCTCCTTGATGAATGATAAAGATCCTGCATTGTCTAAATATTCTTAGGATCTAATGTTGTTGTCTTGCATGCACATCTATGGATCAAATGCTTTTTCATCATGCTTTTCTGATTTAATGCCCTTCTATCATGTTCACCCATGAGCTCATACTTATTTGTCTTGTTTATATGGCTTCTGTGCATTTAGTGCGTTGACGCACTTGGCTGGCTGCGTAGACGCAATAGTGCGTCTTTCGCTCGCTGTTTTGTCCACTACGTCGACGCTGTCACTGGATGCGTTGACACATTGGCCTGTTGCCAGGGGCATGAGGATTTCGTTTAAACAGTTGAGTCGACGCTGCACGATGGAAGCGTTGACGCATTGGCTTGGTGCCAAGGGCTTGAGCGTCTCGCCTATGAAGTTGAGTCGACGCTACACGATGGAAGCGTTGACGCATTGGCTTGGTGCCAAGGGCTTGAGCGTCTCATCTATGAAGCTGAGTCGACGCTGTCACCTGAAGCGTTGACGCATTGGCTTGTTACCAAGAGATAGTGCGTCTCACCCAAGGAGCTGAGGCGACGCTACACAATGGAAGCGTCGAAGCCTTGAGCTTATGACCCAAGGTCTTATGATCAACAACCAAGCAGACGCGTCGATGCTGTCACTAATGCGTTGACGCATTAGTGTGTTTTGTCAAGGGACCTGTTCTCCATTATATCCATTGCGTTAACACCTTGGCTTTACTGCGTTGACGCGTTCTTCTGTCCTTTGATAAGTCCAGTGCAATCTGTGTGATCAATATATGACTTGAATATTTCTGAGATTGACTAAATGTTCTCTGAAACCTTACAGGGACTTAAAGACAAATTGGAACTTTATTCCAATCATGTGAGCACGTGATACGAGGGAATAATCGTCTAATACGTGGCTCGGTTCATCTGGAAGCATTACTTCGCGCGTGTCTCCCAAACCCTCACTCTCTCGTGAGGTTGGATATATATATGAAGGTTTCTGCTCCTGAAAAGCTACCGAAGCCACAAGGAAAAGGGTGAGGCCAGAGCGAGAGGAAGGAGAGGAGAAGCCATCCTGATCCATTCGTTGAGCGTACCTGGAAGAGAGATAGTGATGAAGGAGAGGATGGTTTTCTGTTATGTTTTGTCTATGCTTCTTTAAGAAGCTACATTGTTTCTCCGTTCGATTGTCTTCGATATTTCTCTATGTTTTCAGTTGTTTGTTCTTAAATTCCGATACTCTGTTTTATCGTTCCCTCTAGGTGTAGAGGAAGAGAGGTGAATCCTCTGGGTTGCATTGTGGTTCCCTCTGAATTAGATCAGAGGAAGGGAGGTGGTCTCCGGGGTTGTTGTGTTCAGATAGTGAGGAGGCTATCTGGGTTGTTCCCTCCGGCTGTGGAGGAAGAGAGATAGCGTCTCTGATTTGCAGTGAGTGTGGGTCACTGCTGGGTTCCCTCTTGTCTAAGAGGAAGGGAGAGTTATCTCCGGGTCAGGTCTTGGGGTGTGAGACCTGGGTGCAAGCTGTGTGTTCAGCGTCTGTAGGGATTTCGATCCCCAAGCTGTGGATCAGCGTGTTGTTGGCAGACTGAGTCTGCGGTTCTTTCTTGTGAAAGGGAAGCCTCACTCGGCCTTGAGTGAGGGAGGGACATAAGTCTGCAGGTTGCAGACTAAACCATCTAAACCTCTTGTTCTTCGTGATGTGATTGTGCGCATCTTTTCTCTTTATGCTTTTGTCTAGTTTCATGAAGTAAGTGTGATTGTTGATGATCGAAACCTTAGTCTGACTGCTCGCTTGGTGCTTGTGCATATGTGCTGATGAAATTCTGAGTGATATATGTTCTGCGCTCGTGACCTGCTTAATCTTGGTTGAGGTTTCGGATTATTTTACATATAGTCTGTCTTCCTAGCCCATCTCATCTTCTAAGATTACCTCGGCTAGGATAAATATTTTTTAAACGGTGATCTATTCATCCCCTCCCCTTCTAGCTCACCGTCCTCCTATTTAACAGTTGGTATCAGAGCGGTTTCTGCTTAGAAGGTCCAGCGACCTGCAGATCCGATCTTGTAGTCTTGGGTGATTATTTGCTTTTAGTGCATCAATATTCCTGTTGCTTTGAATCTGCTTGCCATTTGTTCTTAATGGCTCATCCTCCATTATTCTGTAGTTCAAATATTAAATTCTAGCTATATCGTATGCACAAGCATGTTAACTCTATTAATCCACAATTGTGGAAGGTTATCTCTCACAGTCCTTATGAACTTCCTAAGGATAAGTCCAAGTGGACTCATGTTCACAAGTTGAAAAATGATGATAATGTGAGAGCTCTTAACCTAATGAAGGCTGCAATTGATTCTGATGATTTTCCTTTTATCTCAGATTGTAGCACTGCAAAGGAAATGTTTGATAGAGTGACTACAACACACGTGGAACAGGAAGAAGAATGTCTCATGGCAAGAAGGAGTGATCAATCAGATGAGTCCTCATCCCAGGTAATCTCTGAGACCGAGGATATTAGCCATGATGAGTTAGTTGCCATGCATGAGCATCTTCTAGATAAATATGAAAGAGTCAAATTAGGAAAGAGAAAATTAAGAAAAGAGAAAAATGCTGAAATCACATGTCTAAAGGCTGAAAATGAAAATCTAAAATCTAAATTGAAGGAATTGATTGAAGAATTACATTCTGATGATAATGTACATGAAAACTTAATCACTTCCTTGAAAGAAGAAAATGATTCTCTGCTGACTCAGAAGAAGGAAACTGATAAATTAAAAGATAAGCTGATTGAAGAAAACATCCACTTGAAGGAGCAAAATAAGAAGCTAATGGTCCTTTAACACCGTTGTATCTGAAAGATGGCTAACGGTTGAAAGAGAAAAATCATTTTTGAAAGAAAAAGAAGTGAACATTGAATTGAAGCTAACTCAGGAGAATGAGATCCTGAAAAGTCTGAATGATGGGTTACAAAATCAGGTTATCTCGTGTGAAGACCACATTATGACCTTGCAAATTGAAATTGAAAACCTAAACAACTCTCTGTCAAAATTTGCCAAAGGTAAAGAAAAAATGAAAGATTCTTTGAATGTGGAAGTCACCAAACTGAATGAAGAGAAAAGGTGCAATTCTCAAGTTAAGCAAGCTGTAAGGAACAAACTATACATAGCATTTGTGAGTAGCTCAAACTTAGCTAGTACTTCTGCACCTTCTTCAAAACAGTCAGATGATCAGAAGATTCAAAAACAGAAAGAAAATGTGAAAATGAGAACACTAAAGAAGAATAGTAAATTTCATGCAAACAAGCCTAAGGCTAGAAAATTTTCAATTATCCACGGAAGGAATGTTGAATGCTTCTATTGTGGAAGTTCTGGCCATGTACTTGATGATTGCCTTGTCATGAAGAATGATAATGATAGATTTCATGTTAGGACTTCTTATGCTAAGAAATCCTATTTGGCTCAAAACAGGAAATCCAAATACTTTTACTGTCATGAAATGGGTCATCTCATGCATGAATGCAAATCATTGGAGTTAGATGACCTTGCTGCTATTAATTCACAGAAAAATCATGCTAAAACTCATGTCCTTAGGGAAAAGAAAATTCATTGTCTTCATTGTGGTAAACTAGGACATAAAATTTCACAATGCTGGTTTGTGAGTGATAAGAATAAATTTCATGCAAATGATCATGCTCTTAACAAGAACAAGTCTGTTCCAATAAACCAGGATATGACATAATTTAATTGTGGAAAATTGGGTCATAAGAGATTTGAATGCTGGCTGAATGCTGGTAAGAAAAGTTCTAATTCATGCTTTCACTGTGGCAAGATGGGCCACATTGCAGCCCACTGTTGGCATGCTCAGGGTAGAAAATTAAATTCTAAAACTGTTAAATTCCCTGCCATTAACAGAAAGTCTCCTGCATGCTATCACTGTGGGAAGCCAGGCCACAGAGCTGGAGATTGTTGGCATGTTCAGAATAACTCTGCTAAACTCCATGTTGCGAAATTTACATGTCATCATTGTGGGAAGCAAGGTCACAGGGCTGCAACCTGTTGGCTAACAGGATATCAAAACCAAACTGGTTTTGGCAAACAGAATTTTTATTCTGTTAACAAGAAATCTCATGCATATGCACATAGAATTCATGCTAACAAGAATGTGCATAAATCAGATCTGAAAACTACTGCTCCTTGCTATGAAGTTAAAAATATACTAAGAAAACCTGCTAGAAGTGATAGTGTCATGTCAGGACCCAAGACTTCTTGGGTACTTATTTGTGCAAAATAAACCTTGTTTTGCAGGTGTGCCTTGGGACTAAAATAAAAGGGGTAATAAACCAAGGCACTCAAAGAAAAACCCCTTCTGAACTTTTTAGGTAATCTCTCTGCATTTCCCATTTTGAAACTCATTGCATATCTGGTTTGATGTATTCTTGCATATCCTGTTCTTAGCTTCATCTAGTGCATGCATATTAAATCTGTTCTTGCATATTCATTCATCATCTGCCATTTGCACTACTCTCTAATCATGCACTTTGAAATTTCTGAAAAACTAAACTGCATATGTATGTGGCTTGGAATTTGCCCTCCCATTAGCTCGTACCTATCTGTTTTCATCTATATGGGTTCTGTATGGCTTCTAGTGCGTTGACGCATTTGGCTGACTGCGTAGACACAATTGTGCGTCTTTCGTTTACTGTCTTCTTCACTGCGTCGATGCTGACACTAATGCGTTGACGCATTGGTGTGTATTTGATCCATGTATGCATGCTCACATTTAAAAATCTGCCCTGCTTCTCATGAGCACATGTTGAGATATCAGTGCATAATTCAGATTGATAATTGATTGGAAATCTGGACTGCGTGTTGCATTATCATGCATGACCTCAATGGTATATAAATGGTAAGGTACCAAAAGGCAGGGAAACCTGTCTGGAGGTTCTTACTATGTGTGAGGTGGTCTTTTAGATCAAGTGCTCCGCCTAGTACCATGGGTCACTTTGTTGGATAGGACAGTCTGAATGTGCATGAATCAAAATCATATGTTCAGTTTTTCATGGCAAACATTGCATGTTTTCAGGGGGAGTTGTGTATAGACATATGTTGTGTCTGCGCATGTATTTTTGCATACATGTAGTTAATTGCATTGCATCTCATGAAAGATGCCAAAAAGATTGACTGAATGAATATTGTCAGGGGGAGTCAATACATTGCATGAAGGTAGTCATGTGCATACATTTATGTCAGAGTTCATTGCATGTTAACTTTGAACATCCTGGAACTTGCCTGATCTCCTGATATCTTGCCTTGTGTGCATATCCCTTTCATTGATTCTATTTGACCAAACCTTGATCATAATTTGAAAACAATGAGCTTCAAAATCTCTCCTATCAATTGGTAACAATTGGTATCATTTGGTATCAGAATTATTTCAGTCCTTCATGAAGATTTCAATGGGCTATCTCGATCATAAATCTGAAAATCTTGAACTAGAAATCTTCTATTATACGCTTTTATGAATGTCTAAAATAACTCATGTGGTTTAAGCTTAATGTATTCATGGAGTTTAACTTTAAAATCCCTTAACATTTCTGAATCATGTTTAATAAATCTTAACCAACTGTTTCATGCTGTGTCTTGCAAAAACTTCTGAAATCTGTAATTTTGAATACATGACTTTATTTGGTTAAGTACATGAGATTAATATTGTTTTGAAACAAATGAATGGTTCTGAATTGTCTAAAGGGTAAAGTAATTGTCAGAGCAATGACCTTGGTCACTGAGAAACACATGTCCAAAGGACTGTGTCATGAGGTACCTTAGTTAACTCTGCATAAAATTCATTGAAAATCAGACAGAGCAATGGCATGCACACTAAGAAATATAACTCACTCATCAAGAAATGATTTGCAGTGTGTCATGATGTGTAAATGATATCTCTGTTCATATAAAGTATGACAGTTAGTCACACTAAGTGCTTAGGGATATTGGCCTCTGATCAAGGTATATCCTCTAATTACAAGGTGTGCACTGAACTAGAGTGCTCGTAAAATTTGTAGCATGAAAAATTGTTGATCAAATTGAAATATCTGAATATTGATGCTAAAAACAAATTGCTTCAACCCTAGATAAAATCATATGACTTCATAATTACTTAATTTCAATACTGATGCATGTAATTCCGAAAGAAGTCAATAATTTTGATTGTGTAAGAGAAAGGGAGTTTTATCAAGATAAATATGAGGGCTTGGTTTATTTTTATTAAACCATGGTTTTAGATATCAATACAAAATTTTATTGATAAACTCTGCATACATCATGTTTAAACCATGCTGATCAATAAAATTCATTCATAAGCCCTTATAATGGAAGACTTTGAAATATTCTGATTTGGATTTATGAGAGTGACATTTCCTTAAAAATTTGACTGAAATTCTTGTAGTTGAAGCCTCTTTAAAAATCTGCAAATTGAACCTCTTCTGCTCATTGACCTGAACTTCTCCTTGTCTGCCCCTGTGGTCTCCTTCTCATCTATCTCATAAGATTCCATTTATTGAGGGGGAGCCTCCTTGTCATATGCATCATGCTACATAGTAGGAGAAGATTTGAGACCTTGCATTCTGGTATATGCATCTGCATTCATACCTTTTCCCATGGTTTATTTTGATTATACCAAAGGGGGAGAACATCAGTCAATCATTGCTTGCAGGTTCCTTTTGATCATCTTTAACTCATGTTTTTGCTGAAACTCTTAAAGGGGGGGAATCATGTTCTTGCAAGGGGGAGGAATTGACTGATTTTTTTTATGCTTTAAATTTCTCAAACTATTTTTCTTTTTGATGAAGTCAAAGGGGGAGAATAGTTTGAGTCATCAGATTGACTCACTGTGTAGTGTTGCCATCATCAAAAAGGGAGAGATTGTTGTGCCCCTGTGGTTTTGATGATGGTTTTAATGGTGGGTTTGATGATAGCATGCTGATTTGTTTTGATGATTGCAACACAGTCAGTGCATTATGATATTGTGTTTTGAATATGGCTGCTGATATGATTGCATAGGACTGTGTCTGATATACAGCATTGAATTCATGAGGTTGCATGCGTATTGCATGATGCGTTGACGCATGGGATCATTGCGTCAACTCACTGGTCTGTCCCAGAGCTGGTCTATAAATTGTGTCAACTGGTGCGTCGACGTAGTGGACTCAATGCGTTGACGCATTGGAATTGTTTTGAAAGAGCTCTTGTTGTGCTTCATACATTAGTCTTGAAGTCTGTACAGCCTGCCTTATCGATTCAAAGTCTATACATCGCTCAAGCGTTCAAAGCATCTGAAGTCTGTACAGCGTCCGTTGTCTAGAGTTCTTGAAGTATATACATTGGACTATTTCTTTTGAAGTATATACAATACAATGTACATACTTAGACCTTATGACTTCATTCTTGTTGCTGAAGGGAACAGGGTCGACGCTAGAGCTTAAGGCGTCCACGCACCAGTGAAGATGCATCCACGGATACTCTTCACAGCGTCAACTCTACGCAAAGGCTGCGTCAACTCAGCCACTCAAGAAGCAGAGGCCTTGTCAGAAATATTCCATAGCGTCAACGCAGCAGTGGAGCAGCGTTGACGCAACAGTTAAGAAAGGCTAGGCTTGTTGCTCACTGGAACGCATCAATGCGTCAACGCCTTGATCAAGTGGCGTGGATGCAGTAGTTCAAACAATCAAGAAAGGAGCTTACTGGATTACTCTGGTGCGTCAACGCATTCATCAAGTGGCGTCGACGCAGCAGGTTGATGGATCGACAAGGTGACCAAAGGGTGGACGCAGTTGCACAATGCGTCAACGCACTCCACACGAAACGTGAGAGGGCTGAAGCCATCTAAGCTCAGACGCTGCAGCTCCATGCGTCAACGCAGCATAATGAGAGCGTCGACGCAGCACGCCCATCTGTTGAACACCTGATCGCTGGATCACAGATGCGTCAACGCTGCAAGCTGATGGAGTCAACGTAGTAGGCTTGAATCATGCTGGTCGAATGTCGTTGAAATTGACGGGCACGTGATCCGAGGTGCCTGGCTCGTGAACCAGGATGCTGCCACGTGGTCCGAATTTCTAGGGCAGGAAATGTGGAAGCCACACGCGCCCAGTGTGCCTGCTGATGCTATATATACGAGTCTTCATCCTCTGTAGAAGACTGATCGAAGAAGAAGCCTAGAGAGCAAAAAGCCCTTCGATCCAGAAAAAGAAAAGAGGAAGAAAAAGAGAAGAAGAAGAAATAGAAGAAGAGTGAGCCGGCAGAAGAAAAAGGGTTGCAGAGAAGAAGGAGATAATAGTGTGAGAGAAAAGGAGAGCAGAGGAGAAAGAAAGAGAGATAGGGAGAGAGAGAGTTCGTGGAGAAGAAGGAAGAAGCTATTGAAGATCTGTCCTCTGGCGTCTGGATTAAATCCAAGCCAGATCTGCTCCTTTGAGAGCTACATTCTTGTTCTTCATTTACAGCCTTCCGATTGCTGTGTATTTTCTGTTTCTTATTTTTTCTTTTTCATTTGGTTATTCTTGTTCTTCCGATTGCCCTGCTGGGAATCGAGTTCCTCTTGGTGGGTCAGGAGAAGGGAGGCTAGCCCTCCAGTTCTGGTCTTGCTGGTAGCAGGTCCAGGTGTACCCTCTGGGTTGGAGGAAGAGAGACTTGGGTCTCTGGTTGCTGGTGACTGGGTGTCACTGGTGTTCCCTCCGATTGGGAGGAAGAGGGGAGGATGTTCCCCTGGTCAAGCTGTTTGGCAGCGTGTGTTCACAGACTGAGTCTGCAGGTTACTAGCTTGTGCTAGTGGAAGCCTCACTCCTGTTGGGAGTGAGGGGTGGATGTAGGTCTTGGTGACCGAACCACCTAAAAATCTTCTGTGCTGTGTGATTGGGCTTGTGCGCTTGTTCCTTATCTTCTACCCCCTTCACAGATTGCTTTATGCATTCTTATTTCTATCCGTGCTGAGAGTTGATTGCATTCTTCTGCTAGTTGCTTATTTAGGTGAGCCTTATATATATTTGCTCATTGGTTTAAAAGAAAATTCAATTTGTTCTTCAGACTATCTATCTTGCATTTGATAGTGTTCTAGTCTTGTATTGAGCGAATTGTTGTGTACGTTTGCTCCATATCACCTACCACCCCTCACTCGTTGTGAATGCTTGGTTAGTTGTGCTCTCTTAGAAGTATATCTTGAGCATTAATTTTTGCTAAGTGTGGTTGGTTTGTTTAGCTATGCTTGCTGTTTCTGGTGTGATCAGGTGGCTGCATTGTTGCAGTCCAACTGTTTGATCATTTGTTGAATTATCATCTTATCTTGGAAAGCTCATTAGTTTTATTCCGCATATCTGAGCTTTAGTTTTTTAATTTGGGCATAATTTCTAGAGGGATACATTCACCCCCCCCCCCTCTGTATCCGGGCCTAGCACCCTAACATTCACCCCTCCCCTCTAGATCCGCTGTCCACTACACAACAAGTGGTATCAGAGCCTAATCTCTCATTATGTGGTCCAACGACCTTGAGGGAAATGGTGGACCAGCGTCTAAGGGTTATTTACCTGAAGGACACTCTGTGAACAAACCTCCTTATTTCACTAGATCTAACTATCCTTATTGGAAACATCGCATGCAGGTGTTCATTCGTGCTCAAGACTACGAACTTTGGCGAGTGATCAGTAAAGGTCTGTATGAACTTACGGATAATGAGGACTTGTGGACCAAATAACAAATAAGACAATCCATTATCAACTGGAGTGCCAAACACATCATGCAATACTCACTCCATCCAGTAGAGTTCTCAAGAGTTGCGACCTGCACAACTGCAAAATAAATGTGGGACAAGTTAGAGGTAATCTACGAAGGAACCTCTCAGGTACGAGAAACAAAAGCTAATATCTTAGTTTCTTAATACGAAATGTTCCGCATGAAGCCTGATGAATCAATTCAAGATATGTATGCTCGATTAACTGTGCTTACTAACAGTTTGACTGATTTGGGAAGGAAATATTCAGAACATGAAATTGTAAGAAAGATTCTCAGATCACTGACTCTTGCATGGCACACAAAGGCTACTGTTGTTGAAGAATCCAGAGATCTCACAACAACTAAGGTAGATGAAATCATTGGTTCATTAATGACCTATGAGATCAACCTTAAGAACAAAGAAGCTGAAGTACCTAAGAAAAAGTCCTTGGCTCTTAAAGCTAGACCTAGCGGTCAAGGCACTTCGGATGAAGGTGCGGATTCCGCAAGTGAGCGAGATGAGGATGATGTAGCCATGCTCACACGTAAGTTCAGTAAATTCCTGAGAAAGGAAGGTAAGAGCTTCATGAGCGGATGGTCCAAGGTAAGAAATGGTTTCAAATCTAATTCCAAAAACTTTAAGAAATGTGACAAAATCATTTTCTATTCTTGTAACAAACCAGGGCATTTCAAGACTGATTGTCCTGACAGATTCAAAAAGGCCGACAAATGGAAGGGTAAGAAGAAGAACAAGGCCATGGTGTCCACATGGAGCGATGAGGAGGAAAGTGATAACAAAACCAGCTCCTCGGACAAAGAAGAAGAAGATCTCTGCCTTATGGCCAAAGGCGACGAAGAAAATGAGGTAAACTCTCCTTTTGAAAATTATACAATTGATGATTGAGAGAAAGCCTATATACAGCTCATGGAAAAATATGACATGTGCAAAAGGGAAAATAAATCATTAAAAAAGAAAATCAATTCGTTTGTGCATGATCATGATAAGAATGATAAGACTGCTCTACTTGAAACTGAAATTGAAGATCTTAAGAAAATGATTGAGGATTTGGAAGAAGGAAGAAAAGAAATGGCTGACTTGGAAATTAAAAATGAAAATTTGAGAAATGAGATTGATAGCATCAAGCTAAAAATGCAAACCTATGAAAAGGATAGCAAATTGAGCAATGAGAAATATGATGCTGTCAAACAAGTCAACATTCAACTTCTACAAAATATTGAAAACCTACAAAAAGAGTTGAAGGATAAACAACAATCCTTAGAAAAAATTGTGGATGGAAGAGAAAACCTAGATGCACTGCTAGGTACCAGAATGAACTTCAACAAGGAAGGGTTAGGTTTTGAACCTACAAACAAAAGGCCAATTGGGTTAAAAACCGTCACATTTGTTTCATCTTCTGAAGCTTCCACCTCAAACACTACTCCCACACAAAACCAGCAAAAATAAAAGGAAAAAGGGAAAGAGAAGATTGAAGAGGCAGTCACCAACATTCTCAAAAAGCCTATCCAAAAGCCTAAGAAAGGTCGACCTCCCCCACAGCATAGGTCAACACATTCTTGGCCATTGCATGCTCAATCTTCCAGATATCACCAAAACTAGATTGCCCATTCATATAGGCCAACACCACCATACTTTTGGAGAAATTGTGATTCATGTGTTCATCAATCCTATAACTTTCAATCTCCTAGGTGGCAGAACAATCACTTTCAACCCAAAAACAACCAATGGCCACAATGGGTTAAGAAGCCAACTTCATCAAACATTCACAAAATCCAACAAAGAGCCTCTAAATAAAAAGGAAATGTCAAGGCTGAAAAGAAAAATCAAATCCCTGCTCTAAGCAAACAAAACATGAATGTTAGAAAGGTTTGGATTCCAAAAGAAATGGTTTCATGTTTTGAAAATCTTAAGAGTTTGATGGGACCCAAAATTGGTTGGGTTCCAAATATAATTGCTTAATTATTTGTGCAGGAATGTCTTGCAGCCATGCATAACATGTGGTATCTTGATAGCGGTTGTTCAAGACACATGACTGGAGATAAAACAAAATTTTATCACTTGGAGGAAAAGGAAGGAGGATACGTTACGTTTGGAGGGAATAACAAAAGAAAAATTATTGGAACAGGTAGTGTAGGTAAGAACCTCTCCAACTCCATTGGAAATGTGTTGCTAGTTGAAGGTTTGAAATATAACCTACTTAGCATAAGTCAATTGTGTGATAAAGGTCATAAAGTGTTATTTGACTCTCATGAATGTAAAATCTTTGAACCAAAATCTGACAAGATAAAATTTTCTGGAAAGAGAGTCAACAATGTTTACATGATTGACTTAGATGATCCTGCTAATTTAAACCTTTATCTTGCTGCACCAAAATCTAAAATTACATGGTTATGGCATCGTAGACTAGGACATGCTAGCTACAATATCTTACATAAATTGTTAAAGCATTCAATGGTGAAAGGGTTGCCTGAATTATCATTTAAACAAGAAAACAAGTTGTATGATGCATGTGCCCTAGGTAAATAAATAAGAAAATCTTTCAAGGGAAGATCTGAAAATACATCATCCAAACCACTCGAGCTAATTCATATGGACCTGTTTGGCCCAACCAGAACTGCTAGCTTGAGTGGTAGAAAATATGGATATGTCTTGGTGGATGACTTTTCTAGGTTCACATGGGTTTTCTTTCTCACACATAAAAATGATGCTTTTGATGAGTTTCAGGCACTCTACATGAAGATAAAGCAGGATGGTGAGTTTAAAATTTCCAAGATCCAATATGATCATGGTGGTAAATTTGAAAATGCTAACTTCTATAATCTTTGCAGAGCTGAAGGCATTTCACACCGATTTTCTTCACCAAGAACCCCAGAGCAAAACGGTGTAGTTGAAAGGAGAAATCGAACACTTGTAGAGATGGCAAGAACCATCCTTGCTGAACGGCAACTTCCAAGGAGATTTTGGGCTGAAGCGGTAAACTCAGCATGTTATATTATTAACCGCTCTATAGTAAGGCCACACACCAAAAAGACTCCTTATGAGTTGCTGAAAGGTAAAAAGCTCTCTCTCTCACATATGAAAGTGTTTGGATCTAAATGCTTCATCCACAATAATGACAAAAGAGATTTAGATAAATTCGAGCCCAAGAGTGATGAAGGTATATTCCTTGGATATTCTGATAGATTTAGGGCTTATAGAATTTACAATATCAAGAGTCAAACTATGGAAGAATCACCCCATGTTTCCTTTGATGAATATCATGATTCTAACAATGATAACTTTTGCAGGAAAAATGATGAGGATGAGGAATTCCTAAGCATAAAGGACAAGAGTGATCCTCCACAAGAAGAAATAAAAGAAGCTGGTGACCTAGCTGAATCAAGCAATGCAAGGGATCAAGCTCCAGGAGAAGGTAACGATTCTACAAACATTAGAATTCTTAAGGATCATCCTTTAGAAAATGTCATTGGCAGCTTGAATGACCCACCTAGAACAAGGTCACATTTTAAAATTGTGGAAGAATTAGATCAACTTGCTCTTGTCTCGCAACATGAACCCAAAAATATTGATGAAGCATTAAAAGATAAAAACTGGATAAATTCAATGCAAGACGAGTTAAACCAGTTTGAAAGGAATAAAGTTTGGCATCTTGTTCCTAGACCTTCATCACAATCTGTCATAGGTACTAAATGGGTCTTTAGGAACAAACTAAGTGAGGATGGCAAGATAATAAGAAACAAAGCTAGATTGGTGGCTCAAGGATATAATCAAGAGTTTGGGGTAGACTTTGATGAATCTTATGCCCCAATTGCTAGACTCAAAGCCATCAGAATTTTACTTACCTTTGCATACTCCTTTAGAATAAAGCTGTATCAAATGGATGTCAAAAGTGCTTTCTTGAATGGCTTGATCAAAGAAGAAGTCTATGTTGAGCAGCCCCCTGGCTTTAAGAATTCTAACAATGCAGATTTTGTATACAAGCTAGACAGGGCTCTTTATGGACTTAAGCAAGCACCAAGAGCTTGGTATGAGAGACTAAGCTCATTCCTCATTAAAAAAGGGTACACACGAGGTAAGGTAGATCAAACACTTTTCACCAAGAAGTAAGGTAAGAACATCTTGATTGTTCAAATTTATGTTGATGACATTGTGTTTGGTTCTACAAAATCTGAAATGTGTGAGGAATTTGCTAACCTCATGACTAACGAATTTGAGATGAGCCTAATGGGAGAACTTCAATTCTTTCTCGGTTTGCAGGTCAACCAAGGAGAAGATGGGTGCTTCATAAATCAATCCAAATACATCAAGGAGCTGCTGAAAAGATTTGACATGGCAAACAGTAAAATCATTGCAACTCCTATGAGCACCACAACATCACTGGATTCGGATGAAAATGATAAATTAGTGGATGCAATGGTCTATAGAGGTATGATTGGTTCTTTGCTTTATTTGACTGCATCCCGACCAGATATCCAGTTTAGTGTATGCCTTTGTGCTAGATTTCAAGCTAGTCCTAGAGAATCTCATTTGACTGCCGTCAAACGTATCCTTCGATATCTTGCCGACACTCAAGATTTGGGATTGTGGTATCTGTCATCATGTGATTTATCTCTTATATCTTATTCTGATGCGGATTACGCTGGATGCAAGCTGGATCGTTAGAGTACTAGTGGCTATTGCCAGTTTTTAGGCGGGTGTTTAGTTTCTTGGGCCTCCAAGAAACAACACTCGGTTGCCCTCTCAACCGCGGAGGCAGAATATGTTGCTGCGGGGAGCTGTGGCACCCAAGTGTTGTGGATTAAACACCAACTCCAAGACTACTTGGTGGGTCTTGGTTGTGTCCTGATTCTGTGTGATAACACTAGTGCTATCAACCTTGCAAAAAATCCAGTCCAACACTCTAGGACTAAGCATATTGAGATTAGGCATCACTTCATTAGACACGAGGTCAGTAAGAAAAATTTTGAACTGCATTTTGTTGATACTCTAAATCAAATTGCTGATATTTTCACCAAGCCCTTGTGTAATGACAGGTTTTCAACACTCAGAAGGGAGCTTGGTCTTTGCCGACCTCAGGCCACTAAAAATTGAAATGATGATCATGTTCAATTTAGTTGTGTGTTTTTACAGATTGGTGTGTTCATGTATTGTTTATATGTCAATGTGTCATTTTGCATATGTGTCGTATTGCATGGTTTGTGTAGCATCATTCTTGCATGGCCATGGTATATCAAATGTTGATGTATGGAAAGGCAGGTTCCTTGAGTGCATTCTCTGCATATCTTTAGGGGGAGTTTTGTTGCTTTTCTTATCTCTTGCAATCTGAACTTCACTGGCTTCCAGTTTGACAATACCGTTCATGAGATAGACTGACATATGGAGTAAGAGCTTTCTATTATGTGCCCTGATGATTATCCATTCAATGAAATCGGTTCAGATTTAATGATTTCCTTGAAGTTCTGAAATATTGGTTCTGAAATCATCTATGTTCTTGGTTTTAATAGACCTTAACTAGAGACTGCATAGTATGCTTTGAATGACTACCCTGCTATCTGAAAATCCAAATTTCATGATAATCTTGGTGATACTCTAGAGCTTAGTATTGGTGTTAAACATCTTGATGAGCTGGAATTCTTAAAAAATAAATTTGACAGAGCAATGATATTGTTGCACGGAGAAATATGTCCCGTCATCAAATCAAGTGACAAATGACATGTCATGATGTGCCCCTGTTATCTCTATCTTAATACATTTGGACTCTAGGCAGAGCAATGGCATAATCACTGAGAAATATATCTTCCCATCACAGAAATGAGTTTGGATATGTCATGACGTGACTTTGCTATCTCTGTTCATTTTGAAGCATCATAGTTAGTCTTACCAAATACCTAGGAATACTGGCGTCTAAACAACGTGTATTCTTATGGCTAGGAGTCATGTACTAGACTTGATTGCTCGTAAAATATGAGTCTTGTGCCTTCAAATGCAAAAAATACTAAAAATTACATTTGCTGTGATCATAACATTCCATGCTCTACTCATGTCTGTTTAGTCTCAATACTAGTTTTTATGTTATTCCCTTAGCAGTTATTGAATATGGATATATAAGACAAGGGAAGGTTAAACATTACAATGATATGCACCTTTGGTTCATTTCTATTAAATCTTTGATGTAGATGCTCTTCGAACTCTGTTGATGATATCGGATTTCATTAGCTTTGACCCGTACATGTTGCTCGCGATATGTTTCAGGTTTGCATATTATGGCTTGCTCTTCCCTCTCCTTCACCTCTGGTCTCACCGACCTTTGTCACCTACTCTACTTTATCCTTCCTTTTTGTTGTTGGACCAGCATGCTGTCATCGCCAGGACTGCTCGTGGAAGACCCCCATTTGAAGTCATCCGTTACCACGTTGCGTAGAGATTCAATCTCAGCCAAGACTTTGTCATCAGCTCCTTGGACCCACGTCACCTTCTCCTGCGGTTTCAAAACCAGCAAGACTATTTTCAAGTCCTACTTAAAGAGACCCTGTACATTCAAGGCAAGCCATTCTACTTCTTCAAATGGACGCTTGATTTCTCCAGGAGTTCTGATTCACCCTTGGTCCCGGTTTGGTTGGAGCTGCCGGATCTACCTGTGAACTTCTACCATGAGGATATGTTGCTCTCCATCGCGGGTAGCATTGGCCCCACGTTGCAAATCGACAGAAACACCAAGTGTCTCACCCGCTCCCTAGCTACTCGTGTCTGTGTGCAACTAGACGTCTCCAAGCCTCTTCCTCCACGGGTTCTCATCAACTTTGGCTCCACTAGCTACTGGCAACCTATTCATTACACTAATCCACCCCTTTACTGCTCCTCTTGCAAACGCTTGGGACACTTGGCTGCCAAGTGCAAACAGCCCCCTGCTGGCTCCTCCGAGCTCAATGCCCCACGGGCGGGCCGTGGTGGGCGCCCACCGTCCACTCCTCCTGATGCTCTCCCACCACAAGCTTCTGGGTCCTGCTCCCATGCGGATGGTGTAGCCCCACACAAGCAACGTGGTTTCCACACAACCTCTAGTGTCGACACCCCTGTCCAAGGGGTCGACACTTCTTTATTACCCTGCCAACCGTTTCCTGGAGGTGGCGCTCCCACCACTTCAACTATCGACACCATTGCTGAGGAGCGCGCGGTGGACGCCTCTATGGGCCTCACCTCCGCCGTGGCGGCTGTTGGCCCCCCCACGAATAGCCAGCCCCTTTCTGCTGTGGGTCTGAGAGTGGAACCTGGCCCTCTCGGTTTGCAGGGCGTTCTCGCTCCATTGCCTTTGGCTGTCTCGCATGATGGCCCCCCTTTGGTCGCTATCTCCAGAGTTGCCTCTCCCTCGCCGGTGCCCGCCTCTCAGCCGCTGGCGGACGTACCTCTAGTCGACTTCACCCTGGTCTCGTCTGGGGCCCCACAGTCCATCTTGGTGGACTACTCGCTTCACCCTTCTGCTTCGGCCATTGGCTCCCAGCTGCCTGCGCCTCTTTTATTCACCGTGGAGCCCCCTGCCTCGACTTCTAAGCCGCCTCCAGACATCCTCCCAGCTCCTCAGATCGAACTTGGCGCTACCTTAGGCATGGGCCCTGCATCCTCTATTGCCTCGTCTATCCATGGAGCTGCCTGCGTCCCATCAGAGCGAGTCTTCATTTCCCTCCCCACCTCGGTAGCTGCCTCCCAGGTGTCGACCCCCCTGCCCCAGGGGTCGACACCCATCCTTGGTCATGCTCCTGTGGATGAAGTTGACGCTTCCCAGGTGTCGACGCCCCTTCAAGGAGTTGACGCCTCTTCTATTGTTCCCCATCTGAGCAAGGCCTCTGCAGGCTTTCCTCCTCCTGGATCGGAGCTACCCTCTTCTGCCTCGGTCAACGTCGCCTCAGCTGCCCTTGCTATGGCGGTTGACATCGGCTCCACCGATCCTGTTGGGCCACTTCCAGGTTCTCTCCAGGCCGCGGGTAGGTGGCCCACGGCACATCCAGCGTCAGTTGTTGGGGAGACTGCTCCTCCTCAATGCCCTCCTCAGTGCCCAGCTTCGTCCAAGACAGTTCCTCTGCCGGCTGCTTCGTCTTCTCGTGTTCAGGTGGCTGGTCGTGTCCAAGACAGTGTGCCTTGCTTGGAGCCATTCCCACGTCTTCCTGCTGCACATGCTCATTTTCTTGGCCTCTGCCCTCCGACTGAGGTTCGTCAAGGCAGTCTGTCTACTCTGGCTGTGGGCTTCGCGCCCTCCCCCCCAGAAGTTCCTCTGTCCGGGAAGGGTGTCCCCCCTCCGTGCTCAGATGCACCCGCGGCTGTTCCTCCTGCTGCCCGGGTGTCCGCCTCTTTGGTCCTCGACCTCCCGGCGCCGGTTGCTCACCCCCTTGGCGGCCCTTCTTCTGGGCTTAATGCCGATGCTGTTGCTTGGTCCCCAGCGGCGCAGCCCACCACCCAGGCGGCTAGCATTTAAGGGTCCTTGGCTTCCTCCTCTTCTCCGACGGCCGCCCCTCGCCTCTCCTTCGCCCAAGCTTTGAAGAAGAAGATCAACCGGGCCCCGCCCGGGCCGATCGTCGACTCCGCCCCGCCTCCTGCTCCGGTGCATCCCGTGGGTGTTGTGCCCCCCTCGGATCTTGGCTTGCCTCTCAGGTTTCCCCAGCTCGTCCAGGCTCTCCACATCCCCGGGCTTGAGCCTGCTTCGGGGTTCCGTGACCTTACGGCGGCTCATACGGATTTTGTGGGCACCTCTTGCCAGGACCGCTCTCGGGCGCCCTCGAGGATGGATGGTGGAGCTCCTCGGCGTTCCTTCCGGCGTTCCAACTCCACCTCCTCCTCGCGTGATCGTCAGTGCATTTTTGAGGACGCTGCACTTCCTCCCCGTCGTTCTCTTCGGATCCAGTCTTCTTCGATGGCGCCCCCGCCGCCGGCCGACTTTTCCTACATGGAGGTGCCCGATCCCGATGGTTCGGAGGTTGACCCTCTTGATTGGCCTTGCTCTCCAGGTCGTCAGCGCGGTGTCCGTTCTGTGTTCTCGTCCGACTCTGAAGGGTTCTTCGACGAAGATTCCTATTTGTAGGGGCTATGTTTCTTCTATGGGTTCTTGGGCTTTTGTTTCTGCCCACGCCTGGGTCCTCTTGGCCTTTTATGCTTTCTTGGGCCTTTGGCCTTGTACGCCTCTTGCTCCTCTTTGGGCGTTTCCCCTCCCCCCTGTCCCCCTTTCTTTTTCAACTTTCATATATGAAAATCGATTGCCTGGTTGCCGGGATAGTGTTGTCATCTTCTTCCGCAATAAAGAGATGAACCCCCTCTCCCGTCTCCCCCCTTGCAAGTATCAACTTTAGTTAAAAAAAGGGGGGAGAATTCTTTGTGTGAGTCCTTTGTAAGAGCTATGGATGAGTGAATGGTGTACGGGGGAGATTCACTTTGTGCATCTCATTTGTGTATCCAATGCATAGCATTCATATCTACATTCATAATTGCATTCACATGCTATTACTATCATGGATCTTGAGCTGCATATGTTACATATATCATACACTTTGCCATCTTGGCTATTTCTGCCATATAATGACTCACAGTGTTGCCATCATCAAAAAGGGGGAGAATGTTGAACACATGTGCACCATGATTACTATTATGGTTTTGATGATAGCAACTACTATAAGTCACATTGTGTTTGCATATGATGTCATTGTGTATCGGTTTAAGCAGTTTGTCATTTCATCGAACAAGTTACGGGCATGTGCACTGCATTCCAAGTCTATACGTTGGACAAAGTCTATACGTTGGATAAAGTCTGTACATTGGATGAAGTCTATACGTTGGACAAAGTCTATACGTTGGACAAAGTCTGTATGATGGACAAAGTCTATACGTTGGACAAAGTCTGTATATTGGACAAAGTCTATACGTTGGACTAAGTCTGTACGTTGGACAAAGTCTATGCGTTGGACAAAGTCTGTACATTGGACGAAGTCTATACGTTGGACAAAGTCTGTACGTTGCTGAACATGAAGTCTGTACGTTGGCTGCCTAGCACAACTCGAAGTCTATACGTTGCTGCACACAAAGTCTATAAGTTGCTGCAGATGAAGTCTGTACGTTGGCTGCATACACAACATGAAGTCTGTACGTTGCATAACATGAAGTCTATACGTTGCTGCAGATGAAGTCTATACGTTGGCTGCATGCTCAAAACAAAGTCTGTATGTTACACAAAACAAAGTCTGTACGTTACATAAGACAAAGTCTGTACGTTGGCTGCTAGCACAACTCTAAGTCTGTACGTTGGTTGATGGCTGCAACACAAGTCTATACATTGGCCGGCTACTTCACACGCAAAGTCTATACATTGCGTTCTGTTGTGTTCGTGCATCAAGTTACCAAGTCTGTACGTTCATGAAGCAAGTCTGTACAGGCTCATGCATGCTCAAGGTGCAAAGCCTGTACAGAGTTCATACATGCACACAAAGTCTACACGTCCAAGCCTTGATGCAAAGTCTATACAACAACTACAAGCTTCATTCAAATAGCCAAGGCCACTGCACAAGATGAGAGTCAAAAGATAAAGATTCAGTTGGTACTTTCTAGACCAACAAGGATGAAGTTACAGACATGAACAGGCTGCTAATGGACACAAGCGACGGAGCTAAAGCGGATAACGGACCGACCCGGGCTGGATCGGGGTCTGCCCAGCTGGCGGTCGACCGCCAGCACAGGGGCGGTCGATCGCCCCAGCCAGGGACCCCCCGACTACAGATCTGTCAGCTGCAGGTCGACCGCCAGCCAGTAGCGGTCGACCGGATTTCCCAGGGATCATCCGTTTGTAGGTGTTTCAGTAACGGTCGACTGCCAGAAGCCACAGGTCGACCGCCAGCGCCAATGCAGCCATGTTTGACTTCGAAATCTACCTCGTGGCCAGCCCCTTTCCATGGATTTCTTTAATCCAAAAGTCACCTAATCACCCACAAATTGTGGATCTGGTCTGAAGGATGTCCAAGGACCATTGAAGGTCTATAAAACCAACACATGAGGGGTTGGAAACCCTAACACTTCAAGGCTTCAAGGGAGATCAAGGGAGGCCATTTTCGAGGTACTGTATCACCTCCGTGAACAGTGTTTCGGGAGGAAGTTCTTCATCCATCCAAGGTGATTCAAGTCCAGATCTGAAGCCATCTCAACCTCCAAGGAAGAAGAAGCAATCAAGGCTCTCAAGGGTGATCTAAACTGCATCCTTCTTCCCCTTCATGAACTCAAGCAGATTCAAGGAAGCACAACTCACAAGGAAGAAGAAGCCATTGTTGTTAAATCAAGAAGAGAGCTTTATGAAAAAGATAGAAGCCTCTATTGGTGATCTACATCCATAGAAGAATCTGAATCAAGCTCCAGCAATCTCAGACAAGATTTTTCTTCTTGAGCTTATTTCATATCTTGTTTGAATAGCTTGATATTTGTTCTTTCTTCTTCATTTCATTTGAACAATCAAAACAGAAGATCGTCCCTACCAGTGGTTAGTAGGAAGGCAATCGGAGGTTGTCTGATCTGCGGTGTTGACGTCCCTACCAGTGGTTAGTAGGAAGGCAATCGGAAGTTGTCTGATCTACGGTGTTGACGTCGCTACTGGTGGTTAGTAGGATGGCAGTCGGTGGTTCTCCGATTTGCGGTTTGGTGTGCTGCACTAGTGAAGTCTCACCGGATTTGGTGAGGGGTGGACGTAGGAATGGAGATTCAGTCCGAAGCACCTTAAAATCTCGTGTGTTGTGGTTTGCTTGTGCGATTGCTTTATGTTAGATGCATGCTTAGGTTCAATATTTATATTGCGTAATCATCTTGCCGATCAAATCATTTATGTTCTTCTTCAAGCTAGTTATATTCCGCTGCTTATTTCATCATCTAGCTTTAAAGAGGGTTGCATTGCGAAAAGAGGGGCAGGTCTATTCACCCCTCCCCTCTAGATCCGCTGTCCACTACACAACACGCCTTCCGCATCCTCTACCGTCAGTGCAGGGTCCCCCCTTCCCTGGACCTCTTCCACTATTTCTTTGAGTTGAAAGCGCATCCGTCGGCCGAAAAGGGTTTCTATTTCATCCAGGCAAGGAGGAATATGAGCTGCATTTCGCTGGCGGCAAAGGATTCTTCTCACAAGGGATGGAAAACCCAGTTCTTTTGGGTGAAGACGTAATTGGTGGGGGTATCATGGGAGTGCCCGGTGATTCCGAACTTCCACCCGAATATTCCCCCCCGGCAGGACGAGTTACCTCCACAGGTGGAGTAGTACGCAGCCATTTTGTTGAAGCATCGCCGATCTACAGAGGAGCTGGTCACTCCGTAGAATGTGGAGCGATGTCTCCACACACGGCTGCTCCCATCAGGTTCGCGCGCCACAAACTTGACTCTTCTTCGAGTGTTGGGGTTGCTTTTACGTTTCTGACCGTCTTCTTCTTTTGTGCAGATAACAGGCGGGAGCCTCTGAAGGAGGCCGCTGAGGTGGTCAATCTTGGCGATGACTCGGCTGATGGAGAACCGGACGCTTCAGAGGGTCGTTCCCAAGCCCGGACCAAGGGCAAGGGGGCGGTCTCCAAGGGGACTTGATGAGGACATCTCCCAGTATTCACTATGGCACGAGGCGTCCCCGACTTCGTGACCCATTGGAGAAGTGGTTCTCATATCTATCTTTATTTTCTTGCTTATGTATTTTCTTTTATTTGAGTCATATCAGGTGTAATTGTCTTTTATTTGAGTCCACTATCTAGGTTTAAGGATTAATTAGCCATAGTGAGTCACTTGGGCCCTTAGTTGAGGGTGTTAGGCCCACTTAGTGGGCTTGGGCCCAGGGGCGCCCCCTTCTTGACTCATAGTTTTCTGTAGTTGTGTTAAATGTCAGGGGGTTTTGTGTAAAGGTCCTAGCTCTATATAAGGACCCCCCCTCCCTCCTTTGTAGCAGCTTTGATGAATTAAGAAATTTGCCACCCAATATTGTCTCTAGCTCTCTCTCTCTCTCTCTCTCTCACTCTCACTCTCTATCTCTCTCCAATTCTCTCTCATCCCCACCCCAAATTCGGAATCCACTCTCTCTCCTCTCTTTCACCTCTAATTAAGACCCCTCCCCCTTCCCTATACCCCTCATTTAAGTCCCCTCCCCTCCCCTAGGTAGAACTCCCACTCCCTAGGCATTCTCTCCCCTTCCCCACACAACCTATCGTCTTCCCAGGCACCCTTTCATCTCCCCAAGGCCCAATTTCGAATTTGGGTGTTCCCTCCTCTCTCTCTCACCACCCCATTACCTCCCCACCTCCCAAAAGCACCCCCCTGCAACCCCAGCCACGTCCATCCCCCCCCCTCCCTTAACCCAAACCCACAAATCCCTTCCATCCCCCTTAATCCCCCCTCCTCAATCAGCTCCATTCGCAGGCAGAAATCAAGCCCGAGTTGCAGTCGATATTGGGAGCAGTTCCAGGCAGAATCGGCTTCCGGGTTCTTCATCAAAAACGTACGTTGGCGAGTCTTCTGACCAGGCGAGGTGGAATCGTCCGGTTTCGACTTCGTGGCCATTCAAGACGGCGATTCTCCCACGACTGGTCCAGTTGTCCCCTGCAGAGGACCTGAGCTCGGTGGAAAGCTGCTCCACGACCAACGGTGCCGGAATCAGACCCAAGTCTCTTCTACGAAAATACTCCTCCCCCTGTCTGCGACCAAGATCAAGAAACAGAAGTGCGTTTGGTCCCCGGGAGCGTGATTTCTGATTTTTCCCCTCCAGACACTCGGGGCAGTCTGCTCAGGTCTGCTTCGACCCACAGTCAGTCAACAACGGCCCCCGGATCACTCCGACCCCGGAAGACATCCCCGCCAGTTTTGCTGCAAGGGGGATTCGACCACGGTTCCAGATCTTCAAGCGGTTCGAGAATCGGAGTTCGGGAGTCCCAGGTACCGTTCCTGCAAGCTACTACAACAATTCTGTGGGTACCGGCTCTCAGATCCTACCTCCAGTTCGCACTTCTACCACGGCCAGAGACTGCGTCCGATTAAATCAGTAAAATTCAGAGGTGTCCCTGGCCCAGTCACGAAGACTACGCAGGTGGTCTCGCCATCGGCAAAATTCCTGAGGGTGAGAAACGACTGCTGCACCGCCTCCTGCCCCTGTCCACAGCAAGCGAGCAGAATCGACGGAGACATCCGCTCCATCGTCGGGGGCACATTTCCCCCACCCGCCTGGCCGGCTTAACGCCCCTCCCTGCGTGGAGGTACATTTTGGTTGTAATAAGTTAATCCCCACCCCGAGATCACCCCTCCTGCGAGAGGCGTAGTGGTGTAACAGTTAACCCGCAGGTTGAAGCTACCCCGCCGCGGCGTCCGGGTACATACCCACGCCTCCCGGCGCGCCCGTCGTCTCCGGCCGGGATCGGTGTTTTCACACCGATCAGGTGAGCAGCTGGTCCCTCTCCTGGTCCTTTCAATTGCTTTGCTCGTTTAGTATCGTTTCCTTAGTTCGCCGGCGGTGAGTGAGAGCTTGAGCATGAATGTTTGATTTCGCCGTGAGTATCCACCGTGGTAAGTGAGGGAGAGCCACCCTAAACCCACGCCCCAGCGTGCTGGCCCGCCCATAAAGGGGGCATCCCAGGCCCATTAGGGGTCAACCATAAGCCCACCAACCGGTGGAAACCTTGGGGTCCCACCCCGGACCCTCGCCGTCATCATTCGGGCCCACCCGGGTGCACGTGTGCGTCGTGTGAGCTCGGCCACTCGGTGAGCCATTTGAGTGCTTGTATGCTTGTGGATTGGTAGGTCCAAGGGTCAAACATCTCATTAGTGGGCTGTGCCACATCAAGTGGTATCAGAGCCAAGTTGTAGGTTTGTCCCATCAAGCCTAGTCTTGGGTCATTTGCATCCTAGGTCTTAGGTGCATATCGTTCGCCGTTGCATAGCCCAACCTTGCATGACCACCCGGAGTGGTACCCCTTACCAACATCATTCAGCATCATCTTCCCAAACTACAATGGAGCCCAATCCCCATGAGGAGCCCGACCACAATGGAGCAAGACACCCCGATCCCATGGGCTTTGTAATGGAGGGTATGGCCGACATCATGGTTCGGCTTGATGACATCACTCGGCGCCTTGGCCAACTTGAGACCCACATGCCAAGATTAAATGAGAGAGTAGCCCCTCCCCCACGTGAGGAGCCCGTCAATAGGGAACCACACCATGAACTTCCTCCCGAACCACATAGGGGTCCCATACCTAGAGGAAATGAACGGCCACCCCGGGACAACCCGGATGACCACCTTATGAGGCTTGTCAAAGTGGATGCTCCCACTTTTGACGGATCACACCACCCTAGTATCTACCTTGATTGGGAGGCAGCCATGGACCAATATTTTGATTGGTACCCAATGACCGAGGATAGGCGGGTTCGGCTTGCAAGAATGCAACTAATCAAGCTAGCCAAGACCCATTGGCTAAATGTGGAAGCCCTTAGAATTGTTAGGAGGGAGGCACCCATTACCACATGGGGAGCCATGAAAGAACAACTTAGGATCAAATATGTCCCACCCTCCTACCACCAAAATCTATTAGATGAATGGCAAGCCCTGACACAAGAAGGAAAACCCGTCATGGATTATATCGAAAAATTCGATTACTACCTTCTCAAGTGTGGAGTCCAAGAGGACCCCGCCGTCACCCTCTCACGCTTTAGGAATGGCCTCCAATTCCATATCAAAAAGGAACTTTTCATGAGGCAAGTGACTACCCTAGAGCAAGCTTACCAAGTGGCTAGGGATGCGGAGAAGTTTACCAGGTTCACGCGTTTCACTCCCCCACGGGGAGTTGACCCCAAAGTCATGGCACCTCGGCCTAACCCACTCCCTCCCCAAAGGGGCCTCCTTCCCATACCCCCGGGAACCCAACCCACTAGGGTAGCCCCTCCCAACCACACTCCATTCCCTCGCCCTACTAATGGGCCCCAAAACCCCACCCCCACTAGGCTCAATCCTACGCCCACCAAAGGTGCCCAAAATCCCCCTAGTGGGCCACAATGCTTTAGATGTTCGGGGTATGGCCACATTGCCACTCAATGCCCTACTAAAAGTGCATCCAACCTCTACATAGAGGAGGCCACACCCCAAACCCAAGTTGAGTACGAGGGCGAATTAGAGGTTTATGAACCCTCCCAAGAATGGGAGGAGGAATATGAGAGTCATCTTCTAGGGGCCCACCAAGAACAACCTTCCCCATCCGCCGACTCCCCCCTCGGAGTTGTGAGGTGCACCCTTACCCAAACCCAAGAGCATGATTGGAGGAGGACAACCATCTTCCATACTTACATCCGGGTAGGGAACCATGTTAGGAAAGTCATCTTGGACAATGGGAGTAGTGTGAACGTAGTGTCACCCGACACCGTCAAACTCCTAGGCCTTACCATTACCCCACACCCCCAACCATACCGGGTAGCTTGGATAGATGCCACATCCGCACCCGTTAGCACCCGATGCCTTGTCCCCATCACCTTCCAGTCATATCAAGGGCAAGTTTGGTGTGACATCCTCCCAATGGAGGTGGGTAGCATTCTTTTAGGGCGACCGTGGATCTACGATGTAGATGCCACTTTCTATGGGAGGGTCAACACTTGTGTCTTCACCCATGAGGGGAAGAAGATCCTTCTCAACCCCACACCCCCACGCCCAAGTCCCAAGAAAACACCCCCTTCCCTTGAAGGGACTCCTACCCCCCCAATCCCTCAAAACCCCACCCCAAGTCCACCAAACCTAACCCCAAGTCTCCCTTCCCCCTCACCTAGCCTTAGTGTAGTCCAAGAGCCCACTAGGAGCCTCCATCTCGTCACTAGGCAGGAATTTGAGGAAGAGGTTAGCCAAGGGGGTCAAGTGTGTGCCATTGTCATTTGTCTTGGGGACTCCACCCCAACCAACCCCCATCCCATAGAGATCCAACAAGTCCTTGAAGAATTTCAAGATGTATTCCCCGAAGAGCTTCCGGATAAGCTACCTCCCATGCGCGATGTGCAACATGCCATCGATCTTGTACCCGGGGCTACCTTACCCAACCTTCCCCATTACCGCCTCAACCCCACCGAGCACGCGGAACTTAGGAGGCAAATCGAGGAGCTCATCAAGAAGGGCTTCCTCCGCCTAAGCAAGAGTCCATGTGCCGTCCCGGCCCTCTTAACACCCAAGAAAGATGGGACATGGCGCATGTGCGTGGATAGCCGAGCAATCAACAAAATCACGGTCAAGTACCGATTTCCCATCCCTCGGCTAGATGATATGCTCGACATGCTTGCAGGAGCCACTATCTTTTCCAAGATAGACCTCAAGAGTGGCTACCACCAGGTCCGCATTAGGCCCGGGGATGAATGGAAAACCGCCTTTAAGACCAAGGATGGTCTTTATGAATGGCTTGTCATGCCTTTCGGGCTCTCAAATGCCCCAAGCACCTTCATGAGGCTAATGACCGAGGTCCTTAGGCCCTTCATAGGCAAATTCTTGGTCGTCTACTTTGACGACATCCTCATCTATAGCCAAAGCAAGAAGGCCCACCTCGATCATCTTAGGCAAGTTTGCATCACCCTTAGGAAGGAGAGCCTCTTTGCCAACCCCGGGAAGTGCCACTTCATGACCAACCAATTGGCCTTCCTAGGTTACATAGTCTCTTCCCAAGGAGTGTCCATGGACCCCGAGAAGGTCCAAGCTATCATTGAGTGGCCCGAGCCCAAGAACATCCATGAGGCCCGTAGCTTTCATGGACTAGCCACCTTCTATAGGAGGTTCATCCGGGGGTTTAGCACCATCACCTCCCCCATCACGGATTGCCTCAAAAAGGGGAATTTTGTTTGGACCAAGGCGGCCTCCAAGGCCCTCTTAGAGCTGAAAGACAGGATGACTCAAGCCCCGGTCCTTTGCCTACCCGACTTCTCCAAGGTCTTTGAAGTCACATGTGATGCCTCGGGGGTCGGGATTGGAGGAGTCCTTAGCCAAGAAGGTCACCCTGTGGCCTACTTTAGTGAGAAGCTTTGTGAGGCTAAGACTAGATACTCCACCTATGACAAAGAGCTCTACGCCGTGGTCCAATCCCTTCGGCATTGGAGACACTATCTCCTCCCCAGTGAGTTTGTGATTTTCTCCGACCATGAGGCATTAAAATATCTCAACACCCAACAAAAGCTCAATGCCCGCCATGCCCGCTGGGTGGAGTACATTCAGTCCTATACCTTTGTCCTCAAGTACAAAATGGGTAGTGAGAACCGGGCCGCCGATGCCCTTAGCCGGAGGGTGACTTTGCTATCCACTATCCAAGCGGAAGTCACCGGGTTTGAGAGAGTGAAAGAAGAGTACCCCACTTGTCCCGACTTTGGGACCATCCATAACACTCTCTCCACCCAACCCCTTAAGGAACATGAGGGGTTCATTCTCCAAGATGGGTACCTCTTCAAGGGTACTAGGCTGTGCATACCCCGGACATCCCTTAGAGATTTCTTGGTGAGGGAGTTACATGGGGGTGGCTTGGCTGGCCACTTTGGGGTCCAAAAGACCATTGAGCTGGTAGAGAGACAATTCTATTGGCCTAGCCTTAAGAGAGAGGTGGCCAACATTGTTGGTCAATGCCGTACTTGTGCCTCCGCCAAACAGGTGAAGCAAAACACCGGGCTCTACACACCCCTCCCCATCCCAGACCGCCCATGGGAAGACTTGAGCATGGACTTCATCCTGGGCCTCCCCAAGACCCTACGCAAGCATGATTCTATCTTTGTGGTGGTGGATAGGTTCTCTAGGATGGCCCACTTTATTCCCTGCTCCAAAACCTCCGATGCCTCAAGGGTAGCCCGGCTATTCTTTGATGAGGTGGTCCGCCTCCATGGACTACCCAAGACCATTGTCTCTGACCGGGATGTCAAGTTCACTAGTTATTTTTGGAAAACCTTGTGGCACCTTTTGGGCACTCTTCTCAAGTTCTCTACCGCCTACCACCCCCAGACTGACGGCCAAACTGAGGTTGTCAATCGTAGTCTCGGAAACTTGCTCCGTTGTCTAGTTGGGGACCATCCTGGGAATTGGGACCTCCTCTTGCCCCAAGCTGAATTTGCATATAATGATTCTGTCAATAGGTCCATAGGAAAGAGTCCATTTGAGGTAGTGCATGGATATAGTCCTAGAAAGCCTTCGGATCTCATACCCCTCCCCCCTCATGCTAGAGTGTCAGTCTCAGCTGAGTCATTTGCACAACACATCAAAGAATTGCATGAAGATATCCGCAAGCATATAGGCAAAAGCAATGAGGCTTACAAAAGGCGGGCTGATGCTCATCGGCGACACTGTGAGTTCCAGGAGGGAGACCAGGTGATGGTGAGAACGGAGCGGCTCCTCCCAGGGCCCGCCTCCAAACTGAGGGCACGGGGTTCGGGACCCTTTCGGGTTCTACGACGGATTGGTACCAATGCTTATGAGTTAGACTTACCTGAGGGCTTTGGGGTTCACCCCACTTTTAATGTGGCGGACCTAGTGTGCTACAAGGGCCCCACGGTGGAACCCAGTCAGGATCTTGAACCTCTACCCCCCCTTGTGAGTGACCCTCCCGGAGCGAAATTACCACCCCAATTGAGAGGCCGGCTTGAGCAAGTGGAGGCAATACTGGATGAACAAAGTACACTTACCAGGAACAGGGTCTACCAGCGCTACCTCGTGAGGTGGAAGGGCCGTCCCCCGACCGAGGATGCATGGGTAAGCCGAGAGGACTTGATGCGCCTGGACCCGAGCCTGCTGGAGCAGTATGAGAGGCGATTGGACCCCTACTCGACGGGGTCGAGTTCTCCCCACCCCGGGGGATTTGATGAGGACATCTCCCAGTATTCACTATGGCACGAGGCGTCCCCGACTTCGTGACCCATTGGAGAAGTGGTTCTCATATCTATCTTTATTTTCTTGCTTATGTATTTTCTTTTATTTGAGTCATATCAGGTGTAATTGTCTTTTATTTGAGTCCACTATCTAGGTTTAAGGATTAATTAGCCATAGTGAGTCACTTGGGCCCTTAGTTGAGGGTGTTAGGCCCACTTAGTGGGCTTGGGCCCAGGGGCGCCCCCTTCTTGACTCATAGTTTTCTGTAGTTGTGTTAAATGTCAGGGGGTTTTGTGTAAAGGTCCTAGCTCTATATAAGGACCCCCCCTCCCTCCTTTGTAGCAGCTTTGATGAATTAAGAAATTTGCCACCCAATATTGTCTCTAGCTCTCTCTCTCTCTCTCTCTCTCACTCTCACTCTCTATCTCTCTCCAATTCTCTCTCATCCCCACCCCAAATTCGGAATCCACTCTCTCTCCTCTCTTTCACCTCTAATTAAGACCCCTCCCCCTTCCCTATACCCCTCATTTAAGTCCCCTCCCCTCCCCTAGGTAGAACTCCCACTCCCTAGGCATTCTCTCCCCTTCCCCACACAACCTTTCGTCTTCCCAGGCACCCTTTCATCTCCCCAAGGCCCAATTTCGAATTTGGGTGTTCCCTCCTCTCTCTCTCACCACCCCATTACCTCCCCACCTCCCAAAAGCACCCCCCTGCAACCCCAGCCACGTCCATCCCCCCCCCTCCCTTAACCCAAACCCACAAATCCCTTCCATCCCCCTTAATCCCCCCTCCTCAATCAGCTCCATTCGCAGGCAGAAATCAAGCCCGAGTTGCAGTCGATATTGGGAGCAGTTCCAGGCAGAATCGGCTTCCGGGTTCTTCATCAAAAACGTACGTTGGCGAGTCTTCTGACCAGGCGAGGTGGAATCGTCCGGTTTCGACTTCGTGGCCATTCAAGACGGCGATTCTCCCACGACTGGTCCAGTTGTCCCCTGCAGAGGACCTGAGCTCGGTGGAAAGCTGCTCCACGACCAACGGTGCCGGAATCAGACCCAAGTCTCTTCTACGAAAATACTCCTCCCCCTGTCTGCGACCAAGATCAAGAAACAGAAGTGCGTTTGGTCCCCGGGAGCGTGATTTCTGATTTTTCCCCTCCAGACACTCGGGGCAGTCTGCTCAGGTCTGCTTCGACCCACAGTCAGTCAACAACGGCCCCCGGATCACTCCGACCCCGGAAGACATCCCCGCCAGTTTTGCTGCAAGGGGGATTCGACCACGGTTCCAGATCTTCAAGCGGTTCGAGAATCGGAGTTCGGGAGTCCCAGGTACCGTTCCTGCAAGCTACTACAACAATTCTGTGGGTACCGGCTCTCAGATCCTACCTCCAGTTCGCACTTCTACCACGGCCAGAGACTGCGTCCGATTAAATCAGTAAAATTCAGAGGTGTCCCTGGCCCAGTCACGAAGACTACGCAGGTGGTCTCGCCATCGGCAAAATTCCTGAGGGTGAGATACGACTGCTGCACCGCCTCCTGCCCCTGTCCACAGCAAGCGAGCAGAATCGACGGAGACATCCGCTCCATCGTCGGGGGCACATTTCCCCCACCCGCCTGGCCGGCTTAACGCCCCTCCCTGCGTGGAGGTACATTTTGGTTGTAATAAGTTAATCCCCACCCCGAGATCACCCCTCCTGCGAGAGGCGTAGTGGTGTAACAGTTAACCCGCAGGTTGAAGCTACCCCGCCGCGGCGTCCGGGTACATACCCACGCCTCCCGGCGCGCCCGTCGTCTCCGGCCGGGATCGGTGTTTTCACACCGATCAGGTGAGCAGCTGGTCCCTCTCCTGGTCCTTTCAATTGCTTTGCTCGTTTAGTATCGTTTCCTTAGTTCGCCGGCGGTGAGTGAGAGCTTGAGCATGAATGTTTGATTTCGCCGTGAGTATCCACCGTGGTAAGTGAGGGAGAGCCACCCTAAACCCACGCCCCAGCGTGCTGGCCCGCCCATAAAGGGGGCATCCCAGGCCCATTAGGGGTCAACCATAAGCCCACCAACCGGTGGAAACCTTGGGGTCCCACCCCGGACCCTCGCCGTCATCATTCGGGCCCACCCGGGTGCACGTGTGCGTCGTGTGAGCTCGGCCACTCGGTGAGCCATTTGAGTGCTTGTATGCTTGTGGATTGGTAGGTCCAAGGGTCAAACATCTCATTAGTGGGCTGTGCCACATCAGGACTTCTCGGCCGTGCGGGGTGAAGCGCAAGGACCCCGTCGCGGGTATGTTGCGGGCCGCCGCTAAGGCCAAGAAGCGAGCCAAGAAGGCTGGGGTCGTCCCCACCGCTGGGGGCGATTCTGGCTCGGCGGCGCTCCCCTCTCCGGGGCAAGATAGGGCCGACCCTATCGAGCCAGCTCTCCTATTTTCCGAGCGAGAGGGGGCCGAGGAGACCAGGGGCGCCTCGGAGGGTGACGATGATGGGTCGGCTCTCCCCTCGGTGGGAACAGAGGGGGCTGAAGTTGAAGCAACCGCGGCCGAGGCCGGGGCGTCGGTCGAGGTGGGCGATGCCTCGGGCAGTGACGCGCGAGCCGAGATGGTCGAGGCTGGGGGTTCGCCTGCGGAGGCGTCGCCGCCCCAACCGACCGTGGCGCCAAGAGCAGTTGAGGTTCGATCCGGGATGGCTGTCGGGGGGCCCGACACCGGGAAGGTTCCCATGTCGGTGGCGCTGGAGCGGCTCGGCGTGTCGCGTACCTTGTACGAGATGTGCAGCGGTGTTGCGGCGAAGGTGAAGGGGGGAAGCGTGCGTCATTCCCCGGCCGGGGTCCTCAACGTCATTATGGAGGGCGGCCTGGTCATGGCTCAGATGGGGGCCACGATGGCGGAGACTTATGCTCGGTTAGAGTTAGAGCGGTCATAGCTTGCTTGGACCCTCGGCGGGGATGAGAGGAAGCTGGTCCGGCTCACCGATGAGAACGAGGGGCTTCGGCGGGAGTTCTCCATGACCAGGGAGTTGCTGCGATCGAGCCAGCTGGAAGGCCGAGCATTGACTGGGGAACTGGCCAAGGCTCGGGAGTAGCTTGAGAGAAAGAGTAGGCTCCTTGAGGAGGAGCGCCTTGTCCGCGTCGAGCTAGAAGGCCGTTGGGAAACCAAGCGTGTCTACCTAGCACGTCGAGCGGAGGAAGCAGAGCGTCACCGGTTGGAGGCCGAGGCTTATCAGGCTAAGGCAGAAAGGCGGGCAGTCGAGGCTGAGGAGCTGGCGGTCGAGGTCGGGAGGAGGCAAGCTGAGGCAGAGCGAAAGATGGACGAACTCGTAGGGAGGGCAGGGTTGGCCGAGGCAGAGGTGGTCGAGCAGTATAAATGCTCGGAGGCCTACCGAGTCGACCTGAAAGAGGCTGCCCTTCCCTACTACGAGCTGGCTCTCCGCCAAGGTGCCCACAAGGGCTTCAAGCAGGGCTATCGCCGAGCGGTGACCTATGCTGAAGAGCATGACTCCAGGCTCTGCTTCCCGTCCGGTCAACGTTATGACTTGGATGCCTCGTCCTCCATTTTTGCTACTTCGGCGTCGGGCGAAGAAGACCCGGAGGTCTCTTCTCATGAGGGGTCGCCAGCTCCGGAGGCCTCGGGAGGGCTCGCGACCGAGACAGTTTCCGCACAGGTGGGGGCAGTGCCTTGGTCGGCCGTCACCGAGGGTACCGGGGGCAGACCGTCCGTGCCTTCTACTTCCGAGCCTCTAGATGGGCCGGAGTCCTGATGTATCGACCTGCTTTGTCTGGTGCATGCTTCCTTCTGTGTTCTTGTATAGGCTTCACGGCAGGGTCGAGGCTGAGCTTATGCATTACAGTCTCCTCTGGTATCCCAGGGAGTTGATCATCAGACCAAGCAAAAACTCGGATGTACTCAGAAAGGAACTTTTTATATTGCTGTTGAACCTCAGACGGTAGGTCGGCTCCGATCTTTACTCCCAGGGCCGGGTCATCGTTTAGGAAAACCGCCAGCAATTCGCCACTAGGTTTGGTGGTTGTAGATTTACCCTCGACTCTCCAGGGGTCCTTGTCCTTCCCGTCTGGCCTTATGGCCTCTACCGAGATATTATAGCACCTTCTGGCAGCGGCCTGGTTACCTCGGACTTCCCCCAACCCATTTTTGGTGGGGAACTTCATTTTCTGGTGATAGGTAGACGGCACCTCTTTTATTCGGCTGAGGATTCCCCGGCCGAAGATGGCGTTGTATGCTATCATACCTTTAATCACTATGAAGTCCACCATGACCGTAACGGTTTTAGGTGGGGTGCCGAGGGTAACTGGCAGGCTTAGGGCTCCCTCGGGATAGGTGGCCTGGCCATTGAACCCGTAGAGAGGGGTTCGGATCAGGCGGAGCTTAGATGGATCCTCCCCCATCTTAAGGAAACAATCATAAGACAGTACATCAGGGGCACTCTCATTGTCGACTAGAATCCTATCTACGTTACAATGGTTTATTGTAGCCAAAATTACGAGGGCGTCGTCATGCGGGGTGCTCAGCCCTTCTAGGTCTTGGTCTGAGAAGACTATGACCTGGGTCTCACTCGGCGGGGCCTTTGGAGGCTCTATGGCTCGGCTTGCCCGCTCGGCATGACGCTTCCTTCCTCGGCTGTTGTCGCCTCTTGACGCTGCTCCTCCGAAGATGATGTTGATGTGGACCCCTCGGGAGGCATTATCGATCTCCTCTGGGGCGCCTCGGTCTCCCTTGCGCTCGACGACGAACTGAGCTAGGTGCCCCTGACAGATGAGGCGCTTGATCTCATCCTGGAGCTGGTGACATTCGCCTGTATGGTGTCTGTGATCGCTGTGGAACAAGCAGTGCTTGCTACGATTACGGTTCTTCGACCTCATTGGCTCGGGTTGGCGGAGGAGACCTGAGTCTTTGATGTCTTCATCGATCTCATAGACCGGTGTGGCTAGTGGGGTGTACCACTCATACTTCCGTGACAGTTCCTTGCGTTCCCCGTCCCGGTTCCACCTTTTTCCCGAACTTGAGCTTGGCTCGGAAACCCGCTTCTTGTCCCCCTCCCGACCCGAGCTGGTTGCATCTCGGCATGCGCTAAGTACTTCTTCACACTCGGCATGGCGCAACGCCAGAGTCACTAGCTCGGCAAGGGTCGAGGGAGGGTGGAGGACAAGCTCGCGGCGGAGATTCTCTTCCCGGGTGCCCCCAGTCAGTGTGGTTATAGCTGAGGCCACATCCAGGTGGGGGATTCTCAGGGCTTTCGACTTGAATCGGCGAATATAAGCCTGGAGTCTCTCCCCTTGCGCCTGTTTAAGGGCCAGGAGCCCCTCTACCGACCTTGGGGGGCACTTCCAGCGAAACTCTCTTTGAAGATTCGGCCAAACTGCTTGAAATCTCGGATGGATCCGGGGGCGAGGGCCCGGAACCAAGCTTGAGCACCTTGGACCAGGGTGGTCTCGAAGGCTCGGTATTTGATGGCGTCGGACGCTCCGTGCAGGGTCATCAGAGCGTCGTAGCTGTCGTAGTGATCAGCCGGGTCGCCCTGGCCGTCGTAGAGCTTGAAGGTTGGGATGGAGGTTCTGGGAGACACCTCTGCTTCAAAATATACTCAGAGAAAGGGGATCTCTCCTCATCCTCCAGGGGAGAGGCCTTCTGCAGGGCGCGCAAGGTGCGTTCTTGCTCTGCGAAGCGTCTCTCGAACTCTCGCAGTCGGAGAGACAACTCCGGCTGCTATTGTGGTGCGAGGCTGGGGGGAATGTCTTGGCGATCCTCGGGAACGTCGGTCTCTGGGTTCGGACGGCGTGCCCCAGGTTTTCCCCACCTCGGTGTAGAGGAAGCCTCTTGCTCTGGTGGCGGAGCTTGCGAAGGTCCTCCAATCCTGTTACGGATAATCTGCTGGCCGCAGATTGTGAAGCGGCCTCCGGCACTGTGTTGAGATGCATTCTCACGGGGAGGGCTCCCTGATGGGGCGCGTGACCTTCCGTCCCTGGCCGCCTGGGTCCTCATGAGCTCCACGAGGATATCCAATTTTACGTTGAGGGCCTGGAAGGCGTCCGCACCACCGCTGGGTAGTAGCCCTACTGCCGCAGGGGGGGTGGTGGTGGTCCGTCAGCGGGAGCGCTGGCGTTGGAGAGGGGGTTCTGCGAGGTCCGAGAGGGGCCATCCCCTGCCGCTACCATGGCCTTTCCCCTGTCACCAGGGGACATCCTCCCTGAGCTCCTTCGCACCATATTGGCTTCTCGTACGTTGTGATCTCGCGCGGATTCTGAGCGGGTAGAAGATCACCAGATTGTGAACTGCAAGAAAGGGAAACGGATCAGGGGGCCCAGGGATGAGTCCCTGGGGAAAAACCCTCCGATGCTTAAGTCAGTAAAGCTATGGTGGGAGCAATATAGGGAGGAAGTAGCTTCTGCGCCAGATCCCTCTCCACCAGAAGGGTGAAGTGGTTCATGCTCAGGAGTTTTGAGCGTGTGGTTGCCCTTACCTTTCGCCGGAGGGTATCCCTGGTTTAAATAGTATGCTACCTTCTGGAGTCCTGTAAGTCGAGGGGTTTCAGGTGGGAGTTACGTCCTCAACGTGGACTTTTATTGCCTCATCGTGGGAGCGTTATCACCTTGGGGAGCTGGAGTCCCTCACCCTTATGAATTTTTGCTCACAGAGGACTCTTAACAGCTGCATGGATAAGCATTTGACGGTCGACCGTTTCGAGCTTAGGGGGGGCCAGCCGTATCCGGGCGATGGGCCTAGCTCGGAAGGAGATGGGTAAGAACGATCGTGTGCGCCTCCCTATATCTTGGCTGTGGATAGATCGGGCGTAGATCATTCTGACGACCTGACCGTCGCTCGGGCCTTTCGAGCCTGAGGGCCGCCTAGGAAGGTTGGGTCCCCGAGCGATCTTTTATTGGGCTTTTAGTCCAAAGTGGGCCCTGTGGGCTATCACTCGGGCGAGCGTGGCCTTGTTTGGTCCTGATGGGCCTAGTTCGGCTGCTCTTTATCTGGGCTGCCGAAATCCCCCTCTCCACTATCAATTCTGTGATAGTCATTGTGGATAGGTCCCTAGACTATTCTAGAACAGTGGCCTTGGTGTGCTACACAGGGGTTAAAGACCTTAGGATTTTCCTAACAAGCTCACTCTCCTGGATCTGCTTACCCAGAGACTTCAGGCTATTGGTGATCTGTGAGAGACTATGTTGACACCTTGAAAATGAACAGAGGTGGAAGCAGAATTGAAAGGGAAGTCAGACCTACAGTGAAAGATCATTGATGAAGCTCGTCAACCATCTACCCGGCCGAAGTCTTTTCAGACTGAAGCTGATGTCCGGTCTTGTCACTGTTCGGCTGACAACGCTGATGAAACATACCCGGTTTTGTCATCATTTAGATGGCAATACTGATTAAACCCCAGTTTGTTCACTGATGGAACCTCAAGAAGATCTCAACAAAGTCATGTCGCTACTAAAGAGGCCTTATTCGGTCTTGATGGAAATCAATTCAAATAAGAAAGAGAATCCTAAGGCACGTGTGAGGCCTAAAGGCACCAGATGGGCCGGCCGTTTGGGCTTCTGAGATTGGCGCCGGGAACTCCCCCACCAAAGCTGGCGCGCGCCGGGAACGCTCCCACCAAAGTTGGCACGCCGGGAACTTCTCCCATGGATGCAAGGCGCCGAGATCTCCTTGCAATGCAGGGTTCTATATAACCCGTTTCTTCTCCCACAAGAAAGGGGAATAGAAGGGGATCGAGGTCGGCCGCTGGATCAAAAAGAAAGAAAAGAGAAGAAACCTACAAAGAGAGAGAGCCTCCTCCACTGAAAAAAAAAGAAAGAGAGAAGAGATCAATCCCAAGGGAAGAAGCTCCAGGTGGGCATCCGGGGAGGGAGAGGAGTCAATGCTCCGCCCTCCCCCATGTTTTCTTTTCTTCTGCTTCATGTAATCGTTCAAGTTTTGTTTCGATTCCTTGAATGTAGCCGGGATATCTCGGCGTCTGTCTTATCCCCTTTCCCTCACTCTCTCCCTGTGATCGGTCTGAGTCTTGGAATGATGTATCGCCTGGGTTTTCTTACTATGTATCTTCCCTGATGGATGTCGTAAAATGAATAAATATGATGGGCTACAGTTCAAGCCTGATTTTGATTCCTCTGAAGCTCTATCGTCTTTCTTCGTGTTATCTGTCTTCTCTCAGACTAGTAGCATGCTGATCCCCTTCCCCAGTGGATTAATGATCCGCCGATTCATCTGTTTTCTTTTCGTTGCAGCACTGTCCGTGCCTATCTCAGAGCCCGGGACAGACCATCCCTTGGCTTCCGGAATGATGCCGTGCTATGCAATGATCGAAGATTGTGAGACTCCGGAGTTCTAAGTGCTTATACTTTGTCTGTTGGCATCGTCAAAATCGCCTCTGGGTCCAGAGACAGTCATCTCTTGGCTCCCAGGGCGATGAATGACCATATCAAGGTTGTCCCCAGGGCCCTGCGTGATAATGGCGATAGATGGGGGCCTCCAGACCTCGGCCTCCCTAAATCCCTCCTGAACCCTGATGCCTCTATGAAGCCCAAGCCTAATTCAGCTCAGATTTGATAACCTGATCAGTTTCGATTCCATAGAACCTGTTTGTTTCGGCCTGGATCATCATTAAATCCAAAACATAGTGTCGTAAAACCCTAAACCCATCTCGGTGCCCTCGTCCATCTCGGCCCCGTAAACAGTAAAGCAAGTGAATAGCCCTCGGCGCTAGTCTTCCCGCGCCGATAACCCCACCTCGCCTGCGCCGAAAGCTCCCCTTTGCCAGTTCCCGGCGCCCAAACAGTCCGCCACAAAGCGGCCTTCCCGACGTGAAGCTTCATGCGCCGAGAACCCCCGCTTGTGTTTGCTTCCCGGCGCGCCGAATAGTATCCTATGAAGAACCCTTCCCGGCGCGATGGTTTTGGCACCGGGAACCACCCTTTTCCAAGCCGAGGGCCTCCTTAAGCCGTGAACCCTCCATCTCTTGAGCCTTGGACGAAAATCCTTGCTATCATTGAAGAAACCCCACAGATACCCTTGTGAACTGCTCAGTATACCCTACATTCTATCAAGAATGCCTTGAGTCATCACATGCACTTCAGGGGCGACAATTAGTGGGAACGACTCCCCTTTTCCCACGTGGTTTCCCGAACTCGATCGGCTTTTATAACCTTAAGGACCAAGGAAGCTCTGCCACTGCATAAGCTTCTACGGTCTCAAAAGGAATATCAAGATAGTGCTGCAAGCACATACAGGTGTCAGGGGCCCTATACCCCTCTGTTTTTGGCTTTCACCCCGGCATTCCGTGGGTGATCGTCTATCATTCTCTGGCAAATAGCAAGTCCAAGGGAGGTGCTGTCAAAATTATCCCAAGATGACAGAGATGACATGAAACCTATCCCCGGGACCTTATCTATCAATGGTGACAGAGGCTCCCTATACTTCATTGTTCCCCTCCCAAACTTTTCTATGTTCCTGGCCTTCCTTGGGAACCTACACCGAAATAGGTTGAAGTCCAGTGAATTGAGCCATTTTGACTCCTTATGGCCCATTTGCTTCAACCCGATCATCATGAAACCCCAAAACAGAGTACCGTAAGCTCTGTTCTTATCCCGGCGCCCTCACACCTCTCGACCCCGCTTACAGGGAATTGGATGAACAGCTCTCGGCGCCACTTTGCAGGCGCCGAGAACCATCTTGACCTCCTCCCCTGCGCGCCGGAAGCCCCTGCACCTTGGCCGCGCCGAGAACCGTCTTGGTCTTCTCCCCTGCGCGCCGGGATCCCCCCCTTGGCATCTTCATGCGCCGAGAGCCTAACCCGCTGGTATCTTTCTGGCGCCAGGAACCCTAACTCCTTGGCATCTTATGGCGCCGAGTACCTAACCCCTCCTTGGCATCGCATGGCGCCGAAAACACTACCCTCCTTCATGCAGAATGACATTAACACCAACTTCCCGGCACCTCAACAGTACCTCATGAAGAGCCCTTCCCGGCACGGTGGTTTTCACGTCGGGAACCTACATGCACACCCAACCTGCCCCAGGAGCCTACTCCTCCGTACAATTGAACCCCCCCGTTACTTTAATCAAGCCAATCCAGGGACGCCCATGAGTCATCATATCTGGCCCGGGGATAAATTTAAAAGGAAGTTAGACTCCCTTATGCTCCGCTATCCTATATCAGATTTATGAACAACCCCTTTTGCTCGCGAGGATTCTGTCACTGCATGAGTCCCGCCGGCTTTCCACAAAGGGAAAATCATACATTGCTCTATAGCCCATATATACGGGTTGGGAGGTTGGACCTCTCTCTTTCTCGGCTTTCATCCCGACACTCCGTGGGTGATGGCCTATTTCCCTCTCGGCATAATCCAGATCAAGAGGAAATGCCGTCGAAATATTGATCGATGCTCTAAACCTACATCATGGTCATGGCTCACCTCGACCGTGATTGATATTTTCCATCTCCTGGTTCACCCCTAAGCATAATTGTTTTGAACCGTCGATTCAACGATATAGTCTGTTTCTATGGTTGATGTTATTATCTTGCCCGCCTCCCTGGCCCTAGTATGAAGTTTAAAATTAAGCATGAGAACATCTGTTCACCTTATGAGGCCTCCTATTCCGGCGTTTAATCAAGGGTTGTCCTTCCTTGGAAGGGCGTAATTAACGTCATAGCCTTTATGGTATGGCGGACTTCTGGTCCCGACTCGGACTTCACAATCGACTGACCAAGTCAAGTCGAGCGCACAATGAAATCGTCACTTCGGAGACTGGCACGCCAATAAATCAATAAAATAATAAACAAAATAAATAAAAAAAAATCCCGCGTCCACAAGTCTGGCAGGCCCGGTGGGACTGAGTCTCCCTTCATCTCTACGCCGAAATAGGAGGCCCAGCGGGCCCCCCTCAAAATTCTGATTCTGTGTACTTTCCTTATTTTCAGGAATCTACAATGACAGCCGGAATCATGTCCGTTTGCTTCGACCAGCAGCCGATTGACATGCATGTGCGAGAAGGCTACCTGGCGGTACCTCTCGCGTTCGGATCGATGCCGCCTGCCGTTGGGCTGCCCAACTGCTTGGGCGTCGTCTTCACTGACCTTCTGTAGGTCGATGACAATGAGCAAGGCACTACTGCAAGTGCCCCGGTGAAGATCACTGACCAGAAGAATATCTTACCAGAGAAAACGGTCCCCACGGCCGTCGCCTGCTACGTCCATCATGTCCAAAAAAGGGACATGGTCCCTGCTGCTGCTCAGAAGGGGAGAAGAACCAACCGGAGGAGCCGGTATGATGCTGTTGACCGTCGTCTTTCCAACTCCGGAAAGACCATGATGATTGGAGGTGTCTGGGCAAACATGAATGGTTGCCCAAGGGAGGTCAAGCCGGACGTGATCGTCCCGATGGTGCCCACTACCAACAGATTCCAGACTCTGGCCGCCAGGCAGGCCAACTGGGAGGCTGATGAGAGGAAGCCGCTGGCGCACAAGCCAGCAAAATACAAACAGGTCTGGCGACCGAAGAGGATTCAGAGCTGGGCTCTAGCTCGAGATGAGGAGAAGGCTGCTGAAGATGCTGTTGCCCGCTTCAGGGCAGGAAGCCGAAGAAGAGAGGGAAAAGACACAAGAAATGTTGTTGCTGCTCGCCCCAAGGCCTGGGGCAGAAGAGATGAGAGAAATGATGAAGAAAGAAATTTGACTGCTTCTCGCCCCATGATGAGGGGTAGAAGGGTTGAGAAGAAAGAAGACCTTACTGTCACCCGTCCCAGGGCTGGGGGCAGAAGATGGCAAAGAAAGAAATATGATGCTACTGTCAACTGCTGCCGAAACGGCAATGTGGGAATGAGCGAACCAGTCACGGTCGCCATCCCAAGAAGATCGAGGGCCTGTGCCAGACAGGCCAACTTGTTCAAATATTCCAAAGCCGAGCATTTGAATGCTCAGATAACAAGACTGGCCTATCAGCAGAGAAGCCAGGAAAGACTAATGCTCTAGCCTGAGCCACAGAGGCACCATTCTGAAGAGATGAAGCAGATAGTCCAAGACTACTTCCACTATGGTGAGGACACGCGCCGCATCACTCGACGGAGCACACGGAGCACGCCAACATCTCTTTGGCTAGGCGACTACGGCATCTATTAGTGGATCTTCCTTCTCATTTGAGGCCATGTTGGGCCTAGGTTTGGTCCCTGCGTGGACACATTATCTAGTTCTTTATATTATCAGACTATGTGTAGAGGGAGTAGTGGGCTGTCTTCTTTTATTATTGGGCTTGGCCTTGGCCCATAATTGGTTGGTCTAGGGTTAGGGTTTGGGGCGCATCCCTCATCCCTCATCCTGGGTGGCTGCGCCACCTTCCCCCCCCCCCTGCCCCCTCCACTTGCCTTTTTGGGCGCCCCCCTTGCCCCATTCCATCTCCCTCCCCTTTCCCCCTTGGGCGCCCCCTTCCCTTTGATCCCTCCTTGATTGGAGGAGGGATGGCCGCACCCCCCCTTGAATGGGGAAGGGCTGGGTCGCACCCCCCCTTCCATTTGCGCCCCCCCCCCTCCATGTGGCAAGGGTGAAACTCTAGCTTCCCCCCCCCCCCCCGATATAAAGGCTTGTAATTTTTCTTTTGGAATTATTGAATGAAATTAGAAAAGAAATTGCTTGTGCTCTTGAAGGTGGCTGCGCCCCCCTCTGTTCCTCCTTGCTCCTGCGACGGGAGCAAGCCTGGGGTGTGACTCCCCATCCCCTCGGTGCGACGCCGAGGTTCCCCCTCTCTTCTATCTCTTCACAGGTTCAATCTCATTGCAACCAGATTTCATCTCCAAGTGCTGCGACGTCCTCCTCTGTTCTTCGCGACTGTGTGCGACCATCTCATTTTTGGGTGATTCTACTACGAGTCGCCGACGCGTGCGAGGTGGTCTCGCCTCATTCGGAGTTCGGCATCACCCGTGGCGATTTTCTTCGTGAGCGCGCGCAGGACCCCCTCTCCCTGCGCGCCTGGTTCTGTTCGCCCCCTTGCAGAAATCCCACGGGACGGACGTCTGCGAGTTTGGACGTGGTATCTTCACCGGTCGTACCTCTCTTCGTCCTCTGTCCAACGCCGCTGACCACGCCTCGTTCCGACGTCCGAGCTGTTCGTGGCGTCCATTCCCGTGAGGTCGTGCAGGTCTGCCCTGTCCACCCGGCGCCAGGACCACCGGCGGATTCCAGAGCCTACTGCTCTCAGCCACGACCAGATCTGATCGAACCCTTCGATCGGGACCTGCTTCTCTGCGTCCTCTTCGTCCTCCAACAAGCGGAGCTCCGTTCGCTCTTCGGATCTAATTCTTCTTAATTTTCCCGCTCGAGCGCGCAGTTCTGGGAGCAGAATCCAGTCGCAACTTGCAGGTGCGCCCCCGGCTTCCACGGACGGAATCTGCGTGCCCCCTTTGGCCGAGACTTCCTCCCATGACCCAGCTACGCGCCATCACTGACGGCGCCTCATTTGGACGCCGGGTCAGGTCGTGGGAGCTTTCACCGCCGAGTCACGCATTGCTGCGAATCTGCCGACCACTGTTCGGATCCTCCTCGCGGCCAACCCTTCATCGAGTGCTGCCCGTCAGCCCGTACATCGGCAGCCCCGAATCTCTTTGTGTAGCCTGTTATCTCCCTGTGAGGAGTGGGCATTTGTGGCTGGGTTGTACTATTGTTCATCATTGTGTATCGGGGTTGTCGATCTCGGCCGGGGTTCCTTCCCCACGCCTAGGCGTGGAGGTACGTGCGACGCTCCTCACTGTTGGCATTTTGCTTTACTAGTATACTTTCTAGCATGCCGTGTGAAGTGTGTATAAGTTCCTAGCTATTTTGCTATTCACCGCGTGGTTGAGAGTTGAGAGTACCCATTCCGTGGCCCTAGTCGAGCGCCGAGCTCGGACTAGATTCCCATAGACGCACGGCGGCTTCTTAGTCGCTGAGATCCCCGCGCTTCCCTCATAGGGACAGTCGTTGGGCTTGGATTTCTTGTTGAGAGACGCCTCCACCCGGAGGAACGGCACGGAGGTCAGCAGCCCGGCTGACCTTTGGCGTGCGAGTGCTGGCCGCACTTGTTGCATTCGTAGGTCTTAGCCCATTTCAGTCCTGTCTCGCATCAAAGTGGTATCAGAGCATATAGGTTTGCGTCTAGGGTTGAGTCTTGCATTCCATTTAGCATGTGTCCACCCATATAGGTCTTAGTGAGTCCCCCTTAGCCCCTTTAGGTCCCTTTGCATGCCCACTCGGGGTGGCTCCCACTACCATCGCCCGGACACTATGGGCGACCCCCGTGGTACCACCCAGGGAGGCCCCTCTCTAGAGGATTTCATGGCCGAAGTCATGGAGCGCTTGGCTAGTTCTGAACAAGCCACTAAGGACCTGACCAACCGTCTGGAGGGCCGACTCAAGGCCATAGAGGATCGCGCTGAGGTTTCTGACCGATCTATCCAAGGTCTGATCGGGCGGATAGGGAGGGTAGAGGAAGTGCCCCATCAGGACCCCCCTAGAGTTGATCGTGCCCCACAGGCGGCAGCTGCCCAGCCCCCACCATATCGGGCTGAGGAGCGACTGTAGCAACCCTAATAAATGAATAATTGAAATGAATTAAAACATATATATTACAGAAGTAATATATATATAAAAGGAATAGGGTTAATTGGACGAAATAAAACAAATTAAAAATAACGCCTCTTGTTAAGGCGTTAATTTATAAAGAAACGCCTCTGTCCATGGCGTGATTAAAGAAAGGACGCCCACACATACGGTCGTCAGTTCTCATGCGACCAAATGGGTAAGTAAAAGAAACGCCCCTATCTTGGGCGTATTTTAAAACACGAAACGCCCTTTTTCAAGGCGCTTTTTAAGAAACGCCCTAAAGTAAGGCGTCAATTAAAGAATACACGCCCTGACCTAAGGCGTTAATTCAGTTCGTGAACCGTTCGAACCCAGAGCTTATCCAGGGAAGATCAACCTAATCTAGTAAGTGTCTATTAGAGTAAGGACTCTATTAGGGATATACTACCCTCAATCAAACCCTACTCTTGTTAGGACTTCAATATCCTATAAATAAGCCTGTTCGATCCAACCCTAAACCTATTTGATCATTCGCCTGCTACGGTAAGTTGACGAACAGTGAGTTTTTTTTTCTGATAATCTTCTTCCATGATGCATGAAGAATATTGATTATTCTTCTTCTTCTTCTTTTCTACAGTTTAAGAGGCTTGGACGTCGTGAAGAACAACAGTAAGTATTCTTCCTTCGCCTCCAACGACTAAGTACAAAGATGTTGATACCTTTGACGTGCCCGCTATAGGTTTTGCAATCGGGACTCATCTATAACCTTCAGAGTTCTTCTTCTACAATCGAAGCCAACATCTTCTTCCATCATCCAGTAGCCGTTGTCTTCAGGAGCGTAGCAAAGCATCATCTTCTTCTAGTCAAAACCCCTCACGGTTGTCTTCGAATCAAAAGGTAGGATTTTCTCAAGTTATTGTAGCCCAAATAAGAATTAATGCAAGATATCTATACATACGTATATGAGCATAGCATGCATACTGTTTATAAGGTTTTATTACGTTTTCTGCAAAATTTTGAAAGAAACGCCCTTGATTAGGGCGCTAATTTAAAAGGAACGACCATGCTAGTGGTCGTCAATTTAATATTTGACGCCCTCTACGCAGGCGTTAATTTCATAAGAATCGCATGTGATTAATAATTGATCCTGTTTAAAAAAAAAATTACAATACATATGAAATAATGATTTTTAATATCTTGCATGACTCTGTGAATTCCTGTTAAATTTTACTGCCATGACATGTCTCCTGTCTCTCGAAATATTATTTATTAAAATATCGTAAATTCCTTGAAATTCACGACTTGGACAAAGTCGTTTTCCATATTCTAACGCCCCAGAACAAGGCGTGAATCGGAAAAGTAACGCCCCTTCCTAGGGCGTGTATCTGTTAAAATCCTGAAATTCACATATTCTGTAAAATAGAATTAGAAAGTAACGCCCCTTTCAAGGGCGCGTTTTTGATAAATTTCTGAGAATAATTATATCCTGTCGAATATGTAAATAATGAGACGCCTGCCTCTGCAGTCGTCAACTTTGAAGAAACGCCCCCAGGAAAGGCGTGTTTTGATAAATTAATGAAATAATGGAAATTCTGCAAATTGGCAATATATGTAAACGCCCTTCTGTTAGGCGTTAATTATTCAATACACGACTTTACTTAAGTCGTTATTTTACTGTAAACTGATTTTATTCTGATTCTATTACCGATGGTTTCATATTATACATATATATATATATATATATCGGCACTATTCTCCACTCCGTGAGTATAGTCCCACGTTTCATGTTGATTTATCGATCACACTCAACTCTCATTGACATACAAGCTCTCCATTGGACATTCCGTTCCTTTGGACTAGCGAGTTAGTCATAGAGACCTCCGTAAGACTCCTCGTAGCCTTGGATTCCCTCAAGGCCGACTGAGCTGGTTGTACCCTAAAAACCCATTACACAGTTTTTGCCATGTCAATCTAAAGAAACATGGTATACCGGCCCTTATGATTATACAAAGAGTATATCATAAGAAATTCTTGATGGGATGATGATATCATGCCATATCGTGTCATTCTTGTAAACCCCAATTCTATGATAAGAATGAGGGTATCTTGCTTGATCTAATGTTCATGTGGACCTCAATTCTATATAAAGAATGTCCATATTGATTTGTCATGGTACCTAAGTTAAGGGAACCATATTCTACCTAGTTTTATCAATATCGTGATTATACCGTTATTATCGCCATTCTATGTCCTTTGTCATATTTTGGACTCTATTCTATCAAAGTTATCATACGTGTCTACAAGCTTGATCATTGAAATTCTATGTTGGCTATAAACAAGAGTGGATGTCAAAACACATGATAAATGCCTGCGCATATAGCGCCCGATCTGGTCCTGGGAGGAGCACCCGAAAGTACTTGTGCCCATGGGAGTTAAAATGATAAGGTATCTGGCATTATACCGAGTACTTTACTTGCTTGATTGGACATTCCACACACATCTTGTACTTGACTCGTACTTGACATGAAATGAAATGCGTGGCCCGAAAAAGGGTAATTTACTTGCTTGATACATGATAGCCAAAGTTCTTGACATGACTTGTTAAATGTACTTGCTTGAATATCTCGAATAAACTTGTTATCTTGTTGGAAGTTCATGACTAAGTTCATCTTATTTTCTTGATATTACATTCTCTCTATCTTGTCGTTTTATGCGAGCATGCATAGCTTTATTGCATTCATGAAAATGTAATTACTTAAACCCCTTGCTAGTACTTGAGATATAATTTCCTACTGAGCGTTCGCTCATTCCGTTTGTCCCTTTGTACTTTTCAGGTAAGTCCGACGACGATGGAAGTCAATCGGATGGGAATAGTCAAGAGTGAAAGTGATAGAGCTTCTACAAGTGTCGTCTAGTTGTTTCTATAGTTTTCTCGAGTCAACTATGTACTTTTCTTTTTATTAAACAGAGTATTGGATTTGTAATAGTCTATCCATTATGAAATAAAGGATTGGGTTAGCTTGCTATTTTGCGCATCTCTGTCTTTGTGTCGAATACACGACCACTCTGATTGGCATGATTGATATAGACACGTCGCGCATCTCCGGGTATCTTTCGCGCTCGGGGCGTGACAGTCTTTGTGGTATCAGAGCCTAAGGTATTCAATTCCTAGGAAACCCAAGTCCAAGGATAGGTTTTAAAACCTTTAACCAAGTGAGAGTGGGTAGAACCAAGGGTTGAATGATCAATGAGTCCTTTATAAGATCATAGTGATATAATACTAACATAGCTATTGTAATTGTAGGATAATGGCTGCCGAACGTGCTCAATGGCGCAACATGCAGCGTACCCTTCAAGGGATGACCCAAGTGCTACAACAAGTAGCACAAGGTGGTGCTCCATGGGCTGGAAGCTTACACCAAGCATTCAAGAATATGAATCCCCCGAAGTTCATGGGATCGATCGATCCAGACGATGCCGAGCATTGGGTTCGGGAGATTGAACGTATATTCCGTGTTATGCAATGCACGGATCAGGACAAAGTCTTATTAGCTACTTTCCAGTTAGAAAAGGATGCTAGATGCTGGTGGGAGTCGATTGAAGCTACTATTGACCCAACTCAAGTTACATGGGGTGAATTCGTTGAATATTTCAACGCCAAATATTTCTCTGATAGGGTCCAGAAAAAGAAGGCCGCCGAATTCGCCGCATTAAAGCAAAGATCTTTATCGGTGGCTGATTATGAAGCACAGTTTTCTAGACTGTCTAGATATGCTAAGTATTTAATTAGCACGGAAAAGATGAAAGCCCGTAGATTTCTTAATGGGCTTAGGCCCCACTACATTACTCAACTGGCGCCTATGGATATTCAAGTTTATACTGAAATAGTGCGCCGAGCTCAGTTGCTTGAAGATGCCACGGAACTATCTGATAGGATCCGTGGGAAAGATAAAAAGGAGCAAGTCACAAGTTCAGGTTCTTTTAAACCCAACTTTAAGAAGAGGCCCAATAATGGAGGTTCTTCCTCTCAAGATCAGAAGTTCAAGAAATCCAAGCCTTTCTCTATCACCACTACACCTTCAAACGTAGTATGCAAGCATTGCGACAAGGCTGGTCACAAAACAGAAGAATGCTGGAGGAAATTAGGAGCATGTCTCCATTGTGGGAGTCATGAACATCAGATTCCCGATTGTCCATTAATGAATGACCAAGCCGGTGAGGGTAAACGTCCAGTGACAAAGAATGCTCGTCTTCATGCAATCCAAGAGACCGAACCAGAAGAAGAAGGCGGATTGGTGGAAGGTACATTAAAAATTTGTTCCAAATATGCACATGTTTTATTTGATACGGGTGCATCGCATTCCATTATTTCCAAGAAGTTTGTTGACCCATTACCTCTAGAACCAGAATGGATGAAGTTAATATTGTCTACTCCTCTCGGAAACGAGACGGATATCACACATCATTACCAAAACTGTGAGGTATTGGTTCGAGGAAAGAATTTTCCTATTGATCTTATCTGCTTAGATCTAAAAGAGTATGATGTTATACTAGGAGCAGATTGGTTATCCAAATACCAGGCAACGGTTGATTGCCGTGATAGCAAGATTGTTTTCAAGGAATTTCCGGAACTAACTTATACTAGTCCTAAGAGTCGAAGCAAATCCCCTCTTATTTCGGCTCTTCGAGCAAGCAAGCTCGTCAAGAAAGGATGTGTATCCTTCCTTGCTTTTGTCACTATTAAAGAAGCTAAAGAAACCAAGATAGAGGACATTCAGGTAGTGCGAGAATTTCCAGACGTATTTCCGGAAGAATTGCCGGGATTACCCCCTCAAAGAGAAGTGGCCTTCACCATTGACTTAGTCCCTGGTGCTGGTCCTGTTTCAAAGGCACCATATAGAATGTCCCCTGCTGAACTCAAGGAGTTGAAGGAGCAGTTGATGGAACTAATCCGAAAAGGGTTTATTAGACCAAGTACTTCCCCGTGGGGAGCACCAGTCTTATTTGTAAAGAAGAAGGATGGATCCATGAGATTGTGTATCGACTATCGACAGTTGAATCATCTTACTATCAAGAACAAGTATCCACTGCCGAGAATCGATGAGTTATTTGATCAGATTTCAGGATCCAAATATTTCTCCAAGATTGATCTCAGGTCGGGATATCATCAATTAAGAATCAAGGATGATGACATTCACAAGACCGCATTCAGAAGCAGGTATGGCCATTACGAATTTGTTGTTATGCCTTTTGGACTAACAAATGCCCCTGCTACCTTTATGCAGTTAATGAATAACATATTCAGGCCTTACTTGGATCAATTCATAGTAGTCTTCATTGACGATATATTGATATATTCTAAGACTAAGGAAGAACATGAGGAGCATTTGAGGATTGCATTGCAAGTCTTGAGGACAAATCAATTATATGCTAAACTCAGCAAATGCGAGTTCTGGCTTGAAGAAGTGACTTTTCTCGGACATGTCATATCCAAGGACGGTTTATCTGTAGATCCGTCAAAGGTTGAAGCTGTAAGAAACTGGGAAAGACCCACTAATGCAAGCGAGATCAGAAGCTTCTTAGGTCTTGCAGGCTATTATCGGCGATTCATCAAAGATTTCTCTAAGATCGCCGTGCCCCTTACAAGGTTAACTCGCAAGGAGATCCGATACGAATGGAGTGAGGAATGTGAAAGAAGTTTTCAAACTCTCAAAAATCATCTCACCACAGCTCCGGTCTTAGCTCTACCGATAGAAGGAGAGAAATTCGAGGTCTACACTGATGCTTCTGGCATTGGCCTCGGATGTGTCCTAATGCAACAAGGAAAGGTCATAGCATACTCTTCACGTCAGCTGAAGAAGCATGAGGAGAATTACCCCGTCCATGACTTAGAACTGGCCGCGGTAGTATTTGCCCTAAAGATATGGAAACACTACTTATATGGAGTACAGTTTACTGTATACTCCGATCACAAAAGTCTCAAATATCTATTTTCACAAAAGGAGCTAAACATGAGACAAAGACGCTGGCTAGAATATCTCAAGGACTTCGACTTCAATATACAATACCATCCCGGAAAGGGTAATTATGTTGCTGACGCCCTTAGTCGAAAGCCGAAAGCAATGATAGCAAATTGTATGATGCAAGAATGGAGGTTACTTGAACAATTCTCCGAGCTCAATATAAGCTTGGACACGGAAGCCAAATTTATCACATTATCTCATGTAAGCGTACAGTCAGATTTATTATCTGAGATACAAGCACTTCAGGATGATGATCCTATATTAGTGGAAATCAAAGGCAGATTAGAAGGACAATCTGATTTTCAACTAACTTCCGAGGGAAGATTATTATTCAAAGATAGAACTTGTATACCTGATTGTCCGGAATTAAAGAAGAAGATCTTAGATGAAGCTCATCAATCAAGGTACACTATTCATCCAGGATCAACCAAAATGTACCAAGATGTAAAGAGGAACTTTTGGTGGCCTAATATGAAAAGAGAAATAGCGGACTATGTATCGCGCTGTCTCACATGCCAACAGGTCAAGGCGGAACACCAAAAGCCTGCGGGAAAACTACATCCTCTAGATATTCCTAAGTGGAAATGGGAGGATATTGGTATGGACTTCATCATGGGTTTGTCTAAATCTAAAGGAGGACATGATGGAATCTGGGTTATCATTGACCGATTAACTAAATCGGCACATTTCTTGCCAATAAAAAGCCGATGGTCAATTGATGTGCTGGCTGCACTGTACATCAAGGAAATAGTCAGGATACATGGAATTCCTGTCTCAATCGTGTCTGACAGAGATCCCCGTTTTACTTCTCATTTTTGGAAGGGATTACAACATTCGTTGGGAACAAGGCTCAACTTTAGTACAGCTTTCCACCCACAAACGGATGGTCAGACCGAGAGAGCTAATCAAGTTGTTGAAGATATGCTGAGAGCATGCATTATTGACTTTGGAGGAAGCTGGCATGACCACTTACCTTTAGTTGAATTTGCATATAATAATAGCTACCAAGCTAGTATCCAAATGGCACCTTTCGAAGCCTTATACGGAAGGAGTTGCCGATCTCCCATATGTTGGAACGAAGTTGGAGAGAAACAACTATTAGGTCCAGACATGGTAAGGGATACAACTGAGAAGATACAAGTAATCAGAGAAAGATTGCAAGTTGCTCAGACGAGACAAAAAGCTTATGCTGATACAAGAAGGAGAGATCTTGAATTCCAAATCGGAGATCATGTATTTCTCAAGATATCGCCTGGACGTGGCATATGAAGATTTGGTGTTAAGGGCAAGCTTACGCCAAGATTCATCGGACCATTTGAGGTACTCGAAAGAGTTGGCGAGGTTGCTTATCGCATCGCGTTGCCTCCTCAGTTGTCCGAGGTACACAATGTATTTCACATATCTATGTTGAAGAAGTATGTGCACGATCCGTCACATATTATTGAGCATGGAGATCTGGTGATCCAGAAAGATCTCACATATGAACAGAGGCCTTTAAAGATATTAGATCGAGAAATACGAGCTCTAAGGAATAAGGTTATTCCCATGCTTAAGGTGCAATGGAATAAGAATCCCGAACGCGAAGCGACATGGGAGACCGAAGAATCTATGAAGAAACGATTTCCCGAGTTATTCTAAGAGGTATATGTCCTACACTCTCCACGTATAATTATATATATATATTGAATTTGGGGACCAAATTCTTTTTAAGTGGGGGAGGGTGTAGCAACCCTAATAAATGAATAATTGAAATGAATTAAAACATATATATTACAGAAGTAATATATATATAAAAGGAATAGGGTTAATTAGACGAAATAAAACAAATTAAAAATAACGCCTCTTATTAAGGCGTTAATTTATAAAGAAACGCCTCTATCCATGGCGTGATTAAAGAAAGGACGCCCACACATACGGTCGTCAGTTCTCATGCGACCAAATGGGTAAGTAAAAGAAACGCCCCTATCTTGGGCGTGTTTTAAAACACGAAACGCCCTTTTTCAAGGCACTTTTTAAGAAACGCCCTAAAGTAAGGCGTCAATTAAAGAATACACGCCCTGACCTAAGGCGTTAATTCAGTTCGTGAACCGTTCGAACCCAGAGCTTATCCAGGGAAGATCAACCTAATCTAGTAAGTGTCTATTAGAGTAAGGACTCTATTAGGGATATACTACCCTCAATCAAACCCTACTCTTGTTAGGACTTCAATATCCTATAAATAAGCCTGTTCGATCCAACCCTAAACCTATTTGATCATTCGCCTGCTACGGTAAGTTGACGAACAGTGAGTTTTTTTTTCTGATAATCTTCTTCCATGATGCATGAAGAATATTGATTATTCTTCTTCTTCTTTTCTACAGTTTAAGAGGCTTGGACGTCGTGAAGAACAACAGTAAGTATTCTTCCTTCGCCTCCAACGACTAAGTACAAAGATGTTGATACCTTTGACGTGCCCGCTATAGGTTTTGCAATCGGGACTCATCTATAACCTTCAGAGTTCTTCTTCTACAATCGAAGCCAACATCTTCTTCCATCATCCAGTAGCCGTTGTCTTCAGGAGCGTAGCAAAGCATCATCTTCTTCTAGTCAAAACCCCTCACGGTTGTCTTCGAATCAAAAGGTAGGATTTTCTCAAGTTATTGTAGCCCAAATAAGAATTAATGCAAGATATCTATACATACGTATATGAGCATGGCATGCATACTGTTTATAAGGTTTTATTACGTTTTCTGCAAAATTTTGAAAGAAACGCCCTTGATTAGGGCGCTAATTTAAAAGGAACGACCATGCTAGTGGTCGTCAATTTAATATTTGACGCCCTCTACGCAGGCATTAATTTCATAAGAATCGCATGTGATTAATAATTGATCCTGTTTAAAAAAAAATTTACAATACATATGAAATAATGATTTTTAATATCTTGCATGACTCTGTGAATTCCTGTTAAATTTTACTGCCATGACATGTCTCCTGTCTCTCGAAATATTATTTATTAAAATATCGTAAATTCCTTGAAATTCATGACTTGGACAAAGTCGTTTTCCATATTCTAACGCCTCAGAACAAGGCGTGAATCGGAAAAGTAACGCCCCTTCCTAGGGCGTGTATCTGTTAAAATCCTGAAATTCACATATTCTGTAAAATGGAATTAGAAAGTAACGCCCCTTTCAAGGGCGCGTTTTTGATAAATTTCTGAGAATAATTATATCCTGTCGAATATGTAAATAATGAGACGCCTGCCTCTGCAGTCGTCAACTTTGAAGAAACACCCCCAGGAAAGGCGTGTTTTTGATAAATTAATGAAATAATGGAAATTCTGCAAATTGGCAATATATGTAAACGCCCTTCTGTTAGGCGTTAATTATTCAATACACGACTTTACTTAAGTCGTTATTTTACTGTAAACTGATTTTATTCTGATTCTATTACCGATGGTTTCATATTATACATATATATATATATATATCGGCACTATTCTCCACTCCGTGAGTATAGTCCCACGTTTCATGTTGATTTATCGATCACACTCAACTCTCATTGACATACAAGCTCTCCATTGGACATTCCGTTCCTTTGGACTAGCGAGTTAGTCATAGAGACCTCCGTAAGACTCCTCGTAGCCTTGGATTCCCTCAAGGCCGACTGAGCTGGTTGTACCCTAAAAACCCATTACACAGTTTTTGCCATGTCAATCTAAAGAAACATGGTATACCGGCCCTTATGATTATACAAAGAGTATATCATAAGAAATTCTTGATGGGATGATGATATCATGCCATATCGTGTCATTCTTGTAAACCCCAATTCTATGATAAGAATGAGGGTATCTTGCTTGATCTAATGTTCATGTGGACCTCAATTCTATATAAAGAATGTCCATATTGATTTGTCATGGTACCTAAGTTAAGGGAACCATATTCTACCTAGTTTTATCAATATCGTGATTATACCGTTATTATCGCCATTCTATGTCCTTTGTCATATTTTGGACTCTATTCTATCAAAGTTGTCATACGTGTCTACAAGCTTGATCATTGAAATTCTATGTTGGCTATAAACAAGAGTGGATGTCAAAACACATGATAAATGCCTGCGCATATAGGGCCCGATCTGGTCCTGGGAGGAGCACCCGAAAGTACTTGTGCCCATGGGAGTTAAAATGATAAGGTATCTGGCATTATACCGAGTACTTTACTTGCTTGATTGGACATTCCACACACATCTTGTACTTGACTCGTACTTGACATGAAATGAAATGCGTGGCCCGAAAAAGAGTAATTTACTTGCTTGATACATGATAGCCAAAGTTCTTGACATGACTTGTTAAATGTACTTGCTTGAATATCTCGAATAAACTTGTTATCTTGTTGGAAGTTCATGACTAAGTTCATCTTATTTTCTTGATATTACATTCTCTCTATCTTGTCGTTTTATGCGAGCATGCATAGCTTTATTGCATTCATGAAAATGTAATTACTTAAACCCCTCGCTAGTACTTGAGATATAATTTCCTACTGAGCGTTCGCTCATTCCGTTTGTCCCTTTATACTTTTCAGGTAAGTCCGACGACGATGGAAGTCAATCGGATGGGAATAGTCAAGAGTGAAAGTCATAGAGCTTCTACAAGTGTCGTCTAGTTGTTTCTATAGTTTTCTCGAGTCAACTATGTACTTTTCTTTTTATTAAACAGAGTATTGGATTTGTAATAGTCTATCCATTATGAAATAAAGGATTGGGTTATCTTGCTATTTTGCGCATCTCTGTCTTTGTGTCGAATACACGACCACTCTGATTGGCATGATTGATATAGACACGTCGCGCATCTCCGGGTATCTTCCGCGCTCGGGGCGTGACAGCGATGGCCACGAGTCCCCAACTTTGAGGATTACGGATCCGACAATGATTATGAGGGGAATGGCCGACGCCACCGTGGTCACCGACCACAGAGGGATGACGAGGATGATCGGGCCCTTAGGACCGTTCGCGCGGACTCTCCCACTTTTGACGGGTCCCTGGACCCGAAGATCTACCTAGACTGGGAGGCTAGCATGGACAGGTACTTTGAGTGGGTTGAGATGTCTGACCACCGGCAAGTTAAGTTTGCCAAGATGAAGTTACTAGGTCGGGCACAAACATATTGGAGGAATCTGGAGAGTCTGCTATTTCAGCGTCAGGACCCCCAGGTCGAGTCTTGGAGTGAGATGAAGGTCAAACTCCGAGACAAGTACCTGCCACCCTCATATCGCCAGAGGCTCATTGACAGATGGCTGAGTCTCAGCCAGGGAGATCGGACCGTGTCCGAGTACATCGCAGAGTTCGACGAGTATTTCTTGCGATGTGGAGTCAGTGAGGAGAGCGCCATGCCCATCTCTCGTTTCCGTCGTGGTCTACGGCCCCATTACCAGTATGAGTTATTTCGCCGTAATGTGAACACCTTAGAGCTCGCGTATCAGGTTGCTATGGAGCTAGAGCAGTTTGAGGCGGAGTTCACTCCTACTCAACGTCAGGGGACCACCAGTCAGCGGGGGTTCGACCCACGCACCGCACCTAGTTCCTATAGTCGGTTTCCTGCGGCCCGGCCCTCGGAACCCCCTCGCCAGGACCCCACTGTTCCTAGGCCTCGCCCTCCCCTGCCGAGGGACACTCTCCCTCCTCCTCGCCAGCAGCCACCTTACCCCACCTCACGCCCTCAGCCGCCCGCGTTCCCTACCCGACCCCAGCTACCACCACCCCCGGCCCGTCATGATGACAAGGGGAAAGGGCCAATGACCGGGGGAGCATCTCCTAGCACAGGGGCGCGAAACAACTGTTATAGGTGTGGGGGAGTCGGCCATTATGCGAACAAGTGCCCCACTAGAGAGTCTCTTGTTGTGACGGACCCCTCGCCCACTGATCCCACGGCTGAGCTTCTGCCAGTCAGCTATGAGGCCGACCAGGAGTTAGCGGAGGAGTTCTTCGATGAGTTGCTTGAGGGAGAGCAGGACGATGTCCCTGGTACTCAGTATCAGGGTGATGCGCAGTTAGGGGTAGTCCGGTGTATCCTTACCCAGCCCCAGGTGAGTGACGACTGGCGTCGTACCACCATCTTTCACACCTTTTGTAGACTTGGAGGGAAAGCCTACAAGGTGATCATTGACAGTGGGAGCTGCATTAATGCCATATCCACCGGTACGGTTACTCGTCTTGGGTTGACACCTGTGGACCACCCTGCTCCATATCGGGTATCCTGGGTAGATTCTACCTCTATCCCGGTTAGGCTTCGTTGTCTAGTGCCATTGCAGTTTCAGACCTACCATGATGAGATTTGGTGTGACGTGCTACCTATGGAGGTGGGTAGTATTATTCTAGGTAGGCCTTGGCTCTTCGATAGGGACGCCACCCTCCATGGTCGGTCGAACACTTGCATTTTCGACCATGGTGGCCATAGGATCACTCTTCACCCCACCCAGCCTAGGGATCCTGCCGTTCGCGGGCCAGCTGGCCCCAGTGCCACGAACATCCCTCGTCAGGGGAAGGCCGACCCTCCTACCCCACCTTTGGTGCCTGCTACTACCACCTCCACTACCTTCACCCTAGGGGAGCCTTCCACTAGGAGATTGATGATGATTAGCCCCCGTGAGATGGAGAGAGAGTTCACTAGTGGTAGTCCCCTCTTTGCTGTTGTTGTTCGAGAGGTGAGTGATGTCATCTCAGAGTCCGAGGGTGAGCTAAACCCCGAGTTGGCTGCGATCTTACGCGAGTTTTCTGATATCTTCCCGGAGGACCTCCCTGGAGGCCTTCCACCTATGCGTGACATCCAGCATGAGATCGACCTTGTCCCGGGCTCTTCGTTGCCTAACCTCCCTCACTATAGGATGAGCCCGGCGGACCACGCCGAGTTGCAGAGGCAGGTCGAGGAGTTGATGAGTAGGGGATCCCTTAGGGACAGCAAGAGCCCTTGCGCTGTCCCCGCTTTGCTAGCCCCGAAGAAAGATGGCACATGGAGGATGTGCATCGATAGCCGTGCGATCAATAAGATCACGGTGAAATATCATTTTCCTATTCCCCGACTGGATGATTTGCTAGATATGATGTCGGGAGCCACTATTTTTTCTAAAATTGATCTCGAAGTGGCTATCACCAGGTTAGGATCAGGCCTGGAGATGAGTGGAAAACTGCATTCAAGACCAAGGATGGTCTATATGAGTGGTTAGTGATGCCTTTTGGGCTATCTAATGCCCCTAGTACATTTATGCGGTTGATGACCCAGGTCTTGCGCCCTATGATAGGGGTCTTTTTGGTCGTCTACTTCGATGACATCCTTATTTATAGCCGCACTAGGGAGCACCACTTAGACCACCTCAGGCAGGTCTGCATTGTTTTGAGGCGAGAGAGCTTATTCGCCAACCCGAAGAAGTGTGCTTTCATGACCGATCAGGTTTCCTTCCTTGGGTTCATAGTGTCTCGAGATGGGGTCTCCGCTGATCCGGAGAAGATTCGCGCCATTCAGGAATGGCCCGAGCCCCGCACCCTCCACGATGTTCGGAGCTTCCATGGCCTAGCGACGTTCTATCGTCGCTTCATTCGTGGCTTCAGTTCCATCACTGCCCCGATCACGGATTGCATTAGGAAGGGGGCATTCACATGGACTAAGGCTGCAGTCACGGCCTTTCAGAGCATCAAGGAGCGCATGACCCAGGCACCTGTTCTTACCTTACCTGATTTTTCTAAGGTGTTTGAGGTCACCTGTGACACTTCTGGAGTGGGCATAGGGGGAGTCTTGAGTCAGGAGTCTCATCCCATTGCCTTTTTCAGCGAGAAGCTGAACGATGCCAAACTGCGGTATTCCACGTATGACAAGGAGTTTTATGCAGTCGTCCAGGCATTGAGATATTGGCGGCACTATCTCCTGCACCAGGAGTTTATGCTCTTTTCTGATCACGAGGCTTTGAGGTTTCTCCATACTCAGAAGAAGCTGAATGCGCGTCATAGTCGGTGGGTGGAGTACCTTTAGGAGTATACCTTTGTGCTTAGGCACAAGGCAGGGGCTGAGAACAAGGTGGCCGATGCGCTGAGTCGGCGAATGATGATGTTGTCCACCATGAGTGTAGAGGTGGTAGGATTGGATAGGCTGAGGGAGGCTTATGTCGATTGCCCGGACTTCGGTCCGATTCATGCTGCCCTTCAGTCGGGCCCCTCCCGTGAGTATAGTGAGTTTGTCCTTCAGGAGGGTCATTTATTCCGAGGTGGTAGGTTGTGCATCCCACGGACGTCTGTTCGTGATTTTCTCACTTGGGAGTTGCATGCAGGGGGTCTTGCTGGCCACTTCGGCCGGAACAAGACCATTGAGGCCGTTGAGCATAGGTTCTATTGGCCTAGTTTGAAGAGGGATGTTGCTCGCATCGTGGCTCAGTGCCGCACTTGCGCTATGGCCAAGCAGAGGAAGCAGAACACCGGCCTTTATACTCCCCTCCCTGTCCCGGACAGTCCATGGCAGGACATTAGCATGGACTTCGTGTTAGGGTTGCCTCGTACCCTCCGTCGGCATGATTCCATTTTTGTGGTGGTAGACAGGTTCTCTAAGATGGCTTTGTTCATTCCCTGTTCCAAGACTTCAGACGCCTCTAGAGTTGCCCGTCTGTTCTTTACTCACTGTGTCTCCAGGTTTGGGCTTCCACATACTATAGTGTCTGATAGGGATGTGCGCTTTACCAGCTATTTCTCAAAAACCCTATGGCACATGATGGGCACCCAGTTGAAGTTCTCTACCGCCTATCACCCCCAGACCGATGGTCAGACGGAGGTAGTCAATAGGAGTCTAGGGGATCTTCTTAGGTGCTTAGTGCGTGACCGTGTCGGGGATTGGGACTTGGTTCTACCTCTAGCAGAGTTTGCATATAATGACTCGGTCAATAGGTCTACAGGTCTGAGTCCCTTTGAGATTATTACTGGTCGTAGACCTAGGAAGCTGATAGACTTGGTTCCATCTCCCATTCAGGCCCGTGTTTCTGAGTCAGCTGAGTCCTTTGCAGAGCATATTAGGCAGTTGCATGAGCATGTACGTCGTCATATAGAGGCCAGCAACGCACGTTATAAGGAATTAGCTTATGCGCATCGACGCACCCGTGAGTTCCGAGAGGGAGAGTACGTCATGATCAGGGTCAGACCTGAACGGTTTCCTTCGGGGGCCGTGAAGAAACTCCAGGCCCGCGGTGCTGGACCCTTTCGAGTCTTGAAGCGAATCGGGTCGAATGCGTATGAGATTGAGCTGCCAGACGACTATGGGATCTGTTCAATGTCTCAGATCTGGTGGCATATCGGGATCCCGCGGTGATTCCCAGTGAGCTTTTTGGGCCCTCCCCTCCTGTTGAGAGTATTACACCTTCTGAGCGTCCACCTCTTCCAGCCCCATTACAGAAACGCGAGCATATAGATTGTATACTGGATGAGCAGGTGACCACGACCAGGAGCGGAGCCTACCAACGCTTCCTAGTGCGTTGGAGAGGGCGCCCTGCGACAGACGACGCCTGGATCACACGTGGAGAGCTGGAGAGGATCGACCCGGACCTGCTGGAGCGCTACCTGAGCGACCGTGACCCTTACTCGACGGGGTCGAGTTCTTCCCACTCGGGGAGAATTGGTGAGGACACGCGCCACATCACTTGACGGAGCACACGGAGCACGCCAACATCTCTTTGGCTAGGCGACTACGGCATCTATTAGTGGATCTTCCTTCTCATTTGAGGCCATGTTGGGCCTAGGTTTGGTCCCTGCGTGGACACATTATCTAGTTCTTTATATTATCAGACTATGTGTAGAGGGAGTAGTGGGCTGTCTTCTTTTATTATTGGGCTTGGCCTTGGCCCATAATTGGTTGGTCTAGGGTTAGGGTTTGGGGCGCATCCCTCATCCCTCATCCTGGGTGGCTGCGCCACCTTCCCCCCCCCCCCTTGCCCCCTCCACTTGCCTTTTTGGGCGCCCCCCTTGCCCCATTCCATCTCCCTCCCCTTTCCCCCTTGGGCGCCCCCTTCCCTTTGATCCCTCCTTGATTGGAGGAGGGATGGCCGCACCCCCCCTTGAATGGGGAAGGGCTGGGTTGCACCCCCCCTTCCATTTGCGCCCCCCCCCCTCCATGTGGCAAGGGTGAAACCCTAGCTTTCCCCCCCCCCCCCCGATATAAAGGCTTGTAATTTTTCTTTTGGAATTATTGAATGAAATTAGAAAAGAAATTGCTTGTGCTCTTGAAGGTGGCTGCGCCCCCCTCTGTTCCTCCTTGCTCCTGCGACGGGAGCAAGCCTGGGGTGTGACTCCCCATCCCCTCGGTGCGACGCCGAGGTTCCCCCTCTCTTCTATCTCTTCACAGGTTCAATCTCATTGCAACCAGATTTCATCTCCAAGTGCTGCGACGTCCTCCTCTGTTCTTGGCAACTGTGGGCGACCAGCCCATTTTTGGGTGATTCTACTACAAGTCGCCGACGCGTGCGAGGTGGTCTCGCCTCATTCGGAGTTCGGCATCACCCGTGGCGATTTTCTTCGTGAGCGTGCGCAGGACCCCCTCTCCCTGCGCGCATGGTTCTGTTCACCCCCTTGCAGAAATCCCACGGGACGGACGTCTGCGAGTTTGGATGCGGGATCTTCACCGGTCGTACCTCTCTTCGTCCTCTGTCCAACGCCGCCAACCACGCCTCGTTCCGACGTCCGAGCTGTTCGTGGTGTCCATTCCCGTGAGGTCGTACAGGTCTGCCCTGTCCACCCGGCGCCAGGACCACCGGCGGATTCCAGAGCCTACTGCTCTCAGCCACGACCAGATCTGATCGAACCCTTCGATTGGGACCTGATGCTCTGCGTCCTCTTCGTCCTCCAACAAGCGGAGCTCCGTTCGCTCTTCGGATCTAATTCTTCTTAATTTTCCCGCTCGAGCGCGCAGTTCTGGGAGCAGAATCCAGTCGCAACTTGCAGGTGCGCCCCCAGCTTCCACGGACGGAATCTGCGCGCCCCCTTTGGCCGAGACTTCCTCCCGTGACCCAGCTACGCGCCATCACTGACGGCGCCTCATTCGGACGCCGGGTCAGGTCGTGGGAGCTTTCACCGCCGAGTCACGCATTGCTGCGAATCTGCCGACCACTGTTCAGATCCTCCTCGCGGCCAACCCTTCACCGAGTGCTGCCCGTCAGCCCGTACATCGATAGCCCCGAATCTCTTTGTGTAGCCTGTTATCTTCCTGCGAGGAGTGGGTATTTGTGGTTGGGTTGTACTATTGTTCGTCATTGTGTATCGGGGTTGTCGATCTCGGCCGGGGTTCCTTACCCACGCCTAGGCGTGGAGGTACGTGCGACGCTCCTCACTGTTGGCATTTTGCTTTACTAGTATACTTTCTAGCATTCCGCGTGAAGTGTGTATAAGTTCCTAGCTATTTTGCTATTCACCGCGTGGTTGAGAGTTGAGAGTACCCATTCCGTGGCCCTAGTCGAGCGCCGAGCTCGGACTAGATTCCCATAGACGCACGGCGGCTTCTTAGTCGCTGAGATCCCCGCGCTTCCCTCATAGGGACGGTCGTTGGGCTTGGATTTCTTGTTGAGAGACGCCTCCACCCGGAGGAACGGCACGGAGGTCAGCCGCCCGGCTTACCTTTGGCGTGCGAGTGCTGGCCGCACTTGTTGCATTCGTAGGTCTTAGCCCATTTCAGTCCTGTCCCGCATCACACTACCTGGGGAGCTCTGCCCTCGGTCAACAAAGACTATCCCGTGCCTTGGGCACCAGAGGTGAAGAAAAAGAAGAAACACTTCAAGAAATGATGATCGGAGCCTCTTCCTCCGATTCAAATCACTATGAAGAAGGTCTCAGGGCCAGATATGACAAAGAAGACCTATACCGGGAAGAAGCCAAAGAAAGAATATCAGTCTTTGACCGGCTCAAATATCCTGACCAGGCCAAAAGAAAAGTTTGCAGGCAGAAGGGAAGAATGCAAATCTTCGCCTGTAACATGGCTGGAATCGCCAGGGGGCAGAATATGCTACCCACTCAGCCAGATGAACTGCTCAGGCTGGCTACCAGACCAGGCCCCGTCACAAGAAGAGGTCAGGCTGCAAAAGATAAGATGAAGAATGATGAAGAAACCCGCAAGATCACCACCATGACGGTCAATGTGGTGACAACAGAAGAAGAAGACAATCCTTCGTTGATGATGCTGAAGGGACTTCAGAAGATATACAGATCCCATCGACTCTGGATCCCATTATCCAGATGATGTTTAGAAGATATCAACAGGAGATCAGTGCTCTCAAAAGACAGCTAAATGAGAGGCAGGAAGCCACACCGGTCTCCAAGCAAGCCGAGCCTGTGGGGCATACTTCCAGCTCAACAGATACGGCTATCCCAGCTAATCCTCTCCTGGCTGATAAGGGCAAAGCACCGAGCCAACCTGTTCCACAGCAAACAGTAGCTCAGCTCTCTGCGTCTCAGACACAGCCTACCGCGCCCACCTTGTGCGCCACTGTGATGACAACTCCTCATAGTCAGCAACAAGCTCACTTCTTCCCAGAAGACATAGATCCAACCGTAGCCCACAAGCTGATGATTGAAAGAATTGTGGAGATGAAGCTGTCTGAGAAGACTGGCGATGATGTTAGTACCTATGATGTGTACAAGGTGCCATATCCTCCCCAATATGCTGCTAAGAGACTACCTCCAGGCGTCAGTAAGCCGCCTAAGTTCAAAAAATTTAACGGCCAGGGCTCCCCCAGAGAGCATATAGCTTACTACACCACAATCATGGGCGACCTGGCAGTCGACGAAGCTTATCTACTTAAGTTCTTTGGCTCATCCCTTACTGGGTTAGCCTTTGAATGGTATTCAAGCCTGCCAGCTGGATCGGTGGTTGATTGGCCTGATATGCAGAGAAAATTCCACGACAGATTTCATGTCACTGAGAGAGAAATCACAATAGCAGAGCTATATGCAACCAGGCAGAAGCAAGATGAGACTGCACTGGACTACATCAAAAGATGGAGGAACTTAGCCATGAGATGCAGAAGACCCCCTCATCAAGAAGATGCAGTGCAGATATGTAAACAGAGCCTCAGGAGAGAGGTGCTAGAAAAGATGATTGGTGCAGATGTCAGAACATTTGACCGATTGAACAATATAGTGGCGGAGGTCGAGACGTTCCTGTCTAAGCGTCCAACCGCCAATGCTCCAACTATGCCGAAAGGGAAATCTAGTGATCGACGACCATCACACTCTGAGGCCAACACCGTCGATTTCAGAACCTTCGAGCAACAGAAGGGGAAGAAAGGGGCAGATGAAGCTCCCCCGCTGGCAGATACAGCAGAAAGAAAAGATAAAGTCTCTCTGAGAGACAAGATGAGAAAAGTATATTCCTTCCCAAAAGATAAGACGGCCGCACTGTTCAACTGGGCATACAAATTCAATAAGGTAACATTGCCTGAACCCAAAAGACCAGCAGATGCAGCAAAGAAAAAGGATCCGCTGTTCTGTCCATTTCACCGTGCGCTGGGGCACGCAATTGAAAATTGTTATGTCTTTAAAGATATCATGGAAGGAATGGTCAAGAAAGGTGAGCTGCATCTGGGAGATTACCAGGTAAAGCCGCCCCAACCACATGAGCCTCCACCCTGGAGAATGGCTGCCAATATGATCTCAGTCTACCAACAGCTGCCCAAGGAAGCCGTTGAAGAATGCACCAAGCATACCTATGAAGCTTGCTTCCTCACCCCACAGAAGGATCAGGAAGGATGGCAGATGATACCCATAAAAAGCAGAAAGAAGATTCCTGCAGCCAGTACCAGCGGAGCAGTTATCCGAGGTATTACCCCAAGGCCCGAGCCGCCTCCAATAAAGCCAATATGGCATACAGCTGAGACCGGACCAGTCATCCGGATCCCTACTCACAACCGGAGGAGACAAACTCCCCTCCCTACACATAAAGAAGTAAGCCCTGCAGCCAGGCGTCTGCAGCAATATATTAATGAGCTTGATGAGTACGAGCAGAAGAAGCCCAAGCATCTGCTGATGAAAGACTGTATACTCTGGGAACAGCTCGAAGAATTGAAAATCAAAGAGCAGCCAGAGGCAGAACAAGAAAAAGCTGAGAATGAACCCTTCTGGGGGCAGGAGCTAGCAAAGCCAAATTCCCAGAAGAAGAAGAGACGACCCAAGTCCAAGAAAGGAAAGAAGGTCACGACAGTACAATGTAACACTCTGTCGGTACTCTTTTCCTTGCCCGGGGACGATGATGAGCCAGAAGCATCCAACGCTCCGCTAGAAGCTAACCATGCCGAAGCCTCTACCTCGACCCATGCAACACGTTCTGGGAGAAGATGGGGGCGCCCACCACCAGCCAACCATAATATTATGTTCAGAGGGGAGCAGCCCTATCAAATCCCGGAACCAGAGATACGAGGTGTCCAGGTTCCTCCCCCTGCCAGTCTGTACCAAGACAAAAAGAAGGCAGATGAAGTCCCTTCATTCCTGGAGTTCCTGTCCAGCTTAGAAAACAAGCAACCGGCTCATACTGCTCCAGTTAAAAGCAATAAATGCCAGCAGACAGCAGCTAGAAAGCAGAAACAGCATGAAGAAAATGAAGAAAGTAACCCTCTAGCAAAACCAGGGGCAGTCGCTGCAGAAGAAGCCTTCCGGGAGACCGATGAAGAAGATGAAATTGGGACTGGGCAGCAAAGGCCACAGGCACCACATGAACCTCCAAGACCCCGATGGGCAGAGGAGATGAGACTATCTAATGTCCGGGTGGGCAGTCAAGTCATGAAAATGCTGAAGAAGCTCCCTACCAGATTCTCCATCTGGGAAATTCTCTCTCTGAGTGAAGAAGCTCGCCAAGCAATCGTGGATGCCCTGCAGTCCCCGGCACAATGTGAAGCACTCCTGGTAGAAGTGAATGCTGGGCCATCGGTCACCTTCACGGAAGATGATATGCTAATCCCAAATGCCAGTCATAACAGACCGCTGTATATGAGGGGCTCCCTGAACTGTCAGTCACTTAGCAGGATACTGATAGATCCCGGGGCTGCTGTAAATATTCTCCCGTATCGCATCTATCAGAAATACTACTTTGAGCTACAGCTTACCAAGGTCAGAGATATGAAGATTGCGGGGTTCAACCAGAAATGTGAAACACCTCTCGGGGTGGCTGATTTCAACCTCACACTAGGCGACCTCACTACTGTGGTACGATTCTATGTAATCGACTCCAACACCACGTATAAGGCCCTGCTGGGAAGACCGTGGCTGCACGAATATCAGATAGTGCCATCCACGCTACACCAATGCATAAAATACTGCCATGAAGGAAAAGAAGAAAGGGTGTTTGCAGACCTACATCCCTTCGAAGTGTTCGAGTGCCATATGCTCGATGCATCCTACTACACCGAGGTGTCATAAAAGGATAAAGAAAAAGAAGTTGTGGTCAGCCAGAAAAAGCCGGCGACAAAAATAAGAAATTGGTCTCCGCCGCCGCCAAAGGGCTACATTAGAAAGCATGGGGTATCTCACATCTCTTATGCTGGTGATTTTGCTCGGATCACTCCTCCTGGCATACACCCAGATGATACTGAAGAAAAAATGAAAGAAGAATACACACAGGTGGAAGTTCCTCAGGGTCTAGTCAAGCCCATAGCCAGCATAGAATACCAGACGGTGCTGCCACTGAAGACTATGGAAATCCCTCGCTTCTGCGAGCCTCCTATCATATTCTACACCGGGGAGGCAGTCGAAGGAGATGATCAAGATTGCATGGTCCCTGAAGAAGCCGCAAACCGGATGGTGCCAATTACAGGCCTGGAGTACACTACCAAACGGGTTTCGCAGATGTTCTCCAAGATGCAAATGCCATCGATACAGTCTGCAGCCCAGAAGAAAGCATTCAAGGAGCTATGGGATCCACCTCGAGATAATAAAGAACTGAGGAAGATCACACAGCACCCGGGACTGGGTTATACCCTGCAAGAATACTATGAAGCTGAGGTAGATGTCATCTCTGCCTTCTACCAGCATGAAGATTCCCCTGGGATGGACTATGACCAATACCCTTCGGAAGATGAAGAAATCATTTATCAGTCCGTAGTGGACAATGAAGTCCCAGACAATCAGCCGGGGATGGGAACACCTGACGAGACAAAGAGAGATTGGTACTGGGAGGATCTATCTTGCAAGGAGGATATGTTCCAGGATGAAGCGAAATTTGATACGGGAACCCCGGATGAAGATCAAGTAGCCAGAGAGCTGCAAGAGTGCCTGGAGTTTGGGCGCATTCTAGAAGAATTTTGAGCTCTACATAATGATGACCTCTCAGGGGAGCCCACATCAGAAGAGCCTCTAAGCACGGAAGACTCCACTTTGAAGTTTTCCGCTGAGCCAGTCACGTCCTCGGGGCAGACTGAACAGAATCCGGCCATATTGGCCTTATACGATGCACCAGCATCTGCCGATGATCAGTATGATGAAACAGAAAATCATGAGAATGAAGAAGATTATATCCCGGGAGGCTTTATTGATCTGCAAGAAGCCCCACCCGAAGTTGAAGACGGAGGCCAAGCCACCGTCGATGAGCTGATAGAAGTGAATCTAGGGTCAGCAGATGAGCCAAGGCCGACATTCCTCGGTGCACTGCTAGAGCCAACTGTCAAAGAACAGTATATTCAATTTTTGAAAGAATTCCGAGACTGCTTCGCATGGACATATGATGAAATGCCAGGACTGAGTTCTGATGTGGCACAGCACCGATTGGCGATAAACCCAGAGGCAAGCTCTGTGAAGCAGCCTTCCAGGAGAATGCGTCCCGAACTGATAAATCAGATCAACAAAGAGGTCGACAAGCTGATCGATGTGGGCTTTGTTGAAGAGAACCAGTATACTACATGGCTGGCCAATATAGTACCCGTGAAGAAGAAAAATGGGCAGATCAGAATATGTGTAGATTTCAGGGACCTGAATAAGGCTTGCTTGAAAGATGATTTCCCAGTGCCAATCACTAAAGTAATGATCGATGCAACCACTGGCCATGAAGCCCTGTCATTCATGGATGGGTCATCCGGATACAACCAGATCTGGATTGCTGAAGAAGACAGAGTGCACACTGCATTCCGCACCCCGAAGGGGATATTTCATTATAAAAGAATGTCGTTCGGCCTTAAGAATGTCGGCGCTACCTATCAAAGAGCTATGACAAAGATCTTTGATGATTTGCTCTTCAAGAAAGTGGAGTGATACATTGATGACCTGGTGGTGAAAACCAGCAGAAGAGAAGATCATCTGCAAGACCTGAGGATAGTGTTCCAGAGGCTGCGCAAATATGAACTCAAGATGAATCCTATGAAATGTGCCTTCGGCGTGTCCAGTGGAAAATTCCTTGGGTTCATTGTCCGTCATAGGGGCATTGAGATCAACCCATCCAAGATTAAAGCTATCCAGGAGCTCCCTCCACCAAGGAATCTCCACGAGCTGAGATCTCTACAAGGGCGTTTGGCCTATATCCGACGATTCATATCAAATCTGTCGGGGAGATGCCACCCTTTTCACAAGCTCATGATGAAAGATGTACCGTTCCTCTGGGACGATGGCTGTCAGGAAGCCTTTGAGAAGCTGAAAGAATATCTCAAGACCCCTCCAGTGCTGGGGGCACCTATTAAGGGCAAACCCCTGATACTGTACATTGCAGCCACACACTGTTCCCTGGGGGCAATGCTAGCATAGATAAATGAAGAAGGCAAAGAGCAGGCTCTATACTACCTGAGTAGGAGGCTGATCAGAACCGAAGAAAGCTACAGCTACATAGAAAAGACATGCTTGGCGCTAGTCTTTGCCGTCAAGAAGCTCCGACACTATATGTTGTCACATGAAGTCAGATTGATATCTGCAGCAGATCCGCTCAAATACATATTGACTCAGCCGGTACTGAAGGGCCGATTGGGTAAATGGGCAGTAATTCTGATGGAATTCGATATTACCTACACACCCCAGAGGGCGATAAAAGGACAGGCCGTGGCCGATTTCTTTGCAGAGCATCCTGTGCCGGAAAATGATATGTTGGGGACTGAGTTACCCGATGATGAGACACTAGAAGCCTGCCAGGCTCAGTCAACTATGTGGCAGCTATTCTTTGATGGAGCATCTAGAACAGAGACGGACTCCGATGGAAAGACCTGAATACGGGCCGGAGCCGGTATTGTGCTAAGATCACAAGAAGGGGAGGTTGTGCATACTTCCTATTCTATAAACAAGCCCTGCACTAATAATGAAGCCGAGTATGAAGCTCTGATAATCGGATTGCACATCAGCCTCAACATGGGTATCCAGATGCTTCAGGTATTCGGGGATTCAATGTTGATAATAAAGCAAATCCAAGGGGAGTTCGAAGTGCGAAAGCCAGAGTTGAACCCCTACCACCAAAAAGTTGTGCGCCTCATGGCGAAATTCTATCATATTGAGCTCAAGCATGTGGGCCGTGCACATAATGCCCAGGCTGATGCATTGGCAAAGCTAGCCAGCTCAATAGCAGTCCCACCAGATGAGACACTGAACATTGTTGTTATAAACCGGCGGCAAGTCCCCAACATGCTAGAAGGCTGCCCCGAAGAAAATGAAGTCGCCACGATCAGTACAGAACAGGCATCTGATTGGAGACAACACCTGCTACAATGGTTTTTACACCAACAGCTGCCGCAGAAAAGAGAAGAAAAAATGAAACTTCTAAGGATCAAAGATTCTTATGAATTCAGAAATGGAACTCTGTTCCGAATAATGGCAGATGCACGCAAGAAGATTTTGCTCCGCTGCCTGTCTACTGAGGAAGCTTGGCAAGCAATGAAAGAAATACATGCTGGGAAGGCAGGTGCTCATCAAGCTGGCCCTAAGATGAAGATAGAAATCAAGAAGCTGGGCTACTATTGGCCTACTATGTTTGAAGACTGTTGCAAGTTTGCAAAGTCATGCCAGAAATGTCAGGATCATGCTGTTGTGCCTAGAAGGCCACCTGCCGTTCTGCACCCTACAGTCCCTAGCTGGCCGTTTGCACAATGGGGAACTGATGTAGTCGGCCCACTACCGACCTCCTCGGCTGGACATAAGTACATACTGGCAATAACAGACTACTTCTCCCGATGGGTGGAGGCTGTAGCACTACGAGAAGTGACTGGTGAACTGGTCGCCAGATTCATCAAGCAGAACATTATCTTCCGGTTTGGGATCCCCAGCCGGATAATATCTGATAATGGAAGTCATTTCAGAAATCAAAAGATCTATCGGCTTGCCGAAAAGTATAAGATCGAATGGAGGACTTCCACTCCTTACAATCCACAGGCAAATGGATTGGCAGAAGCCTTCAATAAAACTTTATGCACCTTGCTGGCTAAAGTCGTCAGTTCTAATAAGAAGGACTGGGAAGAAAAGATGTATGAAGCTCTGTGGGCATACCGCACTGTCTTCAAGACACCTACAGGGTGCTCGCAATACTCACTGGTATACGGCTCAGAGGCAGTAGTCCTACTAGAGCTGGAAGTCCCGTCACTCAGAGTGGCAGTCCAATATGACCTGGCCCATGGCGAACAAACCAATGCAGAAAGAAGATTACAAGAATTGGCTGAATTGGAAGGGAAGCGCCTCCAAGCTCAGAAGAATATCCAGATGTATCAGGCCCGCATGGCCACTGCATTCAACAAACTCGTAAAAGGACGAGAATTTAAGAAAGGTGACCTTGTCATGGTCAAGAAAAGAGAAGTCATGGCGTCCAACCCAAAAGGAAAGCTAAATCCTAATTGGGAAGGTCCTTATGTGATACATAGGGTCTACGAAGGAGGGGCCTACATGGTCGTTAACCATCGAGGGGAAATCCAATTCTCACCACTCAACGGTAGACACCTAAAGCTGTATCATGCTGCCCAACCAATATTCCCCGAGTAATCGGGCAAAACGCTACCCTCTTCCTTGGTCTAGCGGCACTCCGCCCTAACCAAGCTACCCTTTTCCTTGGTCTAGCGGCACTCCGTCCTAACCGAGCTACCTCTTCCTTGGTCTAGCGGCACTCCGTCCTAACCGAGCTACCTTTTCCTTGGTCTAGCGGCACTCCGCCCTAACCAAGTTATCCTCTTCCTTGGTCTAGCGGCATTCTGCCCTAACCAAGCTACCCTTTTCCTTGGTCTAGTGGCACTCCGCCCTAACCAAGCTACCCTTCTCCTTGGTCTAGTGGCACTCCGCCCTAACCAAGCTACCTCCTCCTTGGTCTAGCGGCACTCCGCCCTATCCAAGCTACCACTCGTCTTGATCTTATGGCATTACGGTCTAACTCCCTCTTGATAAAAAGAGAGAGAGAGAAGAAATGAAAGAGAATATAAAAATGGGGTTAAAAATAAAGATACCCCGCAAGGCTTGTTCAGGCATTCTGAGCAAGAGCAAAAATGGCTAAAACCCAACTGTGGTGAAAACCGAAAGGGCACTGCAAGCAAAATTGGGTACCCCGCCACGTGAAAACCCGAAAGGGCGCGTGGGCAAAAGCAAGAGGGGGCTGGCTCCGGTGAAAACCCGAAAGGGCACTTGGGTCAGTAATGTGGTAATCCCAAAGAGAAAAGCCTCATCTCCCACCATGGTGAAGCTAACTGTTGATCGATTGGCACACTGCCCGATCAATGATGAAACCTATCTAGTTTAGACCTTACGTCTATCCTGATGAAACCTCTTAAATCTTTGCATTGGTACGAACCCGGTACCGATGATGAAACCTGCTATTGATCGATTGGCACACTGCCCGATCAATGATGAAACTTGTCTGGTTTAGACCTTACGTCTATCCCAATAAAACCTATGAACGCCTTTGCATTGGTATCAACCCAGTACCGATGATAAAACCTGCCGCTGATTGTTTGGCACACTGCCTGACCAGCGATGAAACCTGTCCGGCTTAGACCTTACGTCTATCCCGGTGAAGTGTATGAAATCCTTGCATTGGTATGAACCAATACCAATGATGAAACCTGCTACCGATCGGTCGGCGGACGGTCTGATCGACGCTAAAATCCATCCAGGGTGAATCTTCCGTCCGCTCTGATGAAACATGACGCAGCCCTTCAAATCAATTCAGACCCTCCGTCTGGATAGATCATGAAACTCTATTCCTTTGCGTTAATGTTAAAACCCCACATTAACGATAAAACCTACATTTCCAGCGAATGGCTTCGTGCTTAAGCTGCTACACACATTCTCGAGTCAAACTAGACATTCCGTCTAGGTGGACAAAGAAATTCTATCCCCTTGCGTTGATGTCAATCCCCACATCAACGATACAACCATGCTCCCGGCGAACAGCTTCACGCCTAAGCCGCAAAACACACTCAAGTCAACCTAGACCTTCCGCATGGATGGATGATGAAACCATATACCCCTTGCATTGATGTTAGCACCCACATCAATGATGATACATGCTCAAGCTGCCCACATGGGCTACAAAAGCAAAGTTTCAATAAAAAAAAGAGAAGAAGAAAAGAAAAGAATAGACAAAAGGGAGTTAAAAATAGAGATACCCCGCCAGTCTTGTTTAGGCATTCTGAATAAGGGCAAAAAATGGCTAAAACCCAGCTGCGGTGAAAACCCGAAAGGGCACTGCAGGCAAAATCGGGTACCCCGCCACGTGAAAACCCGAAAGGGCGCGTGGGCAAAAGCAAGAGGGGGCTGGCTCCGGTGAAAACCCGAAAGGGCACTTGGGTCAGTAAAGTGGTAATTCAAAAGTTGCATGCCAACCGGCACGCTGTCTTTACCTCTCCTTCATTGATGAAGCCATATGTCGGTCATCTGGTTCCATGCCCCACCGATGATAAAGCCTTTCCGGGATAGACCTTACGTTTACCCTGATGAAATCTACATACCCTTTTTTTTTAACGTCCCACCGACAATGAAGCCCATCACCATTCTAATAGACCCTACCCAGGCTAGACCCTACGTCTATCCTGATGAAACCTGCATATTTCTTGGCAAAGTCCCACCCGCGATAAAGCCTGCCGGAATAGATGAAACCCTACCCAGTTTAGACCTTTCGTCTATCCTGATGAAACTTAAACTCTTCCTTGCGTCGATATAAACCCAATATCGATGATGAAACCAGCCATTGATCGACTGGCACATCGCCTGATCAATGATGAAACCCTACCCAGTTTAGACCTTTCGCCTTTTCTGATGAAACTTGAACCCTTTGTTTGCATCGATATCAACCCAGTATCGATGATGAAACCAACTATTGATCGACTGGCATTTCGCCCGATCAATGATGAAACCCTATCCAGTTCAGACCCTACGTCTGTCCTGATGAAAACCACATATCCTTTAATTGTCCCACCTACTATAACCTCTACCCAGTCTAGACCTCACGTCTATTCTGATGGAACCTCTCCTTTCACACTCCTGCAAATTGTCTCCTTTACGGCGCACATGGCCAGGAGGATTTTTGCTGCCACTCACAAAGTCCGGTTTAAGCACCTCTTCGGATGCCGTCACGCGGTGGAGCGAGTCCCCCATCCTTTCTCTGAAGGGGTGGACGCTCTCCTGCCAAGTACGAGCCGTTCGCATGAGGGATCGCTAAAACCACTATCCTGCTTCCCGAAGCAATGAAACCACAGGGAAAAGAAGATGGATACATATGAAGCCGGATATTCCTTTTCATTAAAAAAGGGGAGTACATAGAGGGCCCCGAGGGGACATTGTATCACAAAAGAAAAAAAATAAAGAGAAGATAATTCATGGCCGCCGAAAGATATCTTCAAAGGCCAGAAGACCTACGTAGGGGGCGGCTCCTAGCTCATGAAGGCGCGCTTCCTCCTCCTGAAGCCTCATGGACATGTCCTGGAAAGACATCACCCGTCCCTCCAGCAAAGCCACCTCGTCGGCGGACTGTGGCCGAATAGAAGATAATTGCTGAAGCTCGGCCCTAAGTTCGGTGAGTTCCGCCTCCAGAATGGCTACCCGGTTCTGGATGGCCTCCTCCCGCTGAACAACGCTCTGTAGCTCGGCCTGGCGTTCGTCGAGTGTCAGCATCAGCTTCCCCAGTTCAGATCTACATTCTGACCTCTGCAACTTCAATGCCATCAGCTTGTCAACCATGGTCCGTGCTAGGAAATCTCTCCGATGCACGAATTTCAACAGAAGCAAGACCCGCTGAGCCCATAAGTCCAAAGGGCAGCCCATGGCTTGCAGGCCAGCGGTGAAGCGATTGGCTATCTCCTTCAGTTGCAGATATGTCAAGCCAGGTTGGGATTCTACTAACTGGCGTAACATGTCCAGATGCTGCCAGACGAAGCTGTCAGGAGAAGTAAAGCCAAAAGAAGCAGACGTGACGATCTCAAAAGTCACCTCTCCATCAATATCTGCCCACAATCCAATGTCTGCTTGGGAGGACGAAGAAGGCAAATCTGCTGAAAGAGCTAGCCGGTCCCTCTCTGTACTCTCCTGCTGGGTTGAAGACTCCTCCTCGGTTGCTGCCTCGGGAGCTACGGCTTGAACATCCACGGGAGGAGAATCAATAAATAAAGGAGTTATCTCTTCAATGGAGGCTGCACCTTCAGCTACTCTTTCTGATGATGGAGACAAAGGTGCCCTAGACTGTGAAGGCATAAATCCAGTCTCTATAGCCACTGTGGCAGGGACTGCTGACTCGGGCGCAATTGACATTATGGCAGCCGGTATAAAAGCGGAGCTTCTGGCTGGGTCTACTTCGGCTCTGAACTCTGAGGCCCTGACGGGGATGGAAATCTCTCCTGATGAGCACAAGTCCAGTGATGTTAAGTCAGTTGAAGATTGTATTCTCACTGGCACGGGGCGAATAACCTCAGAAATTTCCATGCAAGTTGAAGGTAAAGCAGGGATGATGATCGAATCTGCAGATGAGACATCCATGGAGACTGCGGCCGCATCGGAGCTGATAGTGACAGGGTCCTGAGGACAAGATAGAATGATCCTCATCAATGGATGGAAGAAAATAAATAGAACAGTAAGCAAAAAAAAAAAGAAAGAAGCTTACCTTTAAAGTGAGGTCTGTACCCTCAAGATGAGACAAAAGAGGAGCAAGCTCCGTAGTTGAAGCAACAAATGGAGTGGTTATGTCGACCTCAGTGTCAAGCCCGGCAAACTCCTCTTGCAATTCCTCCTCAGAAGATAGCATCAACAATTTAGGAGGCTGAAAGGGCGGAAGGCCTTTTGCTAGCACAGGCAGGGCTTCTGATTTTTGGACTTCCTCCTCGCTGCCACTGAAGGTCACTTCCTCCTCATTATCAGGCATGGTCTCGGAGCTGCCCGAGGAAATCTCCACTCTAGCTATGTGCTGCGAGGTTGCCTCTAGAGCATGCCACGATGCAGACCGGGTGATTATGCGTCTGGCCGGAATAGCTCTCTCTTTTGTTTGAGTCCTTTCACTTTCCTGCGGCTGAGACGGCTCTCCCACTGCTAGTGTAGCCCCAGTCGGCTCCCTGACTGCCACCTCAACAAAAGGGGAACTCTGAGGAATATAATGAAAAAGAATAGCAGCAAAAGTATGAAGAGAAAAGATGAGAGAGCACATTTACCCTCCGCCTCGCCAGCCGGGGTAGGCGAAGGCAGCCTCGTGTCCCTCTCCGCAGGCACTGCAACCTGCTCCGGGGCTGTATCAGATGAAGAGAAGCTCAGTCTCGAAAGGCGCCTTAAAAGAACAGTCAAGAAAATAGTGAAGACTGCATCTGCAAGATATTTACTGCTACTTTCGGCGGGTTCTTGAGCAGCCTCCCTCTGAGACCTGAACTCGTCAAAAGAGGGGATGTCTGGAAGAGGGGTCCCGGCGTCCGTCGCAACTGGAGCTGACTGTTGGACCCGAGCAACTTTGGCCCTCTTGGCCTTGACAACTGCAGTTTTCACCGCAGAAGGCTTCCTCTTCTTGCCCGGAGGCAGGGGAGTGGTCGTGGGTGCTGCTGCAGGAATTTCAAAGTAAGCAGGCTTTTCAGCCTGTGCAATAATCTTCATGTAAAGTCCCTGCCATTTTATGTTTGGTCTATCTGTGTAAGACACAAGAAAGGCAGTCATAGTCGACAGATGCATAACATGACAATAAAAGAAAGACGCCATGAGCGCACAGGAAGGGTCATACCTGCTGGGCCGTCATAGAAGGTAGAAAGCAGCCAATACAGATAAGCCACCTCCGTCGAGCGGGAAGCAGCCTCCTTCACAAGCCAGCACACGTCACCTATGGTCTGGCATTTCTCTGTCAAGGCAGCTAAATCTTGGTGGCCGTGGAAGTCAAGGCAATGAAACAGGCCGAGGTAATCCATGCACCAGCCGTCGACATAATGGAAAGAGATAAAAAGTGGCTTATTCAGAATACTGGCTATCGGGTTCTCTACTGACAGCCCGTGAACATTCAGCAGCACGAAAAGCCAAGAAGTGTGCTGATAGTATGTGCTAGTGCGGTCTTCCCTCCGCACAAATGTCCGATAAGGGTGAAATCTATCCACCGGGCCCCTCCAGGGGGCTGCTGTCGGGAGAGACTCCTCCGGGGGAAATGGATACTGCGCCTCCACCTGAACGCTCCCTATGTGGCCCAGCTGCCTCAGGTCCTTTGTAAAAGCATCTTCATTGATCTCAGAAAATACAGGCATGGGTATTTCAGAGCCTTCCTCTTTTAAGGACCGACGCCTGGCGATGTATGAGTCCACCTCCCTCGGATGCTGTGAATAGAGCCTTCTCAGGTGAACCTCGTCAATCTCAAATACAGGCCCTGATTGTCGCTTTAAGAAAGAGCGCTCGGCCACGTCCCAGAAGGCGCCTCTGCCATCCTTGTAAAAATTGGTGCGGGTATTCCACCACTTGATGTATTCTGATGTGACCCGGGGAATACGATTAGAAACGGTCGGGATCCTGAAAGTTACGCCCTCTCGGTGATGAAAGAAATCCCACCATATCCGACCGTCACTGGCAATGGAGGACCCATGCTTGGCACGGCTGTCCAAAGGGAACTGAGCGGCTGATGAGGGAATATGCTGATCGTAGCCGAAGTTTCTGCTAAAACGGAATGGGTAATAGGGCTCCAAGATGAGCAAGCCTCCCTTCCTGAAGACCAATACACTGGATCGGATAGCCATAGCCCACCTTACCAGTTCTGGTTCTAATATGGGCAGGGTGGCATTGGCCCCCGAAACCGGATGGACATAAACTTCTATCTCTTCCACTTTGCACTCCCTCTGAGGGTCTATTAAAGGAGCCGAGCCTGCTGCTAAGCTCCAAAAGTGAATGCTGCCAGGAGCATCTACAGGCACTTGTGTCAACCTGCCCCTTATCTTAAACAGCTGCTCTGAGAAAAGACCGGGTTCGGCACTAGCAAACTCAATCATCCGAGGGAGCAGTGTGTCTGACTGCAAAGTTCTCGGGGCCAGCTTGGGGAAAATGCTGCAAACCCAAGCATTGAAGAAATGAAATGGACCTACAGTCCGTAAAGAGCGGGGAACCCGATGTCTATGCAAATCTCCCAGCGATTTGTAGACTAAACACAAAGCCGCCGGGCACAGAGATAGTCTCATCCCCCAGGCCATCTGACAGGCCGGATATATAGCCTCCGGTCTGATAATCGTCTCGTCCCCTTGGGGGAGAGCGAAAGTGCACAGCCAGAAGGTCAGATAAGCTGCACAATGAGTAATGGGGTCAACCCCTGCTGGGTTCGGGCCATCTACACCTGCTCGGCGCAGTGAAGCCGACAATGCTGATTTATAACGAGGGGCCCTGATCTGCTTACTGGGAGTCGGTCCCACGGAAGGGAAGTCTGTATACTTCAAGGGACCCCCGAAGAAGTACTGTATCCACTGTCCTACACGGAATCTCAACCTGCTGCTTTTTTCCTGGGGTTGATATCCTTTGGAAGATCCCCTGCTATAGGACAAACAAATGGTCCGATAAGCCTTCATCAAGTGCCGATATGCGTAGCCAAAAGAATATCTGCCCTCTCCATCAGAGGCATCCTTCACGGAGTCGTCTAGACAGACCTCTTCATATGCCTCCCCATCTATAGGCAGGCCTGAAAGCTACGCAAGATTCCAAAGATCGAGAGAAGTCTCGCCTTCTGCGGTATAGAACGTATTGAACTGTGGGCAGAACACTTCAAGCATGCCGCAACATAATCCTCGAGAGATGGGATAGCGGAACCTGGAGGCAAATACACTGTGATATACCCCAGCTCTAATCAGTAAAGGGGCGTATTCCTTCAAGACAAATTCTGTAAACTCCACTGCTCCTACCCTGAAGAGATGGGCGTCCGTCACTTTAGCGTCCCCAAACCAGCCGGCAGCCAGCTGATATTTGAATTGAACGGCCAGACAGTTCAGAATGAATGGTTCGTCCCTATAACCCCACTTCACAGGAGCTAGAAAAGCCCAAAGTTGGGCTTCTCCCGATGGACACGACCAGCTGTATGGTCCCACCTTGCCGGGGTGAACTCTGGAGCCCGGGTCAGCATCTTCTTCTCCGGCTCTAATTCAGAAATGCCCAGCACGGCATTCCAGTCCCTCTGCTCACCCGGGAGATATATAGCTCGGGCTCGATAAACAGAACCTTTCAGGCTGTCTCTGTCAGCAAGTATTGCCGCTTCCACGGATCGAGCAAGCAGGAAATCCCTCATTCCGCCTATGGTGAAGGTCCGGATAAATGGCAGCAGATGACGATCCTTCGGCAGGTCTGGACGGTAGTCAGCAGCCCTTCTGAAATCAATACCCTCTGTGGAAGAATAGACTCCGGAAGACGGCACTGTGTCAGTCTCGGAATCAGAGGATTCATCGACACTAGCAATCTGGTCATAGCCAAAGCTCAGGGTGTACACATTCAGCCAGTTGACTTTAGCCCGAGATATATCCGGCTGAGCCGATGAACTCGCCCCAACAGTCATGGAGGCCGCAGCAGAAGTGCCGGAAGCCATGTCAGCACCTGCAGTCAGGGAAAGACAAGAAAAGAAGCATCAGAAAGATGAATGGGCATGAAACAATGAGGCAAACAATTCTCAAAAATTTCGGCAGCATCTCCTCTTGTCCGAAGTCTGCCCAAGAAAAATAGGGAGTCACCCACCAAGAGGGAGTGATCCCGAACATAAAATGGGATTCAATCCCATATAATAAACCTACCCCGAAAAATCGGACGAAAAGGGGGGGAATGAAGCAGACGCTCTCGGAGCGAGGAGGATCACCACCGCCACCGAGATGAAGAGAGAGAAGAGGAATGTAAAATGAGGGTAAAAACCCCTCTCGGGGGGTTAAAAAGAAGAAACGAGGGGCCTCTCGGCGCGAAGAAAAGTGAGCCGAGAACCCCCCGTCGACCGGAAGAAAAAGGGGCCGCGCCGAGAAGCCCGTGCCGAAGACGTGCGCGCCGAGAAGCCCTCGCCGAGGACACACGGCCGAGGAGCGACCGCCGAGAGCGCCCGCGCCGATAAGACCCTGCCAAAGAGGCCCCTGTCGAGGTGGCCGCGCAGAGAGCGCCATGCCGAGAGGTCCAAGGCAATGCCTCAAAATCCCCGAATGGTGACAATGAAGTAAGAAAATGAAAAAAAACATGAAAAACATGGAAATGAAAGATGCATATGTAGGATGTTACTATAGCAACATGATCAGGCTAAAGGACAATGTCAAAGATAAAACTGAGGAAGATACCCTCGAATGATGAAAGACACCTGCAGACCCCGTGTCGCTTATTCTGCGCTTACGTCGCCCGCAGATGGGGGGCATTTGTTGACACCTTGAAAATGAACAAAGGTGGAAGCAGAATTGAAAGGGAAGTCAGACCTACAGTGAAAGATCACTGATGAAGCTCGTCAACCATCTACCTGATCGAAGTCTTTTCAGACTGAAGCTGATGTCTGGTCTTGTCACCGTTCGGCTGACAACGCTGATGAAACATACCCAGTTTTGTCATCATTCAGATGGAAATACTGATTAAACCCCAGTTTGTTCACCGATGGAACCTCAAGAAGATCTCAACAAAGTCATGTCGCTACTAAAGAGGCCTTATTCGGTCTTGATGGAAATCAATTCAAATAAGAAAGAGAATCCTAAGGCACGTGTGAGGCCTAAAGGCACCAGATGGGCCGGCCGTTTGGGCTTCTGAGATTGGCACCGGGAACTCCCCCACCAAAGCTGGCGCGCGCCGGGAACGCTCCCACCAAAGTTGGCGCGCCAGGAACTTCTCCCATGGATGCAAGGCGCCGAGATCTCCTTGCAATGCAGGGTTCTATATAACCCGTTTCTTCTCCCACAAGAAAGGGGAATAGAAGGGGATCGAGGTCGGCCGCTGGATCAAAAAGAAAAAAAAGAGAAGAAACCTACAGAGAGAGAGAGCCTCCTCCGCTGAAAAAAAAAAGAAAGAGAGAAGAGATCAATCCCAAGGGAAGAAGCTCCAGGTGGGCATCCGGGGAGGGAGAGGAGTCAATGCTCCGCCCTCCCCCATGTTTTCTTTTCTTCTGCTTCATGTAATCGTTCAAGTTTTGTTTCGATTCCTTGAATGTAGCCGGGATATCTCGGCGTCTGTCTTATCCCCTTTCCCTCACTCTCTCCCTGTGATCGGTCTGAGTCTTGGAATGATGTATCGCCTGGGTTTTCTTACTATGTATCTTCCCTGATGGATGTCGTAAAACGAATAAATATGATGGGCTACAGTTCAAGCCTGATTTTGATTCCTCTGAAGCTCTATCATCTTTCTTCGTGTTATCTGTCTTCTCTCAGACTAGTAGCATGCTGATCCCCTTCCCCAGTGGATTAATGATCCGCCGATTCGTCTGTTTTCTTTTCGTTGCAGCACTGTCCGTGCCTATCTCAGAGCCCGGGATAGACCATCCCTTGGCTTCCGGAATGATGCCGTGCTATGCAATGATCGAAGATTGTGAGACTCCGGAGTTCTAAGTGCTTATACTTTGTCCGTTGGCATCGTCGAAATCGCCTCTGGGTCCAGAAACAGTCATCTCTTGGCTCCCAGGGTGATGAATGACCATATCAAGGTTGTCCCCAGGGCCCTGCGTGATAATGGCGATAGATGGGGGCCTCCAGACCTCGGCCTCCCCAAATCCCTCCTGAACCCTGATGCCTCTATGAAGCCCAAGCCTAATCCAGCTCATATTTGATAACCTGATCAGTTTCGATTCCATAGAACCTGTTTGTTTCGGCCTGGATCATCATTAAATCCAAAACAGAGTGTCGTAAAACCCTAAACCCATCTCGGTGCCCTCGTCCATCTCGGCCCCGTAAACAGTAAAGCAAGTGAATAGCCCTCGGCGCGAGTCTTCCCGCGCCGATAACCCCACCTCGCCTGCGCCGAAAGCTCCCCTTTGCCAGTTCCCGGCGCCCAAACAGTCCCCCACAAAGCGGCCTTCTCGGCGCGAAGCTTCATGCGCCGAGAACCCCCGCTTGTGTTTGCTTCCCGGCGCGCCGAATAGTATCCTATGAAGAACCCTTCCCGGCGCGATGGTTTTGGCGCCGGGAACCACCCTTTTCCAAGCCGAGGGCCTCCTTAAGCCGTGAACCCTCCATCTCTTGAGCCTTGGATGAAAATCCTTGCTATCATTGAAGAAACCCCACAGATACCCTTGTGAACTGCTCAGTATACCCTACATTCTATCAAGAATGCCTTGAGTCATCACATGCACTTCAGGGGCGACAATTAGTGGGAACGACTCCCCTTTTCCCACGTGGTTTCCCGAACTCGATCGGCTTTTATAACCTTAAGGACCAAGGAAGCTCTGCCACTGCATAAGCTTCTACGGTCTCAAAAGGAATATCAAGATAGTGCTGCAAGCACATACAGGCGTCAGGGGCCCTATACCCCTCTGTTTTTGGCTTTCACCCCGGCATTCCGTGGGTGATCGTCTATCATTCTCTGGCAAATAGCAAGTCCAGGGGAGGTGCTGTCAAAATTATCCCAGGATGACAGAGATGACATGAAACCTATCCCCGGGACCTTATCTATCAATGGTGACAGAGGCTCCCTATACTTCATTGTTCCCCTCCCAAACTTTTCTATGTTCCTGGCCTTCCTTGGGAACCTACACCGAAACAGGTTGAAGTCCAGTGAATTGAGCCATTTTGACTCCTCAGGGCCCATTTGCTTCAACCCGATCATCATGAAACCCCAAAACAGAGTACCGTAAGCTCTGTTCTTATCCCGACGCCCTCACACCTCTCGGCCCCGCTTACAGGGAATTGGATGAACAGCTCTCGGCGCCACTTTGCAGGTGCCGAGAACCATCTTGACCTCCTCCCCTGCGCGCCGGAAGCCCCTGCACCTTGGCCGCGCCGAGAACCGTCTTGGTCTTCTCCCCTGCGCGCCGGGATCCCCCCCTTGGCATCTTCATGCGCCGAGAGCCTAACCCGCTGGTATCTTTCTGGCGCCAGGAACCCTAACTCCTTGGCATCTTATGGCGCCGAGTACCTAACCCCTCCTTGGAATCGCATGGCGCCGAAAACACTACCCTCCTTCATGCAGAATGACATTAACACCAACTTCCCGGCACCTCAAACAGTACCTCATGAAGAGCCCTTCCCGGCACGGTGGTTTTCACGCCGGGAACCTACATGCACACCCAACCTGCCCCAGGAGCCTACTCCTCCGTACAATTGAACCCCCCCGTTACTTTAATCAAGCCAATCCAGGGACGCCCATGAGTCATCATATCTGGCCCGGGGATAAATTTAAAAGGAAGTTAGACTCCCTTATGCTCCGCTATCCTATATCAGATTTATGAACAACCCCTTTTGCTCGCGAGGATTCTGTCACTGCATGAGTCCCGCCGGCTTTCCACAAAGGGAAAATCATACATTGCTCTATAGCCCATATATACGGGTTGGGAGGTTGGACCTCTCTCTTTCTCGGCTTTCATCCCGACACTCCGTGGGTGATGGCCTATTTCCCTCTCGGCATAATCCAGATCAAGAGGAAATGCCGTCGAAATATTGATCGATGCTCTAAACCTACATCATGGTCATGGCTCACCTCGACCGTGATTGATATTTTCCATCTCCTGGTTCCCCCCTAAGCATAATTGTTTTGAACCGTCGATTCAACGATATAGTCTGTTTCTGTGGTTGATGTTATTATCTTGCCCGCCTCCCTGGCCCTGGTATGAAGTTTAAAATTAAGCATGAGAACATCTGTTCGCCTTATGAGGCCTCCTATTCCGGCGTTTAATCAAGGGTTGTCCTTCCTTGGAAGGGCGTAATTAACGTCATAGCCTTTATGGTATGGCGGACTTCTGGTCCCGACTCGGACTTCACAATCGACTGACCAAGTCAAGTCGAGCGCACAATGAAATCGTCACTTCGGTGACTGGCACGCCAATAAATCAATAAAATAATAAACAAAATAAATAAAAAAAATCCCGCGTCCATAGACTAGCATACATCTCTGATATGGTCTCTTCGGGTTTCATTTTAAACAATTCATAATCAGAGGTAAGCATGTTTACCTTCGTGACTCGCACTTGAGATGTACCTTCATAGATTAATTAAAGCTCATCCCACATTTTCTTGGATGTCTTGTACGCTGAGATTCAGGAATACTCCTCTGGGTGGACAGCACACTGCATGATGTTCATTGCTGTCCAATTCACAGTTGATACACAGATCTGCTCCCTGCTCCAAGTGCTTTCATCTTTAGGAAGCTCGAATGGTCCGGTGGTGATGACCCTCCATAGTTCATGGTTTTGAGCGCGTAGAAATACCTCCATCTTGTTCTTCCAATATAAGTAGTTAATACCATTGAAGAAAGGAGGCATGCTTATTGAGTGCCTTTCAGCTATAAAGCAATGTGGATTGCTCGATTTAGGTCTTTCCTAGTCGTTGGACCACATGATGAAAAACCTGCTCTGATACCAATTGATAGATTGAATGACAGATATAGAAGGGGGGGATGAATATGTCTGTAAAAAAATTATTTCAAGCAAATGCAAATTAAGTTGAATGATACTAAGCAAGCAACGACAGTCCTAAGGATATCCCACGCATGGAAGGAACCACCCATTAGACATGTAGAGTGCATATAAATGAGGAAACGCAAACTGAACTAGATGATCAAGGAGATGCGAGATGTAAACACAGTCAGCCTCTAAAGACGTTTGCAATCAAAAACAATGGTACTAGGTAGAGGGTTTATCAGAAGATCTCCTCACGCAAGGAGTGGCCTTCTAGATAGGTGTAACCTATCCTTTCAGCTAAGCCTTTTGATATACCATATAGGTGTTGCAGGTCAATTAGAAAGCAACGCTAAACAATCAATGCAGTAGGATCAGAAATAAAAAACCAAATTAACAAACCATCAGACAGAACACCGGTAATTTTTATAATGGTTCGGTCAGACCCAAAGTCTACCTACATCCACTCCTACACTCGAACTGAGTGAGGTACCTTGCTTATCCAAGCAATCAAGCACAGCAGACTTAGTCTGCAAGAACGGCTGCCTCACAGCTTCCCCAATGAACAACTCCTTGCTTCTCTTGCAACCGAAGAGGAAACCCAGAGGTTCAACGTCCCTTCCTCTTAATCAAGAGGGAACACAGTGATTTGCTCCCAATAATTCACCGAACTAGAGGTCACTTACCTCTCTTCCTCTTAACTCAAAGAGGGGACACCGGAGTTAGACTCCCTTCCTCTGAATCCACAGAGGGAGACACAAGATGAAATCAGAATGCGGAAGAATAAGAGAAAGTGAAAACCAAACACAAAAACAAAAACTTCGATCGGAAAGAAATGACTGTAATGTAGCTTCAGATTCAAAGTGATTCGACAATGAAATTGGCTGGATGGCTTCTCTCCCTCTCTCTTGCGGAATTCTCTCTTTTTCTTTCTTTCAGAAGGAGCTCTCAGATGGTGGCTTTCTTTCTGCGTTTTCCAGCTATTTTCTCTGAATGAGGCCGCTCCAATTTATAGAACAGAGCATCGTATTCCTCCTTTCCGCAATCCTGATCAGCAGCAGAAAATTGATTCATCCACGTGGGTTGAAGAATATTCTGATCATAATCAGAATTATCAAGAGAATTGCCACGTGTGCTAAGTGATTTCGCGCCATTTCTCAACCAGTACGGCCATCACTCCTTCTTCCTTTGAGTAGACACGTGCCTGGATCAAAGTTATTCTTTGCAGCTCAATTTTTCAAAACAACCCTCCATTGATATTTATTGATATTTCAAATATCATTTTGAGCCTTCAACATATCAACCGATACTTTAAACAATTTGAGTAATATCAGATAATAATCCTTGCTCACAGACAAATTGGTGCGGACACCCGAGCAGTTGAGTGGCGCGATACGCCGAGCCACCGGTACCGCACACGGAGCACGACTCGAGCCACCTCAGCATCTATTTGGCTCGAAGACAGCCTGGAGACGCCCCCCTGAGTCCCGCCATTTATTATATTTAGTTAGACTTTATATGTGTGTAATTTGTGTTTATTTCATTGCATTCGGTTTGCCATTTTGATTGTAATAGGGGCTTATGTGCAATTTGGACCCTGTGGGCCCCACGGGCCCCCCCCAGGCCCCATCCCATTGAGCCACCTCACCCATGGGCCCCATGTGGGGTCAGTCAACATGTCAAATGGAGGCTTCTAGATGGGTGGGCCAAGTGGGGGACAAGGGGCTTGGAAAGTCCACATTTGGCCACCCACCCCCACCTACCAAGTCCACCTTCTACACCTAGTCCAAGGGCCGCCCCCCTCCTTGTAGTTTTTTATTTATTTTTTGTGTGTGTGTCACACTCCATCCCAACCCTCCATTCCCATCCCCTAGATCCAATGGTTGTGGATGGATGTGAGATGTAACCTATTTAAGCTTGTATTTTCTATTTTGATGAATTAATGCCATTTGAATCAAAGTATTTCCAAGAGTAAGGGCTGGTACGCCCCCCTCCTCTCTCCTCCCTCTCCCCCTTGAAGCTGTGAAGGCTTCCATTATGAGGTGTGACGCCTCGTGTATCGGTTCCGACGATCGCCGCTGCCGCCACGAGCCGCCACCACACCGCCTTCGCCATCAACGGAGTTCTGCCCGCGCAGTACCACAGAAGCTTCCACGAATTTCCTGTCTCATCCCCGAGCTCAGATAGATCTGGGGATTTTAGTGGATGTTCCAGAGGTGTCAAGGACACCCCAAAAATTTTGGTTTTCCATTCAAATCTCGTTTCATAATTTTTGATTTTCGTCCACTCTTCCATTTCGGTTATGCCAGAGCTCTGTCCAGATTCATCCCCGCCCTGCGTTTTATGTCTTAGGTCCACTTTTTGATTTCTTCTAGTCCGTCCAATTTTAATGGAGGTTCCACCCATCCAACCCTTCATCCACAATTGTTCTCAATTTTTGGTTCATCCATCTCATATTTTCTAAAAATCGTTCTCAGTCCCAGCTACAGTTCTGTCCCCCTGTTCTCAGATCCGACCACCAGTCACCCCAAAAATCATAGTAAATCACCATCACCTCCAAATCAAATTCCAAAAATAGTCCCAGTTCCTTGGTTTGATACCCTACAACTTTGAAGAAGAGCTCAAGAGCTGAATCGGAGGTTTACTAGGCGGTCAACGGTGGTTCTCAGACAAGTACCCTGCAGATCTGAGATTTCAGGTACTATGCAACAGGGGCTTGTAAATTCATTAAAGTTCTGATCCGACCAGATCCAGCAGATCTCTCTGGGTCTCGATTTAAGTATTTGAAGAGAGCTTTCGAACGATAGCTCATGCGTCCCGATCCGACGTCGGGATTGATCGCAGCGGCCATTTTCGCCGGAGCGCGCGCCGGAAGACAGCAACCAAAATCCGTGGACAGCTAGTTCAATAATTGGGAATCGGGGCCGATCGACCCCCGATCGGTGTTCCCGGCCGACCGTCGTCCGTGAAGGCGTGCCACCAGGGGTCCCCATCATAGTGGGTCCCACCCCCGCAGATCCGAAGGACAGCGTCATCCGTGGGCCCCGCGGGCCCGCAGAACCCGCCGTTCGGAAAGCACGAAAACGCAGAGTTCGGCACCGCCGGGCGACATCAAGATGCTGCCCGTCAACCTGAGTTGCATGATTCCCGGGCTCCACATGTGACCTTTTACCTCCCTGTGTGGAGTGGGTCAAATCTTTGTATTGCTGTGATATTGTTTAACCGGGAGTCCGTAATTCGGCCGGGGTTGTCTTCGCCACGTCAGGTGCGTGGAGGTAATGGTCTGAACCTCTTGGCGTTCATTTGCTTAGCTAGTATACGGTCTTTTGCCGCTGCCGAGAGTGTAGGTACTAGCCCGTGTGTCCATGTCACCGCTGTGAGAGTGAGAGTGACCCGTCCCGTGACTCGATCCGAGTCCGGAAGTTGAGTCGGACTACCCTTGACCTCCGCCGGTTCCTTAACCGCGCACGGTCCGCGCTTTCCCTCGCTTGGGACGACGAGTGAGCTTCCACTTCTGTTAGCGACGTTTTGCCACTAGGAGCTCGTAGTGTCGGGCATAGTGTCTCCCTGGTGTGTGCTGCTGGTCGCGTCTTCATCTAGAGTCCGTGGGTGGCACCTAATAGTGTCGTCTCCCGTGTCCGTCCCGCATCAGTTTGGTATCAGAGCGAGTTGAGTCTAGGGTAGTCTTGCATAAGTCTTGCATGCATCATGGTCTAAGTCGAGTCTAGGATCATCATTTATTTTCAAAACAAAAAAAAAGTGTGTTTTAAATTGCATTTGCACCCTTTATTCGGTATCTTAAAAGGTGTTGTCCAAACGTTAGGCTATGCCTACCGGGAGGTCGCACACTTGCGGGAGTGATCTTCGGATCGATTAACTCCGCCTTGTACCGGGTATTGGTTTAGGTCTAAGTGCATCAGTTAGTGTGTGTTTGCATTAGTCGGTGTCTTCTAGGTCGTGTGTCAGTTGCATGCCCACCCATCGAGGTACCCAATACTCGCCACCACCACCTATGGCGGACTCCCGGGCCCGTAGCTCCGATGAGTCCTCGACGGCCGAGATGTTCCGAGCTATCATGGATCATCTTGACACGCGTATGGATGGTCTTAGTACGCGTATGGATGGCATAGGAACGCGTCTAGAGGGGCGGATGAAAGCCCTCGAGGATCGGGCCGAGTCTTCAGATCAGTCCATCCAGGGTCTAGTTGGGAGAATTGTCGTCCTAGAGAGAGGCCCAGTAGCGGCGCAACCCGCGCCGACGAATGGCCAACAAGAGCCGGTGCAGCAACCCGCTGTGCCAAGGGCTCAAGTGGAGAATGTTGGGGTTCAACAGGTGCATGTGGTGGATGATTATGCATCTGATAATGATCAAGGGGGTAACGGTCGACGTCATCAACGACGGAATCGTGATGACGAGGATGACGACCGCATTCTTAGGGGTGTGCGTGCGGACCCTCCCACTTTTAGCGGGTCCTTGGACCCTAGGGTGTATTTATATTGGGAGGCCGGCATGGACCGGTACTTCGAGTGGTTTGAGATGACGGACCACCGAAGAGTCCGATACGCAAAGATGAAGTTGCAAGGGCAGGCCCAAACTTATTGGATCAATGTGGAGAGCCTGCTCAACCAGCGACGTCAACCCCAGATCGGTACTTGGGATGATATGAAAACCAAGTTGAGGGAGAAGTACCTTCCCGCCTCATATCGCCAACGTCTCATAGACAAGTGGCAAAGCATCTCCCAAGGGAACCGATCCGTGACCGAGTACACCGCCGAGTTCGATGAGTATTATTTGCGGTGCGGGGTCACGGAAGAGAGCACCATGACGATATCCCGCTTTCGGAGAGGTTTGCGGCCCAATTATCAATATGAACTCTTTCGCCGCAATGCCACCACTTTGGAGCAGGCATATCAGATTGCTCTCGAATTGGAGCAGTTCGAGGCCGAGTTTGAGTCACCCCATCGGTTGGGCTCCTTTCCCCTTCGTAGTGTCGAGTCTCGTGGGTCATCTGGCACGTATCCGAGGGCCCCCATGGCACGACCTCAGGAGCCCGCTCGCCCCGAGCCCTTTGCTCCTAGGCCTCGTCCTCCACCCCCGAGGGACCTTCCTCGTCCCCAGCATCTTACGGCCCCACCCATAGCCCGTCCACCGGCACCCGCACCTCCTGCACGTCCTTTGTTGCCTACGCCTCCTATCCATCGGGAGGATAAAGGTAAAGGACCTATGATTGGGGAGCCTAGTGGATCACGGCAGCAGTGTTATCGCTGCAATGGGTTTGGCCATTTTGCCAACCAGTGTCCCACCCACCCATCTCTTCACATCGGGGACACACAGGCTGAGGATACCACCCCTACGGGCCTCGAGTTAGTCAGCTGTGAGGCAGATGAAGAGTTAGCTGACGAGTACTATGAGATGGGAGGTGAGGCCCAGGATGTCCAGCAGTCGGACGGTACCCACGTGGGGGTCGTCAGATGTATCCTCACCCAGCCACAGGTCAGTGATGACTGGCGCCGGACCACTATCCTTCAGGTATTCTGTAGGCTGGGAAAGTAAATTTGCAAGGTGGTCATCGATAGCGGGAGTTGTATCAATGCAATCTCCATGAACGCTATCGCTCGTCTTGGTCTCACACCCGTAGACCATCCTTGTCCCTATCAGGTATCATGGGTGGATACCACTTCCATTTCGGTCAGGCTGCGGTGCTTGGTCCTGCTGCAGCTCCACTCCTACCGTGACGAGATCTGGTGTGATGTCCTCCCCATGGAAGTGGGCAGTATCATTCTTGGTAGGCCGTGGTTATTTGACCGGGATGCCACACTCCATGGTCGGTCGAACACCTGTACCTTCGACCACGCTAGCCAGCGGGTCACCCTCCAACCCGTTCGGCCCAGGAGCCTATCAGTCAGGGGTCCTACTGGCCCTAGTACTCCGAAGCCTTCCGTCCCCGGGCCTAGTACCCCATCCCCAGCTCGGGCTATGACCGTTACCTCTGGCCCAGGAGAGCCCTCGATGAGGAGATTGATGATGATTAGCTCCCGGGAAATGGAGCAGGAGCTTAGTCAGGGCTGTCCGGTGTTTGCCATTACGGTCCGAGAGGTGGAGCGGGACTCCGAGGGTGAGCTCCCACCCGAGGTTGTTCCCATTCTGCAGGAGTATGCTGATGTCTTTCTCGATGAGCTTCCCGAGGGACTCCCACCTATGCGGGATATTCAGCATGCCATCGACCTTGTTCCGGGCTCTTCTTTGCCCAACCTTCCTCATTATCGCATGAGTCCCACGGAGCATGCCGAGCTTAAACGGCAGGTCGATGAGTTAGTGCAGAGAGGGTCTGTTCGGGACAGCATGAGTCCATGTGATGTACCCGCATTACTCGCCCCGAAGAAGGATGGCACGTGGAGAATGTGTATTGATAGTCGTGCCATCAACAAGATCACCGTGAAGTACAGGTTCCCTATTCCCCACCTTGATGATATGCTAGACATGATAGCAGGTGCCACTATCTTTTCGAAGATCGATCTTAAGAGTGGCTACTATCAGGTGAGGATTAGGCCAGGTGATGAGTGGAAGATCGCATTTAAGACCAAGGACGGTCTATATGAGTGGTTGGTCATGCCTTTTGGGTTGACCAATGCCCCTAGCACTTTCATGCGGCTCATGACTCAGGTCCTTCGACCTTTCATTGGAGTCTTTGTAGTGGTGTATTTTGATGATATCCTTATCTATAGCCGCACCACAGGGGACCACTTGGACCACCTTCGGCAGGTCTGTCTACTTCTTCGGCGAGAGCAGTTGTTTGCGAACCCACAGAAGTGTGCCTTCATGACACCTCAGCTTACCTTCTTGGGTTTCATTGTGTCTAGTATTGGGGTCTCCGTCGATCCGGAGAAGGTCCGGGCCATTGTTGAGTGGTCGGAACCCCGTACGGTTCATGATGTCCGCAGCTTTCATGGCCTTGCGACGTTCTACCGTCGCTTCATCCGCGGATTTAGCTCCATCACCGCCCCGATCACGGATTGCATCCGGAAGGGCACATTTGTATGGACGAAGCCGCATCCGCCGCCTTCAAGGACATCAAGGAGCGCATGACCCAGACACCTATCCTTCGACTGCCTGATTTCTCGAAGGTGTTTGAGGTCTCTTGTGATGCGTTAGGCGTGGGAATTGGAGGAGTTTTGAGTCAGGAGTCCCACCCGATCGCATATTTCAGTGAAAAGTTGAATGACGCGAAACTGCGATATTCCACGTATGATAAAGAATTCTACGCAGTTATTCAGGCTCTTAGGCATTGGAGGCACTATCTTTTACACCAGGAGTTTGTCCTATACTCCGACCACGAGGCATTGAGGTACCTCCATTCGCAAAAGAAGCTTAACTCGCGTCATAGTCGTTGGGTCGAGTATCTCCAGCAGTTCACCTTTGTGCTGAAACATAAGGCTAGAGTGGAGAACAAGGTGGCTGATGCCTTGAGCCGGCGAGCATGTTTGCTTACCACCATGAGTGCCGAGGTCATAGGGTTAGAGAAGATGAAGGAGGCCTATGTTGATTGTCTTGACTTTGGTCAGATTTTTATCACCCTCCAGGCCGGACCCTCGAGGGACCTTGATGAGTATGTGCTTCAGGAGGTTTACCTCTTTCGAGGTAGTAGGCTATGTGTTCCCCGAACTTCGGTTCAAGATTTCTTAGTGTGGGAACTACATGCGGGAGGTCTAGCCGGCCACTTTGGTCGGAACAAGACTATTGAGGCAGTGGAGCATCGATTTTATTGGCCGAGCTTGAAGCGCGATGTTGCTAACATCGTGGCTCAGTGCCGTACATATGCTACGGCCAAGATGAAGAAGCAAAGCTCGGGCCTTTATACGCCTCTACCCGTGCCTGATGCCCCGTGGCAGGATGTTAGTATGGACTTTGTTTTGGGGTTGCCACGTACCTCCAGGAAGTATGATTCGGTCTATGTGGTGGTTGACCGTTTCTCGAAGATGGCCCTCTTTATTCCTTACTCGAAGACTTCGGATGCTTCGAGGGTAGCCCACCTTTTTCTTACGCATGTGGTGTGCAAGTTCGGGTTGCCTCGCACTATAGTGTCTGACCGTGATGTTAGATTCACTTCCTACTTTTGGAAGACACTATGGCATATGATGGGTACTCACCTCAAGTTTTCACTGCATATCACCCCTAGACCGATGGTCAGACCGAGGTAGTCAATAGGAGTCTGGGAGATCTTTTGAGGTGTCTAGTCAGGGACCGCATTGGGGATTGGGATCTCATTTTACCCATGGCTGAGTTTGCATACAATGATTCTGTGAATAGGTCTACCGGCATGAGTCCATTTGAGATTGTCACAGGTCGTAGGGCTAGGAGACCCGTTGACCTTGTCCCCATGCCTATCCATGCTAGAGTGTCGGAGTCGGCCGAGTCGTTTGCTAGGCATGTTAGGAGTTTGCATGACGACATCCGTCGTCACATTGAGGCCAACAATGCACGGTACAAGGAGTTAGCCGATGCCCACCGACACCACCGAGAGTTCTACGAGGGCGAATACATCATGATCAGGGTAAGACCTGAACGGTTTCCCTCTGGAACCGTTAAGAAGTTGCAAGCTCGCGGAGCCGGTCCATTCAGAGTGTTGAAACGCGTTGGATCCAATGCGTACGTTGTGGACTTGCCCGAGGAATATGGTATAAGCTCTACCTTCAATGTATCGGATCTTGTTGCATATAGGGACCCAGCGGTGATCCCTAGTGAGCCTTTTGAGCCATCTCCTCCCCTTGAGAGTGATCCAACACCTGAGTGTCCACTTCCACCTCCAGCCCCTTTTCCACGGCAGCGTGAGCATATAGATCGTATACTGGACGAGCAAGTGACAGTTACCAGGAGTGGATCTTACCCGCGCTACCTAGTGCGATGGAGAGGACGGCCCGCTACTGAGGACACATGGATCACACATGGCGAGTTGCAGCGGATCGATCCGGACCTTTTGGAGCGATACAGGAGCGATGCAGACCCTTACTCGACAGGGTCGAGTTTCTCCCACCCGGGGAGAATTGGTGCGGACACCCGAGCAGTTGAGCGGCGCGATATGCCAAGCCACCGGTACCGCACACGGAGCACGACTCGAGCCACCTCAGCATCTATTTGGCTCGGAGACAGCCTGGAGACGCCCCCCTGAGTCCCGCCATTTATTATATTTAGTTAGACTTTATATGTGTGTAATTTGTGTTTATTTCATTGGATTCGGTTTGCCATTTTGATTGTAATAGGGGCTTATGTGTAATTTGGACCCCGTGGGCCCCACGGGCCCCCCCAGGCCCCATCCCATTGAGCCACCTCACCCATGGGCCCCATGTGGGGTAAGTCAACATGTCAAATGGAGGCTTCTAGATGGGTGGGCCAAGTGGGGGACAAGGGGCTTGGAAAGTCCACATTTGGCCACCCACCCCCACCTACCAAGTCCACCTTCTACACCTAGTCCAAGGGCCGCCCCCCTCCTTGTAGTTTTTTATTTATTTTTTGTGTGTGTGTCACACTCCATCCCAACCCTCCATTCCCATCCCCTAGATCCAATGGTTGTGGATGGATGTGAGATGTAACCTATTTAAGCTTGTATTTTCTATTTTGATGAATTAATGCCATTTGAATCAAAGTATTTCCAAGAGCAAGGGCTGGTGCGCCCCCCTCCTCTCTCCTCCCTCTCCCCCTTGAAGCTGTGAAGGCTTCCATTCTGAGGTGTGACGCCTCGTGTATCGGTTCCGACGATCGCCGCTGCCGCCACGAGCCGCCACCACACCGCCTTCGCCATCAACGGAGTTCTGCCCGCGCAGTACCACAGAAGCTTCCACGAATTTCCTGTCTCATCCTCGAGCTCAGATAGATCTGGAGATTTTAGTGGATGTTCCATAGGTGTCAAGGACACCCCATAAATTTTGGTTTTCCATTCAGATCTCATTTCATAATTTTTGATTTTCGTCCACTCTTCCATTTCGGTTCTGCCAGAGTTCTGTCCAGATTCATCCCCGCCCTGAGTTTTATGTCTTAGGTCCACTTTTTGATTTCTTCTAGTCCGCCCAATTTTACTGGAGGTTCCACCCATCCACCCCTTCATCCAAAATTGTTCTCAATTTTTGGTTCGTCCATCTCATATTTTCTAAAAATCGTTCTCAGTCCCAGCTACAGTTCTGTCCACCTGTTCCCAGATCCGACCACCAGTCACCCCAAAAATCATAGTAAATCACCACCACCTCCAAATCAAATTCTAAAAATAGTCCCCGTTCCGTGGTTTGATACCCTACAACTTTGAAGAAGAGCTTAAGAGCTGAATCGGAGGTTTACTAGGCGGTCAATGGTGGTTCTCAGACAAGTACCCTGCAGATCTGAGATTTCGGGTACTGTACAACAGGGGCTTGTAAATTCATTAAAGTTCTGATCCGACCAGATCCAGCAGATCTCTCTAGGTCTAGATTGAAGCATTTGAAGAGAGATTTCCAACGATAGCTCATGCATCCCGATCCGACGTCGGGATTGATCGCAGCGGTCGTTTTCGCCGGAGCGCGCGCCGGAAGACAGCAACCAAAATCCGTGGACAGCTAGTTCAACAATTGGAAATCGGGGCCGATCGACCCCCGATCGGTGTTCCCGGCCGACCGCCGTCCGTGGAGGCGTGCCACCAGGGGTCCCCATCATAGTGGGTCCCACCCCCGCAGATCCGGAGGACAGCGCCATCCGTGGGCCCCGCGGGCCCGCAGAACCCGGGGTTCGGAAAGCACGAAAACACGGAGTTCGGCGCCGCCGGGCGACATCAAGATGCTGCCCGTCAACCCGAGTTGCGTGATTCCCGGGATCCACATGTGACCTTTTACCTCCCTGCGTGGAGTGGGTCAAATCTTTGTATTGCTGTGATATTGTTTAACCGGGAGTCCGTAATTCGGCCGGGGTTGTCTTCGCCACGCCGGGTGCGTGGAGGTAATGGTCCGAACCTCTTGGCGTTCATTTGCTTAGCTAGTATACAGTCTTTTGCCGCTGCCGAGAGTGTAGGTACTAGCCCGTGTGTCCATGTCACCGCTGTGAGAGTGAGAGTGACCCGTCCCGTGACTCGATCTGAGTCCGGAAGTTGAGTCGGACTACCCTTGACCTCCGCCGGTTCCTTAACCGTGCACGGTCCGCGCTTTCCCTCGCTTGGGACGACGCGTGAGCTTCCACTTCTGTTAGCGACGTTTTGCCACTAGGAGCTCGTAGTGTCGGGCTTAGTGTCTCCCTGGTGTGTGCTGCTAGTCGCGTCTTCATCTAGAGTCCGTGGGTGGCACATAATAGTGTCATCTCCCGTGTCCGTCCCACATCACAAATAATGTGAATTAAGGCCCCAGGTAGACATGTCGATGTTGGTCTCTAATGTGTCAGAGCATTGGGTCTTGGCTCAGTCTTTAATAATTGGTTGTGGCCTGATGCGTCGATGCATGGCCATGATGCTTCGACGTAGCTACCTTTTGAATTCAATGCCTTGACTACTGCCTCTGAGCATCGCCCTGATGCGTTGGCGTTGTTACTGGAAAAGGTTTACTGACTGCATTAATGCGTCGGTGCATTGTGCTGATGCGTAGACCTCAAAAGTACTCTCGCAGTTTATCTTCTTGATGCGTCGGGACAGGAAGCTCCAGTGACATGCTGAATGTCTGTGCATCATCCAGTTGTGTCGATGCGCCTGCTGGGTGCATCGACCTTACTAAGTAGCTTCTTGTTCTAAACCAGGTGACTTTCATGATCCGTCAAGGCATCTCTTGAGACTTAGCTACTCAGCCCTGTGAATCTTTGTTCAAAAGAGTGACTGCACCGACACATCTATTGAGTGCATCGATGTATCTATTATTTTTATGGTGATTGCGTCGATGCATTATGCTAAGGTTGCTTCGGCGGTCTTGACTGCGTTGAGGTATCACCCAGATGCGTCGATGCATCTTGCACTGAATCTGCCGACTGCGTTGATGCATCATTTCTGTCCTTGCCTATTCTTTTCATCTGGCCCATGCTCTTCAAGATTCTTCTTGAAATGTTCTGTCATATATTTTATACAAGAATAAAGGTTAGTATTAGTCCAAACAATAGATAGTATATTGACATCATCAAAACCTAGAATTCAACATGTCTTTCTTCTTTCAGTCTTCGGGCCTCTTCAGCTCGGGCAAAGTCATTTATCGTACTGGGTGACCCAGTCAAACAACACTTTTGTCTTTTCCTTTGGGAAGGAGTAGACTTTCTTCATCTTGTCCCTGAGCGAGGGACCATCTTTCTTCTCTTCTGCCTTATCGGGTGGAGGCATAACAACCTTTTCGTCCTTGTCTCTTTGCCACTCAAATGCCTTGAGGTCAACGATATTTGCTTCTTTGGGCACCGGACGCCGCTCTGTTGACTTGCTTTCTACAGGGCAGCAATGGATGCAGCTGAAGAAGGCTTCGCCAAGAAGGCTTCAATCTCAGCTACCACATTGTTGAGACGGTCGAAAGACCTTATCTCCATGCCAATCATTTTATCTAATACCTCCCTCCGGAGGTTTTGTTTGCAAATTTGCACAACGTCCTTCTGATGTGGGGGCTGCTTACATCTCATTCCGCGATTTCTCCACCTCTTAATGTAGTCAAGAGCTGTCTCATCTGGTCGCTGCCTGGTTGCATATAGTTTAACCACAGTGACTTCTCTTTCGGTTACATGGAACCGTTCTCTGAATTTCTTCTGCATGTCTACCCAGTCGTTGATCGACCATGCTGGCAGGCTACAGTACCATTCGAACACGAGTCCCGTCAGAGAGGACCCGAAGAATTTCAACAACTATGACTCGTCTGAAGCAAAATAGCCCATGACGGTCATGTAATAAGCTATATGTTCTTTCGAGGCTCCTTGCCCGTTGAACTTGTCAAATTTTGGCGACTTAGAGATACCGTGAGGGAGCCGCTTAGCAGCATGGTGAAGTATGTAGGGGAACCGGTAGGCATCAAAACCCACATATTCTCCTTCTCCTCGCTCTGCCAGCTTCATTTCTATCATTTTTTTTATCATGAGAAGGTTCATTGCGGCGCGATCAACTGGCTCGGGGTAGAAATAAGCCAGCTGCAGATATGGGGTAGTCAGGGTGGTTACCTGCGATGGCGGGCGCAGTAGAGTTGCTTGATGCAACTGGGGTAGCACATGCAGCAATAGTGGCTGGGGCACCCGTTGTGGAGGGGCAACTTGACTGTGTTCAGCCGACTGAGGCAAAGTGTATAATAGAGAAAAGTCACCCGAATGGGCTCCTCCTCGTAAAGATTCAGCTGGCATCTCCAACTGCTTGGATGTTGATGCTTGATGCTTGCTCATTCTTATCATGCAACTGCTTTTTTAGGTGTTCTATCTCCAGTTGGTACTTTTACAGTAGCATTAGCATGGACGGATCTAAGGTCATCGTGCTGGAAATACCCTCAACTGCCTCCCCAGAAGCACCCTCGGGTGAGGCGGTCAGCAGAACCTCCTCTCCTTCTTCTGTGATCACCACATTGACAGCCATCATAGTGACTTCTTCTGGCATCACCCATTTTCCTTCAACTATTTACCGCCTCTCCCTGGCAGTTGTACTCATTCTAGTGTCCGGCCCTTGCCTTGCGGCTAATCGGGCCAACTCTTGGGGTTCTTCTGGCAGGCTCCCGTATCTTCCGGTCACACTGCCCATATTGCATACAACAATCTTTAAGGTTCTCTTCTGCTTGGAGACATTTCTTTTCATTCGACCTGGGAAGGTCAATCTTTCAAATACTAAAATTCTTCTTCTCTTCTCCTCCTATTGGTGATGGGTGTCTTCAGCCTCGTACTCCGGCTCATCTTCACGTCTATTATCATCCATGGACGATGCCAGTTCTCTTTCTTTCTCCTCAATCTCCATCAGTGAGCATTCTTATTATTTTGTCGCAGCCGCTCGTAATAGACACTACTGGCCTAACGAGGGGTTCCCCAGGCCCCTGAAGTAGCTTCTGACCATATCGATCATTTCCTCTTCGTTGCGTCCTCGGCAGAGGACAAGAGATGATTGTTGGCCTCGAACTGGAGGCATGTAGGCCAGCCGGGCTGTCTCCGTTGGCTGGTGGAATCTTCTTCTGGCGGCTGAAACATTGGCCTGCCTGGTGCCGACGTTGAAAGCCTCACGGTGTGGAGGCTCCACGACCGTTTGTTCTTTTTCCAGGGCCATGCCCCTCGCACTTCTCCTCCCGACCCCCTCTAGCTTAGGATTGTAGCGGTGAACGGGTGCTTCTTCATGAGCAGGTTGGACCCGCTTTGGGACCCACACCTGTTTGAACCTTTTAGGCCGGGGGGCCAGTTCCTTCCGACCTCGGCGGCCTTCTTCATCTCTCTCAACTCTCCTCCCGGACAAATCCTGGAAGGAGTTGTGTGTGGGGATGGTAGGGACCACTCTATATGGAATAACTTGGGCGTCACGGTCATCCAGGAATACACGGACACCTCCAATAAGCATAGATTTCTCGGATGCCAAGAGACGCCCGGTCACAGTGGTGGCTACCTTTCTTCGGAAGCTCTTCTGCTAACGGCTATCGGGCTTCCTGTTATGGACAGGGCGAGCCCCGTGAGCGACATGGTGCACCGTGCGGCTAATAGCTTGAGTTGGACCTTTCAACGGGCCCGTACAACATAGGGTCTCAGTAACCCTAACTTCTTTATCGATCTTCGCCTCTGTTAGCTCTAGGGACTCAACTTGGAGTAAGTCGGTGAAGGCGAGCCCCAAAAAGTTGGGGAAGCCGACCACTGGTGGGAAGGACCGGAATACCTTCGGCACTGCCAGGTACCCGTGTGTAGTATGATCGGTGACGATCACCGAACCGAAAGTAAGCGCAGCAAGTCTGGTTGCCATTATCATTTTCCTTCCTGCAGTCAAGTAAAGAGGCAAACGATCAGTATTCTTGGGGAGAGCCCCGGGAGGCATCTTATCTTGGCAAAGAGATGAAGGGAGACTCGGTCCCACCGGGCATGCCAACTTGGTGACATCGATTCTTATTAAGAAAATAAGGTGCGTAGGTGTGCCAGTCACAAACGTGGCAAATTTAGTGCGCTCGATCTGACTTGGTCAGTCGATTGTGAAGTTCGGGTCACGACCGGAAGTCCACCATACCGGAAGATGCCAGTCACAAACGTGACAAATTTAATGTGCTCGATCTGACTTGGTCAGTCGATTCTGAAGTTTGGGTCAAGACCGGAAGTCCGCCATACCCTGAAGGTTATCGCGTTAATTACATCCTCCGATAAGGAGGAAACCCCTTGATTAATTGCCAAGATAAGATGCCATCCGGGGCTGAACAAATAAGAACGCATGCGAAGCAAGGTTAACATGATAATGCGCATGATTTTTTAATTTATTTCTTCTTGCAAGGCAAGCAACAGTTATTACTCCTGGACCTCAGTACCAGGCGGGGAAATTAGGTCTGACGACCACCATCATGCAAAGTGAAAGTTTTCAGTCAGACATGACCCAGCCTTCTGCTGAACACCATTTGATATATCGAGAATTCAATCAAGCAAGCATGCGTCAAAGCAGTGATATATGTGTTTATACGCAATTGCATATTCTAATAGAAAATATGATCGAAGATAGGTTTAATTGATTAGTTTTCTTTTATTGGACTCATGGTTTATTGGGGTTGAGTTGTTAATTACATGTTTAGGGGGTTATTAGACCCTTGATGAAGGGTAGGAGTTGACTTGGGGGTCAAACAAGGTCGACTCGGGGAGCAAGTGAGGTTGACCTGGAGGCAAAAGAGGTAGACCTGAAGGGCAAATGAGGTCGACCTGGAGGCAAATGAGATGGACCTGAGGGGCAAATGAGGTCAACCGGGGGGTTTCGGGTTGTTAACATAGCAATGCATATGGTGAGTCGGTGCGATGGCGATGAGGAGCGGGGTGCGTCGGTGCGATGGTGATGGAGAGATAGGTGAGTCGGTGACGCGAGCCATAAAAGAAGATGAGTCGGTGGCGTCGTCACCGAATCAGGGAGGAAAGTGGGGGAGTCAGAGGCATCGCCACCGAATCACGGAAGAGGGAAGAGGGAGTCGGTGGCGTCGCCACCGAATCGCAAAGCCTCTCACCGACTCCACTTCACAGGGGTTTATGAAGGCGCTAGCTCAGGACTTCTCAGGGGGGATTTTCATACCTTTGCATCCTGGGAGTAATTGTTGGAGTGTCTATGTAGATTAAGAAGTTTAAGGGTTTGAATGTTCATATGGTGAGTGAAATTAGATTGCAGTAGGACCTCTTTTATTCATTCATCATCTCTCCTTATTCTTTTATTTTTTAAACTTTGCGAGGTTACTACTCGAGCACAGACAGGTGGATGACTGGTTCACAATTTAATAGTGTGGCCTTCTGGGCCAGATGCATGAGATGTAGCATCACAAACGAGTAAATCTCAACGATCATTGGAATGAACCCAAAATAATGAAAATGTCTGGAGAAAATTGTGCAGCATCTCCGCATGACAAGGGAATGCTCAACCCAACAAAAGGGCTTACACACGGGGAGACCGGTGTAAAGCCATGAAAAATTGAGAAGCTCAAAGAGACTTTCTCAGAACCTGGGATCACCACTTGAGGAACCCTAAGGGCTACCCTACAAAGGGTTCATGGTGACCCAAGGATCAATTCGAAAACCAACGAAGTGTAATGTTGCCACTTAAGTGGCGTTTTATGCCCCACTCCATAATCGGGCTTCTAGGAGAACATGTCATCGGAAGATAGACCTCCTGGAACGCTGAGGGATTCATGTTAATGGCTGATGTAGAATCAACAAATGGAGAACAATGACTATGTTGCAACTTAGGTGGTGTTTATGCTCCATTCTGCAACGGGCTTCTAGGAGGACATGTCATGGGAAGGTAGACCTCCTAGAACCCTGAATGGATTACGTTATTCAAAGATGCGAAATGAACGAACGAGCAATTATTCCCTCCCTGGTAACTAGTTCACAAACCTGACTAAAGAAAATGTGAGCACACCATGGTGTAGTAATTAAAACAATCATAACAGACAGGCACTCATATCCCTCCTCGAAATGGGATGGGCAGTCCTAGCCTGTCGAGACGAGCTCGTGCCCATCTTGAAGCTAAATGAGGGATACGCAGCAAACAAGGAAGCTTCTCAAGGGCACTGTGTCGAACGCCCCAAGGGAGATATATTGCCGCTTTCTAAGTAAAGCAGACGATGCCATGACTAAAATAAATGTGGGAATCGGCCAATGCCCCTACAACTCATTAGAAGGGGAATGAAAGGGCATCCGGCGTTTCCCATTATCAAACCATTCATCGACTTTTAATTCACCACAGCAGATGCACGCACCCTGCTCGATCAAACGTGCAGACACATAAATTGACGAGTAACGAGGAAACCCCGGGGAGGGGGGTTTGATATCACCCTTATTGGGCGTGGCCGTAGGCCATTGCCATAAAACCATCACGGTCCCCTCCACCGAGTGATCCCAGGATCTACTGTGGCTATAGCCCTTGAGGACCTCCTCATGCTCGGGGGGAGACAGAGACGAAATCAAAAGAATGCCACAAATGAGGTAAACGATACACACATAAAAGAACGAGAGCCAGGGATGGGAGAATGACAAATTCTTTCTATTGCAATAGAACAGGAATCAAAAGATACAACGGGTGATTCTTATTACAGTAAACGGGAATCAGAAGATACAATGAGTAAGGGGAAGAGGTAATACGAGAGACCCTAGCCTTCTACCCACCTTCCTCTTATTCGACTGGTTCTCCTCTTCTTCCCTTTTTCTTCTCTCTGTGCACTCTGGGTATGTGTATTCTTCGCTCTCTTCGCTCTTCACTTTCTCTTCGTTATTTTCTCTCCTTCTCTTTTTTTCTTTGCTTCTGTCTCTCTTTTGTCGATCTGTTCTCTCTCTTTTCTTCAAGGGCCAAGGGCCCTATTTATTGGAGAAAAGGGAACATAGGGATCGGTGGCAAGATGGGATGGGGCCCCGCCACCGAATCACCCTTTTCGCGGTATCAAAAGGTGCCACCGGATCACCGCGCACGGCTCACCACCGATTCAACGCACAAGGGCGCCAATGGATCATGCACAAGTGCGCCACCGGATCATAGCATAAGGCACCGCCGAACCAAGCACGGACAAGGCGCCACCGAATCAACATACGAAGCGCCACTGACTTGGGCACAGGGGTGCCACCGACTCAATGGAGAGCATTTTTCGTAATTTTGACATTTTACCCCCGGAATTGGCCCTGGCGAGAACATGTTGCCCGGAGCAGTCTTGGAGTTGATGTAGTGGCCCCGGAGTACGCTTAGAAGCCCTTATTTGGGGTTCCCGATGATTTGCGACACGTGTCAAACCCATACCAATTTTTCGGGTTTTGTCCTGATTTGGCCTTCGGCACTATTATTTGTGCAGCCAGGCCTACTTTGAAATCATGTAAGGCTTCTTTGTCGAGTGAGCCACCACTTGAAGCATCTTCGCCCTCGCTGGACATCTTTTAGGTCACTTATGGATCCTTTCCGGTGCCGGGTATACCCGAATCGGGTAACCCGAACCGGGTAACCCAGGTTTTCACCTGATTTAGCATTCGGCACGTCGATTTGTGTCGCCAACTCTACTTTGTGAACACATGGAGCTTCTTCATTAGGAGGGCCACCCTCGAAGCATTTCTGCCTGGACCGGAAGTCTTTATGGGCATTTATGGACCATTCCGGCATTCCGCGGGTGTTGAGCGGACTTTTCGGGTTTTATGCTGATATCACCCTCGGCACTGGATATCGTGCCTTGGGGCCTGCTTTACGCTTAGAGAAAGCATTTTCATTGAGTGGGCATCCATCTTGGAGATTTTTTATCCCTACGGAGCTGCTTTTCAGTCGTTTGCGGACCACTTAGGAACTCCAGGTATCCTGGTCGGCTCACCCGGGTTTTTCGTTGATTTGGCCCTCGGCTCCTTCTGAAGAACCAGGAACATTTCTTTATCTCGGGAGGGTTTCTTTATCAGGTGGGGAACCACCTGGTACATTCTCGTCCCGATCGGACGGGCTGTGGAGATATATCCGACACTATTACTTCGATGTCGGCTCATTGGCTCTGACCGTCATACGGCCTTAGTGAGCTGTGGTAGACATTTTATTCCGAGATAATGAAATGTGGGGTCTCCGGTACTTCTTGTGAGGTGACCTGAGGCTTCAGCGGTCCGAGGGGACTCGTCATTGACTGTCATTTATCTCCTTCGGGCTCATAATTATCGCCCAGTAATATTTTAGATGTCAATAGTAATATACACCAAGGAGGCTGACCTTGCATCAAAACAAGGTGAACTAAAACCTGAGAATCAGATAGGATCAGATACACATTCATACAGTTGGCAACCACTAGCCTTAAACCATCCATAAGCGCCCTAGCTTCAGCAACCAGGCTGCTCCCCCAACCATAGGAGAATGCAAAAGCTTTATCAACCCTGCCACTGCTATCCCTGATACAACCACCACCACCACTAGGGCCCGGATTACCCTTAGAAGCACCATCCACATTCAACGTGAGTGATCGAGCAGAGGGCTGGCATCTGCAAACGAAGAAAGATGGGTTCTTCCATTTAGAAGTGAGTCCAAACACCTCCATGGACTATACTTGAGCTGTAAAAGGAGGGCTATTAAAAACCATCTGACTCAATGCTGTTCGAGAGGGAGGTTTCGCTGATTCCTCCTCCTTCGGAGATCGCTGTGCGCCCGAAGTTGTCTTATGCGCAGATGGTTGTAGAAAGTCAGAAACTTCCATCCGTTTCCTTTGAGATCAAGCCACCGGCGTTTGCCGATGGGGGAGAGGCGGTTGTCTTTTTCTCGGGTGAAGAGATTCAACGTTCCATGCAGCCTTTTCAATGTTCTATTATTGCTAGATGTTTGTATGGCAGACCTCATATACCTGAGATTAAATCCTGCTTATCCTTGCGCTTATCTTTGCAACAAGATTTTATTATCAGTCGCTTGAACCCCAGGCATCTCCTGTTCCGATTTGAATCGGAGGATGATTTCCTAAAAATATTATTGCACAATAGTTTATTTGTTAAAGGGTTTCTTTTACGGTTCTTCAGATGGACCCCTAAGTTTAATTTTGATGCAGATCCCTCCACCCTTCCTATATGGGTTGGGTTGCCGGGCCTCCCGGTCAACCTGTTCCATGAGAATTTGATTAGATCTATTGCAGGGAATGTTGGAAGGGTTCTGTAGGTTCATAGCGCTACTATTGCTCTGACTGAGACGTCGGAGTCCTTGACCTGTGTAGAGCTGGACCTTGATGCTCCTAGGAAGGACCGTATAAGGATTGGAATTGATAATGGTGGTTTTTGGCAGAAGCTCATATATCATCGCCTCCCATCCTTATGTTCATACTGCCATAACATTGGTCACTCAAGTAAAGATTGTAAAAAACAGAGCAGGAGCATTATTGTTTCAAGGGATCCTGCTATGCAAGCCTAGAGGGTTGCTCGTCGTGACAAGCAGCCCTAGTCAGAGTTTAGACCCCTTCAATCCAAATCGGGCCAGCCTGCTTTGAGCTCCCTTCAATCCAATGTGCCTGTGGATGTGGGAGCAGTAGTTCCGGTGTCCTTTGAGGTTGAAGTGCATGTGCAACAGGCGCCTGTTGTTTCCTCTGCCGCTACTCCTTCGCCGTTACAGCAGAGCTCTATGCATAAGCCTGTGGTGGCTGAAGCCTCCTTTGATGATGCTACCACTATGGGTAAGGAACCCTGTAATCCTGATTAGAGTCGTAATGGTGGTCCTTCGACAGGAATCCATGGTGCTACTGGATGAAGATGTTACTCGTACCCATGCGTCGACGCCGGGATTTGTTCTTCCACCTCCGGCGTCGACGCCGGGACTTCCTCTGCCAGCGTCAACGACGAGGAATGCTCCTCCACCCTCTGCGTCGACGCAGGGACATGCTCTTCTTCCCACTACGTCGACGTAGGGACTTGCTCCTCCACCCCCTACACTATTGTGGGGACATGCTTGTCCACCCCATGTGTCGACGCCGGCATTTGCTGGGCTTCCTCCACCTGCGTCGACGTCGTCGCATTCTATGCAAACAGCAGACCTGGACCATCAGCCTCCCTCTTCTGACATTAATTCGGTCAAGCGTATGTTGCTTAATGGCCCGTCCACTATCTCTTCTCAGGATCATGATGTAGCGGAGTTGTCTCGTGGGGATACTTTGGCTGCTTTAGCAGCCCCTGAGGAACATGCTCAGATACAATCCACCATTTCTCAGCGGACAAGTTGATGAAAAGGACCCGTGCTAACGCGAAAGCCGCTCAAACTGCTCCAGCCAAGCCTCATGATTGAATCTGCCCTGTTTTGGAATGTCCGGGGAATCGGTCAGGTTGGTTCCCAAAGAGAGCTTAAGCGGTATGTTCATATTCATCATTGTTACTTTGCTGCTATCCTTGAACCAAAAATTGACTTCCATCGATCTAGTTCAGTTGCTAAAAAAATTGGTCTTCCTAATGTTATTTCCAACGCTGATGAGGATGCGAAGATTTGGTTTTTCTAGAAAAATGGAGTGACTGTGGATTTTATCCAAAGGCACACACAATTTCTCACTATGGCTATCAAGGTGAATGATTCTGTCCAATTCTACATGACCATGGTTTATGCTCTCTATGACCGGTATGGCAGGAGATTGCTGTTTGATGACCTCATTGCTTTCTCTAATACCCTCGACATCCCTTGGGTGATTGGAGGTGATTTCAATGCCATCTTGTCACCTGATGAAAAAATTGGAGGTAACATGTCATATTTGAACTCTACGTACGACTTTCAGGGGTTTATTACTTCCTGTAGCTTGATGGATGCTGGTTTCATTCGTAATAAATACACTTGGTCTAATAATCAGCTGGGCAGTGGAAACATTAAAGCTCGTCTAGACCGGGTCCTCTATAATGAGGCTTGGGCTGCTAACATGCCTATGTTCTCTGTCAGACTGTCAGACATCTCATCAGGGACCATTTGGATCACTCACCCGTGTCGACTAAGGTCATCCCCGCCACATCTAAGCCTTCCGGGTTCTTTTTTTAGGCTATGTGGACTACGCATGAGGGGTTCTTAGGAGTGGTGGAGTAGGCTTGGAATAGTGTCCATTGGACACACCCAAACCACTTCTATGTTGTGCAAGCTAAGCTCAGAGCAGTAAAATATGCATTGAGGATCTGGAACAAGGAAACTTTTGGGAATGTGACTTAAAATTTTAAAAATGCAGAGGATGCTCTTGATGCTGGTCAATCCATTTTCAATGCCAACCCAGACGTCAACAACCACATTGCGGTTAATGAAGCCACTGCTGTTCTGCATTTGGCCACTCGCAGGGAGGAGATTTTTTGGGCCCAAAAGGCTCGGGTCAACTGGCATCAGCAAGTAGACAGAAACACCCGTTTCTTCCATCTTCAAGTTCAATGTAATAGGAGACGGAATTTTATTCATAGATTGAAGATTGATGGCTTTGGATGGTGTCAGGATCAAGATGCACTCAGGCAGGAAGCTGTGAATTATTTCCAGCATCAGCTGTCTTCGGAAGATCACACCATTGATACCAATCTATTACAGCGCATTCCCTGTCTCATTAGACAGGAGACCAATGAAGGCCTGTGCATGATCCCCAGCGAAGCTGAAACACTCATAAGCTTCGTGATGAGATGGCTGATATAAAGCTTAATATTCAACATTTTTATGAATACATGAGTGATGTGGTAGAGGAAGTTTAGAAGAAAATCCTTGACTCTCATGGGCAGCCTGATGGCAAGATAAACGAGGTCAAGTGATGGGGACATCTCTGACTACTCCATTTTTCCGAGGGTCCCATTGCTCGCTAACTATGCTTCATCGTGTTCGCTGCATTTTTTCTTAATCATGACATATAATTTTTATATTTTCTTGAGTCATAAATTATGTAATTTTCCTTTTATTTGAGTCCAGTACCTAGGTATAAGAGTTATTTACCTAAGTCAAGTGTCAATATATTATCTAGTTTGGTTATTGGGCCCAATTAAATGGACTAGGCCCAGGGGCGCCCCCACCCCCTTGATTTCTTGTTATTAGTCCAAATGTCAGGGACTTATGTTAAATTGTGAGAATCCTATAAATAGGACCCCACTCCCACCATTTGGAGCTAATGAATGAATGAAGAAAAATTTGAATTGAGTGTTCACATATCTCTTGTGAGAACCTCTCTTTCTCTCTCTCTCTCTAAAGGGGGCGACCCCCTCTCTCTCTCCTCCCCTCTCTCTCCCAAATTCGCCCCCCCTCTCTCTCCTCCCTCCTTGCCACATCACCCCACCTCATTAACCACAACCCCCTTCACCTCCCCAAGACCCATAAATCCCCATTCACTCTTACCACTACCCAAACACCCCTTCGTATCCCAAAGCAACCCTCCCACTTCCCTAGCACCCTTCCCTCTCCCCCAAACACCCTTCCCTCTTCCCCACACATCCCTCCACCTTCCCATACAACCCTTCCCATCCCGAACACAACCTTTCCTCTCCCCTAGGCCTGCATTAACTCCTCTCCATTAAGGGGATTTCAAACACTCCATTCTCCTACCTCCCCCTAGCCCAACCTGCGCCCTCCACCCTCTCTTCCCCCTCCACCTGCTAGCTGCGACCCAGCCCTCTTCCCCAACCTCTCCACCATCTCTATCCACCCCCATCCAAGCCCCACAGCCATTAGCCCTCTCCCCATTGCAGTCCCTTCACCCCTTCCCACCTCCATCAACATCATTCACCTTCCTACTCTATCCAGTTCGCAGGCAGCAAGCTAGCTGCTTGTTGCAGTGGCTGGCACATTTACACCGAGCATCTTCTGGAGGCATATCATATATTTCTGGAAAGCTCTTCCAGTCAGATTTGCAGGAGAGGTGGTCTCGCATCCGTCTGATCTCCGAGCTGTCCGGGAGAGCGATTCTCCCACGGCTGCGCGAAACTGCTCTGCCTGGGAACCAGATGTCAAGAAAAAAAGCGACCACGACTGCTCCAGGATGAGTTTGGACGTGATTCTTTCGCAGAAGTCTTCTCCTACAAGCCTCCTAACATCACCAAGATACGGAGCACCGTTTGAAGCCCAAAGTATAAAGTTACGAATTTTCTACCATTGGTGCGCAGGTCTGGTTAGTCAGGATCCGACCAGACCCCCTCCCACTCTTCTGGCCGTTTCTCTCGACCCCGACATTGTCTGGAGCCATTCTTTCTTGCTGGATGAAAAATACTTGACGACGCTTGCGACCGTCTTGGTCCCGCATCATCTGGATCACGGGAGCGATCGTGGGGACGTCGTCTTCCTGCTGCTTCATCAAGGAATCAGTCCGAGGCAGAACCAACCACACCGGTCAAGCACCTGCCCCGATCGTCAATAGTGAATAGAAGCTCCGAGAAAATTCAGGATTCGTCCCCGAACCGTCCGCAACGTTTTGGCTCTGGTTTTGTCAGATTCCGAGTTTGGGAGCATCCGTGGCAGCGCTGTCATCGGCCCCCTATCTGGCTGTCCCAGAAGCGGACAGAACTCATGATGATCGCTGATCTTGCTTCCCCACCCCCGCCTGGCCGGATTACAGCGCCTCCATGTGCGGAGGTAGTATTTTTATATATCCCACAGCCCCCCTCCCCTATGCCAACCCCTCTGTGAGGGCGTAGTGTTTGTACTAGCAGGTCGTCGCCGGAAGCCTCATCGGCACGGCGTGCGGGTAGCCCACGCTTCCCCGCTCGCCCTCGTGTCCAACCGGGATCGGTGTCTTCACACTGACAAGGTGAGCATCGGGCCACTCTTCTCTGCTGGTTTTTACCCTTGCTTAGCTTAGTATTGTTTCTAGTTGCTCCGTCGACAGTGAGAGAGTGCTCGTTCCAACTTTCCATCTAATCGAGAGCCACCGCGGGGTGAGTTGTGAGGGAGACATTACATCCCACGCCCTCGGCGTGCCGTCTGCCCTTGAAATTGGGCATCCCTAGCCCATTGGGGTCCATCCCCAGCCAGCCATACCCTTGGAACCCCAAGGTCCAACCTCGGACCCTCACCATCATCGCCGGTCCGCCTACGGACCTGGGTGCGTGCGACGCGGGTGAACCCGCTTGTGAGATATCGACGTTCGGTCCGGTTGCTTGCAAATTCAGGTCCAAGGAGTTGTGTCACAACATCAAGAGTGACCTTACTAAAAATCTTCGAGCCAACCATATAGATGTTACGCTGATAAAAAATCATTTTTCTCTATCTCTGGAGCACAACAGTCAACCCTCAACCAACTCAGGGCTGGTCACATTTCTACTTAGGCAAAATTGAGTGAGATGAAGTTCCATCTTGAAAAGGACATGGAAAGCCAATGAGAAGAACTCAAGTGGTCAAGGATATTTTTAAGACAAATCAAAACCTCCTCATGGTAATGATGGCTCAGTTACAACAGATTGCAGCACATTTCTATAGACAACCATCTCAAGAACCTACACCGGCTCCACAAACCAAAGCAGGACTATCTCACACTTCTGAGTCTTCACCAATTCCCTCTTCTTCTCCTAATCCAGTATCTGTTTTGTTGGAACCCTGGTTTTGATAAATGACAATCTATGAATCATGTTAAGATCAAAATGCATAAAAGTCTTCTGCATTGCCTGATTGCATTCCCTCTATAGCAAGTCTGTTCATTCAGCAGATGGTCTGTGCACCCTTATTTGGTTCATTCAGCATAGTCAGTGCACATCCATGTTCATTCTACATCAGGTCAGTGCATATGTCCACTAGGTTGCATTAAATGTCTGAACATGACTCGTATAAATCATCACAAGGTTTATGCATGTTTGTGTCTAAGGGACACACGATCGGTGCAATCGCTGTTGTTGCACGTAAATGAGTCGGTGCAACTTGTTGTTGTTGTACCTCGAACAAGGTCGATGCATTACTTGTTTCACTCTTGCAACCTCTGTGCAAGTTACGCATCGCACACGACCTAACTCGGTGCAATCACTGGAGAGGTCAGTGCAAGTTTCAGTCTAACTATGCACATAAAGTCTGAGCATGTTACGTTCTTAGCATATGGAGTTGGTGCAACTCTTGCACTGATTCACATCAGGTTTGTGTATAGAAGTTGATGCATCTTTCTTGTTTTGTTAAGTCTGAGTCAGTGCATTGGCTTCATTCTAAAAGTCTGCATTAGTTTCTGTTGCCACTCTCATGGAGTTAAACGTTAGGTCTGCTTTAGCATGAAGTGCGGTCTGAGCTAGCATGCATATAGGTCTGCGCATTCATGTCCGTGCACATTACCTTGGCAGATCCAAGTCGGTGCAATGCTCAGTTCGCATGCTTAAGTATGTGCCCTTCACTATGCAAGGTCGGTGTAATTCTTGCATCAGGTTGGCATAAGGTCGGTGCAACCTTCGTTGAAGTTGGTGCACGCAACACCTCATGCATACACGGTCGGTGCAAGTCTTGACTTGTGCTAACCAAGTCGGTGCACATCCTGTGCTACCACGCATATCATCAGTACATATCTTGCCATCAACGTCTAAGGTCTGTGCAGCTCACTGTAGCACAACGAGGTAAGTCTGTGCAATCTTGATTTTTTGTATATGTAAGGTCTGTGCATCTTAGGCTAAGGCACATTGGGTTGGTGCATTCTTTGCATCATGCACACACGTTCTTCTTACGCTTCAATTAATGTCTGTACATGATTCTCATATCTCCTAATAGGGTCTGTGCATGCTCTTCACATAGCTTAACAAAGTCTGTGCATTCTCCTTGCACGTCTGAACAACTAATGTTTTCTAGGTTTGCTGATAGGGACTACACTGAAGAAGGATCAGAGAATCAAGACAAATGCTCGTGACACGTGGAAAGCTATCAGGTTCGGATGCTGCCATGTGGCCCTGAATCTTCAGATCTGGATGAAAAGGTTGGGCGGGAAATGTGTTCTCCACGCGCCCTTCTCACATGGGCTTCATGTAAATAGAAGACCCAACGGTGTCTCTACTGTTGAGGGATTTTTTGGAGATTCGAGATAGTCAGAGGAAGAAAAAGAGAGAAAGAAGAAAAAGATAGAGGAGGAGACGACTACGAAAGTAGAAGAAATTGTGAGCTGAGTGAGTGAGATCGAGAGAAGAAAGAGGAGTTCCTGAAGATCTATTCTACTGGCCCTTAGATCAGATCCAAGCCAGTCTGCTCCTGCGAGAGCTATATTCTTGTGTTTTATTTCCAACTTTTCGATGCTAATTGTCCTAGTGTTTTGTTTTAATTTTTCATACTCTCTCTAAGCTGTGTATCAGCGGTTGGCGAAAGTGTAAGGCCCAGCGCAAGCTGTTAGTCAGCGGATTGTAGGCGAGGCTGTAAGGCCCAACGTAAGCTGTGTATCAGCGGTTGGCGAAGCTGTAAGGCCCAGCGCAAGCTGTTAGTTAGCGGATTGTAGGCAAGCTGTGAGGCCCAGCTGATTAAGCTGTGTATCAGCGGAAGCCACACTCTGGTTGGAGTGTGGGGTGGATGTAGGGCAGCAGACCGAACCACCTCAAATATCTTGTGTCGTGTGATTGACTGCTCTTCTTTGTGTGATTGTTGATGATCATCTAGATCCCTTCCATTTGTATGATTTCTAGTGATTAATCAAGTTGTGCATCTCTGTTGTTTGGGGAATTGTTCATTGAACCAGCCATTATAATTTCAGACACTTTAAATTGGGCTAAATATTTTAAAAGATCCATTCACCCCCCTCTGGATCTTCGTCTATCTCAATATACGCACCTAACAATTGGTATCATAGCGGGTCTCTGAACTTCCAGATCCAGCGATCTGCAGAGGATCCTCCTAGCTTTCAGTGCATCACTATCTTCTGCATACTGTTTTAAAATTGCTTGTTGGTTTGCCTCCATGGCTCGTCCACCGGTTTTCGACGGTACGAATTTTAATATGTGGTTCAAAAACTTGCATATGTTTGTTAAGACTGTCAATCCAGATCTGTGGAAACTAATTTCACATAGTCCACATAGACTACTCAAGTATAAGTCCAAATGGACTGATAATCATGGATCTATGTGTGTTGTGAACCAGAAAGCCTTTGAGATGGTAAAGGCAACTACTAACAGGGGACTCCACTGTAATGCCCTGAATCTTTATTGGATCATTCTTAGGTCTTTCGGATCCTTTTTGGAGAGTTCTGGATCGCTTTTGTAGCTCCTGAGTTGAGTTTTACGATCCGTGTGAGTTTTTCTCTCGTACTAGTTACAGAACCCTACAGTGAGTTTAGTTCTCAGTTCATCGACTCGTGGATGATATAGTTGCAATGTACTCTTTGCGAGGATCGTTTCGGCTATTTTTACATATTTTTCTGAATTAGTGCATTTTTGGCACAATTTACAAATTTTTGGAAATTAGAAATTTTTCTAATTTCCTTTTTCTTAATCACCGACCAACAGAGTTAATGTCCAGTCGAGTGCACCATCCCCCAGCAGGGGATAGTGTTCTTACTCCCCCAGACTAACTCTGTGGCCATAGAATTTTATTGATTTTGTAATGAATACAGGATCATCGGGGCATACCCTTGAACATTTACAGTTTGCAGCCATGAAAGAAGAAGGATCTACAGATCTTCAAACCCAAAGAGTGAGTCTATACACTACACATTGTGAAGTCTGTACAATGTGGAGTCTGTACAATGTGAAGACCGTTCGCTACTGCGGTGAAGTCTATACATTGTGCTGGTAAAGCCCGTTCGCTGCTGAAGATAATGAAGTCTGTACATCAGCTTTGTGAAGTCCATACACTGCATAGCAGTAAAAGTCTGTTCAATGAGAAGTCTATACATTGCATTTCCTTTCTCTGCTGAAGTCTGTACATTGTGGAGAAGTCTATACAATGTGAAGACAGCTGCTGAAGACGGTGAAGTCTGTACATTATGGAGAAGTCTGTACACTATGAAGAAGTCTGTACATTGTTGAAGTCTGTACATTGTGAAGAAGTCTGTACATTGTGCTGGTAAAGCCCATTTGCTACTGAAGACAATGAAGTCTGTACATCATCTTTGTGAAGTCCATACACTGCATAGCAGTCAAAGTCTGTTCAATGAGAAGTCTATGCATTGCATTTCCTTTCTCTGCTGAAGTCTGTACATTGTGGAGAAGTCTATACAATGTGAAGATAGCTGCTGAAGACGGTGAAGTCTGTACATTCTGGAGAAGTCTGTACACTATGAAGAAGTTTGTACATTGTTGAAGTCTGTACATTGTGAAGAAGTCTATACATTGCATTCCCTTTCGCTTCTGAAGTTTGTACATTCAATGTCTGAGCTTTAAGGAGTCCATACACTGCATTCCCTTTCACTATTGAAGTATGTACATTCAAAGTCTGAGCTTTGTGAGTCTATATACTGTGAAGTCTGTACACTGTACGCCCTTTCTCTGCAGCTTTGTGAAGTCTGTACTCTGCACACCCTTTCGCTGCCAGCTTTGTGAAGTCCATACATTGCCCTTCCTGTACATTCAATGTCTGAACATTAAGAAGTCCATACTCTGTACAATGTGAAGTCTGTACATTTGGCTTCGGGGCATTCCCCATAAGAGGCAAACGGAGACGGATAGCTGGCAGTCCAACTTTGTCTATTCATAACGCTCCCATGGCCATTCGCGGGAGGTCCCCTACTTGAGTGAAAATTGTGTTTTCAGTAATGGTGCATGCATAAGAGGCAAGAGAATCAGCAACTTGATTCCCTTCTTTGAATACATGCCAAACCGGACACCCATTGTCTTTGAGGAGATCCAAGGTCCTTTTCCACCAGGGAAGGACCATCCAGTTTGGGGCCATTCCATTCCGGATTGCCTCTACTAGGAGGGCACAGTCCGAGTACACTGCTGCCAACCTAATTTGACATTGCTTTGCAATGGCTAAAACATCATGAAGAGCCCTTGTCTCTGCTGAGATACTATTGCCTTGGCCATAGTGAAATGCAAAACCAACTATGAGTTGGCCTGCAGGGTCCCTGATACATCCTCCACCTCCACATATGCCGGGGTTACCCTTCAAGGCTCCATCTACATGCAGTGTAAAATTTTCGGCAGCCAATCAACAATAGACCAAGAGTGGCTGTTTAATTTCCACTCGTGGATATAATTGGAAGGAGGCTAAGCATTGGAATTGGGCTGGAGATAAGGGCTTGTGAAAATTTAGCTTGTCCAACACCAAAGCTATTGAAGAGATTATTTTCCTTTTGATGGATGCACTATTAAGGGCCACTCCTTCAAATCTTAGAGCACATCTATGTTTCCATATTTCCCATATCATCAAGATTACAGCATACATCCCAATAAACTGTATTGCAGATGACATGTTGGTTGTAGAGAATAAATTCTAGCTTCGGGTTGTAATCTGCTCACAAAGAGCAATCTTGTTGCTAACAAGAGGGTGCATCCAGCCCCATAACTTAGAAGCCAACTCACTGGAGATGAAAACATGGTTAAGGTCTTCTTGGGAAGGAGATGAATAGCAGCTGCACCTAGAGGCCATTTGAATCCCACATTCAGCCACCCTACTGTCAACTGGCACTGCTCGGTGGAGTATTTTCCAGGTGAAGAGAGCTGCTCTTGGAGCAATAGCTGTGTGCCATAACTTGGCCCAAGCTGGCCTCCGAATACCTTTTGTTCGGATCAAATTACATGCTGATTTTACTTAGAAATTGCCCTTTAAAGTGCCTGTCCAAATATAGATGTCGGCCTCATTGCTAAACTGGATGTGTGGAAAGTGAAAGTTGTTACTGAGAAAACCCCTGGCAATATGCTGAGAGTCCTGGAGCACTTCTCGGACAGAAGCCAGAGGGAGATCAGCACCTCTATTTCTACCATCGGTCTGAACAACATTAATGACAGGGCCTAGACTAGTCCAGTTATCTCTCAGAAAATCTATTTCTGCCCCATTTCCAATAAGCCACCTGTTGTTGTTTATTAAAAAATCTTGAGCTTGCCTGAAAACTGCCAAAGGCATACCTGCAGGGAAAGGCTTAGTATAGTTGGCAAAGTGAAATTTAATGAAACGTTGTCTAGCATATCGAGACCATAGGGAAGACCCATGGAGAATGTTCCATAAACTCTTAACTGCCAATGAAATTTGAACCCATTGTATGTCTCTTATTCCCAATCCTCCCTCTGAGCGTGGCCTCTGAATTACTGACCAAGCTGTCCAATGTCTTCGGTTTTTGCCATCACTGCCTTGCCAGAAGAAATTAGCACATTGATTGTCAATGAATCTGATAACCTTCTTTGGGATAAAACAAGCAGAAGCAAGGTAGATTGGCATGCTATGCATAATAGAATATATAAGAACAACTCTGCCAGCTTGGGATAGAAGTTTGGATTTCCAACCTTCCAGCTTAATCTGAACCCTTTCAATCAGGGATTTAAAATCAGAGCAGAGGTACCTACCCTTTTTCACAGGAATACCCAAATAGTTGATACCAGCAGTCTGATTTTTAAAACCTGTAAGAACATGAATTGACTGTTCAAGGGAGGAAGGTGCTTTCTCTGAAAGAATAAAGCAACTTTTATTAACATTTACTTGCTGCCCTGAGCATTGCTCATATCTGCATATGAATTGTTGGAATGCCACAACATTCTATCTACTAGCATTGAGGAAAACCAGAGAATCATCTGCATATAGCAAGTGTGTAATCTGCATAGACTACCTTGGTCCTTTGTAACCTTGTAAGCTTCCAGATTGAAATTGGGCAGAGAGGCCTCTACTTAGAACTTCAGAAGTAATTATGAACAGGTATGGGGCTATGGGGTCCCCTTGCCTAATGCCCCTGCTAGACTTAAAAAAGCCTGATGCCACTCCATTGAAATTAACCGAAAACCAACAATTACAAAGAAGAATTCCTATGTACGAAGTAAATCTGGTACTGAAACCAAATTTTCTCATGACAGTCAAGATGAAATCCCATTCCATCCTATCATAGGCCTTTGCCATATCAAGCTTAATGATCATATTATGACAACGTACCTTTTTATTTATATCCATCATTAACTGCCGAGCAAGAGCCACATTGTCTAAGATTAATCTCCCCTTAACAAATGCCCCTTGCTCCACTGATATAATGCTTGGCAATAAGGGAACCAATCTTTCAGAGATTATCCGGGAAATGATTTTATATGAGAAATTGCACAAGCTTATAGGTCTGAATTCACTAAAAGACCTGGGCTCTGGCACCTTGGGGATTAAAGTGATGAGAGAGGAAGATAAACCTCTTGGAAGAGGGAAACCTTCAAAAAATGCACTAACAGCTTCAGTGACATCTTGCCCAATTATATCCCAGGCTGCTGTATAGAATTCTCCAGAAAAATCATCTGGGCCAGGAGAACTGGAGCCCTTTAGAGACCACACCGCTTTCCAGACTTCTGAAGCGTCTGGTTTGGCACAAAGTGTAGAGTTCTGAGCTTCAGTTATAACCTGTGGAATGCATTCCATCAAGTTTGGATTTATGAAGTGTTCCTCAGTAGAGAAAAGGTTCTTGAAGAAAGCGTCTGCATGACTCCTCAAAGTTTCCTGATTATCACACCAATCTTCAGGGTCTCCTACTTTCAATCTTCTGATAGCATTTCTCCTTCTATTACATTGGAAAACAGCATGATAAAAGGAGGTGTTTCTTTCCCCACATTCTATCCATTCTACTCTGGACTTCTGGTTCCTGAAAATTTCTTCTCTGAGTAAAGCTTGGCGGAGACTAGCATTGGCAGCATTTAGCCCCTCTCTATTAATTGGAGAAGGGTCTGAGTCATAAGTGTTCTGTTTAAGTGCCACTTCATCTTCAGCAAGACTTACATTGCGGAATACATCCCCAAAGACTTCCTTATTCCATTTTCGCAAAGAGTCTTTAACAGTCTTCAATTTAACAAAGAGCCGAACCATGGCATTTCGATGACTAATGTTGGTTTGCTGCCAAGCATCTGAAACACACTGTTTAAATGATATGTGGGTACACCACATCCTCTAGAAAATGAAGCGGCCAGGGCTATTAGACAAACTATCAATATTAAGAAGTAGTGGAGCATGGTCAGAGGGACCCCTAGATAAGTGTTTGATAGTCAGTTGTGGATTTACATAGTGGCAAGAGCTATTAACTAATACACGATCAAGCCTTGCCCGTATGTTAGCTGTACCGACTCTATTATTTGTCCAAGTCATAGCAGGCCCTTGAAATCCAGCATCAATCAGACCAGTAGAACAGAGAAAATTGTTAAACTCTGACATAGAGGCTAGAGCTGGGAGGCCACCTCCTATCTTCTCTGAGGGCCTTAGGACACAATTAAAATCACCTCCCACCAACCAGGGAATAGTAATAGAAGCAGCAAAGAGAGCTAGATCACTGAAGAGGGACTGTCGCAGGTGAAGAGCACAAAAAGCATATACAAAAGAGTAATATGTACAGAATGAATTATTCACTTTCAGTCCAAGAGTGATATATTGAGAAGAGGAGGCAATAACCTCCAGATCATAACTGTCATGCCAGAATACCCAAATCTTAGAATCAAGAGAGTTGTTACCTGCAAACCTCCCAAGCTTGAGATATCTTCCCAATTGAGGAGCTTTATTTATACTCAACATAGGTTCACTGATGGCCACCAAATTGACCTTATTAGACTGAACTACGTGTTTTAAGCCTCTACGAGAAGCAGTGTTGCCTACCCCATGAATATTCCAAATTAGAGTTGGTAAAATCATGGAGGATTTAGGACAATTTCCTCCATCGATCTAGCTTTAGATCTAGTTACTATCCCACCATTATGTATTCTTCTAGCATTCTCACCACCCTTTTCCAGTAACTGGATCTGCAAAATGTCATTGTCCAGACAGGCAGTATTTGCTATTAGTGTACTGGCCTTATGAATCTCCAGTTCTGGTAATAAAGCCTCCACATCAGATAGAGAGTCTTCTTTTGTCTGGTTGGCTAATTGTAACAGCTCACCAACTACTCCATTGTCAGATTTTGAAGGGGGCTGAAGAACAGGGCCTGGAGGCGCCCCTTCTTGGTACTCCGGGACCTGGAGAGGCCCTACATTGATGCTAGAGTCAGAGTTATTTTGTTCCAGTTCCAGTAACTCCGCAGCCTGTTGTAAGATCTCAAACTTGTTTTCCACAGCCACATTTAGCCGAACAGCCGGAGGATCAGTAAGTCGAGGCCTGAAAGCCTATTTGGGATTCTTGGGATCTGGTTATTTTGTTGATCGGGCTTTGGCCAACCTTCCCTGCTTCTTCTTGCAACCATCAACTGCGTGACCAAGCTTATGACAGAAAGAACAAAGCAGCGGAGCACGATTGTAATTTACAGGTTCCTAATGACCATTTCCATCCAGATCTATCCATAATCATTCCTTGCGCAAGGTAGATAGATCCATCTCTACACAAATCAAGGCCTCCGATGTATCCGTCATGGCCAGAGTTCTTTCATGAATGCGCAGCACATTCCCAAAATTTCCAGCTATAGACCGCAAGCAATCTACGTGATACAGGTTAGCAGGCAATGCTGGAAAGCCGATCCAGACTGGCACCGTCGGCGGATTTGCATCAAAGTTAAACTCCGATGTCCAGCGGAAGAAACGAAATAGGAATCCCTTAATGTAGATATTCTTCTATATCAACAACTTTAAGAAGTCTGATTCGCAAGTAAATCGGAAGAGCAGGTGTCGCGGATTCAATTTACTAATGACAAAGTCAGAAGCTAAATCCAGCCACTGCATCAAGCAGCTTTTGATTTCAGAAAAATTGGGCCGACCATAAGAACATTTTGCAACAATGGAGAAAGAAAGGAATTGGAGGGATGCCTGGACATCTGCCTTGGTGAAGAACACTGCAGGCTCTCCTCGATCGGTGAAGGCAGGTTCCTTCACCAAAATTGGAATCGTTGGCCTAAACTTAGACTCCATGAGTGCCTGCGCAAAGGTCCGACGGGAGACCACTTGAGATGCTGAAGCAGTCTCCGACGGTGCCAGAGGAGGCGGAGGATCTCCCGCCACGCCGGCCATGGCCGGCAAGGAGGGAGACACACAAGGAGAAGGCGGCAGGAAAACTAGAGTTTCTCTCACAATAAAATGGAAGAGAGAGAAAGTGGCGTGTCTCTCTAATTTCCTTTTTATTTAACCCCCCTTCTCTCTCTCCTCTCACTCGCGCTCACTCTCTCTCTCTCTCTCCCGTTCTCTCTTGTTCTCTCGCCTCTTCGCCTCCAGCTGTAGATGGAGGGGTTCGTGGGTGAGCTCACGACGCCGGGAAGCTGTTGAGACGCATAATGGAGCGAGGATCGGGTTGGTTTTGGCGCGATCCCAAACGGTGGATTCAAAGCTTGCGGTTGAGTTCGCGTTGTGGTTTTCTACGCGGTTTAGTCACGTCGGCGTTCGGTTTCTTCGATGGTGGTAGGGAGACGGATCGCCAGTTCCTCCTGCACATTTTCCCTACTTCTGTGCGTGGTTTGGTGCTCGAACGGGCTAGATCGGGCCAGTTCTAGGAAAACCATCATTTTCACAGTTTGTAGGGTTCACCAGAAAACAGCAACCATTCTTAGCATAGTTAGTGTCAAAATGACCGCTGGGATGTCTGGATCCCATTAACGTAAGTTTCGTAGTGTTTGGTCGTCATTCAGGGCCGGTAGGAGTCCGGGAACCTCGGTGACTCGTTTAGGGTCGATTCATCGGAATCGCCCCGATCTCGCGATTTAATGCGTGCATGTGAACTTTTTAGCTTCCAGAAGTTGTTTTTTGTCGTGAGGCTTTGTTTGCCATGCGTTTCGGCGTGAATGGGGCGTGGAATGGGTCGATTCGGCCATTCCACTATTTTTCCCGCCGTGACGGTGTAGCGGTCGTTCCAGTGACCGTCAGAGGTCTCTAACGGCCCTACGATAGACCGCCACAGCCATTGGTCATTTCGGTTCTTCGAGGCTGTGTCAGTGTGACGGCCCAATGTAGGACCGTCACATGACTCTGACGCGCCTATATTGATGCGTCACAACCTGGGCATTTCTCGAAGACCGTGTCTATCGATTTTCTCTAACGTCCCATCCCTTGTACGTCAGAGCCTTGTAATCCGCCTTCCTTAGACCGTTGCATGTTGTTGGACTGAGTTTGACTAGCTATGTCAGTTGGCTCTAACGGGCCAACCTCCATGCGCTAGGGTGTTGTAACGCGTCCATATTGGACCGTTACATGATGTTCGTTCGAGTATTAGGCTTAGGTCCATTGGCCCTGACGGCCCAATCTGGGTGCGTCAGAGTGTGTAACGCGCCTATACTTGGCCGTTACAGTCCTGTTGTTGGCCATGATGGCATGTTCTATTCTGTGTCCGTCCGTGTGTCAGTCTGTCTTAGGTTTATGTTCTAGGGCGGTGTCTGTGTGTCGGTAGTGCTCTAGATCGGTCGATTCAGGCGACTGGGTGCTGTCTCTTCCCTGACTTCGATGGTTGCCTAACGACTCAATCTAGAATTGCCAGCGTCCTTGTCTCTGGTCGCGTAGCGACTTTTCCTTGACTGTCGGGTCTACCAAGTGGTTGAGTGACGATTCGCTTTGCCCAGAGTGTCATCCTCTGATGTTTCTGTTTGTTTTGGCTTGTCCTTGTGGTCTACCTGCTTTCCCGTGGATGTCTCCTGACATTTTATGAGGACTAAGACCACGTCATGAGACAGTCAGGAGTCTTCTTGCTTGTAGTAGGATTTTCTTTCCTATTGTCGAATCATCATTGTCTGGTTTTGGTCAACCTGGGGCTACCCAGTGGTTGACAGGTATCCTTGTGTGTGTCTCGACGGTTCTATCCTGTTCGAGACATGGTTCTGGGTGCAGTGAGGTATCATGCTACCTCGGTCTACGTGTCTAGGTGTGCTGAGGGTCCTCGGTGTTCCCTCAGGTCTCTGCTTGTCGTTTCCTTCGACAACGTCATTTTCTCTGGCTTAGGATTAGACCGCTTGGCGGCTTGTTCCACTGTCTGTGATGATCTTATCTCCGAGTCATCCGACTCAAGGATCGTTATGTGTGTAGGTCTAGTTGCCTTGTCTTGAGTTTGTCAGCATTGGCTGTGCTGCCATTGGTGCTTCGAAGTACGTGTGACAGTGCTCTCTTGCCTGTCTGTACTTCCGCACTCGTGTTTTGAGTCTTCGTGTCATGTGAGCCTTCACTAGTCGTAGCCTTACATCACGTTATGACGTGATGGCTCTTGTAGTGGGGCACTTTCCCAGTTTACGATTCTTAAGCTAGTTCCGTGGGCCCCCGGTCCAACCGTAGCGTCCTTCAGAGGGGAATACTAGCTAGAGGCCTGGCTTAGGCTATGGGCCAGTGTGTGCACACGTGGTCAGGGGCTTGGGACTCACGTCGACGGGCGTGACCCAGACTAGTCACTCGCGACTGTGGTTACTGTTCTGGTTCTGACAGTGTCTTAGTCTCTGCCTGACTTGGGCATAGTAGACGAGATGGTCGTAGGCGCAGCATAAGACGTCAGTGGACGTAGCTGGCTGTTCTTCTAGTGTGGGGCACACCAGTAACGTGGCACGTGACTCTTCATAGTTCTCATCGCGTTTCTTGTGCGTCGTGACCTTCCGGGTTAGCCCTCTCATGGCCGTACTCGAGGTCAGTGTCCTGCCATATGCATGACGTTCTAGTCATGTGTGGGGTAGTGTACACGACATTCTGGTCATGTCATCTGGGTCTACGTCTTTCTAGGTCTTCCTAGGTCTCTTGTCTGGTTTGCAGGTCCCTCGCAGCATCAACAGTTCGGCAACTCCTAACTTCGTCAGCTCAGAGTCGCCTTCCTGTTGTCGCTTGGAGTAGTTTGGGGTGCCGAGGTCTGTTCGACAGCCGCTTGTCTGGTACGGGTTTTTCCCCTCTTCCTTAGCTTGCTCCCTACTCCTGCTCCTGTCTGTTCTTTTACTGCTTTCTAGCGTAGCTTTACAACTTTCTAGTTGTAGTTTTTCTACTTTTCTACTACTGCTATTTTGTTGTTCCGTGTTACTGCGTGTTTTTCAGTGGGGATCCACGTGACCCCTACTGGGCCAGTGACACGAGGCTCACCCCTGATTTTAAAGTGGGTGGCATCTACTGCTTCCGTGGTTCCTGGTGTGGCGAGTTCATAGTTGCCAGTGGTACCTGCGTCGGGCTTCCCCCGACTTACAGGGTGCATCTTTTCTTTTCTGTCGACTATACTGCTAGACTTGCTATCTTTAGCTTTGGACTTGACTTTGGTATATAATTGTGAAATTTAAACTGTTAATTAAAAAGTAATTTTATTTCTGCTATTTTAGCAAACCGATCTAATGAAATTTAATTCTTCACTGTTATATCTCTGTGACTTCAATGTACTACACGACAATCCTTTTCCCTTCGGAGCTTTACCGCTCTTGGGAGGCTTCACAGGTTCCAAATGGTATCAGGTGTATTCGATAGTCCTATCGGGTATACCTGGTATCCGGGATCTGGGTCGTCACAGTTGGTATCAGAGAGTTATTGTGTGAAGTACATGGCAATTCAAGATATACAATCACCAGAGTCTTGAAAGTCTTGTACAGTCGGCTAGCTGAAGGCTGGTGGAATTTGTTGGCATTTGATTTTTTGATTTTGTATCGCTTCGTTTTCCGCATGTTGTCTTGTGCGTGCTGTCCTGGCACTGTACGAGATGGCCCTGCTCTCGTCAAGATGTGACGAGGTGTTTCTTTTCCGTTGTAATGTCTGTCTCGATCATGTTGTACTTGGTAGTATTCACCGAAAGGCTCGAATCTGTAGTACTTTGTTCGAGGTTTTCTCGTATGTTGTTCAGGTTGCTATTGACTCTTAGCGTTGGTCTGATGGCCGTACACGTTCTCACGTTGTTTTGGTCATCCCAGCCTAAGTCAGTTCAGCTCCTGATGTGTTTTACTTCTGTTAAAGTGCTCGACTAGATTGCTTCGATTGAGAAGATGCTCTGGTGACCTAGGATTTTCCCTTCCTGGTGAGCATCTGTTGATCGAGCTTGATGTTTCTCATCCTTTTTGGTGGAGTCTTTTTCGAGGTTAGCCTTAGAATTGTTGCCTTAGTGATGCCTTTGTCCTATGTCTACTTAAGTGTGGACCGCTTTGTTCTGAGCCTGATTTGCTCCTTGTCCTACGGTTGCTTGGCTTTGGACTCCATCAGGTGTTAAGAGCTGTCGCACACCGTATTTGTCGTGCTGTGTCCAGCGGCCGACGTGTTGTGAAGGCTCATTAATCGTTTCAGGACGTAAGGGTAAGCTGAGATTTCGGGCTTTGTGCTGAAGCTGGTACTCTTTTCCTTGCACTTAGGCTTTTTCTGATCGGTCGGTCGCAAGATCAGTACTCGTGGCATGCTACATTACGATTTTCATGGATTGTGATGGCGCCTGGCGTGTGCTGCGATGCAGATGTCGAGTTATTTTTTGATGCCTGTGTGCGTTGGATGAGTGCGCAGCGGAAGCGTGTGGGTTGATAACCCACAGGTGGAGGATCTTTTCGTAAGATTCTGGCTGGTCGAGAGAATTGCTTCTTCTCGATGTGGCTTCATCTTGGCTCCTTATGCCTTGATGTTGTCTGTTGCCGTGATGTTGTTGGTAATTTTTCTGGTGTTGGCATCGGCATTTGTGAGTGTTGGGGAATTTGTTGGCATTCCTACTGATTGAATACCCTCTGCTCCTCTGTTTTCTCTCTTGGGTGTTGTGTTCTCGAGGCGTGCTCGTAGTCCTTGAGATGCATACCCCGAGATTGTCGTTTCTCGTTGTCGTGGGTGTGTTCTTGGTGAGCTGCTCGATGCATGACTTGTCCCCTGTAGTCGTGTGATCAGCGGTTGTTGTGCCTTGATGTGACCCAGCTTGCAGTTGTGTTCCGTGGTTCTGTGTCCTATACGGAGCCGGAATCCTGCAAGTGCTGCCGTTGTTGTTTTTGTAAGTGATGTTTCTCTATGATTTTGTGTGTCTATCATTAGCACTTTGTGAACCAACTCTTGTCGGTTAGCTTTGTTGTACTCTTTTCTCCTGGTAGAGTTAGCTTATGACTCGATCAGATGTAATATCTGAGTGAGGACTGACTTGATTGTGCCCGTGGTCCGGTGCTGTTGTCTTGCCGTTGTTTTCTGTGAATCTATCGTTGGTGTCCTATGTGCCAGGTGTTCCCTGTCGCCTTTGGCACTGGAGCCGATGATGTTATCAGACCGTCAGCTGAGAGGACTATGTTTCCTTGTTTGAGTTGGTGCTTGATGTGCCTGTCGTTTCTGTTGTTTTGTTTTCCCAGTACCAGTTGTTGTGGCAGTCGTGTCTCTTTTCCTGTGAGACGTGGAGAGGGGGATTTCTGCAGCCCATTCAAAGAGTAGCCCAACTAGGCTCGGTAGGGCCCAACGAGGCCAAGCTCACCCAATTGACCACGCACAGGGCGCACTTAGGGAAGAAATCCCAATAAACAGCGCTCGAGGAAACAACCCTCCTAGGCGGCCTCAAGGCTCGGAGGGCCCGAGCATCGGTCAGGTCGCGAGAAAGGCCCGCGCCCGAGCCATCTCTCCGCCCGGGAGAAGGAGGCGAAGGCTAGCCTATCCGACCCATCTTTTACCGAGCTAAGCCTACCACCCGGATAGGGCTGGCCCCTCTGAGCTTGGAAACGACTGACGAATGCTTATCTATGCAGCCGTTAAGAGACCGCAGCAGGAAGGAATTCAGGAAGGCAAGGGACTTTTTCTTCCCCACGATGATAACACTCCCATGATAAGGCCATAAAAGCCCACGATGAGGACGTAACCCCCACCTGAAACCCCTCGACTGGCAGGACTCCAAGAGACGGCATACTATTTAAACCAGGGATACCCTCCGGCTAAAGGTAAGCCAAGAAAGGCAATCATACGTCCAAAAACTCCTGAGCAAGAACCGCTTCACCCTTCTGGTGGAGAGGGATCTCGCGCACAAGCTCTTTCCTCCCTACTATTGCTCCCACCATAGCTCCACCGACTTAAGCATCGGAGGGTTTGCCCCAGGGATTCCCCCTGGGCCCTCTGATCCGTTTCCATGTCTTGCAGTTCACGATCTGATGATCTTCAGCCCGCTCAGGACCAGCGCGAGATCACGCCTCTTCATCTGGCGCCGTCTGTGGGAAACACACGAAAAGCTAGTATGGTGCGAAGGAGCTCAGGGAGGAGGTCCACCGGCGATAGGGGTAAGGCTGTGGTAGCGGCGGGGGATGGCCCTTCTAGGGCCTCACAGAACCCTCCCTCCAACGCCAGCATCCCCGCCGACGGACCGCCACCCCGTCCTGCGGCGGTAGGGCTACCCCCCAACGGTGGCGCCGAAGCCTTCCAAGCCCTCAACGCAAAACTGGATATCCTTGTGGAACTCATGAAGAACCAGGCGGCTAGGGATGGAAGGTCCCGCGCTCCGTCAGGGAGTCCTCCCCGCGAAAATACGTCCTAGCACACCGCCGGAGGTCGCTTCACTCTCCGCGGCCAGCAACTCATCCGCAACAGGATTGGAGGACCCTCGCAAGCTCCACCTCCAGAGCAAGAGGCTTCCTCCACGCCAAGAAGGGGAAAAATGGGGGCGCGGCATCCGAACCCGGAAGCTGACGTTCCCGGAGATCGCTAAGACGCTCCCCCCAGCCCCACGGCACGACAGCAACCGGAACTATCCCTCCGGCTGTGAGATTTCGAGAGACGCTTCACAGAACAGGAGCGCACCCTTCGCGCCCTGCAGAAGACCTCTTTCCCGGAGGACGAGGAGAAATCCCCATTCTCCGAGTACATCTTGAAGGCAGAGGTATCTCCAAGAACCTCCATTCCGACCTTCAAGCTCTACGACGGCCAGGGCGACCCGGCCGATCATTACGACAGCTTTGACGCTCTGATGACCCTGCACGGAGTGTCTGACGCCATCAAGTGCCGAGCCTTCGTGACCACCCTGGTCCAAGGGGCTCAAGCATGGTTCCGGGCCCTCGCCCCCGGGTCCATCCGAGACTTCAAGCAATTTGGGCGAGTCTTCAAAGAGAGTTTCGCCAGAAGTGCCCCCCCCAAGGTCGGTAGCGGGGCTCCTGGCCCTCAAACAGGCGCAATGGGAAAGACTCCGGGCTTATATTCACCGATTCAAATCGGAAGCCCTGAGAATCCCCCGCCTGGACGTGGCCTCCGCCATAACTGCACTGACTGGGGGCACCCGGGACGAGAATCTCCGCCGTGAACTTGTCCTCCACCCTCCCTCGACCCTTGCCGAGCTAGTGACTCTGGCACTGCGCCACGCCGAGTGCGAAGAAGTGCTCAACGCTTGCCGAGACGCAACCGGCTCGGGTCGGGAGGGGGACAAGAAGCTGGCTTTCGAGCCAAATTCAAGCTCGGGAAAGAAGCGAGACCGTGATGGGGAGCGCAAGAGGAAGTACGAGCGTTACACCCCACTAGCTGCCCCAGTCTATGAGATTTATGAAGACATCAAAGACTCGGGACTCCTCCGCCAGCCTGAGCCGATGAGGTCGAAGAACCACAATCGTGACAGGCATTGCTTGTTTCACAGCGATCACGGGCACCACACCGGTGACTGCCGCCAGCTCCAGGACGAGATCGAGCGCCTCATCCGTCAGGGGCACCTAGCTCGGTTCACAGCCGAGCACAAGGAAGATCGAGGCGCCACAGAGGAGATCGACAATGCCCCCCGAGGGGTCCACATCAACGTCATCTCCGGAGGGACAGCATCAGGAGGCTACAGCAGCCGAGGAAGGAAGCGTCATGCCGAACGGGTGAGCCGAGCCATAGAGCCCCCCAAGGCCCCGCCAAGTGAGCCCCAGGTCATAGTCTTCTCCGACCGAGATTTGGAAGGGCTGAGCACCCCGCATGACGACACCCTCGTAATCTTGGCCACAATAAACCATTGTAACGTAGATAGGGTTCTAGTTGACAATGGGAGTGCCCCTGATGTGTTGTCTTATGACTGTTTCCTTAAGATGGGGGAAGATCCATCCAAGCTCCGCCCGGTCTGAACCCCCCTCTATGGGTTTAATGGCCTGGCCACTTACCCCGAGGGAGCCCTAAGCCTGTCGGATACCCTCGACACCCCACCCAGAACCGTTACGGTCATGGTGGACTTCATAGTGATTAAAGGTGTGATAGCATACAACGCCATCTTCGGCCGGGGAATCCTCAGGTGAATAAAGGCCGTACCGTCTACCTATCACCAAAAAATGAAGTTCCCCACCAAAAACGGGTTGGGGGAAGTCTGAGGTAACCAGGCCGCGGCCAGAAGGTGCTACAATATCTCGGTGGAAGCCATAAGGCCGGATGGGAAAGATAAGGGTCCCCGGGGAGTCGAGGATAAAACCGCAACCACCGAGTCTGGTGGCGAATTACTGATTATTTTCCTAAACGATGACCCGACCCTAGGAGTAAGGATCGGAGCCGACCTACCGCCCAAGGTTCAACATCAATATAAAGAATTCCTTTCTGAGTACATCCGAGTCTTCGCTTGGGCCGATGATCAATTGCCTGGAATACCATAGGAGACCGTGATGCACAAGCTCAACCTCAACCCAGCCGTGAAGCCCGTACAACAGCGCAGAAGGAAGCATGCACCGGAGAAACAGACGATCATCAAGGCGCAGGTCACCAAGGGACAAGAGACTGGCCTTTTAGACCGGTCCTGTACCCGACGTGGCTAGCCAACGTCGTCCTGGTACCTAAAGCTTCGGGCAAATGGCGGATGTGCGTGGACTTCACCGATCTGAATAAGGCCACTCCTAAGGACTGCTATCCGTTACCGAGCATCGACCAATTGGTTGACTCAACCTCGGGCAACGAGATACTCAGCTTCCTAGATGCCTATTCAGGTTATCATCAGATCAGAATGGATCCAGAAGATATCGAGAAGACCGCCTTCATCACCGACTACGGCATATACTGCTACACCCGTATGCCTTTCGGGTTGAAGAACGTTGGAGCTACGTATCAAAGGCTGGTCAATCACATGTTCAAGGAGCAGTTAGGTCGGAACGTCGAGACTTACATTGACGACATGCTCGTCAAGACCCCCACGGCCCAAGATCACTTCACCGACCTCCCCGAAACCTTCGGCACCCTCCTGAAGTACAACATGAAGCTCAATCCTGCCAAGTGCGCCTTCGGAGTAAGATCTGGGAAGTTCCTGGGTTTCCTGGTCACTCAACACGGGATCGAAGCCAACCCCGACAAGGCCCAGGCCATCCTGGACATGCGCCCACCCACTTGCGTCAAGGACGTCCAACACCTAACTGGGCGTGTTGCCGCTCTCAGCTGCTTCCTGTCCCGTGCGATCGAACGATGCTTGCCCTTCTTCAAACTTTTGAGGGGGCCCAAATTGGCATCTGCTACGTTCGCATGGGATGAGGAATGCCAGAAAGCGTTCGTCGAGCTCAAGGAGTTCCTGGCCTCGCCCCCGGTGCTCTCCAAGCCAGTTCCGGGCGAAGTCTTGCTGCTCTATCTCTCGGCAACACCATCGACGTTCAGCTCGGTCCTGGTCAGAAATGACTCGAGAATCGAGAGGCCAGTCTACTACACATGCAAGGTGCTCAACGAGGCTGAAAGGAGGTACCCCGCAACCGAGAAACTCATGCTAGCGTTGGTTACCTCCGCCAAGCGCCTCCGACCCTATTTCCAAGGGCACCCCATCACCGTGCTAACCGGCAAACCATTGAAGAAGATTCTAGCCCACCACGAAGCTTCAGGGTGACTCGTTAAATGGGCAATCATGCTTGAGGCCTACGATATCTCGTACCACCCCGCGCTCAGTTATGAAAGGCCAAGCGCTCACCGACTTCATCGCCGAGAGCACCATCCCGACTGAAGAGAGATCTCCCTCCGCGCCCGGGCCGACCTGGGAACTGTTCGTCGATGGATCTTCCAACTCGGTCGGTAGTGGTGCAGGGATCCTCCTGAGGTCCCCCGAAGGAGTAGAACTACAATACGCCTTGAAATTCAGCTTTCAGGCGTCCAACAATGCTTCCGAGTACGAGGCCCTTATCTCGGGAGCTCGCATGGCTCGACGGTTGGGGGCTGAGCGAGTCAAAATCCACACTGACTCCTAGCTGGTCGCTAGCCAAGTCAACGGTGAATACGAAGCTCGAGAGGCCCCAATGGTCAAATACCTCCAGCTGGTCAGAGACCTAGCCCAACATTTCGAGGGATTCGAGGTAGTCCGAATAGCTCGGGAGGAAAACTCCCGAGCGGACGCCCTCTCTCGATTAGCCTCCTCTCTCGACCCTGAAGGTACCCGATCAGTCCTCCTTGAAGAGCTAGAGCGCCGGGGCATTGACTCGGAGCTCCTGGCCGTTGACTCGGTCCTTCCAAGTGACTGGCGCTCCCCCTACCTATCTTGGCTCCAAGACTCTCGAGAGCCCTCCGACCCTTGGGAGGCACGCCGAATGAAGTATCAAGCCCAGCACTTCGTCATCCTTGACGACACTATCTACCGGAGGTCCTTCTATGGTCCCCTCCTAAAGTGTCTCGACCCCGACAAGGCCAACCGAGCCATCCAAGAGACTCATGAAGGCCTGTGCGGAGCGCATTCAGGAGGACGGTCTCTAGCCAGGATCCTGCTACGGCAGGGGTACTGGTGGCCATCCTTGCAGTGCGACTGCATGGCTCACGTACAGCAGTGCGGCCGATGCCAGCGATTTGATCACTTGATCCATCAACCGGCTATGTAGCTCATCACCCTTACCGAGCCCTATCCCTTCGCTCGGTGGGGGATCGACATTCTCGAGCCGTTCCCTACGGCTCAGTCCTAGAAGAAGTTCATCATCGTCGCCATCGACTACTTCACCAAATGGATCGAGGCCGAAGCCACGGCGAGGATCACCGAGGCAGTCGTCTGGAGTTTTGTATGGAAGTCAATCATTTGTCGCTTTGGCATCCCCCGGGTGATAGTGAGCGACAATGGTCGGCAATTAGATTCTCATTATTTTCGAGACAGATGCACCGACCTAAACATTCGCAACCACTTCACTTTGGTCGCCTACCCTCAAGCCAACGGGCTGGTCAAAAATGCCAATAAGACTATCTTAAAAGGCATAAAGACCTGACTCGGCAAGGCCAAGGGTAGCTGGCTCGAGAAACTGCCCAGCGTACTTTGGTCACACCGAACGACTCCCAGAACAGCAATCGGTGAAAGTCCTTTCCAGCAGGTGTATGGCACTGAGGCCGTCATTCCGTTAGATGTTGCCAACCCGTCTCTCCGAGTCATCCGCTACTCACCCGAGGCAAACGAGCAAAAATTACTCGAGAACCTCGTCCTGGCTGATGAACTCCGAGAGATCGCCAATATCCGAGCTACGGAGTACCAACGCCGCCTCACGCGATACTACAACGCCAAAGTCCGAAACAGACACTTTCAACCGGGAGACTTCGCCCTCAGGAAACCCGAAGCCTCTCGACCACTAGAGGCGGCGGGCAAGCTATCCCCTAATTGGGAAGGCCCCTACCGAGTGGTAGAGACGCTCGGGAAAGGTGCGTACAGGCTAGCTGCAGCGGAAGGGGAACCCATCCCTCCTACGTGGAACGCAGCCGCACTACGCAAATTCTACTTTTAAAGTTGTGCAAACAATTTGAGGGAAATAAAACTCTCTTCTTTTCATTCAATTGTTGGTACATCAGAAAGGCAAAAGCCAGTACATTGCATAGCAAAGGGCAAAAAAAAAATCCATCTAGCACCACTGCAAGAGGCCATCGCTCGGCTGACTCGGTCTTGATCTCCTTGCGTCTAGCCACTGACTCTGCCTCTCGCAGAAACTGGCTTGGGCAAAGGAGATCGACCCAGTTGGCTCGGGTGGCCCGTGAAAAAGGCGACAGAGGGATTAAAAAAAAAGGCAGGCTACCTTCCAAGTTGAACTTGGAAGGGGAAGAGGGAAGGAACCCCTATGAAGGCCTCCTCCTTTCCAACCTGCCAATTCTTTGGAACGTACAGAGGGCAAGCGGCCTCTGCAGAGTGAAAGAAATGACAGGGGAGGGCCCAGAAAGGAGGGAGCTTAATTTGCTTCCTCCCCACCCCTGGAGTGAGCAGAGAGAGAGTGGCGGCGGGTGTCCCGGATGCCCCCATCCGTCCTCCATCTCGGCGCCCCCCGGGAAGCCTCGCGGGAATTGATAAAGGGTAAACAGCGTGCCTCCGCACGTCGAACCCTCTTCAGATCCGTGCGATGACCATCGGACCCATTTCAACCCCGCGCGACGACCATCGGACCTGCTCAACAGCCCAAGGCAGCAAGAACTCTCTGCTCCTCTGTCACCGGTAGCGTCGTCTGCCGAAGGATCCTCCATGCTCCGAATGCAACGGCACAGCACAACATGGAGAAGGGGTGAGGAAAGACTGTTAGTGAAAATCCTAAGCAGTGGAGAGGAAGGGACGCCCTTCGGCCTTTTTATAAGGCTAAGGGAGGCTACTTGCCTTAAATGACTCCCCCCTCGAAAACACGCCAAAGGATTTTTTCCCTCTGAACGGTCACCTCAAATCCCTCATTTTCTGCCTCTACGGGATACACGAAGCGGCCTGGCATTCAAAGCGTGAGAAAACGGAAGGACACCCTGTCAAGAATCCATCCAACCAGCGTGCGAAAACCACGCAGGATGTATCGGCACTTTCCAACTACTACCGATACGCTAACCAAATTACGGCAAGGAACGCAAGAAGCAAGTAAGTCATTTATTGCCTCACAAAAAGAAAATCTTTCTTATTTTCAGAAAAGGAAAAGAGACAAACAGAGAAAGAGGCAAAACAAGGAAAAATACATCAGGCCTCGGGCCCACTTTGAAGCTCGGGAACGGCAGGTGTGGGTATTTTGCCCCCGGCACCCTCTGTGACGGCCGACCCAGGCACTGACCTCGCCTGTGCGAGAACTGCCTCGGTCGTGAGCCCTCCCGAGGTAGCCGGAGTTGGTGACCCCGCCGGAGGAGAGCCCTCTGGATCTTCCCCTCCCGACGCTGAAGAGCTAGAAGCCGACTCCTCCGAGTCATAGCACTGGCCAGAGGGGAAATCGATCCCAGAGTCTCGCTCATCGGCGTAATCCACTACCCGGTGATAACCCTGCTTGAACCCCTTGCGGGTGCCTCGACGAAGCGCTATCTCATAGTATGGAAGGGCAGCTTCCTGAAGGTCGGCTCGGTAGGCCTCTGAGCCCCTGTACAGCTCGATCACCTCCGCCCCGACCTGCCCCATCCTTTCAGCAAGTTCGGCCGACTTCCGCTCCGCCTCGAACGCTCGCTCCTCTGCCTCCGCCATCCCTCTCTCCGCCTCGATCGACTTCCGCTCGGCTTCGGCCGCCCGCTCCTCGAGCTTGATCGACTTCCGCTCGGCCTCGGCCACCTGCTCCTCGAGCTTAATCGACTTCCGCTCGGCCTCGGCCACCCGCTCCTCGAGCTCGATCGACTTCCGCTCGGCCTCGGCCGCCCGCTCCTCGAGCTCGAATGACTTTTGTTGGGCCTCGACCGATCGCTTCTCCGCCTCAGCTCGGTCCGCCTCTGCCTCGAACGACGGCGCTCAGCTGCCTCTGCCTGGTCCAGCAACTCAGCGCGCTCAGCCTCCCAAGGGCAGTCCAGCTCGAGATGGTGAAGGCGCTCCTCCTTAAGGAGTTTGTTTTTCCTCTCGAGCGACTCCCGAGCCTTGGCCAGCTGCTCGGTCAACGCTCCGGCTTCCAGCCGGCTTGACCGCGCCAAATCCCTGACCGCGGAGAACTCCCGTTGAAGCCCCTCATGCGCCTCATTGAGTTGGGCTAGCTTCCTCTCGCACCCTCCGAGAGTCCAGCCGAGATTCAACCGCTCTGACTCCGTCCCGGCGTAGGTCTCCGCTATGGTGGCCCCCATCTGGGCCATGATCAAACCGCCCTCCATGATGATGTCGAGGACCCGGGAAGGAGAATGACGCCTGTCTCCTCCTCTCATCCTCGCGGACACCTCGCGATAGAGCTTGTACATATTGCTCGAGATGCCGAGCCTCTCCAAGGCCTCCGGCATGGACACCCGATCCGCCCCTGGCCCCGCGGCGGAAGGCCCGAATCGAGCTGCTGAAACGGCCTCTCCGTGCACTATGGATGTTTGGGGTTGCGACGCCTCCGTAGGTGAACCCCCAACCTTGACCGACGCAGCAAGCCCGGTCACCCCGGGCACCACCGATGTTTGGGGTTGCGACGCCTCCGTAGGCGAACCCCCAACCTCGACCGACGCAGCAAGCCCGGTCGCTTCGGGCGCCACCGATGTTTGGGGCTACGACGGCCTTACAGGCGAACCCCCAACCTCAACTGTCTAGGCCCACGTTTCACTGCCCAAGAAATCGCCAACCTCGACCGGCCCCCCAGTCTCGGCCTCATCTACTTCATCTCCGGCCCCCTCTATTCCCACCGAGGGGACAGCCGACCCACCGTCACCACCCTCTGAGGGGCCCCTATTCTCCTCGGCCCCCTCTCGCCCGGTGGATGGGGGAGCCGGCCCGGTAGGGTCGGCCCCATCTTGCCCCTGAAAGGGGAGCGCCGCCGAGCTAGAGTCGCCCCCGGCAGTGGCAAGAAGGCCGGCCTTCTTGGCACGCTTCCTGGCCTTCGCGGCTTCCCGCAACTTTCCTTCCATGGGATCCTTGCGCTTTGCACCGCCCGGTCGTGAAGTTCCCTCGGATGCCGCCCCTTGCCCTTATCCCGGGCTTGGGAGCGACCCACAAGAGCGTCAGGCTCATCGGCCGCCGAGTCATCTCCAAGATCGATGACCTCGGCAGCCTCCTCCAGAGGCTCCCGCCTAATGTCTACAATAGAGAAGAAGGCATGGTCAGAAAAAGAGAGATGATTCCCACCCCTGAAGAAAAATCCGAGTGGTGGTACCTGACAGTTTCAGCCGCGTCAGGAGGCACCGTTCGACATTCTCTGGCGTCACCAATTCCTCGGTCGACTGGTGATTCTTCAGCAGATGAGCGACATTTTTCTCCACGTGAGGAGGGAACTCCTCCTGCCGGGGAGGAATGTTCGGATGAAAGTTGGGCATCACCTGTCACCTCCAGCTTTCGCCCATCGCCTCCGCCTTCACCCAGAAGAATTGCGTCTTCCACCCTTTGGGCGAGGAATCCTTCGTCGCCAGTGGAATACAACTCCTGTTCCTCCGCGCCTGAATGAAGTAAAAGCCCTTCCCCACCAACGGATGCGCTTTCAACTCAAAGAAATAATGAAAGAGGTCCAAGGAAGGAAAAATCCCATGCTGGCGGCAGAGGATTCGAAAAGCTGAAAGATGAAGGTATGAGTTGGCAACCAACTGAATAGGCGCCAACTGGAAAAAATTAAGGATCTGAAGGACGAAAGGCTCGAAGGGGAGGCGAAACCCGCTCTTCCAAGCCAGCAGAAAAGTGCAGATATGACCCGTGCATCGTCCAAGATCGTCTCGTACGAGGCAGCGGTGGCAAAGCTGTATCTGAGAGGCAAGCGAAACCGGTGCTCCAGCTTCTTCACCTCGGCTTCACCCAGCTCGCTACGATTCGGGACCGGCGCCCTTACCTCCAACTCCTCACCCAAACGCTGGCCCACCATGGAACTTAAGGGGAACTGAAAGCAGAGCTCTCGAGAGAACCCGAAGACTCCAGGGGAGAAGGAAGCTGTCGGACCGCCTCTGCGGTTATGCGCGCCAACTCCTCAAACGCCGTCGCCAGGTTATGCTCCTCCGTCGTGGCTTCATGGCGCATCAAGGAGCCCCAAAAGTAGAGGAATGAAGAAAACCCTAGAGAGTCTGGGATGACAAACAGCGCCCAACGCCTATAAACCCTCACGGGAGGCGGCGCGTCGTTCCGACCTCCGAGAAAAAGGGGGCCCCTTCATTTCAAATCCGTCAGGATCACTATAATTACGGGCCCAGGTGACCACGGCACGTGGCTACTTAACACCGTTAGATCTCCACCCACCTGAGCCACGCCGGTCCGATGCCCTCATAAACTACTCAACCGAGCCTCCTTTGGCTTGGGAGTAGGAGGGGGACAAGTGGAGAGGGGGATTTCTGCAGCCCATTCAAAGAGCAGCCCAACTAGGCCCGGCAGGGCCCAACGAGGCCAAGCTCACCCAAGTGACAGCCCACAAGGCCCACTTAGGGAAGTAAGCCCAATAAACAGTGCTCGAGGAAACAACCCTCCTAGGCGGCCTCAAGGCTCGGAGGGCCCGAGCATCGGTCAGGTCGCGAGAAAGGCCCGCGCCCTAGCCATCTCTCCGCCTGGGAGAAGGAGGCGAAGGCTAGCCTATCCGACCCATCTTTTACCGAGCTAAGCCTACCGCCCGGATAGGGCTGGCCCCTCTGAGCTCGGAAATGACCAACAAATGCTTATCTATGCAGCCGTTAAGAGACCACAGCAGGCAGGAATTCAGGAAGGCAAGGGACTTTTTCTTCCCTACGATGATAATGCTCCCATGATAAGGCCATAAAAGCCCACGATGAGGACGTAACCCCCACCTGAAACCCCTCGGCTGGCAGGACTCCAAGAGATGGCTTACTATTTAAACCAGGGATACCCTCCGGCTAAAGGTAAGCCAAGAAAGGTAATCATACGCCCAAAAACTCTTGAGCAAGAACCGCTTCACCCTTCTGGTGGAGAGGGATCTCGCACACAAGCTCTTTCCTCCCTACTATTGCTCCCACCATAGCTCCACTGACTTAAGTATCGGAGGATTTTCCCCAGGGATTCCCCCTGGGCCCTCTGATCCGTTTCCCTGTCTTGCAGTTCACGATCTGGTGATCTTCAGCCCGCTCAGGACCAGCGCGAGATCACGCCTCTTCAAGAAGTAAGCGGCGTTGCCTTGGTTCGGAGGTGTCAGACTTGTTCTCACTTGTGTCGTGCTCTATCCTGAGCATATACTTGTGATTATAGTCTGACAGTGTTCCTCTGGGCTCCATTTTTCATGATTCATGTTGTTTCGTAGTTGTATTGTCGGGTTGTTCTTCCCTGCTTCTCCTTTGCAAGTCCTTAAATTTTGAGGATGAAATTTCTTAAAGGAGGGGAGAATGTAATGTCCTGGATCTTTATTAAATCTTTATTAGGTCTTTCAGATCCTTTTTGAAGAGTTTTGGATCACTTTTGTAGCTCCTGAGTTGAGTTTTACGATTCGTGTGGATTTTTCTCTCGTACTAGTTACGGAACCCTACGGTGAGTTTAGTTCTTAGTTCATCGACTCGTGGATGATATAGTTGGGTTGTACTCTTCGCGAGGATCATTTTGGCTATTTTTGCGTAACTTTCTGAATTAGTGCATTTTTGGCACAATTTATGGATTTTCAGAAATTAGAAAATTTTCTAATTTCCTTTTTATTTAACCGCCCTTCTCTCTCACCTCTCACTCGTGCTCACTCTCTATCTCTCCCGTTCTCTCTCGTTCTCTCGCCTCTTTGCCTCCGGTTGTAGACGGAGGGGTTCGTGGGTGAGCTCACGATGCCGGGAAGTTGCTGAGACGCGTGATGGAGCGACGATCGGGTTGATTTTGGCGAGATCCCAAACGGTGGATTCAAAGCCGGCGGTTGAGTTCACGTTCTGGTTTTTGGCGCGGTTTAGTCCGCTCGGTGCTCAGTTTCTTCGGTGGAGGTAGGGAGACAGATCGCCACTTCCTCCTGCATGTTTTCCCTGCTTCTGTGCATGGTTTGGTGCTCGAACGGGCTAGATTGGGCCAGTTCTAGCAAAACTGTCATTTTCGCGGTTTGCAGGGTTCGCCGAAAAATGGCAACCATTCTTAGCATTGTTGGGTGCAAGGCTCGGATTCAGAAGGGGGTTGAATGAATCCCCTATTTAAAATATAGTCCGATTAAAACCTATAACAGAACAATGATGCGGAATTAACACAAATAGGTGCCTTGTATGACACAGGTGCTCTCTTTGAACGAAGTGGAAAGATCAGATAGACTAAACTACTGATCTACTCACTATGAGCTGGTGACCAGACCCAACTTCAATCAATATGCGATGTGTGAATAACCTACTCACTAGATGAAAGAACACATCGAGCCTAAGCATTCATCTAGCGAAACATAATAGACAATCAAACCACTGCACATAAGATTTTTAAGGTGGTTCGGTCCTCCAGACCTACGTCCACCCCACACTCAAACCAGAGTGTGGATTCTGCTGCCAAACAGCTTGAAAACCGCTGGGCGACACAGCTTGCCTACAAACCGCTGACTAACAGCTTGACCACTGGGTATTACAGCTTCGCCATCCGCTTGGGCTACAGCTTAACCCGTCCAAAGGAATCCTCCTCTGCCCGCTAAGCAACACAGCTTGCTCTGCTGACTAACAGCTTGAATAAAGGTTCAAAAGAAAAACAAAAGATGATAAATCACAGTGACAGAAAGCTGTAAACGATGGAACATAGATGTGGCTCTCATAGAGCTGACTGGCTTGGATCTGATCGAAAGTCCAGTGAAAACAAATCTTCCAATGAAGCTTTTCTTCTTCCCCTAGAGCTCTCTACCTCTCTCTTCCTTTCTTTCTCTTCTTCTGCTTCTCTATACTTCTCTACTGCTCACTCTTTTCTTCTCTCTTTCTCTTCTATCTGGATCATACAGACTCTTTCTGCTTCTACTTTTCTAATGTAACTTTTGTTCCTCTCTGCACGAGCATCTTCTCCAGATGAAGAAGTCTTCTTTTTATAGCAGGAGTAGATAGGTGGGCGTGTGTCCTCCACGAATTCCTGCCCTAGCGCCTTGAACACGTGGCAGCATTTCAGCCTGTTGCACTACACGTGTCACGATCCTGGCACTTCCTCCATTCTTGGATCACGTGCCCTTCTTAAGCTACTCGAGTAGCAGTCCTGTCAGATCAGGCTTGTTATCAGTGTTAGTTAATCTGAAATGAAAGAAAGGATCCATCAAGTAAGTTTGATATTTGAACTGAGCATGTACAAACTTGATGCACAAAATGCAGTGTGCATATAAGAAAGTATGTACAACGAGAATGAATGCACGGACATGTCATCCACGAGTGTACAGACTTTGAATACATGTAATGCATTTTGCATATGGAGAAGTGATGCGGGACGAGACCACGGACACGACTCGAATGAGGAATGCAGTCCTTGGACTCTAGGTGAGCTCGTGATTGTCCCTTAACGAGGGAAGCGTCGGACGTGCACGGTTGAGAAACCGGCAAGAGCTAGGGTGGTTAATTCTCTCTTGTGCCCGGATCGGGTCACGGGACTGTAACGCTCTCTCTCGCAGCAGCGGTGATATAAATATAAAGTGAGCTAATTGTCCCTACACATGCTCTCTAGCAGCGGCATAAACAAATATATATGAAGTAAGCAAAATGCCAAGTAAGGGAGCGAATGCGATACCTCCACGCGCTCGGCGTGGGGACGACGGACCCGGTCGAAACTCGTACTCCCGGAATAATAATACATGGAGATTACAGCAATACAAATCGCTGCCCACTCCACGCAGGGAGGTAAAGGGCTACACAATGGGGTCCGGGAGGATCGAATTCGGGTTGACGGGCGGCTTCTCGCGCTGTTTTGGCAACACCCGAACACGTGACGGTGGGTCCCACGTGCTGTCCGGAGGGGCCGTGTGGGACCCGGTGGCACCGCTGTAGTGGAGGATGCCTGGAAGGGCGCTCCCTGGAGTGGGGGCGCGCTGGTTTGCCGGCCAGAGGCCGGGCGGCTCCGATCGGCACCGGTCGGAATAACCGGCCACGGGCTGCAACTTCTGGTTTTCAGCGCGCGTCTTGGCGAGAACGGGCGCTGCGATCAGCCCTGATGTCGGATCGACACGAGACTGGAGCCGTTGGAAAGCTAACTTCAAATCCTTCAATATAGGCCTAGAGATCTGGCCTGGATCTGCACAGATCAGGACTTATGGAATTTCGAAGTTCATGTTGTACAATTCCTGAAATGTCATGTTAGCAGAGAACGTTCCTATGGATTGCCTTTGACCACGAGGTAGACTCCCGAATATGGGGTTGTGTTCTTCAGAAAAGTTGTGGGAAATCAAACTATGAAACCAGAACTATTTTGGGATCTGGATTGGGGGAAGGCTACAATTTTTTATGATTTTTGTACTAGCAGTGGGTCGGATCTGGAATCTGGCTGACAACACTGTAGCTGAGGAAGAACATGAAATTTTAAAAATAGATAGAAGGCTGGTAAAAAATCAATAAAACTTGTGGATGTAGGGGGTGATGGAAAGAACTCCCCGTAAAATTGGGAGGGTTTGGACAAATCAAAAAGATGGCCGGAGGTGGGAAACATAGGGCTGCTGTCACTGTAGACAGAGATAGAACAAATCTGGGAATGATTAAAGACAGAAAATGTAAAAATAACAAACGATGGATTTTTGACCTGGAATATTTTGTGGAGGAGGGGATAGAAGGTAGGAACACACCATAAAAATTTCAATCCACGAAGAGGCCATGGCTGATAGCAGGATGTTCGTGAAGATACCTCTGTCCAGTAGGACAGAAAATCGAAGTCGGATTCGCGGTGGCTCGAGGGCGGCACGAACGGCGGCGGCGGCGGCATCGACGATCACCGGAGATAGAGGGGAGGGGATAGAGATGGTACCACTCTAGAATGGGATTTTGGGAAGAGGAGAACCAGAGGAGAGAGGGCTGGGGCGTAGCTAGCTTCAAGCTTCATAAATTTTTCTATCATTAATTCACATAAAATGAAAATACAAGCCATATATAGTTCTACCTAATTGACCCACATGACTCCAAATCTGGGGTTACGGATGGGGCATACAAGGGATTGGACATTGGTAAAAAAACACACAATAAAAGCCCATTAAACTATATGGTTCGCCCCCCCATAAAGAAGACAATTTTGATTTGTGTTCTTTAATTAAATCTAGGTCCAAGTCCAAGGTTGGACCATGGACCAGCCCCCTTGGGCTCGGGAGTCCAAGTGGACCAATAAGGAGGAGGGAGGGGGCCCCAGTAGGGCCTACATGCACTTTTGCAAAGAAACCCAATGGCCTTTTGCAAATAAACCCACTAAGACCTACAATTGTGTACCCATATATCACAAGGGTATACATACAAATATAAAAGGACGTAAATGCTAACACAATGTGAGCGGGCTGACGTTGATGTCCCCATCAATTCTCCCCAGGTGGGAGGAACTCGACCCAGTCGAGTAAGGGGTGCTGCTGCTCGAATAGCGCCGGCGGATCCGTCACCGAACCAAGTAGCGCAGGTATGCTCCACTCCAAGTGACCATCATCTGCTCACTCCATATATACTCGATATGCACAAGCTGCTATGGGCTAGAGGTGGACACTCCGGGATGGGGCACTCTCAAAGGGAAGGAAGCAGCTCGAAGACTCACTAGGAATCACCGCTGAGTCCCTTTAGATGACTGATCCGGGTATAGATGTAGAATCGATCCCATACTCATCGAGTGAGTCCACTCGCCTCTTACTCATAAGAGACCGACAATGACCTTGCACAAGACTCATTCAGACTGACCATGCAATACACACAAACAAACGACTCAAAATACACCACACAAACAAACAGCATAAAGAAAACACACCGACTCATGCATGACTCTAGACTAAGGTGGTGACATCAAGCTCACTAGGTGACTGCATCCTGAGCGGCAGGAGGGTCGCCCAGTTCTTCCCCCAAGGCATAGTACTCATCGGCTAGTGCCTCATCGGCCATGTAATTGACATACTCAAGCTTGGGAGGTGCGGACCCTCCAACACCTAAGGCTAGGGTGGCGCGAGCGGGACACTCACTGGCAATGTGGCCAAACCCGTGACAGTGGAAACACTGCACTCGTGACCGACTACTCTCTCCGATAAGAGGGGCCTTATCCTTATCCTCCCGATGGGTAGGGGGTGTAGGCAACAAGGGTGCAGGTGTAGGTGCCGTGGGTAACAGTGGAGGAAGTGTCGGGGCCAGGGGACGGGCTATGGGTGCCATGGGACGGGCAACGGGTGCCGGTGGATGTGGTGGAGGTAGATCCCGTGGTGGTGGAGGTCGAGGTCTAGGAGCGAAGTGCTCCTGACGGGCGGGCTCCTGAGGACGAGCCATGGGTCCTCTCGGGTATGAACCTAAGGAGCCACGGGAATCACTACGGGGAGGAGCGGGGCTCTACCGGGGAATAGACTCGAACTCACCCTCGAATTGCTCCATTTTGAGAGCAACTTGGTAAGCATCCTCTAGCTTGTCCACCTTGCGGCGGAGAAGCTCATACCGTAGGTGCAGGCGTAGACCACGCTGAAACCGAGAGACGGTAAGGGAATCCTCCTCCGTGGCATCACATCGCAAGTAGTATTCATCAAATTCGGCGATGTAATCCGAGACGGACCGGTCTCCTTGGGTGAGACTTTGCCACCTCTCTATCAGACGCTAGCGGTAGGAGGTAGGGAGATACTTCTTCCTAAGCTTTTCCCTCATCTCAATCCACGTATCGATCGGGGGTTCATGACGATGAAACAATAGGTTCTCCATGTTCCTCCAATATGTTTGGCCCTGACCTAAAAGTTTCATCCTGGCAAATTTGACCTTCCTTTGGTCCGACATCTCGAACCACTCAAAGTATCGATCCATGCCAGCCTCCCAATCAAGATAGACCTTTGGGTCTAAGGACCCGTCAAAGGTGGGAGGGTCGGCCCGAACGGTCCGAAGGGCCCGTTCATCCATATCTTGGTCGTAGGTACGCCGTATAGGATGACGATCACGACCATATCCCCGATGCTCATTCTCGGACTCATAGTCATGCACCTCGGGGAATTTGTGCCTCCTATTAGCTATCCCTTGAACCCTTGGAGTCACGGGTTGTTGACCCGACTCCGGTTGACCATGTGTAGGTGGGACGGGTGCCTGGACTGGGGCAATCGGGGGTGCTTCGGCTGGGCCTCTCTCTAGTGCGGTGACTCTCCCGACCAATCCCTGAACGGACTGGCTAGACCCGGTGACCCTATCCTCTACGGCCTTCATCCTCTCTTCTAGGCGGGTGCCTAGATCATTCACTTGGGTACTCAACCCTTCCATTCTATCCACTCGAGTGCTTAACACTTCCATGCGGTCACTTAACCCATCCATTTTTCCCATAAGAGTTCGGAACATGGTGGCCACTTCATCGGAACTATAGACTCGGGATTCTGCCATTGGTGGTGGTGGGAGTGAGTATTGGGTACCTCGACGAGTGGGCATGCAAACACACCGACTAAAGCAAACACACTAATGCAAAATGATGCGCCTAGACTTAAACCAATATCCGATACGTGGCGGAGGTAATCGACCCGAAGGTCACTCGCGCAAGTGTGCGGCCTTCCCGATAGGCGTAGCCTAACGTTTGGACAACACCTTTTGATATACCGAATTATCGGGATGAAATGCAATTTAAAAACACTCTCTTTTTTTTTTTAGAAATACGATGATCCTAGACTCGACTTAAACCGACTAATGACTCGATGTAAATGACACTCTTTTTTTTTACACTATGACTCAAACTCGATGTAAATGGATCTGGATTGGGGGAAGGCTACGAATTTCTATGATTTTTGCACTAGCAGTGGATCGGATATGGAATCTGGCTGACAACACTATAGCTGAGGAAGAACACGAATTTTTAAAATAGATAGAAGGCTGATAAAATATTAAGAAAATTTGTGGATGTAGGGGGTGATGGACAAAACTCCCAGTAAAATTGGGAGGGTTTGGACAAATCAAAAAGATGGCCGTAGGTGGGAAACACAGGGCTGCTGTCACTGTAGACAGAGACATGACAGATCTGGGAATGATTAAAGACCGAAAATTTAAAAATAACAAACGATGGATTTTGGATCTGGAATTTTTTTTGGAGGAGGGGATAGAAGGTAGGAAACACCATAAAAATTTCAATCCACGAAGAGGCCGTGGCCAATAGCAGGATTTTCATGAAGATACCTCTGTCCAGCAGGACAGAAAACCAAAGTCAGATTCGCGGCGACTCGAGGGCGGCCCGAACGGCGGCAGCGGTGGCGGCACCGACGATCACCGGAGATAGAGGGGAGGGGATAGAGATGGTACCACTCTAGAATGGGGTTTTGGGAAGAGGAGAACTAGAGGAGAGAGGGCTGGGGCGCAGCTAGCTTCAAGCTTTACAAATTTTTCTATCATCAATTCACATAAAATGAAAATACAAGCCATATATAGTTCTACCTAATTGACCCACATGACTCCAAATCTGGGGTTACGGATGGGGCATACAAGGGGTTGGACATTGGTCAAAAAAAACACACAATAAAAGCCCATTAAACTATATGGTTCGCCCCCCATAAAGAGGACAATTTTGATTTGCCTTCTTTAATTAAATCTAGGTCCAAGTCCAAGGTTGGACCATGGACCAGCCCCCTTGGGCCCGGGAGTCCAAGTGGACCAATAAGGAGGAGGGAGGGGGCCCCTGCAGGGTCTACATGCACTTTTGCAAAGAAACCCAATGGCCTTTTGCAAATAAACCCACTAAGACCTACAATTGTGTACCCATATATCACAAGGGTATACATACAAATATAAAAGGACGTAAATGCTAACACAATGTGAGCGGGCTGACGTTGATGTCCCCATCAAGAAGTATGCACATTGAAAGTGAATGTACATACATGCCATCAATGAGTGTACAGACTTTGCGTGCAATGTACAAACGATGTACAGACTTTCTGTGCCTAACGCTTAAGCCTGAATGCATCATGTATAGACTTGCTAAGACATCAAGGCAGTCGTGTGCAGACTTAGTGCATGTGCGAGACAATTCAATGCAGTATGCATATAGTAAAGTATGTACAATGAAGGTGAATGCACGGACAAGCCACCAGAGAATGTATAGACTTGATAGCATGCGGCGATGTATAGACTTGATAGCATGTGGCGATGTGTAGACTTGTGAAATGATGCACGAACTATGCATATGCATGAAGAGCACTTGGCTGTATTGACTAATCGAATGAAACAACGGAGGTTGTACAAACTTGTCATCAACGAATGTACAGACTTGAGTTGATGTAGTCTAGGCAAAACTCTGTACATACTTTATTCTTTGAACATGCATGAGTCTAGGCATTGACTAACTTATGGCCACCATGAAACATAGTTATGAAATGCACAGGCCTAGACAATTAACCCTGCACTGACTTTGTATGCATAATGAACACGCATCGACATTGAATTGAATCGACTGATAAATGCACTGATGCAGTGTATGCATATGGCAGATAATGTACTGATGCAATGTGCAGAAGAACCAACAAGTGCAGACACATGGTGATAAATCATTCATACTCATAGTGCTTGTTGACATCAAAACCACAGGGGCACAACAATCTCCCCCTTTTTGATGATGGCAACACTATGAGTCACACAGACTCAAACTATTCTCCCCCTTTGACTTCATCAAAAAGAGAAAAATTTGAGAGAGAAATAAAAGTGTGCATGATATGATTACATGATGCTTAAGAATAATGAATGCAATTCATGGAGAATCTGATGCTTACATGATGCAGACAAGACAAGAACCAATCAACCTATCCTCTTCCTTTGCAAGACGAACAAACCTCCCCCTTTAAAAGGCAATAAGTGCAATCTGGACAAGACCTTAACAATCCAATGCTCCCTGATCTGAATGAAGCAAGGCTTTCAAGGGTGTGAGGAGAGGGATATGTCAAGAAGACATTCAGGAAGGATGACATGGTAGCATTCAAAATACATGATCTAAAGAAATAAAAGATTTTCAATAAGATACTTATTTCATAAATCTAAATAAACTGATGGTTCAGACTCTTCCATTATAGGGGCTTATGAATTTTTATTTGAACATCATGGTTTAAATATGATGTATACACAGTTTGTCAATAAACTTCTGTACTCATATCTGAACATCAATGTTTAATAAAAGTTAACCAAGCCCTCATATTTATATCTTGACTAACCTCCTTTCATCTTACTCAGTCAATTTCAATGACTTCTTTAGAAATTACAATCATTAGTATTGAGGTTAAACAATCATGAAGGAATTCAAATTTGGTTCTTGAGGATCAGCCATACTTCTTCAAATAATCTCAGATTTTTTCTTTTTACACGCGTTTTCCAGCAAGTTTACCAGGTGCAATTAAGTTCAGTGCACACCCTGTAACTAGAGGATACACGTTGTTTGGACGCTAGTATCCCTAAGCACTTAGTATGACTAACTGTCATGCTTCAGAGATAGCATTGTCACCTCATGACATACTTCACCTTATTTCATTGATAAGTGAGGTATATTTCTCAGTATTCAAGGCATTGCTCTGCCTGCATTTTCCATGAATTTTATTTAGCAGAGTTAATTATGGCACTTCATGACACAGTCCTCTAGACTTCATGGTCAATGGACATGGTTTCTCAGTGACCAAAATCATTGATCTGACAGAATTTACCCTTAGGAACATTTTAGATTCATCAGATGTTTAAAAACAATACTGATTTCATATAATTCAACCAAATAAAGCCAAGATAGTAACATTTTCAGATTTCGAAAGATTTTACAAGATTCAACATGAAATAGTTGGTTAAAGTTTATTAAAAATGACCTAGATATTTTCAAGATATTCATATCCAAGCTCAATGAATACATTAGACTTAAACTAATCTGATCTTTTAGCCATTCATAAATCTTTATAATGGAAGATTCTTTAATGAATTGATTTTCAGATTTATGATCAAGGTATACGAATTGAACTCTTCTCAATTCTCAGAAACTTTCAATGAGATTCAACAGCATACAAGTTGTGAATTGTATAAGAGTTTCAAGCATATAACAAAGATGAGCACAATAGTGAAGGTGTCGACATTTGACAGAGCATTTCCAAGATGATGTCAACTCACTGTGTCGACACTTCCAATCAGGACAATTAATAGGTGCATCAAAGAATGTATTATAGAGAATCATAGATATCCAGAGGTCCATCAGATAGATTTGCTCAAGAAAGACCAGCTCACAAGATTCAACATCAAATCAGAGTTAAGTTCAGATACGTGAAATGGATGATCTCAACATAAGGATGGGAGCTTTAGTTGACTGACTAAAATACCAAGAAACTAGATGAATAGCCAGCAGAACACAATCTTGTTATATACTCCCCCTTAATGAACGTAATCTTTTTGGCAATTTCAATGTAATGCAATGCAATGCAATTAACTATATGTATGCAAAGACATGCAAAGACTCAACAAACTCCCCCTGAATGCATGCAATATATATGAAGATTCTAAAAGGCACTGTGTGCAATGACATCCTACAGGGGATTAAACAGATTTTTCACAAGAAGATTCAGACTATCTCTTAAGTGCAATACAACATGCAGTCCTAACAGATTTTTAGTGAATGTGAAATGCAGATTCAAGCATTAGATCAAAAGCATAACGTTCACAATTTTCTGACTCAGACAGAAACTGATGTTTTTAGCAGTTCTATATAGATGAACATTTATTTTAACAAGAGATGCAATGAATCTAAGAGCAGGAAGTGCAGAGAATTTACCTGAAAAGTTCAAAAAGGGGTTTTCTTTTGAGTGCCTTGGCTTATTTACCCCTCTTTATTCCTCTCCAAGGCACGCCTGCAACAAACACCTCATTTTGATGCAACAGGTACCCAAGATGTCTTGGGTCCTGAATTAACTGTGGCACCTCTAGCAGGTATGCTAATCAATTTTTGTGCAAGAAGGTCATCAATTCTCATCAAATAGCAATTATTCATTGAATGACCTATTTGTCCACAGTTATGGCATGATACACCAGATTTTAGATTTGATTTGTGCACATTTTTATTAGCATGAATTCTATGTGCATATGCATGAAGATTTTTGTTAACAGAATTAAAATTCTATTTACCAAAAATAGTCTGGCTTTGATATCCTGCCAGCCAACAGGTTGCAGCCCTGTGACCTGGCTTTCCACATTCAAAACATAAAGAAAATTTTCTTTTATTAACAACTTTATTCTTACTAGCATCATTGGGAGTAGGAAATTTTACAGATTTAGAATTAAATCTACTTCCCTGAGCATGCCAACAGTCTTTGACTGTATGGCCATGCCTTCCACATTTGAAGCACCTTAGGTGCTTACCTTTGGATCCAAATTTATCCCAATATGACCCTGACCAGCACTCAGCAGCCTTGTGACCGGGCTTGTTGCAATTGAAGCAGATAATGTGCTGGTTAAACACAGGTTTGTTTCTTCTATACCCATGATGATTTGCAGAAAATATAGCATGCATCCTATTGAATTTCATAGCAAAGCACTCATTCATTAAATGACCATGCCTTCCACAGTAGTTGTTGAACATGTGTGCAACATGATTAATTTTATGGTTTTGATGATGTCTGCCTCTGTAATCATTAATAAACTATACCTGCAATTGATAGGGTAAATATTCATTCATTTCAGGTCATTATACTTCCAGTGTAAAAGATCAAGGATGACACACCAATCTAGGCAACTGGATACACATATATCAAGGCATATGACAATATTGGAGGCACAAAAATCTAGCATGTTTCAAGCATAGAAATCAAGTTGAATAGCATCACACATAAGGTCATTGCGTATTCCTTATATGATCAATGCATATCTTACCTTAGGGATGGTTCAAGGTCGGTGCAACTTCTGGATAGCATGCTACAAGATAATCCATGAAATGGAGTGGTGTTGGCAAAGGTGAAAGCTCATTGATCGTGCCCAAGCAAAAATGCAAATCTCTTTTACAAGCAAAAGTCGGCATTTCACATTCGGCTCATCACACATCCAAGGTCAATGCACAAAGAAGTATAGCCAAGAGAATCCAAGGCCAGAGACTCAGTTGATACCGTTTAGACTATCAAGGGAGATGCCACGAACATGAACGGGCTGCTAAAGAAGTCAAGCGGCGGAGTTGAAGCGGCTAACGGACCGACCCGGGCTGGACCGGGGGCTACCCAGCTGGCGGTCGACAGCCAGCGCAGGGAATGCCAGTCTGTATGTCTTTCAGCTGGCGGTCAACCGCCAGCCAGTGGCGGTCGACCGAAAATCCCAGGGACCGCCCGTTTGCAGGTTTCATAGTAGCGGTCGACCGCCAGGAGCTGCAGGTCGACCGCCAGCCCCGAGCCATCAATTGTTGACTTTGTTTTTCACTTCGAAAAGGGCCATTCAACATGGATTTGTTTAATCCAAAATTCACCTAATCACCCATGATTTGTGGATCTGGTCTGGGGCTTGTCTATAGACCATTCAAAGTCTATTAAACCAACACAAGAGGGTTAGAAACCCTAGTTGATCATTTGGAGCAAAGAGAGATCAAGAGAGGCTAGAGAGGAGATTAAAAGAAGAGGTACTGTAGCCGTAAACAGTACTTCGTGCAGAAGTTCTACATCCAATCCAAGGGATTCAAGCCTACATCTGAAGCCTTCAATCTCCAAGGAAGAATAGAAGCAAGCAAGCTCACAAAGGTGATCAAATCTTCATTCAAACCTCTTCGTCAACTCAAGGGAAGATCAAAGCTACATCCAACAATCTCTCCATCAACTCAAGGTGATTCAAGCTCATATCTCAATCCATCAACCTCCAAGGAAGAGTAGAAGCAAGCAAGGCTAATAAGGAAGATCAAAGGAGGCTGCAAGGGTGTGTTCAAGGGAGAGGAGTTCGAGTACTGTAGCTGTGAACAGTACTCCGGGAAGAAGTTCTTCATCAAATCCTCAAGAGATTCAAGCTCCAGCAAACCTCAGACAAGATCCTTTCACTTAAGCATATTCTATATCTTGTTGAGTGTTTTTCATAAGTTGTTCTTATTCCATTTCTTTCAAACACTTGAACTTGAGAATCGTCCCTACCGATGGTTAGTAGGAAGGCAATCGGAGGCTGTCCGATTTGCAGTGTTGACGTCCCTACCGATGGTTAGTAGGAAGGCAATCGGGAGTTCTCCTATTTACGGTGTAGCCGTCCCTCCCGGCTTTGTGTGTAGGAAGACAGAAAGTGGGCTTTCTCTGTTCTGTGATTGGGGCGTGTCCCCGGTCAAGCTGTGAGTCAGCAAGGAAGCCTCACCGGGTTTTGGTGAGGGGTGGACGTAGGTTACGGGGTTGCAACCGAACCCCCTTAAAAATCTCTGTGTTGTGGGTTGTTTATCGTGTGTGATTGATCTATATCTTCTAACCCCATTCATAGGTTCGTGTGCTTCCATACTTGGTTAGATTGTTCACACACATATGCACTTTGAGTAATCAACATATTACACACACACACGCACGGTTGTTGCAAGCTATTGCATGCTCTAGTGTTATGCTTTATGATCCCTGCACTACAAGGCTTATTTCTTTCAAGATCACAAATGTGCTTAAAGGAGTGTGGACGTTTCATAGCTTGTAATCCAAGTCTTTTCATTTGAGCCACTCTACTTAATTCCGCTGTGTATTGTCCCTAAGTGATTCATTCACTTTATAAGAGTGGTTCATGCTTCTGCTAGCTAAGAGTTTTTAAATAGGCCAAAACTTTTGATAGGATCTATTCAACCCCCCCCTTCTAGATCCATTTACACCTCGCGGGACCCAACAAGTGGTATCAGAGCGAGGCTCTGTCATTCCTAGATCCAACGATCTGTAGGGAAAGATCCCGGTGTTTGTTATTTAGATGGATTCACATGCTACACTTGCTTCGATGGCTTCTCCACCCATTCATGATGGTTCAGATTTTTCTACATGGGTTGGAAGAATGTTCATCTATGTTAGCTCCATAAATCCACAATTTTGGACTCTTATATACAATGGTCCTCATGAGCTGCCATCAAATTCAATTGATTGGTTAGCCGAACATGAGACCAAACACAATGATAATCGTCTTGCATATAACTTAATTACAGCTGCAGTTGATCTAAGACTAATTCATCTTGTGTCCTCTTGCAACATAGCCAAGCAAGTATTGGACAAGTTGGTGAAAATCCATGAAGGGAAGGAACAAGAATAAGAATGCTTCATGGCCGACCGTGCAGAACAGTCCAACAATGCATCCTCATCACAGGTAAACTCTGACTCCAAGGAATTCACTTTTGAAGAGCTTATGGAAGCCTATGATGAATTGATCGCACAATACAAAAAGGTAAAAATAGAAAACAAAAATTTGAAAAAGGATCTCAAGAAAATTAACCAAAATGAATGCTCGATTTGTAAAAAGTGTTCTGTTTTTAAAGAGCTTAACAACACTCTCTCAGTTGATCTAGATACACATAAATAAAGCATTGCATGTCTAAGGGAAGAAAATGAAAATCTTCATGATGAAATCACTAGGTTGGAAGAAATTGTAATAAAACTTCAAAACCAACCTAAGCCAATCTCTAATGATCAAACTATGGCAGATGGGCTAATCCATGATGAGAGGTTGATTGAAGAAAATAAAATTTTTGTTTCATGCTCTGCTAACTTTGTATGTGAAAAATGTTCATTCTTGAGAAACATAAATGTTGGTCTTCATGATGATCTTGAATGGCAACAAAAACTGATTGATTCTCTGAAAGAAGAGAATAGAGAGTTGTTGGAAAAGAAAATTGAACTTGAACAAGTTGAAGAAGAATTACATGAAAAATTGGCTGCACATGAAAAAGGCAAATATGTCATTGAAGATCACTCTGAAACTTTGCATGCTTTAGAACAACAAAATCAAAATCTTAAAGTAGTAAATGCCATGCTCAATGAGCAATTGGTAGCATGCGAAGAGGGACTTGTTGAATCTAAACAGCACATCTCCTCACTTGAAAATGAAATTCAAGGTTTGAATGATTTTCTGTCAATGTTTGCCCAAATCCAAGATTCTGGCTCACCGGAAGCCACCACTTCTTGTGGTCACCAAAAAGGGCACACTGCTCGAAAGAAAAGTAAAATTCAGCATGCTCATCAAAATATGCATCATAACACGTCCAATGCTAAATATCATGCTTTCCACAAAATGAATGTCCATTGTTATTATTGTGGTAAACATGGTCACACTGTGCATGATTATTTTATCTTGAGAAATGATGAGCTTAGAGCAGGAGATCAAGTGAAAGGGCAAGGAAAGAAACATGTCAACACTGGCAGAGGGCTTGTTCAACAGAATTCTCTACAGAATCACATGGAGAATTAGAAGTGTCGGCATTCCTATCCAGACAGGTCGACACTCCCCATGGCCTTTAATAGAAATGCCTCTCTTTGCTGCTCTCATTGTGGTAAGACTGGTCACACTGACCAGGAATCCTGGTATTTGAAAGACAGACATCACCCTCATACCATGAAAGGTAAAAATTATGCTCGCCCACAAAAGCATAGTCCACATGCACACGCATATGAACATAAATAGAAAAATCAATCTTTTGTGTGTTGTTTCTATTGTGGGAAAAATGGGCATGAGATATATGATTGCCTCATAATGAGGAAGGATGATGTGATTGCCCTGAAAAAGATGGGCCAAGATGCTAAATATGTTGCTAACCCACAAGGACCCAAGCAAGCTTGGGTACCTAAAAATTCCAAATGAGAATTTTGGGTGCAGGATGCCTCGGAGCTGAACAAAGGATCATAAGGTAAATAAAAGCTCAAGGCACAGGTATGTACATAAACCTTTAAGTTCAGTCATCTTGCATGTTTAATCTTGACATGTAGATAGTGCATCATAAGTCTGCCCAATATCATTAGATTTTGCAAACTGAATTGCTCTTAGAAATGCAAAACCCCCAAGGTGTGAGATGAACTTTTGAGCTTGATAACTTTCTCACACCATGCTTGATTTCAGCTGTTTAATTCATGAAAAATTTATTATGCTGATGAAGTTGATGTGATGTTGAGTTGCTTAAGTCTTGCTATTAGTCACTTGAAATTCTTGGACTTTGGTTTTGATGATGCATGTCATGGCTACATTTTTAACTTATTAATCATGTTAGTATTATTCAAAAGGGGGAGTCTAGCAATTGACATCATCATGTTGTATTCAGTTCAAAATCAATTATGAATGATTTGTGTTTACATCATATTGTGATCACACATACCTTAATGCACATCATGTTTAGAAGACAAAAATGCACAATCATTTTGCAGCATCTTCATTGCATTGTGTATTCATATAAGTCTTAGGCTGCATAATTCATTGCCAACCCATGCATGTACTTAGGGGGAGTCAACATCAATCTAGTTTGAATCATTTCACATCATCTCACTCTTGCACGGCCATGGTATATCAAATGTTGATGTATGGAAACGCAGCTTATGCTTGCCTAGAAGCACTCAATATGCGTGAGGTTTCACCTCCGCCACGTACCATGCGTCAATGTCGCATATAGGCTATATAGTAAGGGAGAGTTGTCTCTTTACAGCATTCATGCATATGTTTCATCTTCATTCTGTTGACATCATGGCATAGAATGCATCTTCTCAGGGGGAGCTTGTTCATCATGAAAATCCAGTCAAAATTCTACCGGTCGACCTCACTCCTTTGACAGGTCGACCCCACATTTCTTTCTATCTAAAAATTACGCTTGTCTGAGCTCAGTGCATAACCTCAGGGGGAGTGTTCTTCATCTATTCTTGCCTTCCAGTTATGCAACACTCTCTTCTTAAACCAAGCCACTGCATGATATTGCTTAATCCTTGTGTGGTTCAATTTGGATTCAAAGTACCTTAAACTTCTTGGAAGATTCCCTATCTATTATTGAGGTTGTTTATCAAAGTAAATCTTCAAGAAGAATTTTCTCTTATAAAGTCTTGTGATTGCCTTGAACATGAATGATTTTGGTTTAACATTAATGATCTCTTGAGTCTTGAAGTTTGATGGTCTTGAACATGTTTGTGATCGGGTTTAATAGACTTAAACTAGTTTCTCATGTTTTGACTTGTTATGCCATCTTGAATCTGAAAATTTTTTGAGTACAAAGGCATCCTTGATCGAGAAACTTCAGCTAAGTATTATTTTTAAACATTTGTTGAATCTGTTTATTTCAAAAAGTGGCTATACTTAAAGTAAGCTCAAGGCAGAGCAATGGCACTGTTGCTGAGAAATATATCTCCTCATCAAAGAAAATGAGGTTCGATATGTCATGAGGTGACTATGCTATCTCTGTTCTAAGTGAAACAAAATCGTGAACTGAGTAACTGGGGGTGCTTGCGTCTGGTAAACGTGCACACTCACGTCAAAAGGTGGTTGCTACACTTGACTGCTCGTAAAATGATGACAATCATCTTTCAAATGATTTCAAAAAGAAAAATCTGAATGTGTAGCACTCACGAATCAAATCTAAGTCATCTAAGTGTTTAGCCCCAATACTTATTGTGGTCATTCTCAAGGGAACCAATGAAACTAAATGAGTAAGATAAGAGAAGGTTAATCTGGTTTTGACATGAATTTCTGGATCACTACTATTAAACTTGCATGCAAATGTCTTCATGTGATTCTACTGAGTAGGCCAGAACTCATTAGCATTAAACCAATCTGAATGTAAGAGCTGGTTCATTTGGGTTCTATAACTGAAAATTCTAAAAAATCCATAACTCTAATTTATGAACTTGGTTTTAGATTAAAGAACCTCCATTCTTTCTTGAGAAGTCATATCTTGATGCTCCTTCTTGTTTGCCTTCATCTGTCATATCTACATAAATCATTCAGGCTGCCATGATTACATCACCTTGGTATAATCCAACAAGTGGTATCATCTTGATGCTCCTTTCAAGTCGTATCCAAAATCATTGGTGTCTTCTGTCAAGTGATATCACATTGCTTTCTCATTCTTTGGCATGTGGCATAAGTCCTAGCATCATTAGCATCATGCTTTCATGCAATAGGGTGGCATGCACGTCTTACTTCATACAATTGTAGCTTGCATTTATCATTTCCATGCACTGTATAGAAAATCCAAAAAATCTGAAAACTAGAAAACCACTAAAAATCTTGCAAAATTTGAAATCAAAAATTGCTCCTTGGCTGCTCTATCCATCTCCTATTTGAGAAATTGAATCATGCTGCTATGGCTCCACCTCTCCCACATACATTGTCTTTGCCAAGTCACGGGACACCACCATGTTCGATACATCCATATCATTCATTGGTATCAGTCCCATAACTGGCTTTCCACAATTGGTTGTTCTCTTTGGTTATTTTATCAATCATAATAAGTGTACAACCATTGGCATGTATTTCCACATCATCTTCTGGAATGTTGCCTGCAATGACATGTTTCTCCACATTATGGTTGCTTGTAATGATGTCACATAGGAGATGCCAGAGCTTCTTGTAAGTCATTTTGTGTGCGTCATTAATGCGAGTCTCTCTGTCTCTTTTCTGGATCTTTTGATGTTGTCAAAGGGGGAGAAGTTTATGTGAGTCATCAATCAAAGAATGTGTATGTGAGTCATTAATCAAAGAATGTGGTAAGTTTATGTGAGTCATTAATCCAAGAATCCACTCTGTGTCAAAGGGGGTGAGAACCATGTGAGTCTTTGTCAAAAGGGGATAGGGAGAGAATCATCATCATCTTCTTCTTAAGAATGTTTTTGACTCATAATTGCCATGTGAATTACTACTGCATGTGAACTTATAATGACTCATAGTTCAGAATGACTCATAGTTGCCATCATCAAAAAGGGGGAGAATGTTGAACATGTGTGCAACATGATTAATTTTATGGTTTTGATGATGTCTGCCACTGTAATCATTAATGAACTATACCTGCAATTGATAGGGTTAATATTCATTCATTTCAGGTCATTATACTTCCAGCGTAAAAGATCAAGGATGACACACAAATCTAGGCAACTGGATACACAGATATCAAGGCATATGACAATATTGGAGGCACACAAATCTAGCATGTTTCAAGCATAGAAATCAAGTTGAATAGCCTCACACATAAGGTCATTGCGTATTCCTTATATGATCAATGCATATCTTGCCTTATGGATGGTTCAAGGTCGGTGCAACTTCTGGATAGCATGCTACAAGATAATCCAAGAAATGGAGTGGTGTTGGCAAAGGTGAAAGCTCATTGATCATGCCCAAGCAAAGATGCAAATCTCTTTTACAAGCAAAAGCCGGTATTTCACATTCGGCTCGTCACACATCCAAGGTCAATGCACAAAGAAGTATAGCCAAGAGAATCCAAGGCCAGAGACTCAGTTGATATCTTTTAGACTATCAAGGGAGATGCCACGGACATGAACGGCTGCTAAAGAAGTCGAGCGGCGGAGTTGAAGCGGCTAACAGACCGACCCGGGCTGGACCGGGGGCTACCCAGCTGGCGGTCGAACGCCAACACAGGGGCGGTCGATCGCCCCAGCCAAGGAATGCCAGTCTGTATGTCTTTCAACTGGCGGTCGACCGCCAGCCAGTGGCGGTCGACCGGAAATCCCAGGGACCGCCCGTTTGCAGGTTTCACAGTAGCGGTCGACCGCCAGGAGCTGCAGGTCGACCGCCAGCCCCGAGCCATCAATTGTTGACTTTATTTTCCGCTTCGAAAAGGGCCATTCAACATGGATTTGTTTAATCCAAAAGTCACCTAATCACCCATGATTTGTGGATCTAGTCTGGGGCTTGTTTATAGACCATTCAAAGCCTATAAAACCAACACATGAGGGTTAGAAACCCTAGTTGATCATTTGGAGCAAAGAGAGATCAAGAGAGGCTAGAGAGGAGATTGGAAGAATAGGTACTGTAGCCGTGAACAGTACTTCGTGCAGAAGTTCTACATCCAATCCAAGGGATTCAAGCCTACATCTGAAGCCTTCAATCTCCAAGGAATAAGAGAAGCAAGCAAGCTCACAAAGGTGATCAAATCTTCATTCAAACCTCTTCGTCAACTCAAGGGAAGATCAAAGCTACATCTAACAATCTCTCCATCAACTCAAGGTGATTCAAGCTCATATCTCAATCCATCAACCTCCAAGGAAGAGTAGAAGCAAGCAAGGCTAATAAGGAAGATCAAAGGAGGCTGCAAGGGTGTGTTCAAGGGAGAGGAGTTCGAGTACTGTAACTGTGAACAGTACTCCGGGAAGAAGTTCTTCATCAAATCCTCAAGAGATTCAAGCTCTAGCAAACCTCAGACAAGATCCTTTCTCTTAAGCATATTCTATATCTTGTTGAGTGTTTTTCATAAGTTGTTCGTATTCCATTTCTATCAAACACTTGAACTTGAGAATCGTCCCTACCGGTGGTTAGTAGGAAGGCAATCGGAGGCTGTCCGATTTGCGGTGTTGACGTCCCTACCGATGGTTAGTAGGAAGGCAATCGGGAGTTCTCCGATTTGCGGTGTAGCCGTCCCTCCCGGCTTTGTGTGTAGGAAGACAGAAAGTGGGCTTTCTCTGTTCTGTGATTGGGGCGTGTCCCCGGTCAAGCTGTGAGTCAGCAAGGAAACCTCACCGGGTTTTGGTGAGGGGTGGACGTAGGTTACGGGGTTGCAACCGAACCCCCTTAAAAATCTCTGTGTTGTGGGTTGTTTATCGTGTGTGATTGATCTATATCTTCTAACCCCATTCATAGGTTCGTGTGCTTCCATACTTGGTTAGATTGTTCACACACATATGCACTTTGAGTAATCAACATATCACACACACACGCACGGTTGTTGCAAGCTATTGCATGCTCTAGTGTTATGCTTTATGATCCCTGCACTACAAGACTTATTTCTTTCAAGATCACAAATGTGCTTAAAGGAGTGTGGACGTTTCATAGCTTGTAATCCAAGTCTTTTCATTTGAGCCACTCTACTTAATTCCGTTGTGCATTGTCCCTAAGTGATTCATTCACTTTATAAGAGTGGTTCATGCTTCCGCTAGCTAAGAGTTTTTAAATAGGCCAAAACTTTTGATAGGATCTATTCAACCCCCCCTTCTAGATCCGTTTACACCTCGCGGGACCCAACAGTAGTAACATGAAGCATCAAATTTACTAGTGGCATAGTTTCTACCAAATGAATTCCTAGAATGCATTGCTTCACCAGCATGCTCATCTTCAAGCAATAATCTGCAATCATCCATTACATGCCCTATCTTGCCACAATAATGACATGAGTCATTCTTATCAGATGCATACGAATAAGTAAATGAGTTATGAGTAGTATGCATTGACCCATCAGATGCACCAGAGCTGGCAAATTTCAAGACACAAGTAGGGACCTTTTTGACCTTATTTTTCTTACCATCATTGTTCAATTGTTTACCCTTGTCTCAACTTTTGTTTGTTTTTCAATTTTCAGGGCCTTGAATTGAAATACAGATGATGAAGGTGTTTTAGAAGGCACATAGCAGCTATTGAATGAGGTAGATGGGTCATTTTTAGGTTTCCTCTTGATGACCACATTGTGACCGTGACCTTCCTTCCGAACATTAAGCTTTGTTCCAGGAATCTTATCAGAATTGCTCTTTCCTTCAATGGATTTTGACAATGTGCTTTTAGGACCCTGGATTTCAGATTTTAAGGAGGCTATGTTATCTTCATAGCCAATGATCTCGGTTTCACAAGAGCTAATATGCTGATGCAGCTCAGCATTCAGACTCTGTAAGGTTTCAATTTCTTGTGTGTGCTCTTCCTCACTATTAATCTCATCCTCCTTCATCACACATTTTCCTTTCTCAATGGTCAGCTATCTTTTTGACATGACCGTATTCAAGACCATGAGTTTCTTGTTTTGTTCCTTCAACTCTTTATTTTCAAGTTTCAGTTTATTCAATTCAGAATTAACCTTACTAAACTCTTGCAAGCTCATTAGATGTTCATCATTCTTCTCATTCAGCTTGTTCTCCAGTTCATATATCTTGTTTAAACATGTTTGATTCTTATTTTTTAAAGACACAATCTATTCCTTACAGTTATGAATATCTAGCATACATGCATCATAAGATTGTTTCAGATTTGGACAGTTTTCACAAGAGAGTTCAGATTTATACTGTTCAATCATTTTCTTCAATCTTTAATTTTCAGATTTTAATTTCGTACATCTATCAGTAAGTTCTTCATTTATATTCCATAAATCATCAAGCAAAATTTCTTCAGATCCAGAGCTTACTATGGATGACGATTCCTCCTGTTGATCAGAGTGGTGATCACCCCGGTGGGCCATTAAGCATTGATCCCCTTGCTCTCCATTTGTAGCAGTTATTCTATCCAAGATTTCTCTTCCAAAAGCGCACCTGAGAACAAAAGGAAATCTGTCAGTATTAACTGTAGCTTTCAAAATGTTAAGAGCTATGACATTATCACGGTTCTTTGCTCTGTCCTCTCTAGACCACTTGGTCTCATTATGAGGTAATTGGTGTGGGCCTTTTGAAACCAAACTCCATAGATTAGGATCAATGGAATTTATATAAACAAATAGGCCGCCTAACCAATTACTAAAATTAGAACCATCAAACGCAAACGGACGAGCCATTAAGACAGATAGCAAATAGATTCAATGCACAAAGCAATCGATAAGAGATGCACCAAAAGTGAAAAAGCACCGAAGATAGCAAGATCCTCTACAGATCGTTGGATCTGGAAAGTCAGAGACCTGCTCTTATACCAATTGTTGGGTGCAAGGCTCAGATTCAGAAGGGGGTTGAATGAATCCCATATTTAAAATATAGTCTGATTAAAACCTATAACAGAACAATGATGCGAAATTAACACAAATAGGTGCCTTGTATGACACAGGTGCTCTCTTTGAACGAAGTGGAAAGATCAGATAGACTGAACTACTGATCTACTCACTATGAGCTGGTGAATAGACCCAACTTCAATCAATATGCGATGTGCGAATAACCTACTCACTAGATGAAAGAACACATCCAGCCTAAGCATTCATCTAGCGAAACATAATAGACAATCAAACCACTGCACAAAAGATTTTTAAGGTGGTTCGGTCCTCCAGACCTACGTCCACCCCACACTCAAACCAGAGTGTGGATTCTGCTGCCAAACAGCTTGAAAACCACTGGGTGACACAGCTTGCCTACAAACCGCTGACTAACAGCTTGACCGTTGGGCATTATAGCTTCGCCATCCGCTGGGGCTACAGCTTAACCCGTCCAGAGGAATCCTCCTCTGCCCGCTGAGCAACACAGCTTGCTCTGCTGACTAACAGCTTGAATAAAGGTTCAAAAGAAAAACAAAAGATGATAAATCACAGCGACAGAAAGCTGTAAACGATGCAACATAGATGTGGCTCTCATGGAGCTGACTGGCTTGGAGCTGATCCAAAGTCTAGTGAAAACAAATCTTCCGATGAACCTGTTCTTCTTCCCCTAGAGCTTTCTACTTCTCTCTTCCTTTCTTTCTCTTCTTCTGCTTCTCTATACTTCTCTACTGCTCACTCTTTTCTTCTTTCTTTGTCTTCTATCTGGATCGTACAAACTCTTTCTACTTCTACTTTTCTAATGAAACTTTTGATACTCTCTGCACGAGCATCTTCTCTAGATGGAGAAGTCTTCTTTTTATAGCAAGAGCAGATAGGTGGGCGTGTGTCCTCCATGAATTCCCGCCCTAGCGCCTTGAACACGTGGCGGCATTTCAGACTGCTGCACTACACGTGTCACGATCCTGGCACTTCCTCCATTCTTGGATCACGTGCCCTTCTTAAGCTCCTCGAGCAGCAGTCTTGTGGTGTTTCTATTTGTTTTGGGTCATCCTCCGGTGTTTCTATTTGTTTTGGCTTGTCCTTGTGGTCTGCCTGCTTTCCCGTGGATGTGTCCTGACATTCTATGAGGACTAAGACCACGTCATGAGACAGTCAGGAGTCTTCTTGCTTGTAGTAGGATTTTCTTTCCTATTGTCGAATAATCATTGTCTTATTCCAGTCAACCTGGGGTTACCCAGTGGTTGACAGGTAACTTGGTGTGTGTCTCGACGGTTCTGTCCAGTTCGAGACATGGTTCTGGCTGTAGTGAGGTATCATCCTACCTCGGTCTACGTGTCCAGGTGTGTTGAGGGTCCTCGGTGTTCCCTCAGGTCTCCGCGTGTCGTTTCCTTCGACATCGTCATTTTCTCTGGCTTAGGATTAGACCGATTGGCGGCTTGTTCCGCTGTCTGTGACGATCTTGCCTCCGAGTCGTCCGACTCAAAGATTGTTACGTGAGTAGGTCTAGTTGAGTTGTCCTGAGTTTGTTGGCAGTGGCTATGCTGCCATTGGTGCTTCGAAGTATGTGTGACAGTGCTCTCTTGCATGTTTGTACTTCTGCACTCGTGTTTTGAGTCTTCGTGTCATGTGAGCCTTCACTAGTCATAGCCTTACGTCACGTTATGATGTGACGGCTCTTGTAGCGGGGCACTTTCCCAGTTTACGGTTCATAAGTTAGTTCCGTGGGCCCCCGGTCCAACCGTAGCATCCTTCAGAGGGGGAATACTAACTAGAGGCCTGGCTTAGGCAGTGGGCCAGTGTGTGCACACGTGGTCAGGGGCTTGGGACTCACGTCAACGGGCGTGACCCTGACTAGTCACTTGCGACTGTGGTTACTATTCTGGTTCTGACAGTGTCTTAGTCTCTGCCTAACTTGGGCATAGTAGACGAGATGCTCGTAGGCACAGCATAAGACATCAGTGGATGCATCTGGCTGTTCTTCTAGTGTGGGGCACACCAATCACGTGGCACGTGACTCTTCACGTTTATTATGCGTTGTGACCTTCCGGGTTAGCCCTCTCATGGCCGTACTCGAGGTCAGTGTCCTGTCATATGCATGACATTCTAGTCATGTGTGGGGCAGTGTGCATGACATTCTAGTCGTGTCGTCTGGGTCTTCGTCTGTCTAGGTCTTCCTAGGTCTCTTGTCAGGTTTGCAGGTCCCTCGTAGCATCGACAGTTCGGAAACTCCTAACTTCATCAGCTCAGAGTCGCCTTCCTGTTGCTACTTGGAGTAGTTTGGGGTGCCGAGGTCAGTTCGGCAGCCGCTTGTCTGGTACGGGTTCTTCCCCTCTTCCTTAGCTTGCTCCCTACTCCTGTTCCCGTCTGTTCTTCTACTACTTTCTAGCGTAGCTTTACAGTTTTCTAGTGGTAGTTTTCCTGCTTTGCTACTACTGCTATTTCGTTGTTCTATGTTACTGTGTGTTTTTTTGTGGGGATCCGCGTGACCCCTACTGGGCCAGTGACATGAGGCTCACCCCTGCTTTTCAGGTGGGTGGCATCTTCTGCTTCTATGGTTCCTGGTGTGGCGAGTTCGTGGTTGCCAGCGGTACCTGCGTCGGGCTTCCCCCGACTTACAGGGTATGTCTTTTCTTTTCTGTTGACTGTACTGCTAGACTTGCTGTCTTTAGCTTTGGACTTGACTCTGGTATATAATTGTTAAATTTAAACTATTAATTAAAAAGTAATTTTATTTTCGCTACTTTAGCAAACCGATCTAATGAAATTTAATTGCTCACTGTTATATCTCTGTGACTTCAATGTACTACATGACAATCCTTTTCCCTTCGGTGCTTTATCGCTCTTAGGAGGCTTCACGAGTTCCAAGTGGTATCAGGTGCATTCGATAGTCCTATCGGGTATATCTGGTACCGGGATCCGGGTCGTCACAGTTGGTATCATAGACTTGTTGTGTGAAGTACATCGGAATCCGAGATATACAGTCACCAGAGTCTTGAAAGTCTTGTACAGTCGGCCAGCTGAAGGTTGGTTGAATTGCTGGCGTTAGATTTTGTGATCATGTATCACTTCATTTTTCACGTGTTGTCTTGTGCGTGCTGTCCTGGCATTGTACGAGATGGCCCTGCTCTCGTCAGGATGTGACGAGGTGCTTCTTTTCCGTTGTAATGTCTATCTCGATCATGTTGTACTTGGCAGTATTCGTCGAAAGGCTCAAATCTGCAGTACTTTGTTCGAGGTTTTCTCGTATGTTGTTCAGGTTGCTGTTGACTCTTAGCGTTGGTCTGAGGGCCGTACACGTTCTCACGTTGTTTTGGTCATCCTAGCCTAAGTTTGTTCAGCTCCTGATGTGTTTCACTTCTGTTGAAGTGCTCGACTAGATTGCTTCGATTGAGAAGATGCGCTAGCGACCTAGGATTTTCCCTTCCTGGTGAGCTTCTGTTGATTGAGCTTGATGTTTCTCATCCTGTTTGGTGGAGTCTTTTTTGAGGTTAGCCTTGGAATTGCTACCTTAGTGATGCCTTTGTCCTGTGTCTACTTAAGTGTGGACCGCTTTGTTTTGAGCCTGATCTGCTCCTTGTTCTACGGTTGCTTGGCTTTGGACTCCATCAGGGTGTTAAGAGCTGTCACGCACCGTATTTGTCGTGCCGTGTCCAGCGGCCAACGTGTTGTGAAGGCTCATTAATCATTTCAGGACATAAGGGTAAGCTGAGATTAGCATTTTTCTTCGGGCTTTGTGCTGATGCTAGTACTCTTTTCCTTGCACTTAGGCTTTTTCTGATCGGTCGGTCGCAAGATCAGTACTCGTGGCATGCTACATTGCGATTTTCATGGATTGCGATGGCGCCTGGCATGTGCTGAGATGCGGATGCCGAGTTATTTTCTGATTCTTGTGTGCGTTGGATGAGTGCGCAGCGGAAGCATGTGGGCTAATAACCCACAGGTCGAGGATCTTTTCGTAAGATTCTGGCTGGTCGAGAGAATTGCTTCTTCTCGATGTGACTTCATCTTGGCTCCTTATGCCTTGATGTTGTCTGCTGCCGTGATGTTGTTGGTAGTTTTTCTAGTGTTGGCATCGGCATTTGTGAGTGTTCGGGAATTTGTCGGCATTCCTGTTGATTGAGTACCCTCTGCTCCTCTATTTTCTCTCTTGGGTGTTGTGTTCTCGAGGTGTGGTCGTAGTCCTTGAGATGCATTCCCCGAGATTGTCGTTTCTCGTTGTCGTGGGTCTGTGTCCTATACGGAGCCGGAATCCTACGAGTGCTTCCGTTGTTGATTTTGTAAGTGCTGTTTCTCTATGGTTTTGTGTGTCTATCATTAGCACTTTGTGGACCAACTCTTGTCGGTTAGCTTTGTTGTACTCTTATCTCCTGGTAGAGTTAGCTTGTGACTCGATCAGATGTAATATCTGAGTGAGGACTTACTTGATTGTGCCCGTGGTCCGGTGCTGTTGTCTTGCCGTTGTTTTGGCACGATCCCAAATGGTGGATTCGAAGCATGCGGTTGAGTTCACGTTGTGGTTTTCGGCGCGGTTTAGTCGCCTCGGCTCTCGGTTTCTTTGGTGGAGGTAGGGAGACGGATCGCCACTTCCTCCTTCACGTTTTACCTACTTTTGCGCGTGGATTGGTGCTCGAACGGGCTAGATCGGGCCAGTTCTAGCAAAATCATCATTTTCGCAGTTTCTAGGGTTCACCGAAAAATAGAAACCATTCTTAGCATAATTAGTGTGAAAATGACCGCTGGGATGTCTAGATCCCATTCACGTAGGTTTCGTAGTGTTTGGTCGTCATTCGGGGGCGGTAGGAGTCCGGGAACCTCGGTGACTCGTTTAGGGTCGATTCGTCGGAATTGCCCCGATCTCGCTATTTAATGCGTGCATGTGGACTTTTTAGCTTCCAGAAGTTATTTTTCGTCGTGAGGCTTTGTTTCCCCTGCGCTTCGCGTGAACGGGGACTGGAACGGGTCGATTTGGCCATTCCACTATTTTTCCTGCCGTGATGGTGTAGTAGTCGTTCCAGTGACTGCCAGAGGTCTCTGACGGCCCTACGATAGACTGCCACAGCCGTTGGTCGTTTCGGTTCTTCGAGGCTGGGTCAGTGTGACGGCCCAATGTAGGACCATCACATGACTCTGACGCGCCTATGTTGGTGCGTCACAGCCTGGGCATTTCTCGAAGACTGTGTCTGTCGGTTTTCTCTGACGGCCCATCCCTTGTGCGTCAGGGCCTTGTAACGCACCTTCCTTAGACCGTTACATGTTGTTTGACCAAGTTTGACTGGCTATGTCGGTTGGCTCTAACGGCCCAACCTCCATGTGCCAGGGTGCTGTAACGCGTCCATATTGGACCGTTACATGCTGTTCATTCGAGTCTTAGGCTTAGGTCTGTTGGCCCTAACAGCCCAATATGGGTGCGTCAGAGTGTGTAATGCGCCTATAGTAGGTCGCTACAGTACTGTTGTTGGGCGTGATGGCCTATTCTATTCTGTGTCCGTCCGTGTGTCGGTCTGTCTTAGGTTTATGTTCTAGGGCGGTGTCTGTGTGTCAGTAGTGCTCTAGATCGGTCAGTTCATGTGACTGGGTGCGGTCTCTTCCTTGACTACGACGGTTCCCTAACGACTCAATCTAGAACTGCCAGTGTCCTTATCTCTGGTCGCGTAGCGACTTTTCCTTGACTGTCGGGTCTACCTAGCGGTTGAGTGACGATTCGCTTTGCCCAGAGTGTCATCCTCTAGTGTTTCTATTTGTTTTGGCTTGTCCTTGTGGTCTGCCTGCTTTCCCATGGATGTGTCCTGACATTCTATGAGGACTAAGACCACGTCATGAGACAGTCAGGAGTCTTCTTGCTTGTAGTAGGATTTTCTTTCCTATTGTCAAATCATCATTGTCTTGTTCCAGTCAACCTGGGGTTACCCAGTGGTTGACAGGTAACCTTGTGTGTGTCTCGACGGTTCTGTCCAATTTGTGACATGGTTCTGGCTGTAGTGAGGTATCATCCTACCTCGGTCTACGTGTCCAGGTGTGCTGAGGGTCCTCGGTATTCCCTCAGGTCTCCGCGTGTCATTTCCTTCGACATCATCATTTTCTCTGGCTTAGGATTAGACCGATTGGTGGCTTGTGCCACTGTCTGTGACGATCTTGCCTCCGAGTCGTCCGACTCAAGGATCGTTACGTGAGTAGGTTGAGTTGCGTTGTCCTGAGTTTGTCGGCAGTGGCTGTGCTGCCATTGGTGCTTTGAAGTATGTGTGACAGTGCTCTCTTGCCTGTCTGTACTTCCACACTCATGTTTTGAGTCTTTGTGTCATGTGATCCTTCACTAGTCGTAGCCTTATGTCACGTTACGACGTGACGGCTCTTGTAGCTGGGCACTTTCCCAATTTACGGTTCTTAAGCTAGTTCCGTGGGCCTCCGGTCCAACTATAGCATCTTCGGAGGGGGAATACTAGCTAGAGGCCTGGCTTAGGTAGTGGGCCAGTGTGTGCACATGTGGTCAGGGGCTTGGGACTCACGTCGACGGGCATGACCTTGACTAGTCACTCGCGACTATGGTTAGTGTTCTGGTTCTAACAGTGTCTTAGTCTCTGCCTGACTTGGACATAGTAGACGAGATGCTCGTAGGCGTAGTATAAGACGTTAGTGGACGCAGCTAGCTGTTCTTCTAGTGTAGGGCACACCAGTCACGTGGCACGTGACTCTTCGCAATTCTCTTAGCGTTTCTTGTGCGTCGTGGCCTTCTCGGTTAGCCCTCTTGTGGCCGTACTCGAGGTCAGTGTCCTGTCATATGCATGACGTTCTAGTCATGTGTGGGGCAGTGTGCATGACATTCTAGTCGTGTCGTCTGGGTCTACGTCTGTCTAGGTCTTCCTAGGTCTCTTGTCTGGTTTGCAGGTCCCTCGGAGCGTCGACAATTCGGCAACTCCTGACTTCTTCAGCTCAGAGTCACCTTCCTGTTGCTGCTGGGAGTAGTTTGGGGTGCCGAGGTTAGTTCGGTAGCCACTTGTCTAGTACGGGTTCTTCCCCTCTTCCTTAGCTTGCTCCCTACTCCTGCTCCCGTCTATTCTTCTACTGCTTTCTAGTGTAACTTTATAGCTTTCTAGTGGTAGTTTTCCTACTTTGCTACTATTGCTGTTTCGTTGTTCCGTGTTACTGTGTATTTTTCAATGGAGATCCGCGTGACCCCTACTAGGCCAGTGACACGAGGCTCACCCCTGCTTTTCAGGTGGGTGGCATCTTCTGCTTCCGTGGTTCCTAGTGTGGCGAGTTCGTAGTTACCAGCGGTACCTGTGTCGGGCTTCCCCCGACTTATAGGGTACGTCTTTTCTTTTCTGTCGACTGTACTGCCAGACTTGCTGTCTTTAGCTTTGGACTTGACTCTGGTATATAATTGTTAAATTTAAACTGTTAATTAAAAAGTAATTTTATTTTCGCTACTTTAGCAAACCGATCTAATGAAATTTAATTGCTCACTGTTCTATCTCTGTGGCTTCAATGTACTACACGACAATCCTTTTCCTTCGGAGCTTTACCGCTCTTGGGAGTCTTCACAGGTTCCAAGTGGTATCAGGTGTATTCGATAGTCCTATCGGGTATATCTGGTATCCGGGATTCAGGTCGTCACATCCACTCTTGCTTTCATGATTGCAGATCTGCATGAGATTTAGTGGACAAACTGAAGACTACCTACCGTAAAAATGATGATCAATGCTTCATGGCCAACCGGAGTGATCATAGCAGTAATCATTTGAATGAGGATTCCTTATCTCAGGTAAGCTCCGGATCAGAAGAACCTTCATTTGATGACTTAGTAGTGATGTATGAAGAATTGCTAGAGTTGTCTAGGAAAATGAAATCTGAAAATAAAAGTTTGAAGAAAAAGATTGAACAGAATAAATCTGAATTCTCTTATGAAAGTTGTCCAAAGTTGAAACAATCTTATGATATGTGCCTGGTGATGTTCATAACAATAAGGAACAGATTTCATCTTTGAAAGATGAAAATCAAGAATGTCTGAACAAAATTTATAAATTGGAAGATCAACGGAATGTTAAAAATGATGAACATCTAATGAAATTGCAAGAGTTGAATAAGATTTTAATTCTAAAGTGGACAAATTGAAACTTGAGAATGCAGAACTTCAGAAGAATAATGAAAACCTTGTAGCTAGAATAAAAGAAATCAAGGAAGAAGCTTCAAGTATTTGTTCTATAGAGGCAGTTTGCAACACATGCCCTCTCCTAAAAGAACGTAATGAATGTCTCTACCTTGAAAATGAATGGCAGAGGAAATTGATTGTCTCTATTAAAGAAGTAAACACAAGCTCAAAAGAAGAAAATGATGAATGCGTTTTTCTAAAAGAAGTGATTGAAGATCTTTATTCTGAGATTGATATGCTGAAAAATCTGAATGCATTTCTAAAAGATTAAAATCATTTGTTGCTTGAAAAAGAAAAGGAAGTAGAAGAATCTGAAGAAACTCTGATAGATGAAAATAAAAAGTTGAAAGAGAAAAATAAAAAAACTCATGATTTTAAACACTGTTATATCAGAAAAATTGCTGACAATTGAAAAAGGAAAATGTGTTTTGAAAGAAACTGAAGTCAACAAGGAACAAGAGCTAAAACATGAGATTGAAACATTGAAAAATCTAAATGATGCACTGCATAAGCAGGTCATTTCATGTGAGACTGATATTGTTGGCTATGAACTTAATGTTTCATCTTTGCAATCTAAAATCCAGGATCTAAGAAATTCACTATCAAAATTTGTTGAAGGAAAATGCAACATTGATAAGATTCTTGGAACTAAGGTTAATGTTCAGAAGGAAGGATTGGCTTACAATTTGGTCAACAAGAAGAAACCTAAAAATAAGCTATCCACCTCTTTTGCCAGTTGTTCTGAGCCATCTAAAACACCTTCATCATCATTCTTTCAATTCAAGACTCAGAGAATTGAAAAACAAACAAAAGTTTTGAAAAGACTAAACAATTGAAAAAGAGTGTACACATGAATGAAGTCAAAGCTGTTCCTACTTGCTCTGTTAACTCCACTAGTTCTGTGAAATCTGATAGCTTAATGCATGCTGTTCATAAGTCTTTTAATCATTCACATGCACATACAAAAATTGATTCATGTTATTATTGTGGAAAAGTTGGTCGTAAAATGCATGAGTGTAGGATAATGGAATCAGATGAGTTGAATACTAAGAAAATCCATGCTGGGAAAACTCATGACAAATACCATGCATTTCAGAATAAGAAAACTCATTGCTCCCATTGTGAGAAGTTGGGCCACATTGCAGTCCATTGCTGGCATGCCCAAGGAAAGAAAGGTAATTCAAAACATGTAAATTTCTCTACAAATCAGAATGCTCTTGGTAGAAAAATCTTTGCATGCTTCGAATGTGGGAAAATTGGCCACCAAGCCTCTGAGTGTTGGCATATGAAAAGGAATAACAACATCTATGGCAGAAACAACATAACTCATGTCTACCCACAAAAATTCCATGCTTATACTGTAAAGAAAAATTAGAATGCTTTCATACATTGTTATTACTGTGGGAAAGTAGGACATGTTATGAATGACTACTACTTCATGAAATTTGATAATAAGAATGCTTGGAATTCTTGGATTACACCTGCCAGAGGTGTTACTCAGCTGACAGGACCCAAGAGTTCATGGGATCCATGATTCTGTCTTGCAGGTGTGCCTTGAAGAAAGAAATAAAAGGGGTAAATAAAATCAAGACACATAAAGGTCAGTTAACCCCATTCTCTACAATTGCTTGTTTTGACTATTCCTCTAAAAGTTTGACTATTTGATCAGAATGAGTCTTTAATTGCTGATTAAATGTCATTTCTTCAAATGATGCTGTTGATTGGTGTTATCTTGTAATGAGCACTGAATGTCTGATCATCTCCCATATAGATAGTTTCATGCTAAGAACCTGTTTATGTCAATCTATCATGCTCACAGTAGTTGCACAACTCTGCATGACCCTGAACATTGCATGTAAATTATGATTATCGTGAGCATATTCTTGCTACATTACTGTGTCTCTAAGAAAATAACTAATGTATGATTGTAAATCACTGCACTATGTGAGGGGGAGTTGAGGTGAACTGAGCAAGTTGGACTTCTAGAGGCGTACTCATCTGAGAGCACATGAGTCGTGATGTTCCACTAGCTGCACAGGTTGAGATGTAGATTTGCTGTGAGTTGAACTTCTATCTGGAACATGCATGCTTGTTTTGATTCAGTGGAATAGCTGCTGGTGTCTGAGTGTTGGTTCTTGAAAGAAAGTGATGTGCTAAATGTTGAGAAAGCTCATGGCTTGAAGAAGAGTTGGTAAAATTGTGTCCTTGGCTGGTTGGAAATCATTCCCTAATCTGATCCCTACTCTAATGTGGCTTTCTCTCCAACACTTCTTCTTACCCCAGTTCTAGTCTTCAAAACCTTCGTCTCATGAAGATTTCAGACTCTGTGATTTAGGGGGAGTAAAATTTAAAATGTGTGACCTTACCCATTTTCAATTGATTGGTTATCAAAGAATGCTCTGAAATAAAAATAAATTTACTGACTTTTACAGAAATATGATTCTCTATCTATAGGGATTAAATTAAAAAGTAAATTGTTTGCAATTATACCTGAATCAATCATCAATGGTCTTGAAATCATCTAAAAGTTGGATCTGATCAAAAGTTTTTCCAAAAATCTGAACATCACCAGTAATAAGTCAATCTGGTAAAAGACCTTATGCTTATATGGTTCTTATGTAATGTTCTAAGAAAAACTTGATTAAAAGACCAAGGAATACGCCATTAAAAGGAAAAATCAAAATCAGGTAGAGCAATGGCATTTCATTTGAGAAACTAACCGTCTATATCAAAGAAATATAGAGGTTATGTAATGATAATGAATGATTATCTATGTTCAAAAATTATAAAGCATTAAGGTATACTTCACTGAGTAATCATGGATTTTGGTGTCTAATCAACATGTTTCCTTGCATAAAAAGGTGGAGTATCACTAGAATGCGCAATCAACAAAATAAAAGTTCAATGGTAAAAATGGTTGACTCTGGGATCGTTTTCAATAAACTTAGATTGGTATAAGTTCAATATAAGAAAGTTTTTTTTAATCAGATTGCTCAGTGAAAATGATCAGTAAGGTTATTGGGTCAATGATTGAGCATTGTACTTCTTTTAGATTATTTCAGTTCCATTGATTTTCATTCAAAAGAATAAATGCAGACGGTTTTCGGTCTTCAATATAATCCCAATATACATAATATCATATAAGGGTAAAAAGAAGGCATTTTTATTTAAAGTAAGGGCATTCTAGGTATCCATATTTTGAAATAGGGTAAAGTCGAGAATTATTTTTAAAAGAAACCCTATTTACAGAGTATTCATTTCATTCTCCTCTCGACTCGAAGCATTCGTCCTCGGCCGCGAGTTCTTCGCTAGACTTATTCAAACCAATGCCCTAGTCTTCCCATTCTTCTCATTCTGCATTCTACTCTTCCTTGGTCCACCCTCCACCCTTCCTCCTTCACTGCATCCACCATGTCCTCTCCAGCCGCCACGAGCAAAGGTAAAAGGAAGGAAATGGAGGTACAACCACTGGAGGGTCATGAGCCAGCAAAGGTCGATGTGTCGTTACAGAAGGAGAAGAGGTTGAAGACAGCACAAGGTCAAGATAAGCGTAAAGAAAAGGTAGCAGATTCTGCACTTAAAGAAGAAGCTGTCTCCGCTGAGGCATCAAGACAAGCCGAGATAACTCTGGAAGCTGGAAAGATTTTTTTCCCTTGGTACGTGGATTTTCATGATCACAAAATTATTGCAAAATTTCCTGAGTTGATTGAAAATTTTAAATTTCAAAAATGGAAGAATTATTTGGGCAAGCATAGAGTATATTATCCCTGACTTGTAGCTGAGTTCTATTACAATCTAAAATATGATTTGGATCAGGCAAAATTGTTGTCTAGTGTCAAGGGGACTAGGATTGAAATCTCAAGGTATCTCCTACACAAAGCATTTAGATTACCAGAAGAAGGAGAAACTGAAAGAGAGTTTGTGTATGATTTTCATAATGCATATTCACTCATCACATATGAGCCTAGGAATCCCCAAGACAAAAAGCAAACAAAATTGGGTCAGTTCAACGCAAGCAAATTTTCTCCTCTATAGAGATTGCTGCATCACATACTTACTACCACGATTAGTCCACAAGTTGGAGGAAGAGGAAGACTGACCGACACTCAATGATTCATTCTATATTGTTTGCTGAAGAGAATCAGAATTTGTTTCCCAGAAACAATTATTCGGATAATGAGAACTTGCAAAGAGTCTAGAAGACATTTGCCATCTGCAGCCCATTTAACAGCTTTATTTAAGAAGGTAAACATCTCTTTAGAAAATGAGGTTTCAAGAGAAATTCCAAAGGTTAATGTGTACAATATGGATTTCATTGATAAGTTCTTGAAGTTGAAAGATACTGATTCAGAGAGTACTCCTGCTGCAATTCAAGGAAAGGTTAAATCAGAAAAGTATGTTCCTTTGAAGAAGAAGAGAAAAATTCATGTTGATACATTGTCAGAACAGCACCCTCAAGTTCCTCAAGAAGAAACCCCTCCTAGGTCAGCTAAAAGAGGTCAAACAATAATGCAACAAGCTGAAGAAACAATTGCTGAACAACAAGAAGATGTTGGAAGAGAAATTGAAAAGGAAACTGCTGATGAGCCTGCTGAGAAGAACCTTAAAGACCTACATTTAGAACAAGAAATCCATGAGTTGAACCTAACTGATGCTCAAATAGTACAACAGTTGGATCAAAACATCAATGATCTATTTGATAAATTTGGAGTGCAATCTGAGCAAGTATAGCAAATAGATCAGGATCAACAAGAGGAAGAACAGCCAAGAGAAGTTGCTGAACAGGAGGCAGAATCAGAACGTATGGAAGAGGAAAGAGAAGAAGAAACTGCCTTAGATGAAGAATTGTTGGCTGAAATGGTTACCGAGATTATGAGAGAAGAAGCTGAGAAAGTTTTTGAAGAAATTGCTGATTTAGTGGTTAATGAACGGGAGGATGAACCACAGGAAGCTAAAGAAGCTACTGAAGAAGTTCCACAGGAGCAACCACAAGCTCCAGCTCCTGGGGTAGCTGAGGAAGACACACAAGAATATGTTATGGGTCTTGCTCCTCATTATAGAATGTATCCAAGAATGTCTTTTGCTCTATCTCCATCATATGGTCCTCATTTCGGGGGAATGATTGGTCTTGGTATACCACCCCCTCTGTCTTCTAAACAGCAACCTGCCTATCATATTGAATTTCCAGACTCTAATGCCTCTTCATTTAGTTCACCTGGAACAAGTGTTGAGCCTAACATTGCAAAAATGCTGACTAATTTGACACAAATAGTGATGAATCAGAATGAAGTGATGAATGCACAATTTCTTTTCACAAACTTTAATCTGAACAGATTAAATGCTAGGATGCAACATATGAAAAACATTGTGAAGACTCAATGGATACATTTTATGTCTGAGAAACAAAGGACTGATGCAGCATTGCGAGAGCTTTTGGAATCTCTGATGGGAGTATGCAACAGGGTTGGAGAAATGGTGAGTAGCATGCAAGATACTCAAGCTACATCATTCAGCAAGCTCACCAAAGTTCTTGACCACAATTTTGATCTCAAGATTGAATTTGAAAAGATGAAGACTACTGTGAACAAAATTGCAGCAAGTCAGCAGGAGATCATTAATACATTTAAAGCTGTCCAGTCTCAATTAGAGCACCTCTCAGAGAATATCAGACATGTTATCACAAAATAAGACTCCTGCTCTTCCCTCGTGGACAGATTAGGGAGTATGGTACATCACAGGTTTGACGAGTTGGCAAATTCCATCAGAGACTTTCAGGCCTCCGTGATGAATAGACCTTCAGCCCCAAGTTCTAGCTCTACACCATATCCAAGAGACCGGGGAGGCTACAGAGGTCCATATGGTCACTAATTTTCAAGTGTTCCCCATTCTTTTTGCTAATGACGAAGGGGGAGAATGGTTTTGGAGTCATGTTATGAACTGATACAAATGTGAAGGCTTGGTACTCTGTACGGGAAGGGAAAAAACAACTCCCATTGTACATGTGATGATTAGTCATACATTAATTTCATTTTTCTTTCTGAACACAGAAATGTTAGCATTGCGGCTGTTTTGTTGTTTCTTGAATGAACATGACTTACTGAGTTGATTGTTAATTTCATTCTCAGAATAATACATGACTCACAGTTGTCATCATCAAAAAGGGCAAGATTGTTGGAACCCTGGTTTTGATAAATGACAATCTATGAATTATGTTAAGATCAAAATGCATTAAAGTCTTCTGCATTGTCAGATTGCATTCCCTCTATAGCAATTCTGGTCATTTAGCAGCTGGTATGTGCACCCTTATTTGGTTCGTTCAGCATAGTTAGTGCACATCCATGTTCGTTCTGCATCAGGTCAGTGCATATGTCCACTAGGTTGCATTAAAGGTCTGAACATGACTCGTATACATCATCACAAGGTTTGTGCATGTTTGTGTCTAAGGGACACACGGTCGGTGCAATCACTGTTGTTGCACGCAAATGAGTCGGTGCAACTTGTTGTTGTTGTACCTCGAACAAGGTCGATGCATTACTTGTTTCACTCTTGCAACCTTTGTGTAAGTTTCGCATCGTACACGACCTAACTCGGTGCAATCACTGGAGAGGTCGGTGCAAGTTTTAGTCTAACTATGCACATAAAGTCTTAGCATGTTACGTTCTTAGCATATGGAGTTGGTGCAACTCTTGCACAGATTAACATAAGGTTCGTGTATAGAAGTCAATGCATCTTTCATGTTTTGTTAAGTCTGAGTCAGTGCATTCGCTTCATTCTAAAATTCTGCGTTAGTCTGTGTTGCCACTCTCATGGAGTTAAACGTCAGGTCTGCTTTAGCATGAAGTGAGGTCTGAGCTAGCGTGCATATAGGTCTGTGCATTCATGTCCGTGCACATTGCCTTGGCAGATCCAAGTCGGTGTAATGCTCAGTTCGCATGTTTAAGTCTGTGCACTTCACTATGCAAGGTCGGTGTAATTCTTGCATCAGACTGGCATGGCATAAGGTCGGTGCAACCTTCGTTGAAGTTGGTGCACGCAGCACCTCATGCATACACGGTCGGTGCAAGTCTTGACTTGTGCTAACCAAGTCAGTGCACATCCTGTGCTACCATGCATATCGTCAGTACATATCTTGCCGATCATCGTCTAAGGTCTGTGCAGCTCACTGTACCACAGCGAGGTAAGTCTGTGCAATCTTGATTTCTTGTATATGTAAGGTCCGTGCATCTTAGGCTAAGGCACATTGGGTTGGTGCATTCTTTGCATCATGCACACACGATCTTCTTACACTTCAATTAATGTCTGTACATGATTCTCATATCACCTAATAGGGTCTGTGCATGCTCTTCACATAGATTAATAAAGTATGTGCATTCTCCTTGCACGTCTGAACAACTGATGTTTTCTATGTTTGTTGACAGGGACTACACTGAAGAAGGATCCTAGAATCAAGACAAATGCTCGTGACACGTGGAAAGCTATCAGGTTCGGATGCTACCACGTGGCCCTGAATCTTCAGGTCTGGATGAAAAGGTTGGGTGGGAAATGTGTTCTCCACACGCCCTTCTCACATGGGCTTTATGTAAATAGAAGACCCAGCGGTGTCTCTACTATTGAGGGATTTTTTGGAGATTCAAGAAAGTGAGAGGAAGAAAAAGAGAGAAAGAAGAAAAAGACAGAGGAAGAGACGACTATGAAAGTAGAAGAAATTGTGAGCTGAGTGAGTGAGATCAAGAGAAGAAAGAGGAGTTCCTGAAGATCTGTTCTACTGGCCCTTGGATCAGATCCAAGCCAGTCTGCTCCTGCTAGAGCTATATTCTTATGTTTTATTTCCAGCTTTCTGATGCTGATTGTCCTAGTGTTTTTTTTTTAATTTTTCATACTCTCTCTGAGTTGTGTATCAGCGGTTAGCAAAGCTGTAAGGCCCAGCGCAAGCTGTTAGTCAGCGGATTGTAGGCGAAGCTGTAAGGCCCAGCGTAAGCTATGTATCAGTGGTTGGCGAAGCTGTAAGGCCCAGCGCAAGCTGTTAGTCAGCGGATTGTAGGCAAGCTGTGAGGCCCAACTGATTAAGCTATGTATCACCAGAAGCCACACTCTGGTTGGAGTGTGGGGTGGATGTAGGTCAGCAGACCGAACCACCTAAAATATCTTGTGTCGTGTGATTGACTACTCTTCTGTGTGTGATTGTTGATGATCATCTAGATCCCTTATATTTGTATGATTTCTAGTGATTAATCAAGGTGTGCATCTCTGGTGTTTGAGGAATTGTCCATTGAACCAGCCATTATAATTTCATACACTTTAAATTGGGCTAAATATTTTAAAAGATCCATTCACCCCCCTCTGGATCTTCGTCTATCTCAATATACGCACCTAACATGTTCCACCTTCTTCACCTCCACAACCGATTGTACCACCTCCTATAACTCAAGTCTCCCTTGTTATTCCTTCAATTTTTACAGACATCATAGTTTACGCAGCCCCTCTGTCACGCCCCGAGATATATTTACAGCGGAAGTAATATCGGGGACGTGAATAGCCATCTAGTACGCCACAAGCGAGCAATAAAATCAGAGCACTAACACATTCACACATAAAAGGGTATGCACCAGATAATATACTCAAAGCTTCACTTTATTGAATAATGTTCAAGTACAATGATAATTGACTCATTTCACTAGACTCAAATAAAGGGAAAAGTACATAGACTCGACGTGACTCATAACTCTACTAGGTCTTTGTTGACACCCATTTTTTACCGATAAGTTGAGTCATTTCTCTTACCATCATTTGTTAATGTCTCAAGTTGTCCATTACTTGTTGGGTTATTTCCAGGCAGCATATTGGACCTTTTTTGGGTACCTCCCTCCCGGACTTGGTCTGCTTCAATTCGGGGCTTAATGGGCCTTGATTTTGCTTGATTTATCACATTTCATTGATTTTTGAGTGTCCAGCCATTGCGCGGTCTATCGTTTCACCGCTCAATAACTGAGCAGTTGATGATGAACCATGTATCTATTTATTGGATATTAACGTGATTTTCTGAATTTCCACCGATAAGCTTTTGAACGGTTCATATGTAACCGTGCAACATAATTGAACGGTATGCGTATGTGTAAGACCCCGAATTATTTTATTAGATTTAATATATTTATTTAGCTCTTGTTAATTAAGAATTGAATTTCTATTGATTTAATAATTGAATTTCGGATTTATTAATATTTAATTCCTTAGAATTAGAATAGTGATAATTTCGACCACCTTATAAAAATCCAGAAAAAATGGTAAATAGATTAAGGTCGAGGTAGATAACAACTTTTCCTTCTGGCATTAGGCCATTGTAAATCCGTGGGAAGATCTATTTAGAGTTTAAACCCAAAAGTGCACACTTTTGACCCATACCTAACCCTTGGATTAAAACACGAAATTCGACCTCAATACTCAACCAAATGATCTGAAATCAGTGGCAAATGGAAGGCCACAATGTAAGGAACATTTACCCTCAATCAATTTGAGGTAAACCTAGCCCCAACACGTGCTGCCGACATAGTTTGGTCAAGTCAAAGATTTCGGCGCCGTTTCTAAACACGTAGCTTGCAGCAGCGAATACTCCCAACTCCGAAGGCTCCAGAAGCTCTATGAGCTATCAAAATGAAGCCCTACGAGTCTTCTTTCATTTGGCTGCTGTGGGGTTCACTGAAGTTTCAGATCTGGGGAGATCTAGCTCGAATTATGGAGGTGGGTCAGCAGGCCGTTGGCTTCCCTTCATCCTTCTTTGATCCATCGATTGAGGTAGGAATTCTCAACCAAATCTTGATCATGAGTATAGCAAATTGTTCCTCTCATTGAGCTCTATCCATTGGTGGCAAAAGCCCCAATTTTCATTAGGTATCCGTGGAGAAATCGAGCTTTTTGTGAGGTGCTATCCAAGTGTTCTTCATCCTAGGGTTTGAGTTTTCTCTCTCCGATTTGAGGTAGGTGTAACAGACCAAACTCTAATTAATTTATATGATGTAATAAGCATGATATTAGCTTTCATTTCACGTAGAAAGCCCTAAGTTTCATGAAGCATACTTATAGAATTTCTGTTTATAGTAACAGCATATTTTAGACCTAGTTCGATGTGTTCATCCGAAGTGATTTATGATTTCGAAGTATTAATCTTAATCCTCATGAACCATATCTTATATGGTTGGATTCACCATCGAAGTAGCTTTCATTTGAGCCAAGAAGCCCCAAATGCCATTCTGTATGTAGAGAGAATTTAACGTTTTAGTCACAGCATGTCAGAATTAAAGTTTCATGTGTTCTTGACTTAATAGATCTCGATTCCAGCAATTGATCATGCAATTGACCTTGTAGACAGGTAGAGTTTTGTATTAGCTTTCCATTGATACCAAAATCTCCTTATTTGGAGCTCAATCCTAGTAGTTATTAACGTTTTAGTGCAACCCTAGCAATCACCTTGTTCCCGGCGTTCACCGGACGCGGCAGGGATGACCGGAGACGACCCAGAGATGGGCGGTCTTACAATAGACCGTCCAACTCCAGCCCATCTTTTGACCAATTTTGACCCTAGCATGCCCTTATATAAACGGTTTTTCAAGAACCACTCATCCCAGGATGAACGGTTCCACAGGAACCACATATCTAGATGAAAGGTCCCTGACAGACCACATATCATTGAACGGCCCTGCACTGGCCGCACATCCCAGGGGATGGGCGGTTGGTACAGAGCCACCCAACCCCTTGGGCGGCCCAGGAGGAACCGCCCAAACCCTTGGGCGGCCCAAGGAGAACCGCCCATGTCCCTGTGTCACAGGGTGACCCCTGTTCGGCCCCTGAATGCCCAGTTATATGTGCGGTCCATATAGAACCGTTTATCCTTTCAGAGAGGGACTTAATACTTGTTCTAAGGCATTCATTTGCATGTCATTAATGATAATTAGTGAAATAGAAACTCATTTAATAACTAATTAAATATGCAACTAAATTTACGATTATTGCTTGTTATTCGTGCTTACGCGACTTACACGAACTTGTTATCATCTTAAATTACTTTTCTTGGCATCTTGGGTTAATATATAACCAAATCACTATTAAATTGGCTTGGCATTAGGATTAATATGACTATTTAGCTTGCTGATTAGCTGCTGTAGTACAGTGGAACAGCATGTTTAACTTTCCGACTTTGCACGAGCCGATTGGCCGATTAGCGTACTAGTCTCGGTTCTACCCCGGAAACTCTATCCGGTGGTCTTACCGTCATCTTGGAACATCATTATAATCATGATTAGAATCTGTTTAACACCAGCATACCTTGTTTTATGAGTTTAAACCGCTGGGTTAAGTCTTGGATCAAATCGGACGACCCGAGGCATGCGCGGTTAGTATTTGACCGCATAACCTCTTCGGCGGCCCGATCGTGACCGCATATCTTTATACGGCCCAGTATGGACCGTATATCTTGTTCTTGGGCCTCACTGTCTTTTAGACATGAGCGGCCCATATTGCACCGTTCTTACCTTAGGGCGGCCCACTGTCAGCCGTTCTTTTCTTGACTTCGTGGGCTGAGTTTCGGTCCAGTTCCTGTACGTACGGTCCTGTATGAACCGTATATACCCATCGAGCGGCTCCGTTACGACCGCACATCTCTTGAAGATGAGTTTGACTGTGTTTTGTACTCTTGAATCCAAGGACAAGGTTAGTCCTTTAAATCTGAACTTATGGCAGAAATTCCTCTGATTAATTGGCCATTGACTGAATGTCTGGACGGATGGGACGTTGGGCCCAGTACATCAATGCCATCGCATCATAAGGGCCCAGTCTGGTCCTGGGGGGAGCGCCCGAAAGTTAGTGAGCCCATGGGATGTTAATGACAAGGTGGGGCATTGCACCAAGTACTTGCTTGAGTGTTGGCGTCTATGACAAAAATCTCTTGTTACTTGATCATGATTGGATTGATATTATTGCTTGTTGGCCAATTCCTTACTACTATCTCTTGTTATATCTCCTGTTGTAAATTCTTGTATTTGTTATTCTTGTTAATCATTATCAATTATATATTTCTTGACCTTGCAAGATCTTGTTATTACCGTTGTTTCATTATATCATCATTACCTTTTCATTGCATTATCGTTTGTATCATGACATTTTGAAAATGTAATTAAACTGTTAATCACTTATACATGTCTGTTATTTCCTACTGAGCGTTAGCTCATAGTTGTGTTCCCCCCTTTCCAGGCTCTTCAGGTGGCGCGCTTACCGACGGGGAAGGGCAGGAGTGATGTCTTTAGTGTTTCAGTTCTAGTGTGTTAGTAGTGTGTTTATTGTTAGTTGTGATTGGAGAGCATATAGTTTCAGTTATGTTGTTGAGTCTTAGTGATTGTTATTCCACGTTGTATTAAGTTGCCTTTGAGATTATTGTATCAGTTTGGTTGTTAAATGATCATTTAGTATTTCCTTTCCATAGCACTTGTGTATATTTAGATTAGTTCTCTCTCTTTCCTGCTTGCCTCTGACTGTACGTCCCGATATTTCCGCCTTGTTCGGCGCGTGACAGTTTAGTTGGTATCAGAGCCTAGGTTTCACATTCCTAGGTTTTCTTAAGTTCTTAAGTTCTAGGTTTTCTAAGTTCTTGCATGGCATCCCAATAACCCGATATATCAAAAGATGTTATCCGAACGTTAGGCTACGCCTATCGGAAGGTCGCATACTTGCGCGAGTGGTCTTCGACCGGTTATCTCCGCCAAGTACCGAGTTTTGGTTGTGTCTAGGTGCATTAGACCCCTAATCTTGTTAAAGTCTAGGACCTGACCTGGTGAGAATGGGTAGAAACTTGGGTTAAGTTCGTTTCTTAATCATGTAATTAATTATCTTGAATTAACCTAAGTAATCTATTTCTCGTGTAGATGGAAGCTGATCGCGCCGAATGGAGGAACCTGCAGCGCACGGTTCAAGGTCTTACCCAGGCCCTTCAGCAAGTGGCTCAGGCAGGAGCGGCACCACATGGCACTGGTGATCTATACCGGAACTTCCGCGGGATGAATCCGCCTAGATTCGCGGGTTCGACCGACCCCGACCAAGCCGAGCACTTGCTAGATGAGATGGGGAGAATATTTGAAGTTATGCAATGCACCAACCAGGAGCGTGTCCTTCTCTCGACATTTCAATTGGAGCGTGATGCATGTACTTGGTGGGATTCTATCAAGGCGACTCTCGGTGATCATCAGGTTACGTGGGAAGAGTTCGAGGAATTTTTCAACGGCAAGTATTTTTCTGACCGAGTGCAAGAGAAGAAGGCGGCAGAGTTCGCGGCCTTGAAGCAACGAGGTTTGTCCGTGGCAGAGTATGAGGCTCAATTTGCACGGCTTTCTCGATATGCTACACACCTTATTTCCACCGAGAAAATGAAGGTGAAGCGTTTTCTCAACGGATTGAAGCTGCATTATATCAACCAACTGGCACCAATGGAGATTTCCACTTATTCCGAGATGGTGAGAAAGGCTCAAGTTCTAGAGGATACCCTCGAAATGACGGAGAGAATCCGTGAAAGCGGTGCGAAGAAGGAACAACCTACAGGTTCCGGGAGTGTCAAACCTGGGTATACCAAGAAGAGGCCTGTTAGTGGACCTAGTTCGTGGAGCGGGTCCGGATCATGGAAGGGCAAGATGCCGAGGCATGAAGACAAGAAGCCTGGCCCTATTGTTCCGTTTAAGGGCGTGTGCAAGTATTGTGATCGTCCAGGTCACAAGGTGGAGGAATGCTGGCGCAAGCTGGGCGCCTGTTTGCGATGTGGAAGCAAAGAGCACCGTATCCCCAACTATCCTTTGATAGCGGAGCAAGCAACACCGGCAAAACCGCAAATCTTCAAGAAACCGCAAGGGAAGCTCCAAGCTCTGTATGCAGAAGAAGCAGAAACAGCCGAAGATGGTGGACTCGTCGAAGGTACTCTTATTATACTCGACAAGCCAGCATTTGTTCTTTTTGATACTGGTGCAACACATTCCTTTCTTTCTCAAAGTTTTGCTAAGTCATTAGCTATGGAACCGGTTATGATGGATATTCCGTTAGAGATTTCAACCCCTATTGGTACTAGATCGGCAATCCACCATTTCTATCCTTCTAGTAAGGTTTTGATTGGTGAGCAGAACTTTCCAGCTGATTTGATTTGCATGGACATGAAGGGTTATGACGTAATTCGAGGAGCAGATTGGTTGGCCAGATATGAGGCCAATGTTCATTGTAGTTCTGGCTCGGTGTCTTTTACTAGGCACCCGAGGCTTTCTTTTGTGGGTGTTAAGCACCATAACTCTGTATCGCTTATTTCGGCTCTTCGAGCTGATAAGCTGATGAGGCGAGGATGTGAGGCTTTTCTAGCCTTTATCTATGCAACCCCTGAGCAGCGGACTGAGATCAAGGACATTCCTATTGTCCGAGATTTTTCTGATGTCTTTCCAGAGGAATTACTAGGACTTCCTCCTGAGCGGGAAGTTATCTTCTCTATTGACCTCTTTCCGGGCACATCTCCTATTTCCAAGGCTCCTTACCGTATGTCTCCTGCAGAACTGAGGGAGTTGAAGCAACAGTTGATGGAGTTACTCGAGAAGGGCTTTATTCGTCCTAGTACGTCTCCGTGGGGAGCCCCTGTATTGTTTGTTCGGAAGAAAGATGGTTCGATGAGATTATGCATCGATTATCGGCAGTTAAACCAATTGACTGTCAAGAACAAATATCCACTGCCGAGGATTGATGAGTTATTTGACCAGATAGCGGGAGCTCAATATTTCTCTAAGATCGATCTTCGATCTGGATATCACCAGTTGCGGATTAAGGAGGAGGATATCTATAAATCGGCTTTTCGCAGCAGGTATGGTCATTTTGAATTTGTCGTTATGCCTTTTGGTCTAACGAATACTCCGACAGCCTTCATACAGTTGATGAATAATGTATTTCGGCCCTATCTTGATCAATGGGTCGTGGTATTTATTGATGACATCTTGATCTATTCCAAGAGTGAAGTGGAGCATGCTGAACATCTGATGATGGCATTACAATTATTGAGAGATCATCGACTTTATGCCAAGTTTAGTAAGTGTGAATTCTGGCTGCAAGAAGTGTCCTTTCTCGGACATATTATCACCCAGGAAGGTATTTCTGTGGATCCTTCGAAGGTTGAGGCAGTGAAGAATTGGGAGCAGCCTACCAGTGTGATGGAAGTTAGAAGTTTTCTTGGCCTGGCAGGTTATTATCGAAGGTTTATCCAGAATTTCTCTAAGATTGCGGTACCTATGACAAGGTTAACCCGCAAGGAGAACAAGTTTGATTGGTCAGGCGATTATCAGTAAAGCTTTCAGACTCTAAAGGATTGTTTGACTACTGCACCTATATTGGCTTTACCTTCTGGTGAAGGAGGATTTGTCGTTTATACTGATGCTTCAGGAATTGGCTTAGGCTGTGTACTCATGCAGCATGGGAAGGTGATTGCCTATTCTTCTAGGCAGTTGAGGAAGCACGAGGAGAATTATCCTGTTCATGATTTGGAACTTGCAGTAGTCGTTTTTACTTTGAAAATTTGGAGGCATTACCTGTATGGAGAATCTTTCACGGTATTTTCAGACCACAAGAGCTTGAAGTATTTATTCTCTCAGAAGGAACTCAATATGCGGCAGCGCAGATGGTTGGAGTATTTGAAGGACTTCGACTTTTCTATTGAGTATCATCCTGGCAAAGGCAATGTTGTGGCAGACGCATTGAGCCGGAGGCCAGTAGCTAGATTGGCAAGTCTCATGTTGCAAGAGTGGAAGTTACTGGAACAGTTATCTAGTCTGGATCTTAATATTGACAATGATCGGGTTTTGATTGCTCAGATTCAACTTAAACCTGAATTATTGATGGAGATCAAGTCCTTGCAAGATAATGATCCCGAGCTGGTACAGATCAAGGGAAGCTTGATCAGCAGACCTGATTTCGGGTTGGCTGATGATGGTAGATTATTATTTAAAGGCAGAACTTGTGTACCTGATGAAGCTACAGTAAAGAACAAGATTCTTGTGGAAGCTCATAGATCCAGATACACCATTCATCCCGGAGGCACTAAGATGTACAGAGATTTAAAGCGATCCTTTTGGTGGATGAATATGAAGAGGGAAATCGCTGACTTCGTAAGTAAATGCTTGGTTTGCCAACAAGTTAAAGCTGAGCACTTCAGACCGGTAGGGAAATTGAAACCACTCGACATACCCCAATGGAAGTGGGAGAGTATTGGCATGGATTTCATTATGGGTTTGCCTAGAACTCATGGTGGATTTGATGCAATTTGGGTGATTGTTGACCGATTGACAAAATCAGCTCATTTCTTATCCATTAAGTCTAAGTGGACAGTCGATGTATTGGCTGCTTTGTATTTGAAGGAAGTGGTGAGATTACATGGTATTCCAGTGAATATAGTATCTGATCGAGACCCTAGATTCACTTCTCATTTCTGGAAGGGACTGCAAGAGTCTCTTGGTACTCGTCTGAATTTCAATACTGCTTTTCATCCACAGATAGATGGACAGACGAAGAGAACCAATCAGATAGCGGAAGATATGCTGCGGGCATGTATGATTGACTTTGGTGGTACTTGGAATGAGCATTTGGCACTAATTGAATTCGCCTACAATAACAGCTATCAGTCTAGTATTCAGATGGCTCCATTTGAAGCCTTGTATGGGAGAAGCTGTCGATCCCCGTTGTGTTGGGATGAGGTAGGTGAGAAACAGTGGCTTGGACCGGATCTTGTCTCGGAATCTTCACAGAACATCCGTGTTATCTGAGACCGGTTACAAGTAGCCCAGTCAAGACAGAAGAGTTATGCCGACAACAGGAGAAGAGCATTGGAATTTCAGGTTGGCGAGCATGTGTTCTTAAAGGTCTCTCCGACGAGAGGGATCCGAAGATTTGGCATTCATGGCAAGCTGAGTCCGAGGTACATTGGTCCATTCGAGATTCTAGATAGAGTGGGAGAGGTGGCATACAGGCTGGCCTTACCGCCTCAATTGTCTGGCGTGCACAACGTCTTCCATATTTCTATGTTACGGAAGTATGTGTACGACCCCACTCATGTTATACAGCATGTGGATTTCGAGCTGAAGGAGGATCTGACCTATGAGGAAAGACCGATAAAGGTTCTGGACCGGAAGCAACAACAACTCCGGAATCGTTCAATACCGATGGTCAAGATTCAGTGGAGTCGGCATGGGACCGAAGAAGCCACGTGGGAGTCTGAAGAGACTATGCGGAAGCGGTATCCCGACTTATTCTAGGTGAGCGATCTCTTTCCCTACTCTCAGTCTTAGTGCAGTGAATTTGGAGGACCAAATTCCTTTAAGTAGGGGAGGGTGTAAGACCCCGAATTATTTTATTAGATTTAATATATTTATTTACTCTTGTTAATTAATAATTGAATTTCTATTGATTTAATAATTGAATTTCAGATTTATTAATATTTAATTCCTTAGAATTAGAATAGTGATAATTTTGACCACCTTATAAAAATCCAGAAAAAATGGTAAACAGATTAAGGTCGAGGTAGATAACAACTTTTCCTTCTGGCATTAGGCCATTGTAAATCCGTGGGAAGATCTATTTAGAGTTTAAACCCAAAAGTGCACACTTTTGACCCATACCTAACCCTTGGATTAAAACACGAAATTCGACCTCAATACTCAACCAAATGATCTAAAATCAGTGGCAAATGGAAGGCCACAATGTAAGGAACATTTACCCTCAATCAATTTGAGGTAAACCTAGCCCCAACACGTGCTGCCGACATAGTTTGGTCAAGTCAAAGATTTCGGCGCCGTTTCTAAACACGTAGCTTGCAGCAGCGAATACTCCCAACTCCGAAGGCTCCAGAAGCTCTATGAGCTATCAAAATGAAGCCCTACGAGTCTTCTTTCATTTGGCTGCTGTGGGGTTCACTGAAGTTTCAGATCTGGGGAGATCTAGCTCGAATCGTGGAGGTGGGTCAGCAAGCCGTTGGCTTCCCTTCATCCTTCTTTGATCCATCGATTGAGGTAGGAATTCTCAACCAAATTTTGATCATGAGTATAGCAAATTGTTCCTCTCATCGAGCTCTATCCATTGGTGGCAAAAGCCCCAATTTTCATTAGGTATCCGTGGAGAAATCGAGCTTTTTGTGAGGTGCTGTCCAAGTGTTCTTCATCCTAGGGTTTGAGTTTTCTCTCTCCGATTTGAGGTAGGTGTAACAGAACAAACTCTAATTAATTTATATGATGTAATAAGCATGATATTAGCTTTCATTTCACGTAGAAAGCCCTAAGTTTCATGAAGCATACTTATAGAATTTCTGTTTATAGTAACATCATGTTTTAGACCTAGTTCGATGTGTTCATCCGAAGTGATTTATGATTTCGAAGTATTAATCTTAATCCTCATGAACCATATCTTATATGGTTGGATTCACCATCGAAGTAGCTTTCATTTGAGCCAAGAAGCCCCAAATTCCATTCTGTATGTAGAGAGAATTTAACGTTTTAGTCACAGCATGTCAGAATTAGGGTTTCATGTGTTCTTGACTTAATAGATCTCGATTCCAGCAATTGATCATGCAATTGACCTTGTAGACAGGTAGAGTTTTGTATTAGCTTTCCATTGATACCAAAATCCCCTTATTTGGAGCTCAATCCTAGTAGTTATTAACGTTTTAGTGCAACCCTAGCAATCACCTTGTTCCCGGCGTTCACCGGACGCGGCAGGGATGACCGGAGACGACCCAGAGATGGGCGGTCTTACGATAGACCATCCAACTTCAGCCCATCTTTTGACCAATTTTGACCCTAGCATGCCCTTATATAAACGGTTTTTCAAGAACCACTCATCCCAGGATGAACGGTTCCACAGGAACCACATATCTGGATGAAAGGTCCCTGACAGACCACATATCATTGAACGGCCCTACACTGGCCGCACATCCCAGGGGATGGGCGGTTGGTACAGAGCCGCCCAACCCCTTGGGTGGCCCAGGAGGAACCGCCCAAACCCTTGGGCGGCCCAGGGAGAACCGCCCATCTCCCTGTGTCACAGGGTGACCCCTGTTCGGCCCCTGAATGCCCAGTTATATGTGCGGTCCATATAGAACCGTTTATCCTTTCAGAGAGGGACTTAATACTTGTTCTAAGGCATTCATTTGCATGTCATTAATGATAATTAGTGAAATAGAAACTCATTTAATAACTAATTAAATATGCAACTAAATTTACGATTATTGCTTGTTATTCGTGCTTACGCGACTTACACGAACTCGTTATCATCTTAAATTACTTTTCTTGGCATCTTGGGTTAATATATAACCAAATCCCTATTAAATTGGCTTGGCATTAGGATTAATATAACTGTTTAGCTTGCTGATTAGCTGCTGTAGTACAGTGGAACAGCATGTTTAACTTTCCGACTTTGCACGAGCCGATTGGCCGATTAGCGTACTAGTCTCGGTTCTACCCCGGAAACTCTATCCGGTGGTCTTACCGTCATCTTGGAACATCATTATAATCATGATTAGAATCTGTTTAACACCAGCATACCTTGTTTTATGAGTTTAAACCGCTGGGTTAAGTCTTGGATCAAATCGGACGACCCGAGGCATGCGCGGTTAGTATTTGACCGCATAACCTCTTCGGCGGCCCGATCGTGACCGCATATCTTTATACGGCCCAGTATGGACCGTATATCTTGTTCTTGGGCCTCACTGTCTTTTAGACATGAGCGGCCCATATTGCACCGTTCTTACCTTAGGGCGGCCCACTGTCAGCCGTTCTTTTCTTGACTTCGCGGGCTGAGTTTCGGTGCAGTTCCTGTACGTACGGTCCTGTATGAACCGTATATACCCATCGAGCGGCTCCGTTACGACCGCACATCTCTTGAAGATGAGTTTGACCGTGTTTTGTACTCTTGAATCCAAGGACAAGGTTAGTCCTTTAAATCTGAACTTATGGCAGAAATTCCTCTGATTAATTGGCCATTGACTGAATGTCTGGACGGATGGGACGTTGGGCCCAGTACATCAATGCCATCGCATCATAAGGGCCCGGTCTGGTCCTGGGGGGAGCGCCCGAAAGTTAGTGAGCCCATGGGATGTTAATGACAAGGTGGGGCATTGCACCGAGTACTTGCTTGAGTGTTGGCGTCTATGACAAAAATCTCTTGTTACTTGATCATGATTGGATTGATATTACTGCTTGTTGGCCAATTCCTTACTACTATCTCTTGTTATATCTCCTGTTGTAAATTCTTGTATTTGTTATTCTTGTTAATCATTATCAATTATATATTTCTTGACCTTGCAAGATCTTGTTATTACCGTTGTTTCATTATATCATCATTACCTTTTCATTGCATTATCGTTTGTATCATGACATTTTGAAAATGTAATTAAACTGTTAATCACTTATACATGTCTGTTATTTCCTACTGAGCGTTAGCTCATAGTTGTGTTCCCCCCTTTCCAGGCTCTTCAGGTGGCGCGCTTACCGACGGGGAAGGGCAGGAGTGATGTCTTAAGTGTTTCAGTTCTAGTGTGTTAGTAGTGTGTTTATTGTTAGTTGTGATTGGAGAGCATATAGTTTCAGTTATGTTGTTGAGTCTTAGTGATTGTTATTCCACGTTGTATTAAGTTGCCTTTGAGATTATTGTATCAGTTTGGTTGTTAAATGATCATTTAGTATTTCCTTTCCATAGCACTTGTGTATATTTAGATTAGTTCTCTCTCTTTCCTGCTTGCCTCTGACTGTACGTCCCGATATTTCGCCTTGTTCGGGGCGTGACAGTGTGACCGTCCAGATCTCAGAGTCCCAGATTCGTTGGTTGTTCAGCTAATTATCTAATTATCTAATTTGTTCTGATTTATCACCGACAGGCATTAAGAGGTTGGTTTATGGCCGTTCCATGTATTGAGCGGTCCATTAAGGACCGTCCAATCCCCGAGAGTCCAACGGTGAAATGGTCGGTCCGTTCGATGGATATTTGGATAATATTTCTTATTTATTTAATTTCCACCGACGGGTTCGACGGTTTGGTAATGGGCCGCCCAATGGGATAGGTGGTCTGTCGCATGACCGTGCAATGGTCCAATTACTGAAAAACTAAGGGTTTTTCTCTCTCTATCCGTGATTTTATCCTTTACTTGTTTCGCCCATTTCTCCGCAGATACTCCACCAAATGGGGCGCCGTTCGAACTAGTTGGAAGATAATTCTATTATCTACGGATTTTGTGTTGATGCCTCAAGCTGATTTTCATTGAAAACCTTAATTTCGGGGCTGCCTTTTAGGCTCTATAAATAGGACCCTAAGGCCAAGTTATGAAAGGTGGGAAGATTTTAAGGTCACGATGAAGCTCTGCCGAATTCTCAAGCGACCTAAAGTCAGGGAGGGAGGCTTTCTACGTCCACACAAGTCTCCGGTTCAGGGAGTACTTGAAGTTTTGAGTCTTTGTTCTCATAGTCTCACCGTCCGTTTGTCATTGCATGCATCATTTTCCTTTGTTCTTTGTCCACATTTTTCATCATCACATTTCATTACACACCCCCTCCTATCTTTTGACGACCCTAGGGGTTTAAAAATGCACAGGTATCCCCCATTTCATGTTAGTAAGTTCATTCCTCGTATTTTTTTATAGTTTCTACACTTTATAGTATTGACTTTGGGTTTCTCTCTGTGTTCTATACTTTATTTCGCAGGTCAGCGGCATCCTAACATGAGGCCCATCCTTTCTGGCTGGTCGGAAAGGGTGGAGGTCGAGATCCTACGACTTGGAAGCTGGTGCCATCGAGCGGTCGTGTTCTGTCCGTTTGAGGAATAGGGCGGCTTCATCTTGACCATTCAGTTCTGTCCAGCGGTTGATCTTAAACCGTCCCATCATCCAGCTACTATTCGTCCCGCTTTCGTCCCAGCGCTGTTGGGAGGTCTGTCGAGCGACCGCACGTCCACTGGGCGGTTCATTCAGAACCGCATATTGCTACAGTGCTGTTCTAGACGAGTGTCTCCCCTTTCTTTCCAAGGTACGGTGTACTTGCTTGCATTCGGCACCTTGGTGGTGATCACACACACCCCACATCCTTCCCCCTGCTATTTACACATTCTTTAGTTCTTTACATTGACACAGTAAAGAAGGTATTGGAAGGATAATCAAAAAGGGGACAGGGAAAAACATGTCAACACCCTCTTTTTTGGCGATCACGGTGGGACACCTAGTGCCCATCGTGTTAGTGTTGTGCTGACTAGCTTCTGTCTTTGTAAGGTTTATGTTTGAGTTATTTAAGGTTGCTCTCTGGTCCGCCCCTTGTTGCTGTCTTCGGAGGAATACACGGTTCTGGCAGAGCTGTTCACCTGCTTGAGCGGCCTGGAAGCATCCGTGCTGTTCTGACCATAAGTAGTGATCATGCTGCGAACCTGCTGCATTAAACGGTTTCTTGCAGGCTGTTCATTTGTTCCACAGTCCTCTGAAGATCATCTACTATTGTTGGCTCAGGTACGCTTGTGCCTTTACACTTGTGGTCTTTGTTGATATTCCGTGGTCTGTTCACGGCCGTTTTACATGTTGCACGGTCGGTCGATAGACCGTCCGGTCTGCTCAGGCACGCGATTAGAATATTCATTTTAGTTCTATGTTTTGTTTTAGTTATTTACTACTCCCTATCACTGCGTGCCTTTCCCAGGCCGTTCATATCCCTGAGCGGTCTACATCCGACCGTGTTTATATGCTACAGTGCACCCGAAGTTATACATTTGAGGATTATTGCCTATCATCTCATAGTCATTTGGTGCTGTTTTGATCTCCCATGTTTGTCATTCAATTTTTCATGAGTATTGTCATATTTCTCATATTTGTTGATCATTGATTGATAGATCTAGGCTAGACTTTGCATGCACTTTGGTGCGCATAGGTTCATGCATCTTTATCATTTGTAGTCGCATTCCTACCTAGGTAGGGGAACCTCTCGTCTTCATATTCCTTGGATCGACTAGGCGACCTTACCCGGGACCTCCGTAAGTCCCCGCGAGCCGTGGATTCCCACACGGACGCCGGGCCGGTTGTACCTTTTCCACCCCGTAGCTTTGCATGTTGCATACGTCGTGAGAGAGTTCTCCATAGATTAACCCGAGGTTTGGACTTTATTCCCTATAGGTTTCCCACCTTGAGGGAATTGATCCTAAATCAAATCATTAAAAGGTCCACCCAAAACTTTGACAATAAAAATTAACGATCACATCAACTTGTCTGATCTTGGTTGAACTCCCTCACACCCATATTGTTTGTTTGGGCCTGTCCAAGCCCATTTGTGTTATTTCGTGTCGCATCCACCAGCATCCATATAGATCTTTTGTTAGGCCCATTTAGGCTAGTCCATTTTGTGTATCCATTATCCGATCACATTGTCCTAGGCCTGTTTTCTTCATTGTATTCTCCTTATTCTCATTATAAAAGGTCTCCATTTCTCTTCCATGGAGCATCGCATCAACCCTCTGTACCATTCCTATTTGCCTTCCCATTCCCGCGTAGACTCCTCTTCCCACGTAGGCCCATCACCTCAGTCAACTGGCGGGCTTTATTCTCCTAATGGGCCCCCTCTCTTCAGTGGGCCTACTCCTCTTAACAGGCCCTCTTATTCCACCTGTGTTGCTACTGGCCCTACGGGCCCTTGTTCCTATGATCCTCCCAGGCCCACACATCCTTTTATTCCCAAAACAGGCTCTTCTTCTTCTCAGGCTAGGTCCCCTTATTCGGCCCAATACCATAACCCTGGTCCAAATTCACACACCCTTGCTCAAGCTGGCCCGCATCCTTCTCGATCTCTTCCCAGTGAGGAGATGATTGCCCAAGCTCAATGCCAGCTTGATGAACTACAACGTCGAATCAATCCTCAAACTTCTTTGAGTGTCCCTTTCGCATTCCAAGGTCTTCAAATTCCGCCACGTTCGCAGATTCCTACATATCATCGTTGTGGTGGAATAGGTGACCCCTATGTGCACTTGAAGGAGTTCTTGTATGAGTCGGCCCAATTCCAGTATGACTAGCGCTTGATGGCCTATTTATTTGGTCTGTCCTGGAGGGCCCGGCTCAAGATTGGTTCTTTTTCTTACCGCAAGGGTAGATGGTGAATTTTCAAGTTGCTCAAAGTAAATTCATTCAGTAGTATCAGGACCAGGTTAGGCCTAAGTATTCTATGGTTGATCTGGCCCATGAGAAGATGAAGCCCGACAAAGAGTTCTGCACCTTTGCCGACCACTGGCGTCGCCTGGCCGTGCGAGTCCCGGGGCATATTCTGGATGGAGAGAAGATCAAAATGGTCATTTCTAATGCAATGCCCGAGTATCGGTGCATCTTAGACTTGAACGATATCACTTCCTGGCAACAATTGTATAGCCGAGCCCGCTTCATCCGCCGACAACTCTTAGTTTCCCTTGACCCCGAGTCCCCTTCACCTTTTACGCCCACATACGCCTCCTACCCATCATCTCCCACATATCTCTCCATGAGTCAACCCTCCACCACATATCCTTCCACGAGTCGGCCTTCCGCTCTCGCACACCCATATACCTCCACATACTCCCCCACATATCAACCCTCCATGAGTCAGCCTTCCGCTTCTTCATACCCATGTGAACCTCTAGCCCCGATCAAGGAGACACCACACTCCAAGCACATGGATGCTGTCTACATACCTCCCACCTCCCTTTCCGCTCTGCGCATGCCCCCGCCATGTCGTTCCACTAGTGGCCATGCGCTTTTCCCTTCGTAACCCCCGCTTCCATCCTCGCAACCGCCTCCATTGCATTCACTTTACCCGAAGCGGGCTCTTTACCCTCCGTTGCCAGAATCATTCATAGACATTTTCAGGGCATTGATGGCCACTTGCGCATTCCAACTCCCTGCGGTTGTGCCTTGCCGACCTGCGGTCGAAAATTTGCTCCAGTTTTGTGAGTTTCCTCGTCAACAAGGGCATTTGGTCGAGAACTGCCCCCGAGTTCCGGGAATTTGTTTATGGTCTGGAGAATGATAAGGGGATCGATTGGGCTATTATGCATAAAATTATATTGAATCTCCGCAGTAAGCAGTACCAGCAACAAACGCCGCCCAGGCAACTGTCTCCGTTTCAAGACTAGGGGGATCCTTGTGGTTCTTTAATTAATGAAGCATCCGCTCCGTCTTCTACTTCACCAACCTTATTACCTTCCCTTACCTCCACTCCTATCCTACCTCCTTCACCTATCCAAGCCTCTGCTCAGGTAAATACCCCTCTTTCACCATCCATTTCCACCACCGCTATCGCTCCCAAGGCCGCTCAACGCATCATGTCGATACATCGAAGGACGCCGCAACCCACCACTTCCTCCACTCCAGCACCACTTTCACCCTTTCCACCATCGCCATCTCCATCATCCCCATTACCATCACCAGCATCATCATCACCTCCTTTCATAATAATCCCTATTCCATCACCTTCACAACCATCCCCACTACCGATGCCACTCCATTCACCGTCATCGTCCGAGCATGAGCAAGCTACCCCTACGCCCACGCCTCTATCTTTGCCTTCATCTCTTCCCACACCTCCATCTTCACCTTACCCTCTCCTACACCTCCACATTTGCCTTTGCCTCCACCCGAGCCCATCATCGCCGCAATCCCTCCGCCGCTCACATTGCCTTTGCCCACGCCTTTTAAGTCTATTACCTCCACTTCCCCATTTCCTTCCACCCCACGGAGCATGTGCTTACTACCTTTGGTGCCCCTCGGGTCTAGTTCCCATGGATATGATGAGCCGAGCCAGACTTTGATTGGGCATTGCAAGCTTCAAGATTTCATTTCCCGCATGTCGGTCCGAGTTCTGGTCCCTGGCTGTCTCAGGGATGATCAGCCTGCACCTCCCACGATGATTGCCAAGAGAAGCTCCTTAGCACTAGTGCCAGTTTTGTCTCGAGCGAGGTCGGTGGCAATCTCTTTGCTCACCGGAGGGTTCACTATTGATGTTGTTACTCTTCCTCACTTCATTGGGGTTCAGTTCACTAGCCAAGAGGGGTTCTCTACTCAGATCATGCTAACCCATACGGCCACCAGGAGCCTGATGGATTCCCTATACAAGGGGCAATTGGCCATATTTCCAAGGTTGTCTAGGGGCATTCTGCACTTGTTATGCAATCTCCCTCGATTTATTGGTGAATCGGCCACATCAACGCCACGCATTACTCTCCCTCAGTATCATCCTACATTTTCGGTAAGGGAGTTATGCTTCAAGCCCAACTGGCAAGTGGAGATGCCAAATCTCACGCTCCTGGCGCCCAACAACAAAACTCCACTCCTTTCTGATGTTCTTCCCGAGGAGTTGGTTGTTCAAGGATGTCTGCCCATGGTTAGCGTTGCGTGTCTAGGGGCAACCACCCCAATAAAACTGCATAGTCATAATCGGGCCAGGCTATCTTCCAGGTGGGCCCATTATCTAGGAAGACACGACAGGTTGAGGAGACCAAAGGTCTAAATCTGCGCCAGATGGGCCCGTTACAAGACTGTTTCTGCCAAGAAGAGGCGGCGACGCAAGTTCAGGGGCCGCCAGTTGACCACCTCCTTCTTCTGTCCATTCATCATTTCTCTTGCTCCGTTCCTATCCTTGGGTGGTGTACCTTCCGCCACCTAACCATATTTTTACCAGCTTCTCATATCCTCACCATTTTAGGTCCCGGTCTTTGTCCTCCTCTTCCCCTGATCCAGGGGCCTCTTCTAGTTTTCCTCCCCAGATACGTCCGGATTCCACTGCTCATCCTTTTTCTCCGACCCTGTTGGGGGTTCCTCATACTCGTTCCCCGACCTTATCGGGTGGTTTTTCTGATCTGTTGAGTAGTGGATAGCGGATCTAGAGGGGAGGGGTGAATAGATCTGCCCCTCTTTTTGTAATGCAACCCTCTTTAAAGCTTGATGATGATAATAGCAGTGGAATATAACTAGCTTAACAAAGGACACAAATGATTTGCTTAGCAAGATGATTATGCAATATAGATATTGAACCTAAGTATGCATCTAACACAAAGTAATCGCACAAGCAAACCATAACACACGAGATTTTAAGGTGGTTCGGATTGAATCCCCAGTCTTATGTCCACCCCTCACTAAATCCGGTGAGGATCCACTAGTGTCACGAACTGAACCGCAAATCGGAAAGACCTCCGATTACTTTCTTACTAACCACTGGTAGGGATGTCAACACAGCAGATCGGACAACTTCCGATTGCATTCCTACTAACCATCGGTAGGGATGATCTTCAGTTTCAAATATTTTAATGAAATGGAAAGAGAACAAATATGAAAACACTCAAACAAGATGTAGAATATGCTCAAAGAGGAAAGATCTTGTCTGAGATTGCTGGAGCTTGAATCTGATGCTTTAATGATATCTTCTTCCTTGTGAAAAGATCTTGCTTGGATCACCTTGAGTTGATGAAGAAGATGAAGGATGCAGATTTGATCTCCCTTGAGAATGGGCTTCTTTGGATCACCTTGAGATGATGAAGAGGATGATGGTTGCAGCTTTATCTTCACTTGGCTTAGGGTTGATCTCCTCTTGAAGTAGCTTGAATCACTTGAGGATTTGATGAAGAACTTCTTCCCAGAGGACCGTTCACTGGTACGGTACTCGAACTTCTCTCCCTTGAACACACCCTTGCAGCCTCCTTTGATCTCCCAAATGATCAACTAGGGTTACTAACCCTCTTGCATGTGTTTTATAACCTTTGAATGGTCCTTGGACATCCCCCAGACCAGATCCACATTTTGTGGGTGATTGAGTGACTTTAGGATTAAAGAAATCCATGGAGAATGGCCCTTATCGAAGTGGAAAACAAAGTCAGTAATTAATGGCTCGGGGCTGGCGGTCGACCTGCAGAAGCGGGCGATCGACCGCTACTGAGAAACCGGTAGACGGATGGTCCGTGGAATTTTTGATCGATCGCTACTGGGCTGGCGGTCGACCGCCACTGAGAGTCGTGTTGACAGTGGACTGCTGGCTGGGGCAGTCGACTACCCCTGTGCTAGCAGTTGACCGCCAACTGGGTAGCTCCCGGGTTTCCTCGGTTCAGATCGTTAACCCTTTAGCTCATTCACTTAACTCCTTTAGTAGCCCGTTCTCATCTGTGGCATCAACCTTGACAGTCTTGAAGATTTCTATTGATTATATCACTCCTATAATCAAATTTTTGTTCTGGGGGCTCTGCCCCCGAAAACGTCCGGAAGGGGCGCTGCCCCCTTGACCCCCGCGACTTGACCGTGCAGCTCAATCCGCGTGCGAGGGCGCAATCATTGAGCTTTCACTTTTACCATATCCAGTCCATTCCTTGGCATATCTGTCATGAAAGAACATCAAGTAGTTTAGTCATATAAGAGTGGTAAAACATCAATGACTTATAGTGTTTAGCCATTATCAAAACCAAGAATATCAAATAACTCAAATGACCACAGGATGATGTCGAATGACCCAAGTGACCACAAGATGACTCAAATGACCACAGGGGTGTAGACACGCCAAAATTGACGCTTTGTTGATCAAATCTCATGTCACCATGATAACGCACCAAGGTGAACTTTAATATTTCTATAATATAAAGTTTTTCTATTTTTGTGTGTTTTTGTGATTAATTCTTGCATTTTTGGAATTCACGACTTGAAGAGGGGCGTGTTTTAAATAGCGACCTAATCTGGGGCGTGTTCTTAAGAAAGGACGACCACAGGGAAGGGCGTCAATTCCTGGTATTTTACGAATATCGCTCAAATTGGAAAATCAATGATTAACGTCCTTCCCTAGGGCGTGTTTTTGTTTAACACCTTTGCTTCAGGCGTCTTTTCAGAATTTTCAAATAAAGAAGGCTTTTATTACCAAAATTGAATCCAGAAAGTGACGCCGTGATTCCGGTCATGTTTTGAATTAACGCCCTAGAGCAGGTCGTCAATTCTGAATTGACGCCCTTTGGTAGGTCGTGTCTCACCCTTTCGTGTCCTGCTTAAACTCACATTTCCTAAAGAGTTCCCTGCCTTTCTTGATCACCTTGCTCGATCTGGGAACTAGAGTCCTTGCCATTGATGACCACTGCCTATTCTTATCTTCCCAAATCTGTGTTTATCTTGATCGAAACCCTATAAAAGAGTCCCCTGGTTGATCTCGCGCGAGGTTAGAGAGATACACAGTTAGAAACACACATATACACACAGAGACACACACACAGGGGGAGGTTAACGTGTGCAAGGTTAGAGGCAGAGCTGTTAAGAAAAAATTGTGAGTTGTGAGTTGTCACAGAGGTTAACGGGTGCTGGCGATTGAGATTGAGAGATTGATTTCTCTTTTGCTTCCTCCTACTGCCACATCCGAAGCAAAGTGTTTCCCTTTACTGTTTACAGGAACAGCGGGGATCTTTTCTTCTCTTCATTGTTGTTTGTCATCATCATCTCATCATCGATCACCATATTCCCTTCCTCGCATTAGTTTTCATTGCATCTCTTCTCCTCTCCCTAATTCTCTAGGGGTTTTAAAAACAAACAAAAGGTGCATACTTTATGCTCTTCTTTCATCACCATCTTTCATCTTTGGATTGATACTACACTCACGTTTGGCTGATCTCTTTTTCTTTTATTTGTTTGTTCTTTGTTTAAGGGTAATCAAAAAGGAAGACCCCCTTCATTGGCCGGCCGATAGAAGGTGGAGGAAGAAACCACATCCATCCCGCATCTTATTATCACCAGGTATTTGCGATCATCTTTTATTCTTATTGAGGTAACCCCTCTGGTGATCACTCTCCTTAGTAGCACCACGTGCTCTTTTACTCCCTTTTTCATTATTCTCCTTATGCATGTATGCTTATTTTTCTTAAAAGTGGATTATTTTCCATGATTCACAAATTGGCGATCACGGTGGGACTTCCATTGTTTTTCTGTTGATTACCCCTTTCCTATTGGCACCCACGCGTGCCCTTTCCCCTTTGGCACCCACGTGTGCCCTTTCCCTTTGGTACCCACGGTACCCCTCCCTTGTGCCCTACGGCCACCCTCCACTGTGCACACTGCACACTCCCCAGGATCAGCCAGTTTGTGATTAGTCTCTTGGTTTTTTGAATTAACGCCTTCTATGAAGGCACTTTTTGAGTTAACGCCTTGATCCAGGGCATCTTTTTCCTGATTAACGCCTTCTGCCAAGGCGTCTTTTATCACATCTCTTGGTCTTCTACTCTATTTGTGAATTCGCGCCCTTCCCTGCGGGTGTCCTTTTATTGATTAGCGCCTCTCATCAAGGCGTGTCTTTCTTTTGAGCGTGTGCACCACTCATATTTGATGCCCTCTGTCAGAGGCGTCCTTTTTACATACAGCGCCTCACACTAAGGCGCGGTTTTCACTGTCCGTGAGCACTTCACCATGATTCACGGCAGCCACGCTGTCGTCTCTTTTATTAGTAGCGACTGCCGCTACGTCGCCTCTTTCCTGTGTGTTTACAGAGCTTTGCTATTTCTGTCTATTCATGCTGGATTCATACTTACATTGATTATTTGATTATATTGCTGTGATTGGCTTATCTTATACTGCATTTTGTGGCATTTGGTTGAGAGACCTCCTCTCTCTGCACTAGGATTCCACACACCTCTCTTGGAATCGGGACAACCCTCCATTGAGCATTCCGTCTCTTTGGACCGGAAATCCCTTTTCCAAGACCTCCGTAAGTCCCCGCACCCGTGGATTCCCTCACGGACGCTGGGCTGGTTGTACCTTTGAAGTACCCGGAGTTTAGAGAACCTATCGTTGGTAAGAAGAGAGAGAACCTAGTTAACCCGGAGACTACACTTGGATCCAAACTAGGTTTCACTTTGCAAAGAGGAGTGAATTATTCTACAATTTAACTCACTCTAATCTCAAACGTAACACTAAAATCTTACGTTCATCTCAACTTGATTGCATAAACTTGGTTGGGTTGATTTGCTTAAGCTTGTTTTGATTGGGTGATTGATTGTGTGATAATTCCTTCATAAAGCTTTCTCTCTTTTTAAGCATGCAACTCTGTTTAGGTAAGATTATCAACATGGCAAGCTACGGATATTCCTATGATGATGTGGAGGAGAACGTTTTTGGTCAATCCTATGAGGTTCCCCAAGATTCTATCTATCATGAGCGGAATTACCCTCCTCCTCATTCTCATTATCCTCAAGTTCATGTGGTTGATACCACTACTCAAGAGGTTGTGCCCTTTTCTCAGGCTTTACCCTCCAACACTTCGGGGAACCCCTCCCCATCTTTCAATGTTACTGATTTGATTAATGCTCTATCTCAATTAGATGACTCCCAGCGGCAGGCAGTTCAGGCCGCTTTGAAAGGGAAGTCCGTTCCCTCTTCATCCTCCAATCCCCCTCCGGCCGAGAGTGGCCATCACATCACTAATGACCAAGCGGTCTTGCACAAACCCCACTCTTGTCCACCAACGCCTGGTGCGGCCATGCCGGCCCAACAGGCAAGCTACTCAGCGGTTAGGCCTCAGTTTCTCCAACCTCCCCGAATTCTACGGACGCCTATACCAAATTCTTTCATTCAAAATCCGGCCCCGATCGAGTCCGACACCAATGTTCTATTGCTCCAAAAGTTGGCCAGCATGGAAGAGCAACTTAAGAAAGTTACTGCAGCCAAGAATGCCCCGGAGATCTCTCTCCCTACACTGCCAGTTTTCCATCTGCCGCCTTCTGAGATGCCGAATTTTCGACGATACAATGGAACTGGCAATCCTTTTATTCATTTGAAGGATTTCATGTACGAGACCTCCTTTTGGCAAGATAATAAGGCCTCTTTAGCTTATTTGTTTAGAAGATCTTTAGAGGGGCCAGCCCTCGAGTGGTTTTATTCCTTGGAACCCGCAGATGCCAGCAATTTTGATGTGGTTCAAAGGAAATTCTTGCAGAAGTACAGGGACCGGGTTGGACCCTCCCTTTCAGTTACAGATTTGGTTGCAGAAAAAATGAAGCCCGAGGATGACTTCATAATATTTGCTGATAGGTGGTGATCAATGGCTGAAAAGTTGAAAGATACGTTGTCTGAACCGGAACAGGTTAAGATGATCATATCCAATGCAACCCCTCAGTTCCGGCACATATTAGCCATGAACAGATTGACAACCATGGAGGAGCTCTATGAAAGAGCTCGTTAGATTCAAACCCAAATGAAGGATTCGCCCATCATGGGCATGTTTGAACTAAAGCCAAAGTTGTTCAAGAAAAATACAAATGTCAACAATAGCGGGCCCACGACTGAGGGCACCGTCATCAATGAGCAGGTTGGCGCGGTCGGCAACCCCACACCTTTTCGCCAATCTAACCCACGACCCCCGCCACCTCCACAGCAAAGCACTCTCTTCAACTCGCCACCACAACACCAATTTGCACCTCAACCTTCCTTTGCTCCGCCATAAAATCAAGCGCCCCGCGCAGACCCTCCAGCTCCGCCACAATACCACCAAGTACCGCCACCCACTAACTATGGACCGCAACAACAACAGCAAAGGAGACCACTAGGCCCCAAAAGGGCCCACTATCCTCCACTGCCAGAAAGTCTCCCGGATATTTTCAATGCCTTAATGGCTGCCAACTTGCTCATGCTACCAAAGAAAAGGGCAGTGTGGCCCGCCAATGTTGACACGTCCCGCTACTGTGTCTTTCACCGCTCCCCTGGTCATAACATTGATCGTTGCTTCCACTTCAATGATTACATTTATGATTTAAATGACCAGGGTGGCATTAATTGGGATGAGATGAGACAGTTTATCGCCACTATGAAAGAAAGAAAGCCTCCTCGGCAACAGCAGGCTCAGTAGCCACAGCAACCAGCTCCACAGCCACAACAGCAAGCTCCAGCACCTCAGCAGGATATAGGGATTGTCCACAATCCATTGCCAGAGCACCCGCCAAATCAGCACGTGAACCCTGTCACGTCTCTCCGTGAGGTGGAGAGAGGACAAGGATGGCATGAAGAAAGCGCCTCTGTCGGGGCATTTAATCATAATCCAAATCAACCTCCGCGCCTTTTGCGCACGCTTCCTTCTTCTTCTACTCCCCAATTGAGCCGAGCTCTTCTACGCCCCGTTAATCCACCTGCTCCCACAAATTCTCCATCCTTGCCAACCTGACCTCTCCTTACCCACCTACCGCCTCCGCAGCCTACCATGCAGCAAACTTTGCCATCCACTACTAACCCTTCACATTTGCCGTCTAGACCACTCCTTATCCGCCCATCACCAACATCCACCACCACTACTCCTTCACCGGCAAGGATCCCCCCACCATCAGCTCCCCCATCTTTTATACCCAGATCTCTCCTCATTCTGCCCACTAACCCTTCCCACGCTCGGGCGCCCCTTCCTACTCCTACGCCTCCTGTGGGGGCTTCTTCATTGAACTCCTCTCCACCACCACCCACGGGAGCTCCTTCTTCAAACACCCCTCCACCACTTCTTAACGCCAATACACCCTCTTCTTCCAACCATCCTCCTTTACTTGCCCCGACAGAGGCGCGACAAAACATGGCACCGCTCCGCAGTGGACGGATGTTCCAGCGCATCTTTCCCCAGAGAGAGCAAGAGCCCGTGCAGGGGCCTAATGAACAAGAACAGGAGCAAGAGTCCGTGCCGGGTACTCAGTATGATTTGTTAAAGCATCTTGACCGAACTCCAGCAAGAATTTCCATTCTGGAATTGATTAAAAGGTCAACCACTCATCAGATGGCCCTGAAAGAATATCTGCAGAAAGTTACGGTCAACGAGGACATTCCGGTCGAGCAGATAACCACAGTATTAACGCCCGCTAGCAGTCAGCCGGCGATTACTTTTCATGAGCATGAACTGGCACCACTCTCAGCAAGGAAATATGCTCTGTGCATCACGGTTGATATTAATAAGTTGGCGATGAAACAATGTCTGGTGGACACTGGGGCATCTATCAATGTATTACCGCCGAGCACTTTGAAGATGTGCGGCATTCCTGAAAATCTGATTCGGCCATCTACCATAACAGTCACAGCATATGACAATACCAAGAAGCCTCCTCTAGGCATGATCACATTAAAAGTCAGTTTGGGTCCGGCTACAATCACAGCAGACTTTCATATTTTGGATATGGATCCAACATTTAATGGCATTCTGGGCCGCCCCTATATTCAACAGCTCGACGCAGTGCCCTCCACAAATCATCAGTGCCTTAAGTTTCCACACAAGGGCCGCATTATCAAAGTTACCAGTATCCCAATTCTGCCAGAGGAAGATATACACTTAGCTTCATCAGTTCCTTCTATTTGGCCTGCTAACAAGCCGTTGCTATCAATGCTAGACCTCCCTCACCCACGGCCAATGTCGCCCGAGACAGTCACGATAATTGCTATGACACCCTTGCCTTCCAAGGGGAAGAAGAAGAAAAGCATGATAAACACCCTGGCTGGAAAATTCTAATGAAAATGGGGTATCAAAACGGCAAAGGTCTGGGTGCCAGTTGTCAAGGCAGGACTAGGCCTATTAAGCCTCAGAAATTGATTACACGAGGCAGCCTGGGCTACAAAGGGCCGGGCAAAAATGAAGATGAACCATGGGTAGTTATGACACCCACCTTGAAGACAGATCGCCAGCCGCTTACTTGGACATTGAAGACACATTTTGTCACAGGTGGCGTTCAGAATCATGAGCAGACTACAATAATCACCTCCATTCTAGACTGTCAAGATGTTCATGCGAGACAGTTTGCTCGCCATATTGCACCATTGGCCACTTATAAAGCCCTGGAGTCCTTAAGGCCTGATAAAAGAAGGAAGATGGATGATCCAGAGTGTGATTGGTACAGATGGTTCGATATGCATGATATTACTATTGCCTTGAGCCGTCTCTTTATGCCGACTGATCCAGAATGGTCGCCACTAATACATGAATTGATTGAAAAGCCGGCTGTGATTACAGATAAGAGGCAGTTGCTGAGTGACTACACTGACACCGGAGAGCCAGATGTTCCATATGAAGAAGGATTTACGACAGACAGGCTGTGGGCCGGCCTTTTCTCTCTCACTTCTATGCATCCGTCTCTTCTAGCTTCTCTACATTCTCAATTGTTCTCTCGCGTGCCGAGACCGCCGCCAATTATGATCAGCTTTTCTTCATATTCATTACAAGTTTCTCTCCCGATTCCTCCCTTGCTCCTCGAGCAATTCTCCAAACTCTCCATCACACCCCCGCGCGGGTCATCTCTGATTCAATCTTTCTCCAAACTTTCAATCTCCACTCCTCCTACTATTCTCCCTTCACATTGCTTTCTTCTAGAACAGGAAAATAAAAATGAAGATAAAGATAGAAATGAAAAAAAATGCCAAAATTCCAACTCTTCAATCCTCCATCTCCGTTGAGGAGACTTCTTATCTCTTTTCCGAGTGTGTCCCGACCCAGGGGCCACTCTTCCATGATTCATTGATAAATCCTTTCTCCCCCTCTGGTGAGGGGTCTCCTTCTGTACCTCCTTCTATATCCACTTCTTCACCTCCTTCCTCCTTTTCAGCTTATTCTAATCAAGCTAGTTGTTCCTCTTCTTCTAATAAAATTCATGGGGTAGATTTTCATAAGAAATCTAAGGGTAAGCAGATTCCGCGTAGATTTTTGTTGGAATTAGCCAGAAGGTGCCAGGCTTGTTTAGCTCTTCCCGAATTTTTGAAAAATCCGATCATCCTGCCAGAGTTGGAATATGAGGATACTAATGTTTCTTATGAGGGTTTTGGTGTCTATGAAATCATGAATGATGAAGACCCTATTGAAGAGGGGGATGAAAGTTATGAAGAATATGAGGACGAGGCTGATGCTTTTGCCAATGGCATGAGAAGATTTGATGAACCATCAGCCTCAGTAGAAGAGCCTACCAAAGAAGTTAATTTGGGTACCAAGGAAGACTCTAGATTGTCCTCATCAGCAAGAATTTGCCGCCCTCCGAAGAGGAAGCGCTTATTTTGATACTTTAAGAATACAAAGACACGTTTGCATGGAGTTATGAGGATATGCCTGGATTAGACCCTGCGCTCGTTGAACATCGACTTACACTTAAGCCGGGGTCTGTCCCGATCAAACAACGGTTGAGACGTTTCCACCCTAACATGGCTCTAAAGATGAAAGAAGTGGTCGACAAGCTTCATAAGGCTAGATTTGTTAGAGTTATCCTCTATCCTAACTGGGTGGCTAACATTGTCCCAGTCATGAAGAAAGATGGAAAGGTTCGAATTTGTATAGACTTTTGGGACCTCAACCGTGCGTGTCTTAAGGATGACTTTCCCCTCCCTCATATTGATGTTCTGATTGATAATACGGTAGGATTTGAGACTCTCTCTTTCATGGACGGTTTTTCAGGTTACAATAAATTCGTCTTGCTGAAGAAGATCAGGAGAAAACATCATTCACTACACCATGGGATACTTACTGCTATGTCGTCATGCCTTTTGGACTCAAGAATGCTGGAGCCACTTATCAGAGGGCGATGATGGCAATTTTTCATGATATGATCCATATTTATATTGGGGTGTATGTGGATGACCTGGTAGTAAAATCAAGAACAAGGATTGAGCATCCTGGGGTTCTAGCTAAAGTCTTGCAAAGATCACGAGAGTATCAATTGAAAATGAACCCCAAGAAGTGTGTATTTGGCGTTTCATCAGGGAAATTGCTTGGATTTATTGTTAGCAAAAGGGGATTTGAAGTTGATCCCAATAAGGCGAAGGCCATCAGAGACATGCCTCCTCCCAAGAATTTGAAGGAAGTTCGAGGATTAATCGGGAGGTTGCAATTTATTCGTCGCTTCGTCTCCCAGCATTCACAAAGATGTAGGCCGTTTTACGAGCTTACTAAGCCGGGGGTCAAGTTCGATTGGGATGACAAGTGTCAGGCAGTCTTTGACGGATTGAAGGATTATCTAGCCAATCCTCCTATCCTGAGGCCGCCAATTCCAGGAAAACCGCTTATCCTCTATGTTTCTGTCCTGGATGACTCTGTGGGTGCTGTCCTAGCTCAAGTGGATGAAGAAGGTAAGGAGAGGGCAACATACTATTTGTCTAAACTTCTCAACCCTTGTGAGCAGAGGTACTCAGCCATGGAAAAGACTTGCGCTGCTTTAGTCTGGGTAGTTCAGAAATTAAAACACTATTTCTTAGCTCACGAGGTTCACCTCATTGCTCGCATGAATCCGATTAAATTCTTTCTTGAAAAATATGTTCTTACCGACCGATTGGCACGCTGGCAAAGCTTCCTTTCACAGTTTGACATCACTTACATTCAACAGAAAGCAATCAAAGGTTATGCCATCGCCGAACATCTTGCTCACCACCCTCTACCCTGATTTGATCCTGTCAATTCGGAGTTTCCAGACGAAGAACTGATGTCCATCAATCAACCCCAAGATCCTATGTGGACATTACATTTTGATGGAGCTCTAAATTCCCAAGGAAGAGGGATCGGTATGGTTCTTTTAACACCAGAAGGGGTCACCATCCCATTTGCTGCTCAGCTTACTTTCCCTGTCACAAACAACATAGCTGAGTATGAGGCTCTTTTGGCTGGCCTTCAAACCGCTCATAGATATGGTGTTACCTAATTACGAATTGTTGGTGATAGTCAGCTCATTCTGCGCCAGGTGCTGGTCAAGTGCCGCACTATCAATCCTAAGCTCAAGCCCTACCAGAAACTTGCTTCAGCTTATGCCAAACTCTTCACCAAGTTAATCTTTGTTCATGTTCCTCGAAACCAGAACATCCTAGCCGACGCTCTTGCCTCTTTGGCCTCTGCTCTAGTCTTCCCTCCTGAGCGTGATTTTCATGTTCCTCTCATTCATCAGCGTGACACTCCAGCTATTAAGGATCGTGCATTCCTTGATATTAGGAATAAGGTGCTCGAGAAGGTCAGGCGGAGTGAAACTCTTAAAGGCAAAGAGGTTATGCTATTGGATTGGCCAGAAGAGTTGGCTAACGAAGAGAAACCTTGGTATTATGAGATTGCCAGATATTGCAATGATCAATCCTATCCCGAAGAAGCCATGTTTGACACATTTATTTTATTTAGTTTATTTTATTTATTTATTTTATTATTTATTTATTGGCGTGCCAGTCACCGAAGTGACAATTTTATTGTGCGCTCGATCTGACATTGTCAGTCGATTGTGAAGTCCGAGTCAGGACCCGAAGTCCATCATACCATGAACGCTATGACGTTAATTACGTCCTTCCAAGGAAGGACAACCCTTGATTAAACGCTAAAAGTAGGAGGTCTCGAGAGGCAAACGTATATTCATGTGCGGAAATGGAACTTCATACCGAAGCCAGGAAGGCGGGCAAGATGATGACACCAACCGTAGAAACAGATGATATCGCTAAGTCAGCGGTTCAAAGCCCGGGGTTAAGGGGGGAAGGAGGATCTCAATCACAGGTAGCCTGAGCCGCGACCGTGATGAGGTTTAAAACATCGATCAGTATTTCGACAGCATCTTCCCTTTATCTGGGTTATGCCCAGGGGGAAATAGGCTGTCACCCACGGAGTGCCGGGATGAAAGCCAAGAGAGAGAGAAGTGTTGAACTTCCCGAATCGCATATTTGCCATGGGGCAATGTTTGGTATTCCCTGTAGAAGCCGGTGGAACTCATGCAGTGGCAGAGCCCTCCCGAGCTAAAGGGGTTATTCATGAACCCGATGCGGGACGATGAAAAGTGAGCGAACGCTCAATGTTGCGCCCTCGCACGCGGATCGACCTGCGCGGTCAGGTCGCGGGGATCGATGGAATGTCGGGATGAAAGCCGAAAAGCGGGGGAGCACTAAGGCTCAAGGAGACTGTACATGTCTCTATCATCAATCACTATTCCCCGTCTCGGAGGTCAACGAGACCCTTGTAAAGACAAGGTCCGCCGAACCCGCGGGGTTGCATGTGAATCCAGTTAGGGACCGCATAATATAGGGGAGGCCAGTTGGGCAGCAGAGCAGGCTCTCGGCACAGCAAAGTGGGAAGGGAGGCTCCCGGCACGAAGGCAAGGAGGCAAAGGGGTTCCCGGCGCGAGGTTCTCGGCGCAGAGGGAAGACGACAGAAAGCTCCCGACGCGAGGGGCTTCTCGGCGCGCTATTCCCTGGCCGAAGGGAGCTTCTCGGCGTGGGCTATAGTAGGGGCTTCTCGGCGCGCCAATGAAGTGGCCAGGAGAGGCTCTCGGCCTGGGCCTAAGTGGCAGAAGGGGGGGGGGGGGCTCTCGACGCGAGGCTTCACGGCGCGCTCCTGGGCGCGCCGGGAGCCTGGCGCCGGGAGCTTGGTGCCGGGAGGCTCATGTGGAAGGGTTTGAAATAGGTTTTTTGTCGTTTAGCAGGAGAGGGAGGCCTCTCGGCTGAGGGGTTTTCGGCGGGCAAATGGCACGCCGGGAAGGCTGAATTGCTACGAGGTTTCAGGGTTTACAGAGCTCAAACGGTACTCTGTTTCTGGGATTTCTGGGTTTTATGGCTCAGACTGAGACCGAATCAGGGGTGCATGAGGAGGTTTCATGAATGCCTCTGCTAGAAGGACGCCAAGGGAGCTGAGAGGCCAAATCATCAGGGGGAGGAGAGACCATCGTCGGAGCCTGAGTAGCTTTTATCTGTCTACTGCCAGACGTCTGGGGGGGTCAAGAGATGGCTGTCTCTGATTCCCCAGACTAGCATAGTACCATCTGGGAAGCAAAACGGCGACGAAAGAACCCTCGGTGCTGGGACCCCAGGCCTTAGTCATCCAACGATTTTAATGAGGATCCAGGGTTGCATTCGTCTGCGGGTTCAAATGCATCTTTTATAGCCGGCAGTCCGGGGAACCAAGAGATTGATGTCTCTGGTTCCCGGACAGCACAAGAGGCTTGAGGGCAAGACTCAAACACATACGGAGGGCATACCATTGAAGCAGGAAGATAGAAGAGAATAGAACCCAGCAACCCACTAAACAAGGGTGGGGGTTCTACCTTCATCCCTGTTCGAAGAACATACTCGACTCCGAAGCCTGAGTCATTTCGCCCATGGGGCATTCATACAAACAGTACGCATACATATGGAGACAGGGGAAGATCGTATTGCCTAATATCCATCACGGCAACTGCATTTACTTCATCTCACCATCATTTACATCGACTGCAGAACTGAAGCCGAGAAACATAAAGGGGAGGAACAGGGAGAGAATCGTATGAGTAATCTAAACATCAAACTTCGACTACCACATACGGAGAATCAGTAAAAAGAAAAAAAAAGAAACATCGAACATGGGGGGGGGGAGGGTGGAGCATTGACTCCTCTCCCTCCCCCTATCAGCCCACCTAGAGCCTTTCTTCCTTCTTTTCTTCTGCTTCTTCTTTCGGCGGAGACTCTCTCCCTCTCTTTTCCTATCTCTTTTTCTTTCTGGCTATCTGTTCACTCTTTTTTCTTCGTCTCTTTGTTTTCTTCTTTTCTGTCTGTCCGCCCTCCTCTGATGTCTTCGAAGGAATGGGTTTATATAGACTCCTCCTCTTCTTGCATCTCGGCAGATGGTAATCGGCGTGCCTCATTCGTTCGCAATAGCTCCCGGCGCGCCAAGTGGCCTCCTGTTGAGGTTCTCGGCGCCACACTCGGAAGCCCATTTGGCTGGCCCATTTAGGGCTTTTAAGCTTCGCATGTGCCTTGGCCTCTTTTAATCCCTTAAATTGATATTCATCAGAACCAGAGAAGGCCCTGTATTGGTGACATAACCTTGCTGAGATCATCTTAAGATTTCATCAGTCAGCAGGCTGGGATTTCATCAGTATTGCCATCTGAATGACGACAAAATCAGATATGGTTTCATCAGCATTGTCATCTGAATGATGTCAAGACCAGATGTCATCTTTAACCCGGGAAGGCTTCAGCAGGGCATGCAGTACATGAAGACGGTTCTTCTTTTATTTTGACTTTGTAGAAGTCTTCACAGTCTTCATTTGCTGGCTTTGGCTTCATCTTTGTCTTTGCTCCCGCCTCATCTGTCAATAAGTCAACATCTGACCCATTCTGACATGTCATCTGTAGATTCTTGGATAGGGCAGCAATACAGCTCTTGTTAAAATATGGTAGGAGGTCTCATCAGTCAGGTGACTGATATTTCATCGGTGCCGTCGTCTGCTAGACGACGACACTGGACATTAGCCTGGCCGGATGGGTGGTTGATGAGCTTCATCATTGATCTTTCACTGTTGGTCTGATCTTCTTTTCAATTTCTTATCTTCGCCATTGCTCATTTTCCAGGCGTCAACAAGCCACTGTGGAAGAAAAGAAAGCGATTAGAAGAGTGGCTCAACGTTATGTTTTGGTTGGAGGTGTGCTCTATAGAAGAGGGCTCACAGGTGTTTTATTAAGATGCCTCGACGATGATGAATCTTGGAAGGTTGTGGAAGAGGCGCATTCCGGAGTGTGTGGTGGTCATGTGAATAGCTAGAAGCTAGCTAAGAAGATCCTTCGGCTAGGTTTCTATTGGCCAACTCTAAAAGAGGATTGCTCCATCTATGTTCGAAGGTGTGTTAAGTGCCAACTGCACGCCGACAAAATTCATTCTCCTGCTTCTTCACTCCATCCTATGTCCTCCCCATGGCCTTTCTCCATGTGGGCTTTTGATATCATTGGACCTCTTGGTGATTCGAACCTCCTGACCAAGCAAAAGTCGTTCATCCTGACGGTAACGGAATACTTCACCAAGTGGGTGGAAGCGGAAGCATTCGTGGAGATCAAAGCATCAACTGTCTGCAAGTTCATAATGAAGAACATCATCACAAGGTTCGGCATCCCGAGTACCATCGTCACCGATAATGGACCTCAATTCATCTCTCAAGAGCTCAAGGGTCTCTGCAACAGGTATAACATTGCATTACATCATTCTTCTCCCTATTATCCGCAGGGCAATGGCCAGGCAGAGGCCACTAATAAAACTTTGATCAAAATCGTTAAAAAGACGTGTGAGGCTAATAAATTTTTGGATTGGCCAGACAAGCTAGTTGAAGCTCTCTCGGCCTATCGCACTTCCATTCGTAGCCCTACTGGGCAAACCCCTTTCGCCCTTACTTATAGAATGGAGGCGGTAGTCCCTTATGAGATTCTCCTTCCATCTCTGCGAGTACAATTGGACAAGGAACTCTCTATTGATGAGCGTCGTGATTCACTCCTTGCCCAGTTGAAACTCCTAGATGAGAAGCGTCTGGTCGCCGCTGAGCATGCGCGCGTTTATCAAAATAGGCTTTCACGTTTTTATCAAAAGAAAGTAATTGAGAGAAAATTCAAAGTCGGTGAGATGGTAATCAAGCGAATCTTCGTAAAACCTGGTGGACCCCGCTCAAAACTCCAACCAAACTGGGAAGGACCATTCGTCATAAAAGATGTTTATCATGGCAATGCTTATAAACTGGTTAATGCTGAAGGACAAGAGCTAACTCATCCTTGGAATGGTCTGTACCTTAAGAAATACTATCCCTAATTCAAAATCCAAACAAAATAAAATAACAATACAAAAAATACAAAAATATATAGAAATCTATCCAAAATATAGAAATTTTCCAAAATCCAAAAAAATAGAAATTCTCCAAAAAGAATAAAAAAATTTCAAGATGGTTGCCATGATTGTAAGGACGCAAGGTCCGAAAGGTTAAAATTCAGTATTCATTCATCAGTCTTGTTAATTCAAAATGGGGTCGACACCCACACACACTACACGCTTACCCTTGAACTCAAGCGGTGCAAAATCCGATGGAAAGTCAAAACCTGACTAAAGGTGAAGACAATACCCATTCTTTTCTTCTTCGGCCCATAAGGGAAGAAGGAAGGTCTCGGGGTAGACCCGCCAAGCCTATCTGCCACCCTAGTAGGTGGAAGTCAGGGCCCAAAAGGGAACAAATGCCACTAAAGCCCAAGTACAATTAGGTTTTTTTTCATCAATGCAAACCAGTCTCGAAGTGAAAGTCAAATCGTGAAAGAAAAGCATGTCAAGAGGGCAAAGTCCCCGCAAGGAAAACCTTGGGCGTATGCATGCAATGTAAAAGAGGCAAAAGGCAATAAAATTTCCCTATGCCAGAGACCGAACCCCAACAGGCATAGGGTAGGGGAGGTCGTTTTACCTTGAGCTTTTCAGAAACCCTTACGGGCTTCCTTATATTTTCTTCCATCTCTTTCTTTGTGGTAAGTCATAAACCGGCAGAATGGTCGAGACTGACCGAGGAGATTGCACCGGGCGAGATCTTGCGTATAAGTTTAACCACTGGCACGTCGACTCCATTTTTGATTAATCAAGAAAGGTCAATGAATTCTCAATAATGACTGTGTAGGACCCAGTGCCCTAGTAGCTTTGTCAACCTAATGCTGAAAGCAGGAAAATTAACGCCTTTGAATGAGGCACCTTTTCTGAAATTAACGCCTGTGGAGAAGGTCGTCCTTTTTTTAAATAACGCCCTTGTGTGGGCCGTCTTTTCAACAAAATTCAAAAATGTTTTTCAAATTCACGCCGTCACCTAGGGCGTCTTTTGTTTGAATAACGACCTAATCTAAGGTGCGTCTTTTGAAAAATAAAAGAAAAAAAAATAATAAATATAAAAGGAAAAGAAAAGAAAAGAGGAAATGGGGTTTATTCTTCATGTGCGTGCTTGCATTATTGCATAGGGCATCTTGATTATTATTTGCATACGTGTGCTTGCGTGTTGCATCTCCCTTTATTGGTTATTTCATTTGCCTTATTCGATTAAAGGCTTGGCCCCTTGACCCGCTATCCAGGTCAAAATTAAAAGCACCCCTTGCTTATTGAGCAAGGGGCCAAGTCGAACAGATGAATTAACCTATTTATTCAAGTGTGAACCACAGCTGCAGGTATAGGGCAAAGTAAAGTAAAGCAAAGAACGTGGAAAAGAAACAAAGTACACAACCACAAGTACACAACTACACAAGTGCTCAGGTAACAAAAAAAATGCCAATCTCATATATATATACATCATAAATAGCTGAGTACAGGTGTGAGGGTGGAGGAGTACAAGTAAGTCTCTCAGCTCTCGCCTCCGCCCTCCTCTCTCCTACTCTCCACCTCGTCCTCGCCGTCCCGAGGAGGCGCTGGTGGAGGGGGCATGGGCCCCTGTGAAAAAGATGGAACTCGAACCTGGCCCCCTGCCTCGCTCCTCTCTCGAAGAGAAGAACCCGCCACAAAGGTGGAGCTGGTGAAGGAGTACCCCACAGCACGCGCTCGCTCACGCCCTCGCTGGAGACGCTCCTCAGACACTCGTAGCCGCTCCTGAGAAAGGGCCAGCTGCATCCTCAGGTCCGCCAGCTCACGCTCACGTGCCACCACCTGCTCCTGGTACCGTGCACGGTCCGTCTGCTACTGCTCGTGGTGCTAGTCACGGTCCGCCAGGTGCTCCTCTCGCTCTCGAGCGCGCTCTCGTCGCTCCAGCTCAAGAGCAACCTGCAACTCTGCCACGTCCTGAGGCAGTTCCTCCCGTCGCCTCAGGGACCGCTCCAGCTCTGTAATCCGCTGCTCGCGGATCGCCAACTCTGTCCCGGCCAGGGCAGCCTGGGTACGTGCCGCATGTAACTGTCTGGTCTGCAAACAGGTAAACAAATCATCAGTTCCCTTGTGCAATAATTCATGAAATAAGCCATACATGACGGAAAGTAAATCACTCACCTGGGCAGTCATCGCCTGCTGTCCCTCGCAGACGCAAGTGAGAGCGGCTCGAAGTTCCTCAGTCTGAAGAAATGAATTTCATCAGTGCACAATGAAATATATAATCAACAATTGAATGAGGTTTGAGTTTTGGAATTTACCCGTGAGGCGAGGTCGCGCTCTGCAGCCTCGGCCCGTGTGACCGCTCCCGCTAGCTGCTCTGCTAGTGCGGTCACCTCTGCACTGGGTCCCCTCGAGCTGGAGGCCTCTCCCGTATCTCTCCCTGCTGCTTCCTGCTGGGCACGCTGCATTTATTAAGATCGTCAGTGGCTAATCATCAATAATTCAACAAAAATTCATTTGCATATAGAAATAATTTAAACACTCGCCAGGGTCTCGAGGTCGGCCCGTGTGGCAGCTAGCTGGTCCTCCAGGCTGTGTAGGTGGGCCTGGGCATCCATCGCCGCTATGTCCCGTGCATCCTGGATCCATTACATATTAGTCACATGATAGGTACATAAGCATTTGCATTTAATTTAGAAATAATTGCATTCATACATACCCCTAGGACCCTCATATGGGGTCGGCCAGCGTATACCTCCCAGTAGCGCCAGAGGTACTCGGAGCTGTCGGTCGCCTGGGAAGTGACTCGGGTCCCGCCTCGCCGCCAGTCGGCGTACTGGTCCTCGAACCGCACCCTCCAGTTGATCACCTTCATGCGACCGCGTGTCTTCTTTCCAATTCCTCACGGCTCCCCTACCTCTATCCACTCCTGGTGTAGGCCCAGGGTCCTCATCACCAGTCTAAGCCGTAACGGCTCGATCTCGCTCAAGCAGTGAACCCAAAGCTCATGCTCAAAGCGAGGTCGCCCTGCTACGACCCATGGCTGGCCCTCGTCGGTCATCCCCTCGTAAGGCCTCCATCGCACCTGCATCCATGAACATCCATGTCATCTCATCATAATCATAATAAATTCAAATAAACATAAAAAAAAATGCATCATTCATACCAGCGAGGGAGGGAAGTCTCGGAACTCTCTCCGTAGTACCCACAACTCGTAGCCGAGTGGGGCTGCAAACACCACCGGCAGCCAGCGCCGTGCTAGAGGGAAAGCCCCCTCACCTCCAGGCCGTGGGTCGACGTGCCCCATGGGCATGTACAGATGGCTCCAAACCTGCATCCATGCATTGCATTAGTGAGGCATTCACATGCATAAAAAAGAAGGAAAAAAGAAAAAAAAGAAGGGAAAAATATATAAGTGCATACCTGAAGAAAAGGTGAGAAGCCACTGACGGTCGTCTCTCGTCCTATCCCCGTGGACAGGTCGGCTAGTAAGTGCGCCAGCAGCGCCGCTCCCCAGGCGTATCTGCCGACTCCCTCTAAATCCTCGAGGATCCCTAGGAATCGGCAGTTGATGACGTCGCCCTTCGTGCTGAGCAATAGCCTCCCGAGCAGCAGCAGTAGGAACCTCCTCAAGTCTCGGTCTGCTCTCTCCCTGTCGGCTGGGTCCTAGCAATAGGCTACCCTAGCCCCATCGATCAACCTCTGTGAGAACTGCTCTAAGGACTCCCCTGACCTATGCCTAGCATCCCCTAAGCCCATCACTGTAGTCAGGTCGGTGCGGAAGATAGTCCTACACTCGCTAGGTGTCTCGTAGACCATCTCTAGCCCTAGCAATCTCTCGGCCAACTCGGTATAGTCTGGTAAGGTGATCCCGCTCACTGCCTCACCGTCTACCCTCAGTCCTGTGATCCTAGCCACATCCTCTAGGGTAGGAACCATATGACCCCAAGGCATCAGAAATGCCCGGCTAGTCCTATCCCATCTCTCCCTCAAAACCTGGATAAGCGGTAGGTCTGGTCTAACTGGCTCTATGCTAAGTAAGGCCCCGAACCCCATAGCATCTACCCTGGCTCTCTGGAACTCTGGGAGGCCGTAATATGCTGCCCGGACCATGACCCAGGAGATCCGTGTCCTCATCAACCCCTGCATGCATAAAGAAAGAAATTTTGGCTTAATTAATCAATTATTCATGCTGAAATTCACTTAATTGCCTTGGTTTAAGATGTTGATGTTTGATTTAATGAACGACGGCCCTTGGGTCGTGGTTTGTTTAATTGGCGCCCCTGAGGGGGGCGTGGTTTCTAAGTGAGCTTTGAATTTACGACCTGCCCTAGGTCGTTGTTTGTTTAAGAGACGCCCCTGTGGGGGGGCGTGGTTTGGTGGTTAATTTTTAATTTCCTAAAGGTTTTTTTAATTGACGCCCGTCCCAGGGTCGTCATTTGTTTAGGTAACGCCCTTGTGAGGGACGTTTTCTGAAAATGAACTTTTAGTAATTTCTGGAATAAGATGAATTGGACGACCACCCCTATGGTCGTTATCTGTTGAATTGACGCCCCGATGGGGGGCGTTGTTTTCCAGGGTTTTTGAAAAATAAAATAAAAACAGCATGCGAGATATAAATCAAGGCATTAATATTGAAGAGGTAATTAAAAAAATTGAGAAGTATGAAATTAACGGTATGATTGATAAAACATGATGATTCCAATTAACGACAAGCTACAGGGCGTGTTCTCATGAAATTATTTTTTTTCAAAATAAAGAAAATGAATTGACGACCCCAGGTATGGGCGTCTTTTCTTGAATTCACGGCACCCCTGGGGGCGTCTTCTTTCTGAATCTCTGGTTTTCTCCCCCGATGGCTATGGAAATAGAGTGAAATTGTAAATAAAAATAAAAAAAATGGGAAATGGGGTTTTGGGGGCTTACCTTCTGTCGTCTAGATTCAACAACCCCTCCACGGAGTTGTTGCTGGGGTTGCCGTGGCCGCCGGAGTTGGCCACGGCGAGGCACGACCACCGCCGGGGTTTCTTCTTCTCCACCTTCTTCTTCATCTCTTTCCTCGTCGTCTTCTCCTTCTTCGTCCTCACCACCTTCATCGCCTTCTTCTTCTCCTTCATTCTCCTCTTCTGCTTCGATCCGTTCTTCCTCGTTGCCGGCCTCCGCCACCGGAGCCTCCTCGGCCGCCGCCGGCGGAGCCTCCACGGCGTGATCTTCCTCGCCCAAGTCCACCACCTCCGGGGCCGAGACCCTCTGCCGCTTGAGTCCACCGGCCATGGCTAGGGTGTAGAGGGGAGAGAGAGATAGAGAAGAGAATGAGAGAGATGGGGGAGGGTTTTCGGTTAGGGTTGCAGTGGGAGAGAAGAGAGAAAGAAGGAAAAAGGACGAAGGAAGAAGAAGAAAGGAGGGAATGTTAAGTCGAACGGTCAAAAAGAATTAACGACTCCAGTAAAGTCGTGTCTTGTTAAGAAAACGACTGGAGTCGAGGGCGTCTCTTCTATGGTTAACGACACATTCTGGGACGTGATTTCTTTTCGCATGGGGAATGGCAGACGTCGTCAGAGGCATTTAATGGGAATTGATTGATGCGATGGAAATAATCATTGCTGTTTTTGATTAACGACGTATCTGAAGGCGTGGTTTACATAAAACGTGGCTTACCCTAAGGCGTTACTTTTGGGTCTTTAACGAATACTTTTTGGAATATAAATCGAATTAACGCCTTGTCTTAAGACGTTATTCAGTTAACGCCCACAGGTGAAGGCGTCAATTATGAGAGATCAATCATTGAAGATGACGTATGCTGAGGCGTCATTTATGGAATTGACGACATTGGCTGAGTCGTTATTTGCAACAGAACCGCAGGTTATTGGAAGATTTGATCAGAATCATTGTGTTATGGCTCAATCAGAATGTTATCATTGATTTATTGGAAGAAAAAGATTACATTGCTTCAATGAGCCATTTTGGGCCTCAAGCTTCTTAAAGCTATTACATAAGATTTCCACTAATCTCTGTCTTCTTCTAAGTTCTCCACAGGATGATGAGCCTTGTTCATTTTCCACAGAGCTTGGATAGTTGTGCACTCCTCTCCATCTTCATTGCTGCCGAGATCCCGTGTCTTGATCGGAGGGAGATGAGATGGATCTTCAAATATTTGTCGTGGAAGCCCAAGTTGAGGAAGGCACCGATGTGAGTTATACAGAACGATTTCTGAAGCGCCTATGAGTCGAAGGTCCGTGCCGGGGGAGAATCGTGCGCGGAATTCTTGAGTCTTGAGTATTCCCGGGGCGCAAGTAAAAAGGTTCTTTGGCATTACCTTGAGATGTTCTCTCCATTCCATTCTCTTTTTGATTTGAGGTATCCGGTTCATCACCCTATTGCTTATTCCTAATGAACCGGTCATGTAAGAGAGTGGGCTTTTTGAGAAGATTCTAGAAGGTTGTTGGGTCTCCTCACATGGATCGAATTTGAAGTGGAGATCTACCCAACTTGAGAATGCTAGCATGCATCCATAAATGGGTCTTCCCATTGCCGCCGAGGTAAGCCCGCTATAGAGATAGGCTAATATCGCCGGTCCCGCTCTCTCTCCTTCCCATAGGCTCACTATTGCGCTTAATTGGGTTTCTTCCAAGAAATCTTCCGTGGATGGAAATAGGATTGCTCCTGCCAAGCACACCACGAAAGCCTTTGCCACCCGCTCTATTTCTTCATCTTCTTTAGCTTGATCGGATCTCTTGTACACCCAAGAAGCAAGCTTTTGGAGATTGATTCCCTTGGAAGCTTTGATTTGGTTCAATAAGTTTGGGCTGGGAATCAGACTTATTAGTAGCTCATGTGAAGAAACTGGTCTTGGCATGATAGCCATTTTTTCCTCATCTCCTAGCTTCATTCTCTTTAAGCCTAAGATCATCTATAGTTCTTCTAACAAGATTGAGGCCTCAAAAGTTGAGAATAGGAAGGTATGAGTGGAAGGGTGCCATATTTCAATTAAAGCTCCTATGACAGCCCAATCAAGGTGAATATGGTCATAATGTTTGGCATGGGTGACTAGACTTAAGAGGTGCCATCTTGCAAAGTAGACCCTCATGTCTGAAGAGAACTTGGAGAGAAGAAGAGGCAGCCACTTAATCTTTGTGAATCTCTTGGCTCCTGGAACATTTGGATAATCTTGTAGGTAAAAGAAAGAAACAGAGAGAAGGATGAGAATACAGAACAGAAGGACTATGAAGATATGAAAGAAAGAACAGAAGGAAACAATTCCACTTTACCTGGTTCATGGCAATTCGACTACTGATATGCCCATTAATTTCGGTTAGTCTGAGAGTGGAACTCTTGGATCTTTTAATAGCTCTCTCCATCTTCGGTCTGCAGGTAGAGCTTGAGCGGTCGCAGCACCTGTGAACAGACAGAGGAAGCTGAAGAAGCAGGAATTCGATGAATGTGCTTTGATCATAAGGAAGTTTCTTCCTTTTTATAGAAGTTTGGAGAGTTTAATGCCCGTTCGGAGTTGCAGGTTGATTACCATTAGGATTGGGCTTAGCTTTCGAGTCGGAGACGGAAGCGCGTTGTTAATTAACGTCCTCTCTTGGGGCGTCAATTGTTGAATTGACGACTTGACCGAGGTCGTGTTTTATTTCGCGTCTCCGGGAGGGTCATCTTCTTCTTGAACTCTCGGTGCATTTAACGCCTTGATGAAGGGCGTTTTTCATATTTTGACGCCTGGATGTCAGTCGTCTTTCATATGTTGACGCCATGAACTCCAGTCGTTATTTTGTTAACTTGCATATTTGATTCTCCATATGCTTTGATGAACTTAAGTGCTATCTTTTAATTGGAGTTATTTTTGGTTAAGCACTTATGATCATATTTTGCTTTGCTTTGAGAGAACTTATGAACTTTTGAGTGCAGAAGATTACAGAGTTCGAGGAGCGTGGGTCACTCGTGGGAGTATCATCGCTCTGTTTTTGTATTTCTTTCCTGTAAGCATTGTTACTATATGGTATTCTACGCTGCTATAGCATATCAAGGACCTTGTGGTTCTGATGAACCTGGAATTTGAGTTCACCTTCATAAAAAATGGTGATAATTCTAGGAGAGACTTGATCACACGGATAGGCCGTTGAGTCATTAAAGGTCTGGGACGATGGTTCCACTTTCTGGGTTGATGCGCGGACAAACGGGCTTCGGCTTAGTGTCAGCTCAGAGATCTGGATTCTTGACCAAATCTAGATGGCTTAGCAATATTATCCTTGATTATTTTCTATTTTTAGTTTGTTTTATCTTTTTCTTTTAGCCCAGCATGCATCATGTAGGACTTTGAGCTTCATGCTGAAAATCTTCATATTATGGCAATAATGAAGGTCACTCGCTCTTGATTGAGTTAACATGAGATATTCCACTCCAAATTGAGTACTTTATTCTCTTTGAAGCCGCTCAGGCTAGTTCCTTGAAACTGTTCCTTTGCTAGATCTTCATCTCAATTCCCTTTATTTTTCTGTAAATCCACCTTGGTTGTAGCACGTCCACATTGGCTGGTAACCACTCTCCAATGGTGTCTCCTTGTCGTTCCCACGCGCACATTTTATTTGCTTAGTTTAGTCTCCTTTACCCAGTAAATCGATGCTTCCTTGGAATCACCCGGAGTTTGTTTCACTTTGAATCTTGGAAAGATTTCCAATGCTTAGTGTCTGAGGCGTGTCACATCACACCTTGGCATCTACTTATCAGTTCGCTCCACTTCATTTCGTTTGTTACACTTTCGTTTCATTCCGTCTCACTCCCTTGCAAAGCAGACGCCAAGGCGGGGCAGCTGTAGACACACCAAAATTGACGCTTTGTTGATCAAATCTCATGTCACCATGATAACGCCCCAAGGTGAACTTCAATATTTCTATAATATAAAGTTTTTCTATTTTTGTGTGTTTTTGTGATTAATTCTTGCATTTTTGGAATTAACGACTTGAAGAGGGGTGTGTTTTAAATAGCGACCTAATCTGGGGCGTGTTCTTAAGAAAGGATGACCACAGGGAAGGGCGTCAATTCCTGGTATTTTACGAATATCGCTCAAATTGGAAAATCAATGATTAACGTCCTTCCCTAGGGCGTGTTTTTGTTTAACGCCTTTGCTTCAGGCATCTTTTCGGAATTTTCAAATAAAGAAGGCTTTTATTACCAAAATTGAATCCAGAAAGTGACGCCGTGATTCCGGTCGTGTTTTGAATTAACGCCCTGGAGCAGGTCGTGAATTCTGAATTGACGCCCTTTGGTAGGTCGTGTCTCACCCTTTCGTGTCCTGCTTAAACTCACATTTCCTAAAGAGTTCCCTGCCTTTCTTGATCACCTTGCTCGATCTGGGAACTAGAGTCCTTGCCATTGATGACCACTGCCTATTCTTATCTTCCCAAATCTGTGTTTATCTTGATCGAAACCCTATAAAAGAGTCCCCTGGTTGATCTCGCGCGAGGTTAGAGAGATACACAGTTAGAAACACACATATACACACAGAGACACACACACAGGGGGAGGTTAACGTGTGCAAGGTTAGAGGCAGAGCTGTTAAGAAAAAATTGTGACTTGTGAGTTGTCACAGAGGTTAACGGGTGCTGGCGATTGAGATTGAGAGATTGATTTCTCTTTTGCTTCCTCCTGCTGCCACATCCGAAGCAAAGTGTTTCCCTTTACTGTTTACAGGAACAGCGGGGATCTTTTCTTCTCTTCATTGTTGTTTGTCATCATCATCTCATCATCGATCACCATATTCCCTTCCTCGCATTAGTTTTCATTGCATCTCTTCTCCTCTCCCTAATTCTCTAGGGGTTTTAAAAACAAACAAAAGGTGCATACTTTATGCTCTTCTTTCATCACCATCTTTCATCTTTGGATTGATACTACACTCACATTTGGCTGATCTCTTTTTCTTTTATTTGTTTGTTTTTTGTTTAAGGGTAATCAAAAAGGAAGACCCCCTTCATCGACCGGCCGATAGAAGGTGGAGGAAGGAACCACATCCATCCCGCATCTTATTATCACCAGGTATTCGCGATCATCTTTTCTTCTTATTGAGGTAACCTCTCTGGCGATCGCTCTCCTTAGTAGCACCACGTGCTCTTTTACTCCGTTTTTCATTATTCTCCTTATGCATATATGCTTATTTTTCTTAAAAGTGGATTATTTTCCATGATTCACAAGGGGCACAACATGATCCTTCCCCGACAATGTCGGGCGACCGTCACTTTCCCGCCCTGACTTTGTCTGGTGGTTTCCATTCCTTTTTCCCGACTTTGTCGGGCGATCATGTCACTTCTTCCCCGCCTTCGGCGGATGACTCTCATTCACTTTCTCCCACCATGTCGAATGATCATTCTCCTTCTTCCTTATCTTCGCAGCAATCCTTTCATCATCTTTCTATTCTTTCTTCCTCACCCGTTCGGGGTTCTCACCCCTTTTCATGCTATTCTTGAGGCTTTAGCCCGCCTTGATCTCAGTTGATCCAGTTTCTTCTGTATATGGTTCTTTGTTATTAGGATCTTTGTGCCTTAACGAGGGAGTTCTAGCCCTCGTCTCTCTTCCTTTTTATCCTCCTTCGTCTAGTTTGGTGTCTGTCGCTCCTCCATGTATGGGAATCTTTGATCCTTTGCTATCCTCTCCCTTTCGTCATGTCAAGCAAGGAATACAAAGCTCGTGCTGCACGAAGCTCGATGATCAAGATTGCTTCAAGATGCTAGTTTTCATTCCGTGGATTTGTAAGATATCTTTATTTTGTGCAAAGAACATGCTATTATTATCACATATTTACTCCTACGCGTTGTTAAGATAAATGTTGGTTCCTCACATGGTTAAGTGGCTTTTAGAGTTTGCTTAAAAGTGTCAATATGAGTTTGATTCTGCAACATTCTTAGGCTGGTGATAGCTCCGCACTGGGAGTTTAGTTTCTTTCCCTGATTGTAGAGGGTGATCTTTGAGTATGGATTTTTCACACACTTCACGGCAAGCCATAGCCGATTCCTCTAAGGCACACCGTTGCTGCTTTGGCCATACTTTGGGTATGCACAAAGGTCTTTTTCTCTTCTCTACTCGGCTAAGTGTAGGTGCAAGAGATGGATGGATAAGATGACCAACCTAGGTGCTCCCCAATACGGGAGAGGTCTCAAATAGGGGCAGTCTTGACCCTCAAAAATGAGCTTTCATGCTAAATCTAGCTAGTAAAGGCTATGAATGAGAAGATCAATGAATAAAAAAAATTATGAATCAAAGGCATGGCAAGAGTGGCAGTACAGTTCCCCGCGGGACGTCACGATCCCGGTCGCATGCGTGCCTGATAAATATGGGTCTCAAAATCAAAAACACAAAGCCCCGACGCAACAGACCTACTCTTTGAGGGGTAGTGCCTTGAAAGGAAGTCAAGTCCTGATATCTCCCATCCTGCACAAAGCTTATCTCCAACTATTCTTCTGTTTCTCCCTCTTAGGCTGGGTTGTATCCCAGGTATGGCCTCAGTAGGGGCACTGTTCTGTAAAGGCGGTTGGTTGTGGTGAGCCACCCGCACATGCACGCCCTGCTTATGGGAAGCCTTTAATGAGAGGGGTAGGAACGATGATCCCTGGCCAGAAGTTCAAGCACATCTTTGGGTGTTGCAGTTTGTTTCGTCAAAAAACCAAAAAAGTCAAATACTTCAGAAATTTCAAAAAAAATGAGTTATTGTCAAAAATCCTAAAAATCAGATACTGCAAAAAAAATAAAAAAAAATCAAATATCATTATGGTGGAATAGGTGACCCCTATATGCACTTGAAGGAGTTCTTGTATGATTCGGCCCAATTTTAGTATGACCAGCGCTTGATGGCCTATTTGTTTGATCTGTCCTTGGAGGGCCCGGCTCAGGATTGGTTCTTTTTCTTACCGCAAGAGCAGATGGTGAATTTCCAAGTTGTTCAAAGAAAATTCATTCAGCAGTATCAGGACCAGGTTGGACCTAAGTATTCTATGGTTGATCTGGCCCATGAGAAGATGAAGCCCGACCAGGAGTTCTGCACCTTTGCCGACCGCTGGCGTCGCCTGGTCGTGCGAGTCCTGGGGCATATTCCGGAGGGAGAAAAGATCAAAATGGTCATTTCTAATGCAATGCCCGAGTATCGGTGCATCTTAGCCATGAATGATATCACTTCCTGGCAACAATTGTATAGCCGAGCCCGCTTCTTTTGATTGAGAACAGGTTAAATCGGTAAGGTTGATCAAACACCTCTCACAAGATAAATCAGGTAAAAGACATTTTAGTGGTTTGAGTATATGTGGATGATATCACTCTTTAAACTACTAACAATGCTTTAACTACTAATAATCCCTTTTCTGAACAATTTGTAGATATTTTTTTTGCAAGGAGATTTTTGGTATAAGCCTCATGAATGAACTGAATTTTATTCATCTTTAGATTGCAGGTAGAAGGCTTGGATCAAAATGGATTCTCAAGGCAAAGGTATGAAAGTAAAATCTGAAATATCAACCTTCGTGAGGTTGGTGATTTATATGATTGAAGGCTTCCAACCTGATCTTCTGAATTAAGATAATTCACCCCTTTTTACTATGGAAACACACAATCATGCAATGGCCTTTTGTCAATTGGTAACATCCTTAAGTGACAGGTATTGATTCTAAAAACTTGAATTGTCATTTACTAGCATGTTGTGATGAATTAGTTGAATCAAATTGAAAATCTTGAAGTGGTTGCATATTGAATATTCTTAATTTGAATTACATGATCACACTTGAATTGAATTGCATATCTGGTATATCAAGTGGCGTTTGTGGAATAGTGGATCATGTCCCCTTGGAAGCATTTCCTATGCATTGAGCTTGGTCTTCGGACTACAATCTCTGCCTCGTACTAGATCTTGAAAATTGGGATTGGTTGATGTATAAATGATTTCTTGAGTTGAGCTATATAAATTGAGAATATATTTGTGGTTAAATGATTCATATATTTGGCCTTTAAAGATCTGTTGTTGAATAATTCTACAAATTGGGTTGCATTGCTTAGTTTTGATCATCTAAGCACCCTTATTCATAAAGGTCATGTCGTGAAAAATGTTTGTTGATTCATGAATAGAATGAGGATGATTTCAATAAGAATTTTGTCACACTAGCTTGAAAATCAAAGCTCTTATCTTGCCAAAACCACTTGCATTCCACTCTCACATAGTTATAGGTTACATGCATCATAATTTAATGCATAATGTGCTTTTAGATCATGCAAATGAAAATCAAGTCCGAATCACTTTGCACATTGCATCGCATTCTCATATGCTCATATGTTGTTTTGCATTGGAACTCATGCATTAGTCGCACTTAACTCATTCAGTTGGCATCCATTCAATTGGTATCAAATTGACATCACATTGCTCGCATGCATGTCATAGTGCATTTGCATAAACTCTCACTGCATGCTTGTGTGATATTATATGCTATTCACCCCCATCCGTTGGCATTTCTATGGCTTTATGTCTTCTTGATAAATAATGTTGCATTTGAGTCATTATTGGAGTGCTTCACGTTGTACACTCTGGGGAATTCATATTTCATAAGTGCATCTATTTAGGGGGAGTTGCACTGTTATGTATTCATGATATTTTCGGTATACACGCTGAATCAAATTCGCACACTTCATGCACAAAATGTGAAAATGAGTGTTAATGATAAGGATATATGAATTTCTTTTCAACACTCTCGAGATGTGAAATTTGCTGCATATATGTTGAAGAGACAGTTGAGGAAAAAGCTGTCTACCCATCCTTGTTGAAAAATATGAAATAAAAATGAAAGATAGAGCAATGCTCGGTCTTACTGAGTAAATTGGGCACACGTCACCTGAGACGTGATGTGGTTCATATCTGCAAAGTGTTGACTAGTATCTCTGTTCAAAATGAGGTGAAATGGTTCAGTATTCTGAGTAATCGGGGATTCTGGCATGAGCTCCATGCGTCTACTCGTGTAAAAAGGAATTATTTGAACCTGATCACTCTTGAAAAATTCTGACTACCATGTGATATTGATTGAGTTGAAAAATGATGGTGAAAACTCACAGTGGTAGAGCGAAGCCTCCAATACGATGTTCTCAAAATTGAAGGGCAGTCTATAAAGTGTCTTCTTGTGTTAATCTGAACATCCATATTGCAACTATCATTTTTCATGTTACTCACACTTTGGAAATTTGATTCATTATGTATTCTAAAAATTGATTGACTACATTAGCAATTGCATGAATCTCTTATATGATTGCACAATCTCCCATGTGTTATAAGTGAATATTTTAGTTGCTATGACCCTCATGCACCCTTCTTATATCCATTCTCTCTTAAATAAGTATGGGGGAGCTGTGTTGCATGTATATATACGTATTTATCTGTTTGTTTATGCATCTCACATGTCATTACATGTATATGCTGCATCTCATGCATTTCAAACCACAAATCAAAAATTAAAAATATGAAAATAATGAAAACCCAAAAATTGAATGGACTTCACATGCTCACACTTGTTAAATAAGGTTTGGATTGTATTTGACCAAGGGGAGAAGCGTGAAATCAGCTCTACTCATCCTAGCACGTCTAAATAATCAACACTTGGTATCCTATCATGCCAACCATTGGTATCTCCAAAACAAATAAAAATCTGCAACATGAAAATCAATAAAACATGATTTGGTGCCTCCTAGACATTCCATGAACCCACTTATTTATCATTTTCTCATTCATCATGATTTGGTGCTTCATCAGAATTTCCATTGTGGGTCCTTGTTCCTTGCTCATTCATCATGCTGCTATTTGAACCTCTGTGGTTTCCTCCCTTCATCTTGATAGTGTTCATGTAGGAGAATGTTTGGAATTACCCTGCATGTTGATAATGTCAAAGGGGGAGCAAGTTATGTTGTTAAGGGAGACAGCTTTACCTTATCTCGCTTTTTGATAATGTCAAAGGGGGAGAAAAAAGATGATTCATGCTTACCTTTGTGATGATTCTTGATTGCCCTTGTCAGGATAAAAAGATTCATGATTGCCATGTGTAAGGGGGAGAAGAACATGTTGTATCATCATTTAGTTTATCATCATCACTAAGTTTGTCCTCATTCATCACTAAATTTTTCATCATCAAAAAGGGGGAAATTGTTGAGCTATGGTTTTGATGATAACTAAACTTAGTGTGTATTACTATGGTTTTGATGCTAACTACACTTCATGCGTGATTATGTGAATGATGATAACTAAACTAAATGGTTGGTTGTTCACATCGATTTGTTGAATATGATTGAGTTGAACATGTGCATTAAATGCTTCCTATGCATACTTTTCATGGAGCTTGGTTACATGATACATTCATATTGGACAAATGCATATCTATTGATCTTGATCTTTAGTCAATCATGTTTTCAAAGTGTTCACTGGTATATGTGCATGGCTAAATTACTCTCATACTTTGCTCACTTGCATAGAAATAATTCTTCACCTTTAGCTTAAACCCTTTATGGTTCAAGTGTTTGTATGCACCTTGAACATGGGCTTTCATGTATGCATTTCATACATTTATCATATTGATTATTAAGTTAAAGTTCTAATCATTTTTATCATGGTTTTGTAGGTTAAATTCTTTGTATAATCCCTCCAAGATCAAAGGAGCTTGATGCCACAAAGTTTGGAAGGGTTGCAATGGAGTTTAGGGGTGAAATCTTAAAGTCAGGAATTTCACTGTAGCTAGGTCGACACTGTAGCTAGGTCGACACTGTAGCGCGGTCGACCGCCAGGCCAATCCCGGTCGATCGAAAATAACAGAATGCAACAGTTCTGTTTCATGCAGAGTTCAGGTCAACCACTAGCCGCGATAAGCCCAAAATGTTGACTTTTGTCCATCTCGGAAGGAGCATCTCCTCTTGGTATTGTTTAATCCCAAAGCCACCAAACCTTCCAGGTTTTGTGGATCTGGTCTAAAGCTTGTCTAGGACCATTCAAGGGGTTATAAAACTCTCATTTGGAGTCATAAACCCTAGCAATCTAAGGGGGATTCAAGAGAGATCCAAGGGAGATCAAGAGAGGCTAGAGGAGGTCCAATGAAGAAGGGGTACTGTAGCCATGAACAGTATTCCGTGCAACAAGTGTTCTTCATCCATCCTCAACCCATTGAAGGTAGATCTGAAGCCAACATCCTCCAAGTAAAAGAAGCAAGCAAGGAAGCAAGGATTCAAAGGAAGATTGCCCAAGGAAGAAAGAAGAAGAAGCAAGCAAGCGCGGATCTGAGAAGAAGGTTGTACAAGGGTAAAAAGAGCAAGGTTTTCACAATCCACTGGAGGTCATTCAAGCAAGAGGGAAGGCAACATTCAGGATCAGCAGCATACGTTAAAAAGGAAGCTAAATAAGGGGATTTCTAAATTGTGCTTTATTGTGTTTCAAGTTCATATTTATGTTTTGTATAAACTGCGAACTTGTGTGTGTGTGGATCGTTGTTAGATCCCTGTTTGTGTGTGGTTGTCATGGTGTTCCATTCGTGTGTGGGTAGGTCCTCCTAGATATACGTGTATGTGTGTGGATCTAATTAGATCCGGTCTATTTAGTGTATGAAGTGCTGCATCTGTCGCAGTGTGTGTGTGTATTGATTGATCCGCTTGTTGGATCGTGTTGGAGACCTCGTCTCCGTGTGTGTGTGTGTGTTGGGGTGCATCTCCGTGTTTGTGTGGGCAGGCGTCGTCCTACGTGTGTGGTTGGAGCTTCATCTCCGTTTGGGGATTTATCCCCGAGTGTAGCCTCACCGGGTTTGGTGAGGGGTGGACATAGGATTGACGTCGTTGCATCCGAACCACCTTAAAATCCGTTGTGCACTATGGTTTGATTTGTGTAGTTTGATCCATTTCATCTTCCTCCATTCTACGTGAGTGATTAGTGTAAACTGGTTGTTCGGATTTATCCACGTGTTTATTACATAATCTACATCATCATCAAATTAAGTTTGATAAATCCGATTTGTGATCATATAGTTTTGTATCTCTTAACTAGCATTGTATCACATAATTCAAAAAGGCCAAAAGTTTTTGTAAAATTGGTAAACACCCAATTCACCCCCTCTTGGGTGTCATTGATCGCGGGACTTCATCAAGGAGACACAACACTCCGAACACGTGGATACTGTCTACATACCTCCCACCTCCCTTTCCGCTCTGCGCATACCTCCGCCAGGTCCTTCCACTAGTGGCCATGCGCCTTTGCCTTTGCAAGCCCCACTTCCATCCTTGCAACCACCTCCATTCCATTCACTTTGCCCGAAACGGGCTCTTTACCCTCCGTTGCCGGAATCCTTCATAGACATTTTGGTGCAGACACCCGAGCAGTTGAGAGGCGCGATACGCCGAGCCACCGGTACCGCACCCGGAGCACGACTCGAGCCACTTCAGCGTCCATCTGGCTCGGAGACAGCCTGGAGACTCCCCCTTGACTCCCGACAATTATCATATTTGTTTAGACTTTATTTGTGTGTAATGTGTGTTTGTTTCATTTTATTCGGTTTGTAATTTTGATTGTAAGAGGGGTTTATTTGCAAAATGGGACCCCCGGGTGCCACGGGCCCCCCAAACCCCTCCCATTGATCCACCTCAGCCTAGGGCCCCATGTAGGGTCAGTCAACATTTCAAATGGAGGCATCTAGAAGAGTTGAATGGTAAAAGACACATGAGAGATAATTGGACTTCAAAGTCCAAGGTAGGCTACCTACCATGTCATCCATGTCTCCCCTTGGTCAATAGGCCGCCCCCCCTTGAATATTTTTATTTATTTTTTTGTGTTGGTCACATCTAATCCAAGTCATCCATTCCCCATCCCTAGATCCAATGGTGGAGATTGGATTTGATGTGTAGCCTATAAAGCTTGTATTTTCCCATTTGGATGAATTAATGAAGAAGAAAATTGGTGAATTCTTGGAGCAAGGCCTTGGACGCCCCCTTCCTCTCTCCTCCCTATCCCCCTTGCAGCTGTGAAGGTTGCCTTCTGGAGGTGTGACTCCTCCCCTATCAGTTCCGGTGATCGCCGCCGCCGCCACGAGCCGCCATCGCACCGCCACGGTTCTCGTCTATATTCTGTCCGTGCAGTGTAGCAGCATCTTGTCTGAATTTTGTAACCCTCCCTCGTGATCTTCGGGGCACCAAATTTGGAGGGGATGTTCTAGGGATGTAAACCACACCACAGAAAATTCGGTTGGCCTTCTAGTTCACGTTTTTTAATTTTTCATTTTGTTCCTACTTTCAATTTCAGTTCTGCCAGTTTCAGATCTGATTTCCATCTTTCCTGAGTTTCCCATCTTCGATCCCTTTTGTGCTTTTTCCCAGAGCTCCCAATTTTACTGGGTGTTCTACCCATCAACCACTCCACCCATGATTTTTCTTGATTTTTGATCAGCCATTCACCTATTTTATAAAAATCATTTTCAGAACCATCTACAGTACAATCTATCAGTTTCTAGATCCGACCACCTGTCAGTGTAAAATCCCTAACAACTCGCAGCCTCCACCAATCCTTCCGACAAAATTATTTCCGTTTGCCTTGTTCAATTTCCTAAAACTTTGATGAAGAGCCTAGGAGCTGAATCGGACGTCTACCTCGCGGTCAATGGCAACTCTCAGGAAAGTTTCCTGCTGATCTGAGAGTTCGGATACTGTATAGTAGAAGCTTCAAAATTAAATAAATCCCAGATCCGTGCAGATCCAGGTCCTCTCTCTGAGCCTAGATTGAAGGATTTCAAGAGAGCTTTCCAACGATAGCTCCTGTGCCCCGATCTGACATCGGGAATGGTCGCAGCGGCCGATCTCGCCGGAGCGCGCGCCGAAAAATAGAATTCAAAATCCGTGGACAGCAACTTCAAGAGTTGGAGATCGGAGACGATCGGCCACCGACCGGAGTTTCCGGCCGACCGCCGTCCAGGGAGGCACATCGCCAGGGGTTCCCATCACAGTGGGACCCACCCCAGTAGACCCGGAGGACAGAGTGGTCCGTGGCCCCACGGACCCGTAGATCGCGCCGTCCGGACAGCATGAAAACGCGGAGTTCGGCACCGCCGGGCGACATCAAGATGCTGCCCGTCAACCCGATTCGCGTGATTCCTGGGCCCCACAGGTCACCTTTTACCTCCCTGCGTGGAGTGGGTCAAATATTTGTACCGCTGTAAAATTGTTTAACCGGGAGTCCGTAAATCGGCCGGGGTTGTCTTCGCCACGCCGGGTGCGTGGAGGTAACGGTCTAAACTTCTCGGCGTTACTTTGCTTAGCTAGTATACGGTCTTATGCCACTACGAGAGTGTAGGATTCTAGCCCGTGTGTCCATGTCGCCACTGTGAGTGTGAGAGTGACCCGTCTCGCGACTCGATCCGAGTCCGGAAGTTGAGTCAGACTACCTTGAACTCTGCCGGTTCCTTAACCGCGCACGATCCACGCTTTCCCTCGCATAGGACGACGAGTGAGTTTGCACTTCTGTTAGCGACGTGTAGCCTATAGGAGCTCTTAGTGTCGAGCCGAGGTCGCTCTAGTAGTCGTGTCGTTGCTGGTCGAGTCGTGTCCGTCTTATATAGCGTCGTCTCCTCAGTCCGTCCCGCGTTAGTTTGGTATCAGAGCAAATTGAGTCTAGGGTAGTCTTGCATAAGTCTTGCATGCATCATGGTCTAAGTCGAGTCAAGGATCATCATTATTTTCAAAAAATAAAGTGTGTTTTAAAATTGTATTTTTCATCCCGATAACCCGGTATATCAAAAGGTGTTGTCTGAACGTTAGGCTACGCCTATCGGGAGGGCCGCACACTTGCGCGAGTGATCTTCGGATCGGTTATCTCCGCCACGTATCGGATATTGGTTAGGTCTAAGTGCATCATCTAGTGTGTGTTTGCATTAGTCGGTTTGTCTTGTCTCTTGTCATCATGCCCATCTTGTAGTTCCGAGTTTCCAATGGACTCCCGGTTGCCCAGGCGATATGACTGTTGGCCCACCCAACGGCTTGGCAACCATCGTCTCCGCTTCTGTAGGCCTGAAGCCTCAGATTTTTTTGGCTCCAATGACCCGGGCATCTACCACAAGTGGGAGGCCACCATGGACACCTACTTTGATTGTTATACTATGTCCGAGGCAATGCAATTCTCTTTCGCCAAAGAGCAGCTTCTTCATGAGGCTGCCGAAAAGTGGGATTACATCGAAAGAATGAGAGAGGTTAGGAGGCAATGGCCCATCGAGTCATGGTGGGACATGAAGAGAGAGCTTAGGAAGGTCTACGTGCCCCAACTGGTCACCTCCAACCGGCCCCACCCAATCACTTCTAACCAAGTGGGTCCTAGTCGGAGGCAAAGAGCCCCACACGTAGATGAGCCAAGACCCAATCCTAGGACGGTTGACTACGGGCGAGTGCACCATGATATCCCTATTCCAACCCACTCCGTTGCCGAACTTATGCAAATGATTTTGGACCGGTTGGATGGGATGGATAGGACACGTACTCCTAGTGATGTACTCCTACCCGAGCCTAAGGAGGTCATCGCCGGTAGTCTTGACCCGGCCCCATCAACGGAGTCCCCAAGCCCTCTCCCCATCATGGAGGATGCCCACTCCCCATCCGAGGGTGACAATTCATCAAGGCCTTCACCCATTGAACTCCATACGGAGCCCATCGTGCTCCTAAAGGGTGAGGTAATTATTGAGGAGCCATTAGCTAGTTGGCTAAGGAAGGGTTTATTCCTAGATACCACACTCCCTTGCTACCCTCCCATAGAACCAACCCTATAGATAGTGTCCACCACAACTTTTAGCACCACTTGCCAATCCTCTTACTTTGTGGACACTATGAATGACCTACTTAAGGGATTAAGTAGGCAAATGGAGCTAACCAGTCTGTTGGCTCTCAGGCCCGACCCACGTAGGTGCCTTAGCTTCATATACCCATCCTTGGGTTCTATCACCTCTGTCTGCACGGTGGGTACCTTCACCAGTGAGCTCATCTTGCTCTTACCTCTACCAGACGAGCTCCACCACTTTCCCTTCCATGACCCCTTCTCTCCCATAGGGAAGTCCCCCCATCCTAGGGAGACATCTATTTCCCTGATCCCCATAGGTGACGAGGGGTTGGCTTACATTGGGGATTTCTACCCAGGGTCAAAAGAGAGCCACATCACTGGATCCATAACTCTTCTTGATCCTTTTCCAAGGGAATTCATCATGGTAGGTCACACTTTCCTCGATCCTGTCAACCCCTTCCCTAGGGAGCCCCGTGACCCACCACTTCCCATCCACGCCCTTTCTCCATGGGCCAGCCCTTCAGTTCACTCGAGAAATGGAGAAAGTGAACTTGGCTTCCCGGGTCCACCTAGACCACCCGAACCACTCGACCCTCCCACACCCAAGTCTAATAGGACGTCATTGCCAGGCTGGTTTATACTTGGGTGTCTTGGAGCCAACCATGACGTCAACCTCCTGTTACGTCAAATGCATGCATGGTACACATTCAGGTGTCCTGGTCCTCCGTCACATATGTACAGGTCGGACTAATAGTAGGTTTGTCTAGGGTCTTGTGTGTCTGTACATACATGTGTCCAGCATATTAGGAGAGCATAGTGAGTCTGCCGAGTCGTTTGCTAGGCATGTTAGAAGTTTGCATGACGACATCCATCGTCACATTGAGGTCAGCAATGCACGGTATAAGGAGCTAGCCGATGCCCATCGACACCACCGAGAGTTCCAAGAGGGCGAATATGTCATGATCAGGGTAAGACCTGAACGGTTTCCCTCTAGAACCGTTAAGAAGTTGCAAGCTTGCGGAGCCGGTCCATTTAGAGTATTGAAACACGTTGGATCCAACGCGGATGTTGTGGACTTGCCCGAGGAATATGGTATAAGCTCTACTTTCAATGTATCGGATCTAGTTGCATATAGGGACCCAACGGTGATCCCTAGTGAGCCTTTCGAGCCATCCCCTCCCCTTGAGTGATTGCACACCTGAGTGTCCACCTCCAGCCCCTTTGTCACGGTAGCCTGAGCATATAGATCATATACTGGATAAGCAGGTGACAGTTACCAGGAGTGGATCCGGCCCGCGCTACCTAGTGCGATGGAGAGGACGGTCCACTACCGAGGACACATGGATCACGCATGGCGAGTTGCAGCGGATTGATCCAGACCTTCTGGAGCGATACCGGAGTGATGCAGACCCTTACTCGACAGGGTCGAGTTTCTCCCACCCGGGGAGAATTGGTGCGGACACCCGAGCAGTTGAGAGGCGCGATATGCCGAGCCACCGGTACCGCACACGGAGCACGACTCGAGCCCCTTCAGCATCCATCTGGCTCGGAGACAGCCTGGAGACTCCCCCTTGAGTCCCGACATTTATCATATTTGTTTAGACTTTATTTGTGTGTAATGTGTGTTTATTTCATTTTATTCGGTTTGTAATTTTGATTGTAAGAGGGGTTTATTTGCAAAATGGGACCCCCAGGTCCCACGGGCCCCCCAGACCCCTCCCATTGATCCACCTCCGCCTAGGGCCCCATGTGGGGTCAGTCAACATTTCAAATGGAGGCATCTAGAAGAGTTGAATGGTAAAAGACACATGGGAGACAATTGGACTTCAAAGTCCAAGGTAGGCTACCTACCATGTCATCAATGTCTCCCCTTGGTCAATAGGCCGCCCCCCTTGAATATTTTTATTTATTTTTTTATGTTGGTCACATCTAATCCAAGCCATCCATTCTCCATCCCTAGATCCAATGGTGGAGATTGGATTTGATGTGTAGCCTATAAAGCTTGTATTTTCCCATTTGGATGAATTAATGAAGAAGAAAATTGGTGAATTCTTGGAGCAAGGCCTTGGCCGCCCCCTTCCTCTCTCCTCCCTCTCCCCCTTGCAGCTGTGAAGGTTGCCTTCTGGAGGTGTGACTCCTCCCCTATCAGTTTCGGTGATCGCCGCCGCCGCCACGAGCCGCCATCGCACCGCCACGGTTCTCGTCGGTATTCTGTCCGCACAGTGCAACAGCATCTTGTCCGAACTTTATAGCCCTCCCTCGTGATCTTCTTGGCACCAAATTTGGAGGGGATGTTCTAGGGATGTCAACCACACCACAGAAAATTCCGTTGGCCTTCTAGTTCACTTTTTCTAATTTTCTATTTTCGTTCAACTTTCAATTTCAGTTCTGCCAGTTTCAGATCTGATTTCCATATTTCCTGAGTTTCCCATCTTCGATCCCTTTTGTGATTTTTCCCAGAGCTCCCAATTTTACTGGGTGTTCTACCCATCAACCCCTCCACCCACGAGTTTTCTTGATTTTTGATCAGCCCTTCAACTATTTTATAAAAATCATTTTCAGAGCCATCTATAGTGTTGTCTATCAGTTTCCAGATCCGACCACCTATCAGTGTAAAATCCCTAACAATTCGTATCCTCCACCAATCCTTCCACATAAATTATTTCCGTTTTCCTTGTTCAATTTCCTACAACGTTGATGAAGAGCACAGGAGCTGAATCGGACGTCTACCTCACGGTCAAAGGTAACTCTCAGGAAAGTTTCCTACTGATCTGAGAGTTTGGGTACTGTACAGCAGAAGCTTCAAAATTCAATAAATCCCAGATCCGTGCAGATCCAGGTCTACTCTTTAAGCCTAGATTGAAGGATTTAAAGAGAGATTTCCAAAAATAGCTCCTGTGCCCCTATCCGACATCGGGATTTGTCGCAGAGGCCGATCTCACCGGAGCGCACGTCGGAAAATAGAACTCAAAATCCGTGGACAGCAACTTCAAGAGTTGGAGATCAGAGACGATCGGCCACCGATTGGAGTTTTCAGCCGACCGCCGTCCAGGGAGGCACGCCGCCAGGGGTTCCCATCACAGTGGGACCCACCCCAGCAGACCCGGAGGACAAAGCAGTCTGTGGCCCCACGGACCCGTAGATCGCGCCGTCCGGACAGCACGAAAACGCGGAGTTCGGCACCACCGGGCGACATCAAGAGGATCTCCGTCAACCCGATTTGCGTGATTCCCGGGCCCCACATGTGACTTTTTACCTCCCAACGTGGAGTGGGTCAAATATTTGTACCGCTGTAAAATTGTTTTACCGGGAGTCCGTAAATCGGCCGGGGTTGTCTTCGCCACGCCGGGTGCGTGGAGGTAACGGTCTAAACTTCTCGGCGTTACTTTGCTTAGCTAGTATACGGTCTTATGCCGCTGTGAGAGTATAGGATTCTAGCCCGTGTGTCCATGTCGCCGCTGTGAGCGTGAGAGTGACCCGTCCCGCGACTCGATCCGAGTCCAGAAGTTGAGTCAGACTACCTTGAACTCTGCAGGTTCCTTAACCGCACACGATCCACGCTTTCCCTCGCATGGGACGACGAGTGAGTTTGCACTTCTGTTAGCGACGTGTAGCCTATAGGAGCTCTTAGTGTCGAGCCGAGGTCACTCTAGTAGTCGTGTCGTTGCTGGTCGAGTCGTGTCCGTCTCATATAGCATCGTCTCCTCAGTCCGTCCCGCATCACATTTTCAGGACATTGATGGCCACTTGCGCATTCCAACTCCCTCCGGTTGTGCCTTGCCGACCCGCGGTCAGAAATTTGCTCCAGTTTTTTGAGTTTCATCGTCAACAGGAGCATTTGGTCGAGAACTGCCCCGAGTTCCAGGAATTTGTTTGTGGTCTGGAGAATGATAAGAGGATCGATTGGGCTGTTATGCATAAAATTATATTGAATCTCCGCAGTAAGCTGTAGTAGCAGCAAACGCCGCCCAGGCAGCTGTCTCCGTTTCAAGACCAGGGGCATCCCTATGGTTCTTTAATTAATGACGCATCCGCTCCATCTTCTACTTCACCAACCTTATTACATTCCCTTACCCCCACTCCTATCCTACCTCCTTCACCTATCCAAGCCTCTGCTCAGGTAAATACCCCTCTTTCACCTTCCATTTCCACCACTGCTATCTCTCCCAAGGCCGCTCGACGGCTCGTGTGGATACGTCAAAGGACGCCGCAACCCGCCACTTCCTCTACTCCACCACCACTTTCACCCTCTCCACCATCGCCATCTCCATCATCCCCATTACCGTCACCAGCACCGTCATCACCTCCTCTCATAATCATCCCTATTCTGTCACCTTCACAACCATCCCCGCTACCGATGCACCCATTCACCGTCATCGTCTGAGCCTGAGCAAGCTACCCCTACGCCCACGCCTCTACGTACCTTTGCCTTCATCTCTTCCCATACCTCCATCTTCACCTTTACCCTCTCCTACACCTCCACCTTTGCCTTTGCCTTCACCCAAACATATCATCGCCGCAATCCCTCCGCCGCTCACATTGCCTTTGCCCACGCCTTTTAAGTCTATTACCTCTACTTCCCCATTTCCTTCCACCCCACGGAGCGAGTGCTTACTACCTTTGGTGCCCCTTGGGTCTAGTCCCCGGGGATATGATGAGCCGAGCCATACTTTGATTGGGCATTACAAGCTTCAATATTTCATTTTCTGCATGTCGGTCGAGTTCTGGTCCCTGGATGTCTTAGGGATGATCAGCCTGCACCTCCCACGATGATTGCCACGAGAAGCTCCCTAGCACTAGTGCCAGTTTTGTCTCGAGCGAGGCCAGTGGCAATCTCTTTGCTCGCCGGAGGGTTCACTATTGATATTGTTACTCTTCCTCGCTTCATTGGTGTTCAGTTCACTAGCCGAGAGGGGTTCTCTACTCGGATCATGCTAACCCATACGACCACGAAGAGCCTGATGGATTCCCTATACAAGGGGCAATTGGCCATATTTCCAAGGTTGTCTAGGGGCATTCTGCACTTGTTATGCAATCTCCCTCGGTTTATTGGTGAATCGGCCACGTCAACACCACGCATTACTCTCCCTCAGTGTCGTCCTACATTTTCGGCAAGGGAGTTATGCTTCAAGCCCAACTGCCAAGTGGAGATGCCAAATCTCACGCTCCTGGAGCCCAGTAACAAAACTCCACTACTTTTTGATGTTCATCCTGAGGAGTTGGTTGTTCAAGGATGTCTGCCCATGGTTAGCGCTGCGTGTCTAGGGACAACCACCCCAATAAAATTGCATATTCATAATTGGGCCAAGCTATCTGCCAGGTGGGCCCGTTATCTGGGAAGACACGACAGGTTGAGGAGGCCGAAGGTCCAAATCCACGCCAGAAGGGTCTGTTACAAGATAGTTTCTGCCAAGAAGAGGCGGCGGCGCAAGTTCAGGGGCCGCCAGTTGTGCATTCGGGGGCTCACTCCACCTCCTTCTTCCGTCCATTCATCATTTCTATTGCTCAGTTACTATCCTTGGGTGGTGTACCTTCCGCCACCCGACCATATTTCTACCAGCTTCTCATATCCTCACCATTTTAGGTCCCGGCCTATGTCCTCCTCTTCCCCTGATCCAGGGGCCTCTTCTAGTTTTCCTCCCCGGATACGTCCGGATTCCACTGCTCATCCTTTTTCTCCGACCTTGTTGGGGGTTCCTCATGCTCATTCCTCGACCTTGTCGGGTGGTTTTTCTGATCCTTCCCCGACTTTGTCAGGCGACCGTCACTTTCCCGCCTCGACTTTGTCGGGTGGTTTCCATTCCTTTTTCCCGACTTTGTCGGGCGATCATGTCACATCTTCTCCACCTTCGGCGGATGACTCTCATTCACTTTCTCCGACCATGTCGGATGATCGTTCTCCTTCTTCTTTATCTTCACAACAATCCTTTCATCGTCTTTCTATTCTTTCTTCCTTACCCTTTCAGGGTTCTCACCCTTTTTCATGCTATTTTCGAGGCTTTAGCCCGCCTTGATCTCAATTGATCCGATTTCTTCTGTATCTGGTTCCTTGTTATCAGGGTCTTTGTGCCTTAACGAGGGAGTTCTAGCCCTCGTCTCTCTTCCTTTTTATCCTCTTTCGTCTAGTTTGGTGTCCGTCACTCCTCCATGTAGGGGAATCTTTGATCCTTTGCTATGCTCTCCCTTTCGTTGATGGGGACATCGAAGCAAGGTCGTCCGCATTTTGTTTGCATTTATGTCTTTTATATTTGTATGTATACCCTTATGTTATATGGGTACGCAATTGTACGTCTTAGTGGGTTTATATGTAAAATTCCAGTAGGTCCAAGCAAGGGGGCCCTCAGCCCTTTCCCATTGGTCCATGTCACCCATGTGGGGCTGGTCAAACTTGCCTAGGTGGCATCTAGAAGGGTTGAATGTCAAATGACACATGGGTAGACAAAGGGAGTAAAAAGTCTAAGGTAGGCTACCTACCATGTCAAGCTTGTCTCCCCTTGGTCAAGGGGGTGCCCTCCCCTTAATTTTTTTTATTTTATTTTGTGTGTTTGCCACACTTAATCCAGGCCATCCCTTCCCCATCCCTAGATCCAATGGTGGAGATTGGATTTGATGTGTAGCATATATATACTTGTATTTTCCATTTAGAACAATTAGTGAATGGAAAAAAAGTTGAATGCCCAAGGAGTTCTTGCGCCCCCTACCTCTCCCCTCTGGTTTTTTCATCCCCAACCCCAATTCTAGAGTGATATCCCTCCCCTATTGATCATCTCTACCTTCTGGTTCATCTCTGGTGATCGCCGCCGCTGTCGTCGTGCCGCCGTCGCTCCGCCGCCATCGTCTTCGATATTCTGTCCATCCAAGATAGAAGCATATTCCCAAAATTCCTTCTCCCACCTCCCACCTTCTCTGGAGCTGACATTTTCAGGGCTGGTTCCCCTCTCGAACCCCTATCTTCACAAAACAATTCAAGCCAAAATTCCTTCATTTGGTATTTTTCAAATTTCGTTCCTCATTTATTCCCAGATCTGCCAGGTTTCTATCTACAGTGACATAAACTCTGAGTTTCCCATATCTGGACCAATTTTTGATTTTCTCAAGAGCTCCCAATTTTAATGGAAGTTTTGTCCACCCTCCCCTATCACCAAGAATTTTCTTGATTTTTGTTCAGCCCTCCACATATTTTTATAAATTCGCCCAAGTTCCCAAACATGTTTAGTCTACCTCATTCCAGATCCGACCCACTGCCAGTACAAACTCTAGAAAATCTAAACTTCTATATTTTTCAGATCTAAAAATATCCCTGGTTTCCTCCCTTGAATCTCTACAACTTTTATGAAGAAGTCGATATCTGATTCGGAGGTTTGCTTTACGGTCAAAGGGAACTCTCAGGAAAACTCCCTGATGTTCTGAGAGTTTAGGTACTGTGCAACAGCAACTTGGAAAATAGTTAAGGGTCAGATACGTGCAGATCCAGCTTCTCTCTCCAGTCCTATCTTAAATTACTTCGAGAGAGCTTTCCAACAGTACCTCCTGATTGTCGATCTGACATTGGGATTGGTCGCAGCGAGCGATCTCGCCGGGTCGCGCGCCTGAAAACAGCAAGCGCAGGTCCGTGGCCGGTTATTCCGACGGGTGTCGTTCGGAGCAGCCCGGCCTCCGACAGGCATTCCAGCGCACTGCCACCCCAGGGAGCGCTCCTCCAGGCGTCCCCCACTACAGCGATGCCACCGGGTCCCACACGGTCCCTCCGGCCAGCACGTGGGCCCCACAGTCACTAGTTCGTGTGCCGCTGAAGCTACGTGAGAAGCCGCCCGTCAACCCGAAATCGGTCCTCCTGGACCCACTTGTGTAGCCTTTTACCTCCCTGCGTGGAGTGGGCAGCAAACTTGTATTGCTGTAATGTTCATGTATTAACTGTCCCGGGAGTACGAGTTCGGCCGGGTCCGTCTTCCCCACGCCGAGAGCGTGGAGGTATCGTGTTCGCTCCTACACTTGGCATTTACTTTATTCATATATACTTGTTTATGCCGCTGCTAGATATCATGCTAGGATCGTAGCTCGATATATATTGTGATATCACCGCTGCTGCGAGAGAGAGAGAGAGAGACCGTCCCGTGACCCGATCCGGGCACAAGAGAGAGCCGACCACCCTAGCTCAATGCCGGTTTCTCAACCACGCACGTCCGACGCTTCCCTCGCTAATGGACAATCACGAGCTCGTCTAGAGTCCGAGGATCACGTTCCTAATTCAAGTCGTGTCCGTGGTCCGTCCCACATCATTCGTCCTGTCAAGCAAGGAATACAAAGCTCGTGCTGCACGAAGCTCGATGATCAAGATTGCTTCAGGATGCTAGTTTTTGTTTCATGGATTTGCAAGGTATCTTTATTTTGTGCAAAGAACATGCTATTATTATCACTTATTTACTCCTACACGTTGTTAAGATAAATGTCAGTTCCTCACATGGTTAAGTGGCTTTTAGAGTTTGCTTAAAAGTGTCAAAATGAGTTTGCTTCTGCAGCATCCTTAGGTTGGTGACAGCTCCGTGCTGGGAGTCTAGTTTCTTTCCCCGATTGTTGAGGGTGACCTTTGAGTATGAGTTTTTCACACACTTCACGACAAGCCATAGTCGATTCCTCTAAGGCACACCATTGCTGCTTTGGCCATACTTTGGGTATGCACAAATATCTTTTTCTCTTCTCTGCTCGGCTAAGTGTAGGGGCAAGAGATGGATGCATAAGATGACCAACCTAGGTGCTCCCCAATACAGGAGTGGTCTCAAATAAGGGCAGTCTTGACCCTCGAAAATGAGCTTTCACGCTAAATCTAGTCAGTAATGGCTATGAATGAGAAGATCAATGAATAAAAATAATTATGAATCAAAGGCATGGCAAGAGTGGCAGTACAGTTCCCCGCGGGACGTCATGAGCCCTGTCGCATGTGTGCCTGATAAATATGGGTCTCAAAATCAAAGACACAAAGCCCCGACGCAACAGATCTACTCTTTGAGGGGTAGTGCCCTGAAAGGAAGTCAAGTCCTGATATCTCCCATCCTGTACAAAGCTTGTCTCCAACTTTTCTTCTGTTTCTCCCTCTTAGGCTGGGTTGTATCCCAAGTATGGCCTTAGTAGGGGCACTGTTCTTTAAAGGCGGTTGGTTGTGGTGAGCCACCCTCACATGCATGCCCTGTTTAAGGGAATCCTTTAATGATAGGGGTAGGAACGATGATCCCTGGCCAGAAGTTCAAGCCCGTCTTTGGGTTCTGCAATTTGTTTCGTCAAAAAACCAAAAAAGTCAAATACTTCAGAAATTTCAAAAAAAATGAGATATTGTCAAAAATCCTAAAAATCCGATACTACAAAATAAAATAAAAAAAATCAAATATTGTTGAAAGTCCCAAAAACAAAAAAAAATAAAATCAAAAAAAAGTTACAAAATAAATAAATAAATAATTTTTTACAAAAATCCAAAAAAATATGCCTTTTATTTTATTTTTCATGCATTTGCATTTGTTTAAGGATAGATACGTAATCCGTTTGCTAGGTGTGCAGGTTGCAAGTGTTCAAGTTTTCCTTGCTCCATCTCTCGTTCTGCATCTTGTCCATATCTTTTATGTGTTCTCTCTTCTTCAATCTTATCTCTCGGTCTGTTCTGAAGCTCATGTTCTTCTCAGCTTATTTAAACTTGATCATATCTTTATGAAAGGGCTTTGCCTCATGATTATGAACCTGGCGATTCTGCTTCATCTGATCTTGGGTTTTGATTGAAGTGCGTATTTGTCATATCTTACGTCCCGCCGCGTCTTTGTCACATATTCATGTCCCTCCGTGATATCCCGCACATGTTTTTTTGTCCCGCACCGCGTGTTGTTAGTTGTCTTGCATTTGTTGATTAGTCATCCCTTTATGCCCTTGTTCTTGTCCCAACCGTGTGGTAATCCCTCATGTTCTTATCCTAACCGTGCGTTGTCCCGCCGCGTTGTTATCTTGTCACACCATGTTCGTACATGCATATTTTTTGTTCATGCCATTGCATATGCGCGCGTTTGCCATTGTTATGTTATGTTGCATTGTCTCCAATTTCATTTGGTCGTTATGTTATGTCGCAATGTTTATGCTTTTCTTATTTGTCTTATATATGAAAATCTATAAAAATCAAAAATGAAAATCCAAAAATATGCCGTTTCGCCTGCACAGGCAAGTCAGGTATGCCTTTTTATCATGGTACCCCTTATTACATTAATATATGGTATTATGCTATATTATCTCGAGAACCAGTTGGTTATCTACGTGTTCCAGGATCTGATGTTCCCCTATAACAAAAATGATGATGATCTAGGTTCGCGTGTTTAATCATCGGATAAGCCGTTAGGTTGGGAAAATTTGGGAATGATGGTTCTATCCTGCACGCTGTGGTTGCAGATAGTATCTTGACCCTGATTTATACCAGTCTAGCAATATTATTCTTGAATATTTTCTATTTTGTGACTTTATTTGCATTTGCTTTAATGATTTCTTTTATTTTAGCCTAGCATGCATCGTACGCATCTTTTGAGCATTCATGACCCATGGTTTGCCTAAAAATGTCCCACCAATGATGGATGGCTGTGCATTCAATGTCTAAGTAAGAGGAACGATTCCACTCAGAGTTGGAAGGTTTTCTTTGATCTGTTCACCTAGTTTGATTGATTGAAGGTCCTTGTCTGGAGTTTTAGTCCGCTTCCTTTACTTTTCGCTACTTATTCCGGTCTCCACATTGGTCCAAGGGATTGTGTCTCCCATGAGGTTGGTCGTGTGCTTTCTTTTCATTTAGTTAGTTTCTCCATACTGGCGTCGTTTTGGTTCGATTGTTCCTTGTGTTTGGTTCGGAGTTTTCTAGAAGATTCCTATCGCTCGTTGGCAATGAAACGGGTGTCTTTTACCTTAACGCCCACTTTTCGGTTCGCTCCGCTTCATTTCCACTTCATCTCCGTGTTCCACTTCGCTTTCGCTTCACCTCCGCTCGCTCCCCTACATGGTAAGCCTAACAACGGAAGACTAACTCGGGGAGCGTGAACAGCCGGCATGGTAAGCCTCTTGCAAGCAAGAACGATCAGAGCGCGAGATAATCACACACATAAATGTAATTGCATAATATTTAATCAAACTCCAACTTTATTTCATAAATGATTAATAGTCAAGTATAATTATTTTTCCACCATCTTTCACTCTACTAGACTCAAGAAATATGAAATTACATTGACTCGATCTAAACAATGTAGACTTCCTAAGTCTTCGCTCATTCTTTATTCACTCTCGGATCTGCTACTTGAACCTTCCGAATCCGAACCCGACTCACTTCCGTTTCCTGAAAAAGATTGGAAATAGGTAATGAGCACACTTACCCAGTAGTTATCTTCGCATCAACATGATGGCACTATTAAAGTAATTAACATTTTTACTCTAAAGAATAAGGCAAAATCATGCAATGCGATGATCACGCGATTAAACCAAAGTAATATGATAATCATGTAAGATAGAATGAGAGCAAGTATGAACTAGCAAGAATGTGACAAGAACATGATATTGGCCTTTCATGAATAAGAATGTATCGAGAATGTACAAGCAATCCACATAATCATCACTTCAGTATCTTTTACTTATGAGCAAGTACTTCATGAATTTCTGTGGAATATCAAGCAAGAAAGTCATGTCGTGTCGTGGATTTTCACTTATTTATAGAGAAAGTACTCCCAGCGCAATGCGACGCCAGTAGCATCATACCCCATGGTTTATAAAATAGTATACTTCCGACAATCAGCAGAGGGGACTAGCATAGAGCCCTTGAACATAATCAGTGCTCGATCGCATCTTCAAGTATAAATCAAGTTACTTCCACGCATGTAACAATAAAGTATGACCAAGAATGTAATAAGTTCAATAATTTCAAGATAATAATAATCAGTGAATGAACGCTTCAATTTGAATATGAGGAATCAAGAATGACATTAAACAATGTTATGCTCATAAAATAGATCGGTAGCATAATGGTCAATTTCTTAACTTTCATTCATTATATTAAGTCTATTAAGCAATATGATAAGTTCTAGATTATCAAGGGTCATCTAGAAACCTTGAAATATCAACCCTTAGGTCAAACCTTAGGTTAAGTACTCAAGTAGTGTGATGATCGTGTACTGGGCTGTTACATGATGTGACGGTCTAGTTCTGGGCCGTTACATTAGTCTGAATCTAGAACTAATAAAAATAGACTCAGTGAAGTGTGACGGTCGTATAGTGGGCCGTTAGGTGCTCCTGACGGTCCAGTATAGGTCCGTTACATAGCTAGAACCAGAAAACATCGATAGTGTAATCTAATCAATTGGGTTTTAATGGTACAACCAACTCGGCGTCCTAGTGGGAATCTCAGCCTCGCGGAGAATTACGGAGGCCTTGAAACAAGATTTCTTAGTCCATTGGAAGGAATATCCAATAGAGAGGTCCTCATGTCCAAGAATAATATTCCTATAGTGCAAAGTGAACTAATGGACAACATACCGGAGTATGTGCCATGTACTTAAAGAAAATGACTCTATAGGTAGAGGAAGAATATGTAACAACGTGAAACCAAGATAAGCTCCGTCAATACAACATTGGAAAATCATGTTTAATTACAAAACTATAAAGTTTTGGCACATAAAATTAACATAACTTCAAATAGTTCAAGATGCCTAGATCACGCAGATTTCAATATGAAGTAGTAAGAAAACTTAAAATCATAATAACAGGTCAAAACTTAGCTAACTAGGCTTATTTATAGGTTAATTTAACTGGTTACTATTCTGTCATGGGCTGATAGAACACAGACTCTAACGGTCTAACAGGAGAGCGTCACAGTGCATGTGATGGTCTATCGAGGGGCCATTACAGTAATGTAACGCTCATGTCCTGGTGCGTTAGAGACAACATGGAAATAAAAACATAACAGAGTGTGTAACGGTCGGTCGTAAGGCCGTTAAATCATGTGACGGTCCTACCCTGATCCGTCAGAGCCTCTGCTGACAGTAATAAATAACAATGACCTAAGTTTCAACTTGCATCATGTCTGAAAATCATACATATAACTTCCAACATGATAGAATGAAGGCTAAACGATTATCATGCATGGGTTCTCTGTGAATTTCACAAGGAAGTTTCTTTTTAATTTAGTTAGGGCTAAGAATATAGATATATGCATGTCTCTACTAAAACATGAAATTCATGAGCTAACGTGCATGTAATCAAGCAAAATCAGAGGGCTTTTATCCCTAACATGTTGTTTTTACTGTTCATGAGATAACCTACCTCTTCTAAGACTTTTAAACTTTGAATTTGATACTAGGTGCTACCCGTTGATCCTTACTCTTCTTGTGATAAATCAGCAACTTGGGAAGCTTCAATCTCCTTGGTTGCTTGGTCTCCTAGCATGAAATTTGGAGGGATATTAGTCTAAAGTATACTAAACAAAAGCTTCTAAAGAACTTACCCGAAATTATGACTCCTTACCTTGATTCTTCACGAGCCAAAGTAAGGGTCGCTCAATTCAGAACTAGGTCCTATTTATAGGGTTTTGACTAGATTTGAAGATTAGATTATTTCTAGAGTCCTTGTTAAAGCTTAGATCAACTTCTAAGAGTCCTTAACACCTCTATTAGTCTTCCTATCTCGATCCATAAGAGATAAGTTAGCAAAAATCTAATCTTTTGGCTTCTTTTTCACTTCACGGAACTGCAGGATGTAACGATCGTCCATAGGTGCGTCACATGGCTGTGGCGGTTGCCCGATAGACCGTTACACTCAACGTGTATAGAGTTCACTATTAATCAAACTCTTTTGGTTAAATATCCATACAATTATTTTATAAAAATAATGTTTATCCTTAAAATACGTGAATAAGCTAAGTACCCTTCTAGAACATGGGCCAAACTTAATGGGCTTGGTCCTTAAACCTTTTGGGTAATAATTAGATAGACTAGGTTAATTATTTCAATCCAATTGGGCCTTATAAGGTCTTATTAATTAAATAATCCCTTTAAATATATTTAGGCCTTTATATAAATTCCAAAAAATTATTTTATAATTCAAAAATTATTTATATAAATTCTGAGGCACTACACACGGCATCTGACCCCTCAACTATTGACACCCGTTTTTGACCGGTAAGTCGCGTTATTTCTCTTATTCATCATTTTTGATGTCCCGAATTACCCATTATTTTGGAGTCTTCCTTGGGTGGATTTCGAGCCCATTTTCATTGTTTCGTTCCATTTGAGTCTTGGAGATCATGATTTCTTATAGCCATGGAGCTTATCTTATCAACTTCATGTCTTCCAAGTTGACTTGCGGCCCATTTAGGCCCATTTCCATCAAGCATTCGGCTCTCTTTTCATTGTGCAGTCTTAAAACTGGTCCTTTTTCATCCTATTATATTCCTCTATTCCAAAAGGGCCCTTCACCAAAGTTGTTCATCTTTCAAAGCTCTACAATTTCTTCTTCTACGCCATTAGCCAGTTCCACACCTATTTCATTCTATTCACATTTTTTCGGTGTGCTGTTCACATGTGTCCTAGAATTTTTTCTCTCTGTTCTAGCCCAATTTTCTCTATCTTCTGATCGTATTTTCATCTTTATCTCATCATGAAAGTTGTTCATATTTTAATTATCTACAATTTCTTCTTCTACCATTTTTGCTAATTCTACACTATTTTAGAGATATTGTCCGATTTTTAAAGTCATGCGAAGTTTGCCCAAACAATCGTTCAAATGACCGTTTCTTATTACAAACGGTTCCTTAGCAGTCTTACGATAGATCGCTAAGCAAACCGAGAGTCCAACCTGCACTGGACTCTACTCCGTTTCTGTGCGCTGTGGCCCCCTTGCAGAGCCCATAACTTCTTGAATTCTACTCCGAATTGAGCGTCGTTTGTTCCTATGGCTTCTCCTTTATATTATCTTGAATTTGATCCATAGATCTTAGATTTTCATTAGCTGTGTTGCTCGGAATCCTGCTCAGAAGTTGGGGGTTTAGGTCTCCTACTACAACTAAAACTCTATTTTTGGGCGACGGGGTCTCCATCTAGAAGCCATATCTTCCAGATCCTTCATCCAAATAGAGTCCCGTTTTCTCCTACATCTTATCTTGACTATTATCTCAAGATTGATCCATAGATCTTGAGATTTGGTGGACTCTATCTCTTAAACTCGTAGAGGATAGTTGGAGATTTAAGTAATTTTCTATATAAAGGGCCCTGTGCGAACCTCGCGACGGGGGCGCGTTTCCAAGGCGACGGCGAAGCCATGCCAAACTGTCTTCATCTTCCTTCGACCCAAGCCTTAAGAGGGAAGTATTAACTTTGTTTTGATTTCTTATTTTCTCAATTTCATCAACGTTTGCCCACTCAACTTCGCCCCTACTTTTGGCAAATCATCACAATTTGCTATTTTTCTGCTACAAGTCTGCGACGGGGGCCTGTTCATCCAGCCGGGGCAGAGTCATGCTTCATCCTTTTCGTCCTCCTTTGACTCCATCTTGAAGAGTGGAGTATTAGCTTCGTTTTCATTATATGTGTGTCTTATTTCTCTTATCTTTTCCTCTTCTTCCAAGCCCCAGCTTTTGAGGTTTCACCACTCTGTTCTGCACTTTACTGAAACTCAGATTTCATGCGATGGAGGCATGTTTGCATCACCGGAGCGAGCCCATGGGACACTTTTGATCCATCCTTTCAACTCCAGGCTCTAGAGGGAAGTATAATCTTTATTTTCCTTAGTTTTGGGCTCATTATCTTGTCATCTTCATACATATTTTTGTCCATTAGTTTTGCACTCTCATTCTGTTTTTATACTTAGTCATTTTTCTGTCATGTTCTGCACCCCATTGTGTTCTTGTGTTTTCCACCCCGTTTTCACTGTTTTCTTCCCTATTTAAACCCTCCTTTTTGCCCTATTTTCACCATAATATTCCCACCTTTCCATAGCATCCTCTCTTTCCTTTTTTGGTGTTCTATCTTGTGAGATATTCATCATTCTTTGAGTCTATTTTATGCAATGTTCTGCATTTTCTGCACAGTTCGCGTTTTTTCCCAAATCTCTGGCATCATAACTTTCTGTCCCGACCTCCTTTTTGAGTGATTCTTGTTCCTACTTCTTCACAACACTCAAGTCTTGTGTCATACCAATGTTCACCCTATTTAGACATCGTTTGCCCCACTGTTTACATCAGTCTTTGCACCTAATTTACATTATTTGCACAGTTTTCTTATGACTTGCACTTTTGCACAGTTTTCTTGTGACTTTCATTCTATTTTTACAGTCATTTTTCTGTCATGTTCTGCACCCCATTGTTTTCTTGTGTTTTCCATCCCGTTTTTCACTATTGTCTTCCCTGTTTTAAACCCTCCTTTTTGCCCTAGTTTCACCACAATATTCTCACCTTTTCATAGCATCCTCTCTTTCCTTTTTTGGTGTTCTATCATGTGAGATATTCATTATTCTTTCAGTCCATTTTGTGCACTGTTAATACATTTTCTGCACAGTTCACATTTTCCCCCAAATCTTCGGCATCATAACTTTCTATCCTGACCTTCTTTTTAAGTGATTCTTATTCCTACGTCTTCACAACACTCAAGTCTTCTGTCAAACCAATTTTCATTCTATTTGGACGTCGTTTGCACCGCTGTTTGCATCAGTCTTTGCACCCAATTTACAGTGTTTGCACAGTTTTCTTGTGACTTGCACTTTTGCACCTTCTTTATCTATTTTCATCATGGCATATTAAATCAATCTTTGCACTCTAATCTCATCACAATATACACACCTATTCTTTGCACCCTTCCATAGGGGTTAAAAATCCTCCCCCGGTAAGTTTACCCTCAATCTTTAATGCTACTATATGTACTTGGGCAGATTTCTACACTTAGCATTTTCTAATAGATTTTTCCTCTTATTTTGTGTTTGTTATGTAGGAAAGCATGAAAAGTGAGGCCCTTACCTTCTAGCCGATTGGAAGGTGAGGAGCGATAATCTACATTGGTTCCAGCATTTTGATATTGAGCGCTATCATCTTCTTTTTTTCCAAGGTACACAACGCGCACTTAGTTTCCTCTTTCATATTTCTTGGCGTTGTCATTCCTTGGTGGCGATCACAGTATTTCTTCTATATCTTTTGTCACCTTTTCTTTATTGTATGATCATGCTACCATGTTCACATAGTCACATATTCATGCTATTCACTTGATTGGTGGACATATGCCTTCATGCTTATTCATGTGATTTGTGGGGTCGGCACGCTTATACACATACATATTTTCCACATCTACACCCCTTTTTTGCCGATCACGGTGGGACCTCTACTGCCCATCACTTTGCTTATGCTTTGCTGCGATTTTGGTGTGTATATCCATGTTTAGATAGCATTTCATGTTCATATTGTTCACTTTGTGTGCATTCATATTGTTATGTCTGCATATGTTCATCATATCTTGATTTGTTAGATTTAGGAAAGAAATTGCATCCACTCCGGTGCACATAGGGTCATACATTGCATATCATAGTTGCATTTCCTACCTTGGTAAGTGATCCTCTCACCCCCATATTCCTTGGGGTCGACTAGGTGATCTTATCTGGGACCTCCGTAAGTCCCCGCGAGCCGTGGATTCCTACACGGACGCCGGGCCGGTTGTACCTTTTTCACCCTTTAGGATAGCATTTGCATACGTGTGAGGGAGTCAACCAAAAATTAGGATCTTATTCTCATAGGATTCCTATCTTGAGGGAATTATTCTTAATTCAAATCATTAAAAGGTCTATTAAAACCCCTAAAAATTTTCCTATCATATCAACTTGTTTGACTTGGATGAAAACTCTCACATTGCATTGATTGTGTTGTTTGGGCTTGTCCAAGCCCATTAGTGGTGTTTTGTGTTGCATTCACATATTCTTTGTTGTTAGGCCCATTTAGCTAGCCCATTTCGTGTGTTCATTGTCTGGTCCATTGTCCAATTCCGTTCTCCATTCATCTTTGCATTAGTGGGTCAGTCCACTCTTGTCCTTAAAGCCCATTAAGCCATTGCTTCCCCACTTGTATTCTCCTTGATATTCTCGTATTAAGCCTCCATTTGCCCTCATGGAGCATCATTCCAACCCCTTGTATCATTTTTTTCTCAATCTTCCTCCTATTCCCACGTGGAATCCTCTTCCCACGTAGACCCATCTTCCCGTGGTCCCTCTGACCCGTCTGAGGAACATGCTAATCTCATGGCCCACTTATCAAGCCTTGTTCGCCAAATAGACCCGGCCCAGGCCCAACGCCTCATTGCATCTCATCTTAATAGGCCTTCTTCTCACAATGGGCCCTCTTCCCGTCATGGGCCTCTTTCTTCTCTTTCATATGCTGCTGGCCCAATTTCTAACGGGGCTTATTCTCTTAATGGACCTCATTCTTCTTCCTCTTAAGTTATTGGCCCAATGGGTCCATATGCCAACCTCTCTTCCAGGCCCACATATCCTTCCACTCCTGGAATGGGCTTTTCTTCTCTTTCTCAGCACAGATCCTCTTATCCGGCCCAATATCATCCTGGTCCAAATTCACTTGCTCAAGTTGGCCCATATTCTTCTCGATCTCTCCCTACCCAGGAGATGATTGCTCAAGCCCAATGCCAGCTTGATGAACTCCAACGTCGGATTGATCCTAAGTCCTCCTTAAATGTTCCATTCACATTTCAAGTTCTTTGGCTTCCGCCATCTTCACAAATTCCCGCATATCGTCGTTATGGTGGAGTTGGTGACCCATATGTGCACTTGAAGGAGTTTGTTTATGAGTCGGCCCAGTTTCGACATGACCAACGCTTGATGGCATATTTATTTGGTATGTCATTTGAAGGCCCAACTCGGGATTGGTCCTTCTCTCTTCCGCAAGAGCAAGTTGTGAGTTTTCAAGCCGTTCAAGAAAAGTTTATTCAGCAGTATCAAGACCAGGTTGGGCCCAAGTTCTCTATTGTGGATCTGGCCCATGAGAAGATGAAGCACGATGAGGATTTCTGCACCTTTATCGATCGCTGGCGTCGCCTCGCCGCGCAAGTCCCGGGGCACATTTCGGAGGGAGAACAAATCAAGATGCTTATATCCAATGCAATGCCCGAGTATCGATTTATCTTAGCCCTCAACGACATCATCTCCTGGCAATAACTTTATAGCCGAGCCCGCTTCGTTCGCCAAAACTTCAAGGTTCCATGGACCTCGAGTCACCACCATCCCCATCCACCTACACCTCGCCCTCCACAAGCCAACCCTACGCTCCCATGAGTCAGCCCGCCATGAGTCAGCCTTCCGCCGCATATCCTTCCATGAGCCAACCTCCCACCTTTACATATCCGTATACTCCCACATATCAACCCTGTACGAGTCAGCCTCCCGCACCCACATACCCAGCTCCGTTTTCACCTCCGGTCAAGGGAATATCACACCCCGAGTAAGTAGATGCCGTCTATATACCCCCTCATCCCGCTCCACTTATGCCATCACTGAAGCCCTCCACCACTAGCCACGCACTCTTGCCTACGCAACCTCCACTTCCGTCTCCACCAACTCATACCCCTCGGCATCCGCCTTGACCAAAGCGGGCTCCTTGTCCTCCGTTGCCGGAGTGCTTTACCGACATTTTTGGGGCTTTGATGGCCACTCATGCGTTGTCGCTCTCTCCAGCTCTACCTTGTCAACCCGCGGTCAAGGATTTGCTCCAATTTGAGATTTTCATCGTCAGCAGGGGCATCTGGTCGAGGATTGTCCCGAGTTTTGGGATTATGTTTATGATCTGGAAGCTAAGAAGATGATCGATTGGGCTGCCATGAATGAAGCTATTTTAAATCTCCACAATAAGCAGCAGCAGCAGTCGCCGCCCAGGCAACTATCTCCACTATAAGACCAGGGGCACCCCTGTGATTCTTTATCTAACATTGCACCCGCTCCGTCACCTACCCCATCACATGTTCCCTCACCTATGCTTTTGCCTACCTCATTGCCTACCTCACCACCCTCTTCATCTCCACCTACCCCCTCACCTTCACCATCTCCTACTCAACCTCTACAACCTCCACCAATCCAAGCCTCTGCTCAGGCAAGTGCCACCCTTTCCTCCTCCATTTTTATTACCACCATTTCCACTCCTAACGTCGCTCGACGCGTCATGTCGATACGTCGACGGCGGGCACTGTGACCCTCCTCTTCACCCTCTCCATCTCCACCATCCTCACCATTGCCTAACCCATCACCATCGTCTTCACCGCTTCCTCTCCCAGCGACCCCTCTGCCATCACTTCCACCATCTCCACCACCTTTATCCCCCCCTTTGCCATCGTTGCCCGAGCTTGAGTAGGCTATACCTATACCCAGACCTCCACCTTCGCCTTTACCCTCACTTACGCCTCCACCTTTGCCTTTGCCCCCACTTACACCTTCCGAGCCTTTACCCACGCCTTCAAAGCCTACCACCTCCACCTCTCCATCCACTTACACCCCACGGAGCGTGTGTGCATTATCTCCGATGCCTCTTGGGTCTGGTCCCCATGGAGACGATGAGCCGAATCAGGATGACGCATAACCGATTCTGCATTTCAAGATTCAGGATTTTATCTGTCGGATGTCGATCTGCATCCTGGGCCCTGGCCATTTTGGGGATGATGTGCCTGCACTCCTGATGACGGTTGCTAAAAAGAGTTCCCTTGCACTGATGCCAATGTCTTCGAGAGCGAGACCAGTGGCAATCTCATTGCTCGTCGAAAAGTTCACCATTGATGCTGTTGTTACTTCTCGCTCCATTGCTGTTCAGTTCACTAGCCAAGAAGGGTTCTCCACCCGTATTTTGCTAACTCATACGGATGCCAAAGGATTGGTGAATTCCATGTTCAAAGGGCAGTTGGCCGTATTTTCTACGCTTTCGAAGGACATTTTGCACATTATATGCAATCTCTCTCAGTTTATCAGTACGCCGACCATGTCAACACCATGTATTACCCTCCCTTAGTTTCGTCCTTCTCTATTAGCAAGGGAGTTATGCTTCATGTCTGATTGCCGAGTGGAGCTGCCAAATCTCATGCTACTTGTGCCAAGTAACAAGACTCCATGGTTCCATGATATTCAACATTATGGGGAGTTAGTTGTTCAATAATGTTCGTCTACTGTTGTTAGCACCGGGTGTCTACGGGCAACCGCCCCGATGAAGTTGCATGTCCATAATCGCGCCAGGTCATCTGCTAGATGGGTCAGTACTTTGCGAAGATATTTCAAGTCGAGAGGTCCAAAGGTCCAAGTCCGCACCAGGCGGGTCCATTACAAGCCAATTTCAGCTAAGAAGAGGCGGCGGCGTCGATTCAAGGGCCGTCGATTGTGCATTCAGGGGTCCACTCCCTCTTCCCCATCTGTTCATTCATCTTTACTTCTACTCAGATCCCACCCTTAGGTGGTGTACCTCTTTATTCCAATCCCACGTCCATGATCTTCTCTTCTCTTCACGGGGCTGCAAACCCCCACTCTTCTCATCCGGTTTCTCCTTATTCTTACTGTCTTAGGCCTCGACCCATGTCATCCTTTCATCTCGATCTATGGATTTCTTCTTCTGATCCTTCTCCTCCAGTATCTCCGGGTTCCGTCTCTAATTCTCCTTCCCCGACTCTGTCAGGTGATTTTCATTCTTCTTCCCCGACCCTGTCGAGTGATTCTTCTTCTTATTCCCTGACCTTGTCGGGTGTCCATGATTCTCTTTCCCCGACTCTGTCGGGTGATTCTCATTCTTCTTCCCCAACCCTATCAGGTGTCTGTGATTCCCATTCCCTTTCTCCAATCACGTCGAATGATTCTTCTCTCCCCCTTCCTATTCATTCCTCTTCACCCTTTCAGGGTCCTTACCCTTTTTCTTGCTATTTTCGAGGCTTTAGCCCGCCTTGATCTCAGCTGATATGATTTCTTCTATATTTTGGTTCCTTGTTATCAGGGCCTCTATGCCTTAACGAGGGAGTTCTAGCCCTCGTCACTCTTCCTTTTTATCCTTCTCCATCCAGTTTGGTGTCTGCCGCTCCTCCGTGTCGAGAAATCTTGAAACCATGTTATCCTATCATCTTTGTCCTGTCAAGTAAGGAATACAAAACTCATGCTTTTCAAAGCTCGATGATCAAGCTCTCAGTTCAGGATGCTGCTTTCACGCTATGGATTTGCAAGGTATCTTTGTTTTGCATAAGAATATGCTATCATTTCCATTATTACTCCTGCACACGCTTATAATGCTATTCCTCAACATGGTTCAGTGGCTTTTAGAAATTTGCTTAGTTAAGCTTAGTCAAAATGACTTCGCTTCTACAGCATCCTTAGGCTGGTGATAGCTCTGCACTGGGAGTCTAATTTGTTTCCCCGATTGTTGAGGGTGACCTTTAAGTATGGCTTTTTCACACACTTCACAGCGAGCCATAGCCGATTCCTCTGAGGCACACCATTGCTACTTTGGCCATACTTTGGGAATGCACAAAGGTCTTTTCTCTTCTCTGCTCAGCAAAGTGCATGGGCAAGAGATTGATGGATGAGATGACCAGTCTAGGTGCTCCCCAATACGGGAGATGTCTCAAATAGGGGCAGTCTTGACCCTTAAAAAATGAGCTTTCATGCTAAATCTAGCCAATAAGGGCTCTCAAAATCAATGATCTGATCAATGCAAAATTATGGGAATCAAAGGCATGGCAAGAGTGGTAGTACAGTTCCTCGCGGGACATCATGAGCCAGGTCGCATGCATGCCTAAAAAATATGGGTCCGAAAAATCAAAGACACAAAGCCCCGGCGCAATAGACTATATCTTTGAGGGTTAGTACCCTGGAAGGAAGTCAAGTCCTGATGTCTCACATCCTGCATAAAGCTTGTCTCTAATTTTTCTTCTGCTTCTCCCTCTTAGGCTGAGTTGTATCCTGGGCATGGTCTTAGTAGGGGCACCGTTCTTTAGAGGCGGTTCGTTATGGCGAGCCACCCTCACATGCACACCCTGCTTAAGAGAAACATTTTATAAGAGGGGTGGGAACGACGATCCCTGGCCAATAGTTTAAGCCCGTCTCTGGGTGCTGCATATAGCTTTGTAAAAATCCAAAAAAATGAAATACTTCAAAATTCTAAAAAAATTGAAATACTTCAAAATCTTAGAAAAATGAAATATTTAAAAATCCAAAGAAATCAAATACTTCAAAAATCTAAAAAATCCAAATATTTTCAAAAATCCAAAAAAATCAAATATTTCAAAATTCCAAAAAAAATCAAAAATTAAAAAAATTAAAAAAATCAAATATTTCAAAATTCCAAATAATCAAAAACATTACAAAAATAAAAAAATGTGTCTTTTATTTTCTTTTTTATGCATTTGCTTTTTGATTTGAGGACGGATATGATCTATTTGTTAAATGTGCAGGTTGCAAGTGTTCAAGCGTCTTTGCTATGTCTTTTGTTCTGTCCCTTATTCACGTGCTTCTGATATGTTCTCTCTCTTCTTCAATCTATATCACTCGATCTGTTCTGAAGTTTGTGTCCTTCTCAGCTCTCGCTTCGCTTCATCATATCTTTATGGGAGGGCTTTGCCTCACGATTATGAACCTGGCGGTTCTGCTTCATTCTGATCTTGGGTTTTGATTGAAGGGCGTATTCGTCATGTCTTTTGTCCCACCATATCCTTGTCACGTGCTTATGTCCCTCTGTGTCGTCTCACGCATATTGTTTCGTCCCTCACCACGTGTTGTTAGTTGTCTTGCATATGTTGTTAGTCATCCCTCTATGTCCCGTGTGTTGTCCCAACCGTGTAGTCATCATTCATATTCTTGTCCCAACCGTGTGTTGTCCCACCGCGTTGTTGTCTTGTCCCACCATGTTTGTGCATGCATGTTGTTTGTTCATGTCATTACATATGTGCTTGTTTGTCTTTGTTATGTTATGTTGCATTGTTTTCCATTCGTTTGATTGTTATGTTATGTGGTGTTGTCAGTGGTTCAGTTGATCATTATGTTATCTTTGTTATGTTCATGCTTGTTATGTTCATGTTTGCCTTATACATGAAATTCCATAAAAATAAAAAAATCAGAAAATCCAAAAAAAATGTCGTTTCGCCTGCACAAGTAAGTCAGGTATGACCTTCTATCCCTGCTCATTATTGCATTACTATATGTTATCTACATTATTATAGCCTCTCAAGGACCGACTGGTTACCCGTGTGTTCTAGGATCTGATGTTCCCCTTTAACAAAAATGATGATGATCTAGTAGCATACGGTTAATCGTTGGATAGGCCGCTCGGTTGAGTCGGGTGGGGGACGATGGACTCTGTCTAGCACGCCGTGGTTGCGGATGACCCTTGACCCCGTCTTGACTTGGTCTAACAATATTATCCTTGGGTACTTTCTATTTTATCCTTTCTTTGCATTCATTTTGATGATTTCTTTATTTTACCCCAACATGCATCATGTCATTTTGAGCATTCATGCCTCGTGATCCGTTCAAGGTTTCTCCTCAGCAATGGTTAATTGCACTTCAATTCCCTTGAAAAAGAGATTCTCATTCCACTTTGAATTTGAGCGATTTCTCTGATCTCCTGCTTAGTCTGCTTGGCCAGCGTGATTCCTGTCTGGATTTTATCTCAGTCTTAATTCTCCTTTCCAGCTCTTATGTTGTGTTTCCTTCCGACCCACTCATTGTCCATGGATTGTGTCCCCAATGAGGTTGGTCGTGTTTCCTTTTTCCCTTAGTTTAGCTCTCCAGACATGTCTCATTCACGTCATCCATTCCGGGTGGTTAGTTCGGTGATTTCGGGAGAATTCCCGTCGCTTGTTGGTTGTCTTTTGCCTTGATGCCCGCTTTTCAGTTCTCTCCGCTTCATCTCTGCTTCATCTCCACTTTACGTCGCTATCGCTTTTGCTCCATATCTTTTCCATTCCACCTGCGCGTCACTTTCGATCGTTCTCTTGCAAAGTAGACATCAAGGAGGGGCATCTGTTGACACCCGTTTTTGACCCGCAAGTCGCGTTATTTCTCTTATTCAATATTTTTGATGTCACGAATTATCCATTATTTTGGAGTCTTCCTTGGATGGAGTTCGAGCCATTTTCATTGTTCCATTCCCTTTGAGCCTTGGAGATCATGATTTCTTATAGCCCTGGAGCTTATCTTATCAACTTCCAGTCTTCCAAGTTGACTTGTGGCCCATGTAGGCCCATTTCCATCAAGCATTCGGCTCTCTTTTCGCTGCGCAGTCTTAAAAATGGTCCTTTTTCATCCCATTCTCTTCCTCTATTCAGAAAGTACCCTTCACCAAAGTTGTTCATCTTTCAAAGCTCCACAATTTCTTATTCTACTCCATTAGCTAGTTCTACACCAATTTCAATCTTTTTGCATTTTTCTGGCATGCTATTCACCTATGTCCCAGAATTCTTTCTCTCTGTTCTAGCACCATTTTCTCCATATTTTGATCATCTTATCATCTTTATCTCTTCATAGAAGTTGTTCATCTTTTCGTTATCTACAATTTCTTCTTCCACCACTTTCGCTAATTCTGCACCGTTTTCGAGATATGATCTGATTTCTAAAGTCGCGCGAAGTTTGTCCAAAGGATCATGCAAACGACCATTTCTTATTGCAAACAGTTCCTTAGCAGTCTTACGATAGACCGCTAAGCAAACCAAGAGTCCAACCTGCACTGGACTCTGCTCCGTTTCTGTGCGTCGTGGCCCCCTTGTAGAGCCCATAGCTTCTTGAATTCTACTCCGAATTGAGCGTCGTTTGTTCCTATGGCTTCTCCTTTATATTATCTTGAATTTGATCCATATATCTCAAATTTTCATTGCCTGTCTTGCGTGGAATCTTGCTCTAAAGTTGGGGGTTTAGGTCTCTTGCTACAACTAAACCTCTACTTTTTGGGCGACGGGGTTGCCTTCTAGAAGCCATATCTTCTAGATCCTTCATCCAAATAGAGTCCCATTTTCTCCTACATCTTATCTTGACTATTATCTCGAGATTGATCCATAGATCTCGAGATTTGGTGGACTCTATCTCTTAAACTCGTAGAGGAAAGTTGGGGATTTAAGTAACTTTCTATATAAAGGGCCCTGTGCGAACCTCGCAACGGGGGCGCGTTTCCAAGGCGACAACGAAGCCATGCCAAACTGTCTTCATCTTCCTTTGACCCTAGCTTAAAGAGGGAAGTATTAACTTCGTTTTGATTCTTTCTTTCCTCAATTTCAGCAATGTTTGCCCACTCAACTTCGCCCCTACTTTTGGCAAATCATCACAGTTTGCTATTTTTCTGCTACAAGTCTACGAAGGGGGCCTGTTCATCAAGCCGGGGCGGAGTCATGCTTCATCCTTTTCGTCCTCCTTTGACTCCAACTTAAAGAGGGGAATATTAGCTTCGTTTTCATTATATGTGTGCCATATTGCACCTATATTTTCCCCTTCTTCCAAGCCCAAACTTTTGAGGTTTCACCACTCAGATTTCATGCGACGGGGGCATATTTGCGTCGCCGGAGCGAGGCCATGGGGCACTTTTGATCTATCCTTTCAACTCCAGGCTCTAGAGGTAAGTATAATCTTTAATTTCCTTTTTTTTGGGCTATATATCTTGTCATCTTCATGTATATTTTTGTCCATGAGTTTTGCACTCTCATTCTATTTTTATACTTAGTCATTTTTCTGTCATGTTCTGCACCCCATTGTTTTCTTGTGTTTTCCACCCCATTTTCACTGTTATCTTCCCCGTTTTAAACCCTCCTTTTTGCCCTATTTTCACCACAATATTCTCACCTTTCCATAGCATCCTCTCTTTCCTTTTTTGGTGTTCTATCTTATGAGATATTCATCATTCTTTGAGTCCATTTTATGCAATGTTCTACATTTTCTGCACAGTTCGCATTTTTTCCCAAACCTCTGGCATCATAACTTTCTGTCCCGAGCTCCTTTTTGAGTGATTATTCTTCCTACTTCTTAACAACACTCAAGTCTTGTGTCATACCAATGTTCACCCTATTTAGACATCGTTTGTCCCGCTGTTTGCATCAGTCTGTGCACCCAATTTACACTGTTTACATAGCTTTCTTGTGACTTGCACTTTTGCACCTTCTTTATCTATGTTCATCATGGCATATTAAATCAATCTTTGCACTCTAATCTCATCACAATATACACACCTATTGTTTGCACCCTTCCATAGGGGTTAAAAACCCTCCCCCGGTAAGTTTGCGCTCAATCTTTCATGCTACTTTATGTACTTGGGCAGATTTCTACACTTAACATTTTCTAATGGGTTTTTCCTCTTGTTTTATGTTTGTTACGCATGAAAGCATGAAAAGTGAGGCCCTTACCATCTATCCGGCTGGAAGGTGAGGAGAGGTAATGACGGGATCGTCATGGGATCGACAAGCGGCAACGGACGATTGTCAAAGCGGCGCCGACAACTATGAAACTATATTAGCTATGTTTAAATGTTTTATGTTAATGGGCCACATGAAATGATATAAGTGGGCCTAGTGTGAGTTTCCTTTTGTTATTGTGAATAGGTATATAGCTATAACTAGGCCCTAGTGTGCACTCATGAGAGTCCTCGTAGGAACCCAAGTCCTTTGGGTTTTCTATGTGTCCCTCCCCCTCCCATTTAAATATGACATCTCCCCTTCCCACTCTTTTCTATTTAAGTTACTTGTAACCCCACGATGAAGGGATATATAATGAAGTTGATTAGAATTTTTGGAAACATATCCTAACTGAGGTGAGAAGCCTTTCGTGCTCTTCTCCGTGAAGGAGATGAGGTGAGAAGCCCCCCCTCCGGTTGAGATGCCCGGATAACCATCGTCCACCTCCTTCCCACCATCTTCCCTCTCACCACTCTCTCCTTCCCCACCATTGCCTGCCCCTGCCCATTTCTCTTTCCCACAGCCACTCCCACAATGGTCTCAGGTTAGAAACATGGGTGCATTGTCTCCGTGACAGAGACGGGTGAGAAGCCCCACCCACGTCCTCCTACCCCAGTACCATCGTTGCCCTCTCTCCAGCCACCGCCGACCCTGTAGCCATCTCCCATCTTCCTTCTTGCCGTCCGCCTCCTTCATCCCGTCACCATGCACCATGCCAGATTTGAGGACCCAGCCACCACCGCCATGATAACCCAGCCCCCCCTCTCTGTTCTCCCACCCAGTCACCCTCCCACCCTGCCCCACAACCCCCCTCCATACCAGCATGCACCATCCCACCACAAGTAAAACGCCTCCTGCCTTTCCCTGGCCCTACCCCCCCCCCCCCCCACTTCACCAACTCCTACCTACAAACGTGAATAGGGCCACCGCCCCCCCCTGTTCCACCATCACCACCTGTGGACAGCCACCCCGCCCCCCCTGCTCCACCACCTGCGGACAGCCCCCCCGCCCCCCCCTTACTACTCCCTTTATTCCCCTGCCCACATCGCCCCACTCCACAGCATCGAGCCCACTGCCGCCATCACCTTACGACCACGCACCACCGAGGCGGCCACTCTACGTCACCGGCCGCATCTGCACTGACATCTTCGGACCCTGCCGAGCTCGCCAACCACCACCCAGCCCCACCTTCTGCACCTCCGAGGCCGCTGCGATGGTCACCACCGGCCATCCGTCAACTGCCATGAGGTTGTCATCTCGAGCGTTGTCCCCTCCAAGCATGGTGAGCACGGCAACTGGCCATGCATCCTGGCTTCCGAGCACAACGCTGGCACCCCCACCGAACACGTCGATTTGAGCCGCATGGCCATGCATCTCTGCCTCCCTCCGATCTAGGCCATTAGTGGAGCGGAGCCAACAGCCACGTCATCCTCTCTCTACCCGTTCTCTATCTTTATCTCTTCCCCCTCTCCCTACGTCAGTAGCATGGCCGCGGACATCATCTCTCTCATCCCCTCTATCTCCATTCCATTCTCTCCATACTCCTCTCTCTCTGTCCGGTTGTAATCTATTCTCTCTCTTAAATTCTCTCTCTATCCCACTCCCTGTTTGAGACAGGGGCCCCGTAGTCAACTCCTTCCCACACCCTCCCACACCACTTTTACATGGTTCTTGACTTTAAACAGGATTTCAGACGAGCCAAGGGAAATCTGAAGGAGCATCATGAGTTTCCTAGTTCTGTCAGAGATGGTATTCATGAAGCAATGGTAACTAGAAGCATGTTCCCAAGGGTGCCTGATGAAGTTCTGCAACAGCCTCCACGGAGGTCTGAACAAGCTTACCGAGCTGCTGGAGGTTAAGAGGATTAACATCTGCCACCAGACAGGGTTCGGCGACCTTGCACCAGCGGGAACCACCGTCGGAAGCTGATAGTTATTTTCGCACTTGAAGCCAGTTGGGCACCAGTCAACAAACTGTACAGTTCTTTTGGTGCTGATCGTTGCAACGGCAGCATTCACATCCTTAGGTACAACATCACCACAGTATTGAGAGCTGCATCATGATATACTTTCTTGGTAGAGATAACAGGTGCATAGGAAGACAACATGAAATGGCTATGGGGGTAGGATACAAGGTTTATCTGGAACTCGGTAATATCAACAATGATGGCTTCAGCAAACCTTAGGGAAGTAGTCAATGATGATATAACCTGTGATGTCAAACGGTTCATGTTGGTGTATGTTGGTCTTTCAATATCCCATGACCATCGGTAGATAGCAGAGATGGCCTCGTTGTCCAAAAGGCCAGCAACATCTGTGTTTGAGGAGAGAGAAAAATGATAGAAAAAAATGAAAAGAAAAAAGTGACAAAAGGGGAAAAAGTGATGATAAATATTGTAGAAAATGAAAAGAATAAAAAAATCTTAGGCTCGAAAGATCGTATCACGTCAAATGGTATCAGAGCTTAGGGAACCGGGTTGCTCCATCCAACCGGAATCCTGAGCTCTGAGGTTCGAGGTCGAACCTCCTCCAAGCGGAGGCGTTTGGCGGGATCGTCATGGGATCGACAAGCGGCAACAGACGATTGTCAAAGCGGCGCCGACAACTATGAAACTATATTATCTATGTTTAAATGTTTTATGTTAATGGGCCACATGAAATGATATAAGTGGGCCTAGTGTGAGTTTCCTTTTGTTATTAGGAATAGGTATATAGCTATAACTAGGCCTTAGTGTGCACTCATGAGAGTCCTCGTAGGAACCCAAGTCCTTTGGGTTTTCTATGTGTCCCTCCCCCTCCCATTTAAATGTGACCTCTCCCCTTCCCACTCTTTTCTATTTAAGTTACTTGTAACCCCACGATGAAGGGATATACAATGAAGTTGATTAGAATTTTTGGAAACATATCCTAATTGAGGTGAGAAGCCTTTCGTGCTCTTCTCCGTGAAGGAGATTAGGTGAGAAGCCTCCCCCCCGGTTGAGATGCCCGGATAACCACCGTCCACCTCCTTCCCACCATCTTCCCTCTCACCACTCTCCCCTTCCCCACCATTGCCTGCCCCTGCCCATTTCTCTTTCCCACAGCCACTCCCACAATGGTCTCAGGTTTGAAACATGCGTGCATTATCTCCGTGACAGAGACGGGTGAGAAGCCCCACCCACGTCCTCCTACCCCAGTACCATCGTTGCCCTCTCTCCAGCCACCGCCGACCCTGTAGCCATCTCCCATCTTCCTTCTTGCCGTCCGCCTCCTTCATCCCGTCACCATGCACCATGCCAGATTTGAGGACCCAGCCACCACCGCCATGATAACCCAGCCCCCCCTCTCTGTTCTCCCACCCAGTCACCCTCCCACCCTGCCCCACAACCCCCCTCCATACCAGCATGCACCATCCCACCACAAGTAAAACGCCTCCTGCCTTTCCCTGGCCCCACCCCCCCCCCCCACTTCACCAACTCCTACCTACAAACGTGAATAGGGCCACCGGCCCCCCCTGTTCCACCATCACCACCTGTGGACAGCCACCCCGCCCCCCCTGCTCCACCACCTGCGGACAGCCCCCCCGCCCCCCTTACTACTCCCTTTATTCCCCTGCCCACATCGCCCCACTCCACAGCATCGAGCCCACTACCGCCATCACCTTGCGACCACGCACCACCGAGGCGGCCACTCTACGTCACCGGCCGCATCTGCACTGCCATCGTCGGACCCTGCCGAGCTCACCAACAACCACCCAGCGCCACCTTCTGCACCTCCGAAGCCGCTGCGATGGTCACCACCGGCCGTCCGTCAACTGCCATGAGGTCATCGGCTTGAGCGCTATCCCCTCCGAGCATGGCGAGCACAACAACCGGCCATGCATCCTAGCTTCGGAGCACGACGCTAGCACCCCCACCGAACACGTCTATTTGAGCCGCATGGGCGTGCATCTCCGCCTCCCTCTGATCTAGGCCATTAGCGGAGCGGAGCAAACGGCCACGTCATCCTCTCTCTACCCGTTCTCTATCTTTCTCTCTTCCCCCTCTCTCTACGTCAGTAGCATGGCCACGGACATCATCTCTCTCATCCCCTCTATCTCCATTCCGTTCTCTCCCTACTCCTCTCTCTCTCTGTTCGGTTGTAATCTATTATCTCTCTTAACTTCTCTCTCTATCCCACTCCCTGTTTGAGGCAGGGGCCCCGTAATCAACTCCTTCCCACACCCTCCCACACCACTTTTACATGGTTCTTGACTTTAAACAAGATTTCAGACGAGCCAAGGGAAATCTGAAGGAGCATCATGAGTTTTCTAGTTCTATCAGAGATGGTATTCATGAAGCAAGGGTAACTAGAAGCATGTTCCCAAGGGTGCCTGATGAAGTTCTGCAACAGCCTCCACGGAGGTCTGAACAAGCTTACCGAGCTGCTGGAGGTTAAGAGGATCAACATCTGCCACCAGATAGGGTTCGGCCACCTTGCACCAGCGGGAACCACCGTCGGAAGCTGATAGTTATTTCCGCACTTGAAGCCAGTTGGGCACCAGTCAACAAACTGTACAGTTCTTTTGGTGCTGATCGTTGCAACGGCAGCATTCACATCCTTAGGTACAACATCACCACAGTATTGAGAGCTGCATCATGATATACTTTCTCGGTAGAGATAACAGGTGCATAGGAAGACAGCATGAAATGGCTATGGGGGTAGGATACATGGTTTATCTGGAACTCGGTAATATCAACAATGATGACTTCACCAAACCTTAGGGAAGTAGTCAATGATGATATAACCTGTGATGTGAAACGGTTCATGTTGGTGTATGTTTGTCTTTCAATATCCCATGACCTTCGGCAGATAGCAGAGATGGCCTCGTTGTCCAAACGGCCAGCAACATCTGTGTGTTTGAGGAGGGAAAAAATGATAGAAAGGAAAAATGAAAATAAAAAAAGTGACAAAAGGGGAAAAAGTGATGAGAAATATTGGAGAATATGAAAATAAAAAAAAATCTCAGGCTCGGAGGATCGTATCACGCCAGGTAATCTACATTGGTTCCCACATTTTGATAATGAGTGCGATCATCTTCTTTTTTTCCAAGGTACACAACGCGCACTTAGTTTCCCCTTTCATATTTTTTGGCATTGTCATTCCTTGGTGGTGATCATGGTATTTCTTCTATATCTTTTGTCGCCTTTTCTTTATTGTATGATCATGCTACCATGTTCACATAGTCACATTTTCATGCTATTCACTTGATTGGTGGACATATGTCTTCATGCTTATTCATGTGATATGTGGGGTCGACACGCTTATACACATGCATATTTTCCACATCTACACCAACCACGTGTGCACACACTAGACGAACTTCTCAACGTCTAGGCCCTAACTACCGAGTTTCCCCCAGCATGGACTCTGGCTCCAGAGTAGGCGAGTCCTCAACGCACTAGCTCCGGGAATGTAGGTGGAGTCCTCACAGCACAACATATGTAGAGGCCCACAGCAACTATCTCAAAATCATCTCATGGGAAAAACACAGAAAGCCCTTACCCTAGGCGAACTCCTGAATGCTCTAAGATCTCAACAAAGGGCAAGCCTCACAAAGTGAAACCCTATCGGAAACCACAATATCTCATGGGGAAAACCCTCACCCTAGTCGGACTCCTCAATGTACTAGGGCCTTAGGAGGGTGAGCCTCACAGGCACAGCCAACACAGAACAAAGTCGCCAACTCATCCGCTTACACACACGCACGGCCTGCTCAACTCACATCGGCCTATCTCACCCACACGGAGAAATCTCTTACTCAAATACACCAAAAAGTAGAACCCTGAGTCACCACACCTCGGCGACCACAATTTTAGATGTCGTCAACTTGGGGCAACCCATTTATAAGTATATCTTTATCATAAAATCACCAATTATCAATCTCAGGGTGAACGGCGTGTCATATGGCCCAAAAGGGTAGTTCAGACTGCAATTCGGTCGACTGACCTTCAGGATAGGTCGACTAACACCTTGGGTCGGTCGATCGACCTGCTCTGGTCTATCGATCGATGCACTGGTTGGTCGACCGACTAGGCATTTCAGTCGACTGGTGTAGGCACCCTGCCTACACCATGGTTGGTGTGGATCAGTCGATCGATCTGATCGATCGGTCGACTGATTCCGATCAGGAATCGACGTAACCCCACCTGGGGTGCCTGTCCACGCCCCACTCGATCCTGATCAAGGGGAAAAACATCGGGGACCTTTCCCCAGGTCTCAAACCACCCAAAGCAAGAAATTAAACATATAATTGCCACTCATCCCAAAACATGTATTTTCTCATAACATAAAGAAAACCTACTCTTCCTCACCCGATTTGGCTTAAAACAGTGAGGGAATGATGCAATGTGGGTAGGAATCCATCCTCCTACCTCTTATGTGATGAGTGGTATGAGTGGATCTAGAGGGAGAGTGAATAGATCCCCACCAACAATACTTGACCATTTAAAAGTTCAGAAATTGTAGCAGAACAAATTAAGCTCGATTGAACAACTCAAGCCCGATTGTAGATCAGAAATTGTATTGTTTGTGAGTAGAATATTGGGAGACGCACAAACTAAATGATTGAACCTGAGAAAGAGGTAAAAGAGATTGAACAAACCATACAATCGCATACACCACTGCTCTGAGAGTTTTTAGGTGTGTCGGCTGCTATCTAGCAGACCTACGTCCACCCCGCGCACCAACTCGGTGAGGATTTCACTCTTGGCCAAATGAAAACACACACACATACACACACACACACACACACACACACACACACACACACACACACACACACACACACACACACACACACACACGTGGAGCTAGTCTACTACAAATGCTGACAAATAGCTTGCACAAGGAACAGGCTCCTCGACCACACACACACGCCTGCACAGTAGCCAAAACACACTCCGGTCCCTAAAGAAGGGTACCGAAAAAATGCTGAAATCTCAGCAACCATACACAGAAAAACATAAGAAAAGACTTAGAAAGAAAACTAAAATTAAAACAAAGAAACCAAAATGTAGCTTCTGATCGAAGTCAAGAAGCTAAAAATGAAGATCTGAACTCAAATATGTAGCTATTCTATTTCTCTCTCTCTTTAGTGGCCAGACAATAATGGGGAGTAGGACTCTCTAAAGGTACTCTTAGAACTTCCTTCTCAGCTGTGGAATCGCACAAGACAACTGCTAGAGCGCTCTCTTTTCAAGTGCTCTTCGATCAAGGTTAGGGAATCTATCCTGGTTTTCCCGCGTCTCGCTAGGTCCATATTTGTAGAAGAAAAGCATGGATACTCCCTTTTTTCCAGATCTATTTTCTGATTGGTATCTTTCAGAACTATTTTCTGATTGGTCCATGATAACAATAGAATATTCAATCCTAGGACCTTTCTAGAAACCAAGGTATGTGTCCTGGAGACGTGTGCCGTTGACTTGGAGTAAGTAATCACATGACCATGTGGCCTGCTCGCAGTCTGCACATGCTGCGACTTTCAGACAATATCAGTCAACTGAGTTGCAGATCAGTTGACTGAACTTCAATGTCTGTCAACTTGATGCTTGGCATGGTCTGTCGACTTAGTGCTGTTAGCTTCAGATGATATGGGTCGACCTAGTTGGCTTGGTAGGTCGACTTAGTGTATCTTCACACGAGCTTCAGCATATGAGCATTTGCACACGAACATCAATTCAGTCGGGCTGAGTAACCTCACTCGATTGAGTCGATTGACGTTTCTTCTGTCGGCTGATTTTTCCTTTTCTTCTATCGACTCACACTATACCTGTCTTCGATAGTATCTATCGACTCCTTGGCACATCTGTCGACTGACTTTCATATCCATTGACTGAGTTGGAACTCAGTCGACTGAAATTGCCTTAGTCTATCCACCAACTGGCCAGCCCTTGCACCTTGATTTTAGCTAGTTGAAAGCCCCTTGCTTGTCTTCATTGAGTTTTTCTTGTCACACAAAATTGTAGCTTGAGCTTCTCATTCCATAGACTTATTTGCTTTCACCCGGTTGCCCCAACCATCTGATGTTGCTAGTTGAGACCTCTATTCTTTAGCATTACCTTAATGCCCTATTGGACATCCATTGCCTAAATTTACTTTACTTCCCCTATGGATCATCTCCTTTCTCATTACCTTCAGCTGTCTTGCCATAGTCCTTAAGTTCTTCAGCATGCTCTCTACTTTTCTGCTGATGTCATTTGGGTCTTTTGCTATAGTTGCTTTGATTGTAGGTGAAGTCTGTCAACTTGGACTCATACCTGTTGACTGAATTTGAATTCGGTCGACTGATTTTGCCTTGTCGACTTGACACTACACTTGGTCGACTGAATTTTCTTGAGAATCAGACCGTTAGTACATTTTTCAGAACACTTCATACATTCTGACTTGGACTCATTTATCAAAGTTGCATGCACAAGATTAGACTAGCATTTCATAAGTAATAGTTAGACATCATCAAAACACAGAACACAACATTCTCCCCTTTTTTGATGATGGCAACTATGAGTCATTATGTATTTTATTTAGTGTGAGATAATGTGAAAATTTGGCAGACATATACGCAAAAAAAAACTAAACTGAGCAAAGCAGACACAGACCTCAAAGCAGACACAGTCCTATGACTAAGACTGACTTAATGAGAAAGAGAAATCACTTAAGAGATGACTCACCACTTTTCTCCACCTTTGACATTATCAAAAGATGAGGGGAGTGGACATTAGTTTGAATAATCAGATGGAAACTTGCTTTATCTGACGGTTAGGCAAACTTTATCTGCCGGTTCAACAGGTTCAGAGTAGAGAGAGAGAGAGAGAGACAACAATAGATACGCAAATAAAATGCATATGCTACCAGAAGAAGATATCTGAGCTCAAACTCATAAGGTAAATTTTACCTGACCCATGCTCATAAAATCAGAGGATAGATTTTTAGATTCTTCTGTTATAAAGCTTCTCATGAAAAGGTCACTTATTTATGTCTAACTAGTTTAAGGATAACAAGCCCATAGTGTATCACAAAAAGACTCAAAAAGAAGCACTTTGCACAGATTAAATAAACATAAACCAGTCTGTGCAAATTATTGCCCTATTCCCCTTCTCTTTCCCTTACTTGTATTTCCAATGGCTTCTTGAGGATTTACTTCAACTAGTATGGAAATTAAACATTTTATAAAATTTTTGATTTTATCCTTGCGGGGTTCAGCTTTCAGTCTTTACGTTTGCCTTATTTGCTACCCTTTTTCATTTTTCTTTTGCTTTTCATTTTTTTAAGAGCAATTAAGTCTAGTACACACCTTTTATCATGAGGATACACATTGTTTAGACACCAATATCCCTAGTTACTCAATGTGACTGACTATCTAGCTTCATTTTGAACAAAGATAGCATGTCACTTCATGACATAGTTCTTCTCACTTCTTTGATGAGTGAACAATATTTCTCATTGAGTCTATGCCATTTCTCTGCCTTTGTATTTTTTAAATGTTCAAACATAGTTAACTTTGTCACTTCATGACACAGTCCTCTTAACTTCAGAGGTAAAGAGACATGATTTCTCAGTGGACCATTGTTATTGCTCCGTCATGTGCTGCCCTTGGGGATTTTAAGACTTTTTCAATGTTTAACAATAATACTCGATTTAAAGTACACCCCAAAGTTGCCTCTATACTTTAGATTTTCAAGTTTAGAGAAAGTTTTAGGACAAAAACTTTTCAAGGCCGCTTATGGTTCATTAAAGCTGTATATAGTCATTTCCAAGTCTTTTAGCATTGTACTCATGGAATTATTAACCCTTAACCTTCAAATTATTTTGGGAATTCACAGAGCTTTATAAAAGAAGATTCATATTTCAGTTTTCTCTGAGTTATGTAGCTTGTGAATAGATGAAGATTCCCCCCTGAATCCAAGCTCATTATTCAAGGAAGCTCTGAAAAAGATAAAGTAGTATTTTGATGGATCACAAAAAGGACTTAGAGAAGATAGCAGATGTTCACAGATGGATATCAAAAGATCAAATAATATCATAGCAGATGGGTCATCAAGTCGACTAATATTTGGAGGTTTGCAGGGACATCAAGCAAAGTCAGTCGACTTAGAACCATGTCTATCAACTTAGCCTACTCTTCTCCAGTAGACAAAAGCCTGATAACTTCTGACCAAATGAAGAACACACTCAGCAAATATTTTTTATCGAACCCATCTCATAGCAAACAGACTCTACTGACTCCCCCTCATTTAGAGACTATGTGCAGCAAGTTACCATGAGATTGGATAACTACATAAAAATAAGGTTGACTGACCTTCAGTACTTGGCGGAAATAGTTCTCACACATAGTGAAAATTTTCAGACAGATTTAATCTATCCTTCCATAAATCACTATTTGATATACCAGATGGTCAACCATGCATATGCAGTTAAAGACACATGACCTAAGAATATGCGACTATAACTGACTCCCCCTAACTTATTCAACCTCTAGACCCTTGACAATTGTACATAGAGACCCCTGGTACTTGGCGGAGCATGTTCCCACGCATGATGAATGTTTTCAGAAAGAATTGATCTGCCCTTCCACACATCACAATTTTATATACCAGTGGGTCAAGTACACACAGCCAACCTAAGACAGACAAATAAAGAACAGACATGCAGAATTAACTCCCCCTAACAAGAATAATCCATGACTTCTAGGACTTACCAGAACCGAGCCTGACAAATTCAAGACATGGGAGGTCTGCATAGACCTAATTCTCTCTTTAGAGTTGAAAATCTTTCATTATTCAGAGCTTTTGTAAAAATGTCTACAATTTGATTTTCAGTTTCAGTGAACTGCAATTCAAAATTTGTCTTACTAACCTCATCTCTATGTAAATGATGTCATATTTCTATGTGCTTTGTCCTTGAATGCTGGATGGGGTTCTTTGTTAAATTGATGGCACTTGTGTTATCACACAATATGGGTGTACATCCAAGATCTACATCGTAGTCTTGGAGTTGGTGTTTTATCTATAGAACTTGGGTCCCACAACTCCCTACAGCAATATATTCTGCTTCTGCAGTGGATAGGGCCACCCAATGCAGTTTCTTGGAGGCCCAAGAGACTAGACACTCACCCAAATATTGACAATAACCACTTGTACTTTTCCTATCAAATTTACATCTAGCATAATCAGCATCAGTATATGATAGTAGATCAAAACAACATGATGCAAGATACCACAGCCCTAAATCATGTGTGCTAGGAATGTATCTGAAAATTCTTTTCACAACAATCAAATGATATTCTTTAGGATTGGCTTGAAATCTTGCACACAAGCACACACTGAATTGAATGTCTGGCCTAGAGGCAGTGAGGTATAAAAGAGATCCGATCATACCTCGGTATGTCTTGGGATCTATTGGTTTACCTCTCTCATCTACATCTAGGGATGCACTTGTTCCCATGGGTGTGGATATATGTTTGACATATTTCATTCCGAACTTCTTCAGAATCTCCAATGTGTACTTGGACAGGTTTATGAAGAATCCATCTTTAGTCTGTCTGACCTACAGTCCAAGAAAAAATTGAAGTTCACCCATGAGGCTCATTTCAAATTCTTTTGTCATTAAATAATCAAATTGCTTACACAAATTGGGATCAGTCGAACCAAACACTATGTCATCTACATATATTTGTACTACAATGATATGACCATTTAAAACCTTGGTAAACAAAGTTTCGTTGGCTTTACCTCTGTTGTAGCCCCTACTTGTCAGGTGGGCACTGAGTCTGTCATACTAGGCTCTAGGGGCCTGCTTCAATCCATACAGTGTCTTGTTCAACTTGTAAACATGGTTAGGTAAATTAGTATGCTCGAAACTAGGGGGTTGTTCTACATACACTTATTCTTTTATTAACCCATTTAGAAATGAACTTTTAACATCCATTTCTTGAAGCTTTATCCCAAGTGAGCATGCAAAAGATAATAAAATTCTGGTGGCTTCTAACCTAGCCACGGGAGCATAAGACTCTTCGAAGTCAATCCCTAGCGCCTGATTACACCCTTTAGCTACCAACCTAGCTCTATTTCTGGTTATGACACCATCTTCATTTAATTTATTCCTAAAAACCCATCTAGTTCCAATTACATATTGATTTGTGGGTTTGGGAACCAAATTTCACACTTTATTTCTCTCAAACTGACTAAGTTCTTCATGCATGGCATCAATCCAGTGTTCATCTTTTAATGCTTCTTCAATGTTTTTAGGTTCAAATTGAGATACCAATGCAATGAGGTCCTGATTATTTATATCTCTATGATAAGATCTAGTCCTGGGTGAGTCATGGAGATTTCTAATTATGTTCTGAACAGGATGATCATTTAGAGTTCTAATGTTGACAGATGACTCACCTGGCATGGTCGATTGATTTGCATTTCTTGTCGACTGACCTGTTTCCTGTTCTTCATCTTCCTGTTGATAGGTTTGCCCTGGCTTCTCCTTGGACTCTTGGAATTCTCCATCATCATATTCTATTTCCCTTTTATCAACATTGTTGTCAGATTTATCAGATATTTCAGCAAACACTACATGTGGAGTTTCTTCCATAGTTTAATTTTTCACATTGAAAACCCTATATGCTCGAGAAGTTTCAGAATACCCTAAAAATATTCCAATGTCACTCTTAGCCTCAAATTTGTCAAGGTTAGATTTATCATTATTGTGAATATAACATTTTTACCCAAAAACTTTGAAATAGGATAAGTTGGGTTTCTTACCTTTTAACATCTCATAAGAGATTTTCTTACCCTTTGGCCGTACCATGGCCCTGTTTATGATGTAGCATGCAGTGTTTACTACCTCTGCCCAGAACTTCCTTGGCAGTTGACTTCCGACCAACATTGTTCGGGCAATCTCCACAATTGTCTGATTCCTCCTTTCTACAATGTTATTCTGTTCTAGGGTCCCGGGAGAAGAAAATATGTGGGTCAGACCTTCTTGACTACAGAAATTAGTAAATGAAGAGTTCTCAAACTCTCTTCCATCGTCAGATAAAATAGTGGAGATTCTGAACTTACCCTCCTGCTTTACTTTTCTGAAGAAATTCTAAAATTTAGAAAAAACATCATTCTTGTGAGCTAAAAAGAAAATCCAAGTAAAGCGAGTAAAGTCATCAACTATAACATAACAAAATCTATTTCCACTGAGTCTAGCAATTCCAGTCAGCCCAAATAAATCCATATGTAGGAATTCAAGTGGCATGGATGACACTGGCTCATTTCTAAGTTTGAAATATTTTCTGGTTTGCTTTCCTAGGGAGCATGCTTAACAAATTTTAGTGTTCTTTTTTAAAGACAATTTAGGCAATCCTTTTACCAGATCATGCTTTACTAATTTATGCAGAACACTATAGCTAACATGCCCTAATCTCCTATGCCACAGCCATGCATCATTGGATTGACTAGCAGATAAACAGAGGTTTTCAGAAAAGGAACTATGAAGGTCTACCATGCAGACATTATTTATCCTATGACCAACAAATTTCATAAAATTAGGATTTTGTTCAAAAATCTTGCACTCATTAGCATCAAATAACACCTTGTGGCCTTTGTCACAGAGTTGACTTATACTAAGTAGATTATGCTCAAGACCTTCGACTAGTTTTCTAAATTTGTTGAATTTCTTCCGGTGGACACCCATGTTTGATTGGAAGTTAAAATTTCTTTTATTGTTCCACCTATCATTGAACCAGTTGTTCTTTTTCCCATTAAAGTAGAAATGAGTGTAGCTGTTTCATTGTGGGCTAAATTGGTTCTTGTTTGGCTTACGGTTGGCAAGAAAAGATTGAGCATATCTTCCAGATTTTGGTTGATGATTTTGATTCTTTCTTATTCTCTTCACTTTCCTATAGGCAGGCTAGGCGAAGTTCTGTCTAGGCTGATGCACTGGCTGGACACGGTTCTGTCGATTTGGCTGCTATTACCCAGACAATGGGCATACTTCACAAGTCCCGACGCAAGATGAAGTGCCAGGCCCCTGCCTCTGTGTAAAACCCATTATAAACAGTAATTTTCTTCCGGAGTTGGACTCGGACTCGCTGTAGAGTGGCTGGAACATACGCGCCCACCAGGTGCTCAGGGAGATTCCCGACAGCTCCCCTGGAGACTGGTGTGGAGGCAGCTTTCTCGCCCCCTGAAGAGGTGGCTCCCCTTCCTGAGGAGGGGGACGAGTACGAGATTCGGAGACTGGACACTGGGGGTTGACCCATAAGGGTGTGTTGAACTATATTACTGGTGACTGCCAGCTACTCCAGTCACAATGGGGCCCCGGCACCCGACTGCCAGCTACTCTAGTCACAACGGTGCCCCCGGCACCCGACTGCCAACAACGACGCATGCCCCGTGGGGGGCATTTGTTGGCACTGGCTTATTTTCTCGGATTAAATGAGGATTAAGCATAAGGAAATACTCCTTAAAGAGAGCAAAATGGCACATTGCCAAAGTTGCTCTACCAGTCGAGTTGAGCTTGAAAAGCGAGACACTTCGCTAGGTCAAGCAGCACAACATAATGATCGGGGATCGGCCCCGAGCCAAAAACGCCAGTAACCCAGTTGAGGCAAAAACTCACAAGAGCACCTCAAGCAAAATTGGGTAGGAGGACTTTCCGGTCAGCTAGGGCGCGAGCATCCTCCAAAGAGGGTAGTATGTCAGGCTGAGCCTTCTACGAGCTGCTGTATTGTTCCCCGCCGGGAAGTTGCACTGCCTTGCCCTTACCACCGGGATCAGATTGACTTTGATCACCAGCGGTCTCCTGGAACAAGGATGCCAATGATGGCTCTTTTGGTGGGCCAGTAATATGGGCCAACACACCCTTACGGGTCAGCCTCCAGTCTCCCATTTCTACCCTCGTGCGCCCTCACACACGGATCGACCTGCGTGGGCGTGAGAGCCCGATTACAGTTGCTTGCAAGCCACGGGACAATTCTATCATTTATGACAGTCCCCGAGTCATTGCGCATCAGCTGCTTAGCCCACCTCTACTGAGCAAGGGTCTGTAGACTTGGGGACTTCACCCATCTCTGGTAAGCAGATTGCCGGCTGCTCCCAGGTTGACTTGAGTTGTTGTTCTTTTTACCCTTGGCGTTTTGCCCTCTACCCTGATTGTCTTGTATCTTAATGGTTTTGGGTCTAGGGACATGTTTCGTAATCTATTCCTCAATTATTAACTTCTCTTTTCCTTTTTTAGGGTTGAATGAAATAGTTTTTAGCTCAAGTTTCTTTTTCTCAATGGGATTGAATCCGAACCCTTCTCTTCTGAAATTCACCCCAGTGCCCAAAACATCATCTAGATTGGACTTTCCTTGAACCATCTTCCCTAGGACAGATTGTTTATCCTTTAATTCATTTTCAACATTTTCAAGAATTTTCTGCATCTCAAAATTTACAACTTTTATAGCATCATATTTTTCTAGGCTAAGTTTATACTCTCTCTCGTATTCCTGGCACTTCAGCTTGATTTCATTTAACTGGTTTTTAAGATTTTCATTTTTAGATTTTAGGTTTCCCAGTTCTAAACTGACAGAGCTGGATTCATCAATTTTTTTCTTATTTCTTCATTTTCAATTTTTAGGGTTTCCAGATTTTTATTAACCGGTGTACATAATTAATCTACTCGCCCCAAACTAGCAAATATGCATATAAGCATGAAAGCATGAACAAAGGGAAAGGGCGATGAAGAATAGAAACGAACCGTGATCGCCACCAAGGGATGACAATGCCAAAGGGATTGAGAAAAGGATGCAACGGTGCCGCGTACCTTGGAAAAGGATGAAGACTTGATCGCGCGTGAGAAGAAGGGTGCGGGAACGATGTGTGGATCAACCTCCTCGCCTTCCAGTTGGCTAGAAGAAGAGGGCCTCACCTTGTACTTGCTCTCCTACAAAACAAAGATAAGAAGCAAAGACAAAACCCATTAGAAACATGAAGTGTAGAATCTGTCCCGGATGCATGTGGACGTCAAAAAAATGATAATGATCATGCGACATGCACGTCTCAGCACTCGAGAGCAAGTCGAAGATGGAAGGGCCGAGTAAACCCTATGCCTCCTCCAAGCAGGACGAATACCTACCCGGTGCTCCGCCATCCAACAAAGAGGCCCCTCGGGTTGAAGGGATGACCCCGGCTCTCCGGTCAGCATTGACGTAGGCCGAATCAAAAGAAACTCAGGAATTCGAACACATGTTCGGCACGCGTCGGAAATCACTCAAAGTTTCGAATCGAGATTCAGAGGCCCTGAACTAAACACCCCTGAGGTGGTGCATTACAACTAAAGCAACACGGGAGGAAAAGCGTCTGTCCGAATAGCCACGACTCCGAGACGAAGTCTAAACCGACGCGGCCTGCACTTAAATCGGCGTGCCCTTGTGTGGGCCTTAAACCGGTGCGCCCCTCCTATGGCAATTAAACCGGCGCGCCCTGTCTTGGTTGCAATTCGGCGTGCCTCTTTGTATGTTCTTAATCCGGCGCGCACAACATCGTGCCGGTTTAACTCAAATGCCATCCCATCCATCCTCCGATACTCTGTTCTTCTGTCAGCTTCGGGCGCAGAGTCGAGAGAGTAGGGCATTCAATGCCCAAGCCCTGTCTCCACCTCCGTTTGACAGCGCAGCGGTGAGGCATGCATCGATGGTGGAAGCAATAGAAGATCTCCTGATAAATCCGTGAATGTCCCATCTTTGGATGAATGCCAGTGTACTCCATGAATCAGCAGAAGCCAGCGTAATGGGTTATCTCCCGATGTCGTTGCAGACGTGGCAGAGGTTCCGGGAATCCTCTTCCCCGCTGTCTGTTCTATAAAAGGCATGCTCCACTGGAGAAGCAAAAAGAGAGAAGCTCGAACCCCCGGAGGGCGACTGAAGAAAGAAGAGAAGGCCACCCGAAGAGAAGATAAACTCCATCCATCAATGCCAGAGAGGTGAAGGAAAGTGTGAAAGAGTGAGGGTGAGAGCGAGAGGGGAGCTGGGGGGGGGGGGGAAGAGCTTGTGCTCTGTTCCCCCCGTCCATGTATCTCTTTCCCTTTTCTCCCTCTGCAATGTATTTCTCTTCTTTTGAGATGAAATCTCTTGGGTTTGAGCCGTTTTCCCCCTTTGGTGGATGAATAAACAGAAGGCCCTTTTGGTAAACGTGATTCTTTGTCTAGCTTCTTATTTCCCTATTTCACCTTCTATTCATCCGGGGTCTTCGAAGCCTGCCTTTCCGTGGCATGGCCTTCAAAGGAATCCACATGATGGATGAACATTCATTGCCTTTTGTGGCACACATTTGTCCCGCTTTGAGGAATCATCACCCGTGAGTCGTGGGAGCTCTTGAAGGCTAGTCCTTGAGCTTTTCCACACTCACATTTGGGTTATCGGACCGCCGTGAGGTCTGCATTTTGAGGTTCACCCCGGAGCAATCCGTTTGGTGTTCCTCTATTTGTCTCTGGCAAGCCTCAGTCCGGGGGAGATGCTGCCCAATTTTTGCCAGGGCCAAGAATGATAAGAACCAAATGCATACCAGAATGAATAAACAAACTACTCTCTGAGGGCAAGAGCTGCACATGCTTGAAGCCCCTGATCACAACTGAACCTCCCAGTTCCTGCACAAACACCTCTGAACGAAACACTTGAATCCTCATGCTAATTCACCCTAACAAATATATAAAATACTTAAACTTTCTTTCCACAAGATTAATCCATCAATAAGATGAATAAATCAGTCATCAAAGTAGCTCACGGTTGAAAGAAAGAAGAAACAGAGCCAACAAGAATGAAAGAAAACCTCATAGAAGCTATCCCGACGTGCTCGTGGGCTTATCCGGTGCGGTCCCCCCCCCCCCCCCCGCGCCGGTTTAACTCTACACTCAAAACCACTTTCAAAGTATTGGAATGAATAGTGCCCCTAATCCGGCGCGCCCCATACATCCTGCAAAAATGGCGCGCCCCTCTTCTTGGACTTATCGGCGCGCCCCTCTCTTGTGCAACCCGTTAATCCGGCGCTCCCCCTCTTCTTGGCCTTATCCGGCGCGCCCCTCTCTTGCACCCATTAAACCGGCGCGCCCCCCCTAGCACTCTTAACCGGCGTGCCCCATAAAAGAAAACATAAATTAGCTAAATAGAAGAAAAGGTTTGAAACTAATGACTAAAACAAAAGAAGGGAACTAAACTAATAAATAAGAACGAAAGAACATAAATCATCCTCATGAGAATAAACAACATAATGAATCACTCTTATATCAACATTTTGTTCCGGGGGCTCCGCAACCTGACCGCGTAGGTCGATCCGCGTGCGAAGGCGCACGATGGCGAGTTCGGGCTCCACACCGACCAATCCGCTTCCCTAGACTATGTTTGAAGAGAAAAGTAATGATGCCCCACTAGATCGGACTTGGTTCTCGGGAGCCCTCGCCCGTACGTGACCATGATCCGAACTTATTCGGGGCCGATAGTTCGTTAGCTCGACCCGTCTTCATCGGGATCTGATCCCGCACCCACATTAAACATGCCGCACCTATGGCAGACATCCGTACGGTTTTATCGTCATCCTCGACGCTACTAATACAAACTTCCGTCCGAATAATGAATGGTCCGTTAGTGATCGACATACATACCGGGATCTAATCCCACGCTTGCATTAAACTTGCCGTACTCACGGAAGACGTTTGTACGGGTTTATTTCCATTTACGTCTTGCCTTCAATACGGATCTTTGTCCGAACAGAAAATGGTCCATGAATGACCAACAAAATATGAATGGAATGAGATAGCTCTCGTCTTCCCCGAACCCTACGTGTAGGAATGTCAATAAGACCTTCGTGAGTCACGTTTGGACTTCGGGTTCGCCCCAACCATGGTCATCACCTGACCCACATCCTAGGCCTATAGCCAGCTATCTTTGTACACATCTTTGTTTTGGAATCGAGTCCCGGGACACTTTCCCGCTGCCCTTCCGTACCGGAAATATTAATGATGCCCACGCAAGCCTCGTTTGGACCGCGGGAGGCGCCCCCGGAATGGTCCTAACTCGATCTCGCACCAGGCCAATAAACTCGCTGATTTTCGACCACTCTAACCGAGATTCAACTGAATGTCTCCTATCCCTTTGAACAATAAACTTGCCGTACCCCGGCATACATATGCTCTAGTTTTTCCCGTGACAATCACGATTCTCTGAAGTCAGACGCTCGTCCGAATATCAAAATGGTCCCTTGAGTGACCGACATATTTCGAATGCTTGCTTCCCTATACATAGGGCTTTCCGACTGATTCGAGACCGCTATCAGCTTGTTTCTCTCGATATAGTTTCCTGGCCATGAGGCTCTGATTCTCGGCGATTAATCAATGGTGTTCCCCTCTCTGAGGGGATGTAAATGACGTTGTGACCTTTATGGCGCAGCGGGTTTTGGTCCCGACACGAACCACACCATCGTCTGATTAGTCAGATCGAGTGCACAATAAATCGTCACTTTGTGACTGGCACGCCCACACACTTAATAAACGAATAAACCCACCGAATAAACCGACTTAAAGAAAACAAACAAATGAGCGCGTCGAAAAGTGCATCCACAATGCACAAATCAGTGTGAAAGAAATGGGGAGAACGCACCAGGGGGAGGTTTTTAACCCCTGTAAATGGGACAAAACAATAGTTGTGTGTGTTGTGATGATGTATGAATAAAGAGGAGGACTTAACACGTAGTATAAATGTGGAAACATGCATGCAAAATGGAGAAAAGTGCGGAAACGTAGAACTGTGATGAAATAGAGAAAGTGGACATAAAGAACTAAGAAAAGGAACGAGGGAAACAAGCCCTTGTCGTTGATAATTGAAGCTAACACTCCCCTGGAGAGGTTGGGGCCAAAATAATAAGGTTGTAGTTAATTAATCTACCTGCCCCAAACTAGCAAATATGCATATAAGCATGAAAGCATGAACAAAGGGAAAGGGCGATGAGAAATAGAAACGAACCGTGATCGCCACGAAGGGATGACAACGCCAAAGGGATTGAGAAAAGGATGCAACGACGTCACATACCTTGGAAAAGGATGAAGACTTGATCGTGCGTGAGAAGAAAGGTGCAGGAACGATGTGTGGATCAACCTCCTCACCTTCTAGTCGGCTAGAAGAAGAGGGCGTCACGTTGTACTTGCTCTCCTGCGAAACAAAGATAAGAAACAAAGATAAAACCAATTAGAAACATGAACTGTAGAATCTATCTCGGATGAAAAAATTAGTGTGAAAGAAAGGGGGAGAATGCGTCGGGGGCAGGTTTTTAACCCCTATAAACGGGATAAAACACTAGGTGTGTGTGTGTTGTGATGATGTATGAATAAAGAGGAGGATTCATCACACAGTATAACTGCGGAAAACGTGCATGCAAAATGGAGAAAAGTGTAGAAACGTAGAACTGTGATGAAATAGACAAAGTGGATGTAGAGAACTAAGAGAAGGAACGAGGGAAACATGCTTTTGACGTTGATAATTGAAGCTAACACTCCCCTGGAGAGGTTGGGGTCGAAGAGATGAGATGGCGATGCGGCATGGCTTCGCCCCGAACCGAAGAAGCGCCCCCCTTCGCGCACTGCGAACATGGAGCTTTATATAGAAAACCCAGAAACCCTAGGGTTGAAATCTATGATAAACACCCAAATTCGGGGATATAGCTTGATAAATCATGAGTTAATATCAAGGATAATACCCTAGGATGGATAATAGTCGAGGTGGAGGCCTCTCTCTCTTGAAAATGGATCAAACAAGGACTCCAAAGAGTCCTCAGGCAAAGAAAATGGATCCCGGGATGATCAAAATTTGGCACTGAGAAGGCGGCCAGTCGCAAGGCCGCAACCTTCAGAAAACGGTCATGTAAGGACCGCCACTTGATGGGATCAGAAAATGGGTCAAACGGCCGAGCCGACAGGTCCGGGAAGCCTCTAGAACAAAAATTGAGAAGGAGGTCTTCAAAAGACCGTCACTTAAAGGTGGCGGTCTCAAGAAGACCGTCACTTGGCATTTAAATATAAATAAAAAAAATATTTAAAAATACCAGGAAGAATGCGGTCACCTAGGAGATCACGTTCTCATGAAAGTGATCTCCTAGGAGACCGCCTTCAGAGAACCTACGCGGGGCTCTTCTGGACGTCCGTTCGACCATCCAAACGGCCCGAAATAGACCCGAAAGTGGAGGATTTGAAGAAAAAGGGCCCCAAAGTTCAATGGGCTCAAAAAATGGTCAGGAAATGGGCTTGAAATACGGTTAAAGATGACTCCAAAACAACGGGTAATTCAAAGCATCATAAAGGGTGAATAAGAGAATAAACTCAACTTGCAGGCTGAAAACGGGTGTCAACAATCGGATTATCATGAACCAAAGCATTAATTTCCTTTTTCAAAGATTTGTTTTCTATCTTGTAACCCTCATGATGTGACACGACCTTGGACTTAAGCAAGCAAGCACATTCGCAATCTAAATGGGCCAATTTGGGCCGCCGCTCTCTCGTTGCTCACCCAAGCCCGGGGTAACTTGGCAATGCCAAGGTGAGATTGAGGGGTTGGGCCCTTGCTAGTAGAGGGCCAGCAAGGCCAAGACTTGATTCCCAATGGGTGTGGATGCCCAATTCAATGGGGCCGACGAAGTGCCGAAGGCACCGGTTGCACTTTTCCCACGGTGATCACTCAAAGCAATGGGGCTTGAGGATCGAGCTCTCACTTGCATAACCAGCGGAACTAGAACTTATATTGAAAGACAAGCACTAATGGAGTGAGGTGTGAGCACTTACTCGACCGGTTTGAAGAAACCGATCCCGCTCGGAGACGAGGGCGAGCGGGGAGGCGAGTGGATCCCCACACGCCGCGGCGGTGTCGCTTGACCTGCCCAAAGAAGTTACAACACTACACCTCTCGCAGGAGGGGGACCTTGGGGTGGGGGTTAATGATATTACAATCAATACTACCTCCACACAGGGAGGGGCCTGCAGCCAGCCAAGCGGGGAAGGGGAAACTAGGACCAAAAGCGATAAGAAGTTGGGAAGCCGAATCTGCCCGCTGTCTGGGAGGGAGGACTGGCAGTCGAAGTTGGGGCTACAGAAGTTGATACAGAATTTTGCTGATGGCAATACCAGGGGGGAACTCTTCGTGACTGGTACTGAAACACCTCAAAATTTTTTAAATTTCTTCTGGTACAAATGCTGACCGGGGTGGAGCTTCGAACAGAGTGGCAAGTTCTGGGACTGGCAGCTTCAGATTTCCAACCGCAGGTTTCAGAGAATGCTCCGATGGCTTCCAGACTCTGAATCGAGAACCGCCAGAGTTTTTGGAATCGTGGACGAGTCTTCTTCACAGTAAAACTGACGGGGATGCTAAAAGACTCCGGAGAAGACCTGGAGGCTATGAACAAGGATGACTGGTCGGGGTAGACTGTGGGGAAGCAGATCCGTCCAGCAGAGGAAGAAAATTGATAACTTCTGCTACTGGATGTCGAACGGAGTTTTGCTTCTTGATTCTGAAAGTAGACAGAGCGATGAAGAACTTTGTAGAAGAGCTTGGGGGCTGATTCCTCCGAGGTTCATCGTAGAAGTGCTTCTAATCCGGTTCTGGTACTCAGCAGGGACAGCTCTACGCTGTTGTGGAAGAACGAAGCTCCTGGACAGCACACAGCTCGGATGAAGACGAAACCACTTCTGTTACGAAGAAGATAGGGAGACGCTTCTGTGGATGCCTCTTTTGCCTTCAAACTCATCCAGAGGAAGTTGTGGTGGCCGCTGCAAGTTGTTGGTTCATCTGTAACCTCTGGACAGCAAACTGTAACTTCAAAGTAGCTTCCAATGACCAAGAAAGAAGAAGGGGAAGGGGGTAGATGAGTGTGGGAGTGACCCCTGGCTGTAAGGGGGTCTTGGAGGGGGTGTTCTAAGGTGTGGGAGGTGGAGAATAAGGTCTGGAAGAGGGTCCAATAGATGGTGATAGTGGGGGCTGCGAATTTGGTTGGAATGGAGAGAGGGAAAGGATATTCGAAAATAGGTTTAAGGGTGGGGTTAATTCTTTGTCTTGGGAATGGGGGGGTTGTGTTGGGGAAGGGAAGGGGTGCTTGGGGTAGTGGGAAGGGTGCTTGGGAAAGTGGGAGGGGTAGTTGGGGGTTGGATGGTGAGGAGAGGATTGGTGGAGGGGGTCTTGGGAAGGGGTAGAGTATTGATGAGGGTTGTGGGGAATGGGAAGAGGCTTAAATGGGGTAGGTGGGGAGTGGAGGTGGTTGGGAAGGGAGGAGAGAGAAGAAAATTCGAATTTGGGTGTTGAGGAGAGAGAAAGTGGAGTGAAAAAGAGAGATTAAGAGAGGGAAGGGTGGGAAATCTCTCCCCTAGGGCTTCTCACCCCAAAAATGGAATCTCTCCACTAAATAAGAAGTGTAAACTCTCAAAATGGCAAGTTTTTCATTGATTGATTCATTCATTAAGTTGAAATGGGGGGAATGTGGTCCTATATATAGGAAACCCACATTTCTACAAAAGTCCCTTACAAAAGACTCAATAACAAATAACCGAAGGGGTAGGGGGGCTCATGGGCCAAGCCCGAAGAATTGGGCCCAATAACACATTACATAATCTAATGACACTCAAACTTAGGAAAATAAATACAAGACCTAGGAACATGACTCAAATAAAAGGGAAAATACATCAAATGACTCAAATAAAATTACATAGGACTCAAAATTAAATGACTAAACCATGCTGGATGCAACCGGGGTGAGGAGACGAACGGTAAACGTGGGCATGGGAGGTGATGTCCCCAAAATACTCTCGGGGTGCGGAGAACTCGACTCTGTCGAGTAAGTGTCCTTCCCTCCTTGGAGGGTGTAGAAGTGGTACCGCCCTCAAGTCTCCCGAACGAGACCGATCCATCCACCTGCCGAGATAGCGCTCATATACCTTGCTCCGAGTGGTAGTGACTTGTTCATCCAATATTTGTTCAATTTATTCACGCTGGGCTCTCTTGGCTGGTGGTTTATCATCATGGGTGGGTGCTCTCTCAAGGGAAGAAGTAGGCTCAAACTCCTCACTAGGTACCACCGTGGGTCCCTTATATGGCACTAGGTCGGCAACATTGAATGTGGGACTTATTCCATACTCCTCATGGAGATCTAACTCGTTGGCATTTGCACCTATGCACCTCAAGACCTGAAAGGGACCAGCCCCACGTGGTCTCAGTTTAGAGTTGGCTCCCGGGGAGAGCCTCTCCATCCTTACCATCACAAGGTCACCCACTTGGAATTTTTGGTGATGCCGATGAGAGTCGGCCAGCCTTTTATAAGCCTCATTCTTTTTGCTGATGTGCTTGCAAAGGTTTTCATGTAATTTTGTGAATGCTATCCTTTTAGTGGTTATGGGTGGACCTGGACAACCATAGATGGCCCTATCCTGCCATGATGCCAGATGGACCATGATGAACCTTGGTGGGCCGGTGCAACCATTTGTGGACTTATCATGCAATGTTGTCATGTAGACTTTGGTGGGCCTAGGTGGGCCGGGGCACCCGTAGGTGGCCCTATCATGCAAAGTGGTGATAAATATCGGGGGACCCGGACATCCGTAGGTGCCTTTGACATGCTTAAGACCCATGATGAATGAAGGTGGATCATTACATCCGAACATGGACCACTCATACTTTTTACTTGACATGTGGGTGATATGAATGAATGGACCCAACATAGTGTTCATGTCAAGTGGTGTGGTAAGCCTAGACACATGCATGTTTTTCTCAAGGGTGACTTCCATGTGTATAGGTGTGGGACAACCTTTGAACTCCCGTTGGAAAGGATCGAATGGATCTAAGAAGGTGGTCATCATGGGGTGGGGCATAACCTTATTACCTAGGGATATGTGGCCCAAGGTCATGGCTCCCAAGGTGTAACCCGAGTCTAGGAAGGGGTGGGTTTGATCCATCACGGTGGGTTGGAGTAGGGGAAGGTGGGTGGTGGATAAGGTGGTTGGGCCACATGGGTATCCGTACTTCCATTGGAATGGGTCAAAGGGATCATGGTAAGGGCTACCTAGAGAGAGAAACTCTATGTCCCCAAGGTCCTTACAAGGTGGTGAGTCATCCTACTCCCAAGTAGTTGGTCCAAGGTCTCTAGTGGGTTGACCGTTCAAGGTACTTGGGATCTCAAGGGGTGGGTAGTAGACCGGGATGGGTTCTTCCTCCAAGGGGAGAAATAGGAGGATCTCACTAGTACAATGCCCACTTGTGCAAAGGGAGGTGATGGAACTGATGGATGGGTGGACAAAGTTGACGGTGCTAGGCTCCAATGGTCCCATGGCTAGTAGGCCGGTTAAGTGGGCTTGCCAATGTAGGCAATCCACAAGGTCTCCCAAGTCTTCCACAGAGTAGAAGTTTTGATAAGTGACATGGGGAGGTCGGGTGGGAACAATTTGGGATTTATATCCCAATGGTGGTGAGCTAGGGAGGGTGGGACATTGCTTGAGCCATTGGAGTATGGACTCATCTATGGTGAGGGTGCCATGTGTGACGGTGCATGGCCTTTGAGGATTCGGACCATGAGGGGTGGGGGAAGATTGAGGCTCTTCTTCTTTATTGGTGGGAGCTTGGGCTTCCTCTATGGTGATAGGAGGGTCCATATAGGCATAAATCTTCCTAAGTTCATTTCTCATCTCAACCCAAGAGTCGATTGGCTCTTGCCTTCCAACTTCCCTTAAGCCTACAATGTTTTGCCATTCATTCCTAGCTTGGCGCCATAGCAAACTTTTGGCATAGTTGACTTGCATAGACCCTGACAGGGTGAACCTCCCAAAGTGGTGATTTATGGAGCTTTCCCATACTAGATATAAACTAGGGTGGGATCCATCAAACACAAATGCATCTATTGGGTCCAAGCGAGACGAGTAGGCTAAGTAGGAAGTGGCCATGATGATCGAGTGATAAATGCAATGGCCCTAGGACAAGACTTAGTAGAGACAAGTCTAGAACTTGCTCTGATACCAATTTGATGTGACACGACCTTGGACTTAAGCAAGCAAGCACATTCGCAATCTAAATGGGCCAATTTGGGCCTCCGCTCTCTCGTCGCTCACCCAAGCCCGGGGTAACTTGGCAATGCCAAGGTGAGATTGAGGGGTTGGGCCTTTGCTGGTAGAGGGCCAGCAAGGCCAAGACTTGATTCCCAATGCGTGTGGAAGCCCAATTCAATGGGGCCGACGAAGTGCCGAAGGCACCGGTTGCACTTTTCCCACGGTGATCACTCAAAGCAATGGGGCTTGAGGATCGGGCTCTCACTCGCATAACCAGCGGAACTAGAACTTATATTGAAAGACAAGCACTAATGGAGTGAGGTGTGAGCACTTACTCGACCGGTTTGAAGAAACCAATCCCGCTCGGAGACGAGGGCGAGCGGGGAGGCGAGTGGATCCCCACACGCCGCGGCGGTGTCGCTTGACCTGCCCAAAGAAGTTACAACACTACACCTCTCGCAGGAGGGGGACCTTGGGGTGGGGGTTAATGATATTACAATCAATACTACTTCCACACAGGGAGGGGCCTTCAGCCTGCCAAGCGGGGAAGGGGAAACTAGGACCAAAAGCGATAAGAAGTTGGGAAGCCGAATCTGCCTACTATCTGGGAGGGAGGACTGGCAGTCGAAGTTGGGGCTGCAAAAGTTGATACAGAATTTTGATGATGGCAAGACCAGGGGGGAACTCTTCGTGACTGGTACTAAAACACGTCAGAATTTTTTAAATTTCTTATGGTACAAATGCTGACCGGGGTGGAGCTTCGAACAGAGTGGCAAGTTCTGGGACTGGCAGCTTTAGATTTCCAACCGCAGGTTGCAGAGAATGCTCCGATGGCTTCCAGACTCCGAATCGAGAACCGCCAGAGTTTTTGGAATCGTGGACGAGTCTTCTTCACAGTAAAACTAACGGCGATGCTAAAAGATGCCGGAGAAGACCTGGAGGCTATGAACAAGGATGACTGGTCGGGGTAGACTGTGGGGAAGCAGATCCGTCCAATAGAGGGAGAAAATTGATAACTTCTGGTACTGGATGCCGAACGGAGTTCCGCCTATTGATTCTGAAAGTAGATAGAGCGATGAAGAACTTTGTAGAAGAGCTTGGGGGCTGATTCCTCCGAGGTTCGTCGTGGCAGTGCTTCTAATCCGGTTCTGGTACTCAGCAGGGACAGCTCTGCGCCATTGTGGAAGAACAAAGCTCCTGGGCAGCACACAGCTCGGATTAAGACGAAACCACTTCTGTTGCGAAGAAGACAGGGAGACGCTTCTGTGGATGCCTCTTTTGCCTTCAAACTCATCCGGAGGAAGTTGTGGTGGCCGCTGCAAGTTGCTGGTTCATCTAACAACTTCAAAGTAGCTTCCAATGACCAAGAAAGAAGAAGGGGAAGGGGGTAGATGAGTGTGGGAGTGACCCCTAGCTGTAAGGGGGTCTTGGAGGGGGTGTTCTAAGGTGTGGGAGGTGGAGAATAAGGTCTGGAAGAGGGTCCAATAGATGGTGGTAGTGGGGGCTGCGAATTTGGTTGGAATGGAGAGAGGGAAAGGATATTCGAAAATAGGTTTAAGGGTGGGGTTAATTCTTTGTCTTGGGAATGGGGGGGTTGTGTTGGGGAAGGGAAGGGGTGCTTGGGGTAGTGGGAAGGGTGCTTGGGAAAGTGGGAGGGGTAGTTGGGGGTTGGATGGTGAGGAGAGGATTGGTGGAGGGGGTCTTGGGAAGGGGTAGAGTATTGATGAGGGTTGTGGGGAATGGGAAGAGGCTTAAATGGGGTAGGTGGGGAGTGGAGGTGGTTGGAAAGGGAGGAGAGAGAAGAAAATTCGAATTTGGGTGTTGAGGAGAGAGAAAGTGGAGTGAAAAAGAGAGATTAAGAGAGGGAAGGGTGGGGAATCTCTCCCCTAGGGCTTCTCACCCTAAAAATGGAATCTCTCCACTAAATAAGAAGTGTAAACTCTCAAAATGGCAAGTTTTTCATTGATTGATTCATTCATTAAGTTGAAATGGGGGGAATGTGGTCCTATATATAGGAAACCCACATTTCTACAAAAGTCCCTTACAAAAGACTCAATAACAAATAACTGAAGGGGTAGGGGGGCTCATGGGCCAAGCCCGAAGAATTGGGCCCAATAGCACATTACATAATCTAATGACACTCAAACTTAGGAAAATAAATACAAGACCTAGGAACATGACTCAAATAAAAGGGAAAATACATCAAATGACTCAAATAAAATTACATAGGACTCAAAATTAAATGACTAAACCACGCTGGATACAACCGGGCTGAGGAGACGAATGGTAAACGTGGGCATGGGAGGTGATGTCCCCATCACCTCATATCTTTCAAGTAGATCAGCATAAGCATCCTCTCAGTCTTCTATTGGAAAACTTTCAAATTGAGTAGTTACCTGTTCATCATGGTCATTTGCCATCAAGCACAAGTTGTCCTCGTCTTCATTTGCGAAAGAGTCCTCCTCCTCCTCCTCATCATCGCTCTAGGTGCTGATCATTGCTCTGGGCTTCTTCCCTTTTGCCTTGGTGATCTTATTGAGCAGGTCGCGGCATTCTCCTCACATATGCCCTGGTTTCTTGCACTGGTAACAGATGGCTTTGTTAGACATTTTAGTTTGTTCAAGTTTAAAGTTGGAAACTCTATTTACCTGTGACGACCATTTCTTCTTATGGAATTTACCTCTACTCCTTAAGAATTTCTTAAACTGCATGGTGAGCAAAGTATGATCACCTTTTTTTATGTATAAATGAAACCAAGGAAGACACTTGGGGGAATGCACAATTTATGGTAATTCCACCAATGGTCTACAGCCCAATTTTTATTGCTACCAAAGAGATCATTTACAATTGAACCATGGGGCATACCCCTGAGAATAAAACAATGAAGAATCAAAAGAAAAACAGAAACCAAAGGTGCCTCATCTCCTCCAGCTAGGTAGGCCAGCAGCATCCACAGTGGCACATCCACGAGCTCTGCTTGAGAGATCTTTCCAACATCTGAAATCCTTGTTGGTTCGAGTAGAGCAAGCTAAGGATGCTAAAGCATCCACAACGGTGTTCCCTTCCATGTATATATGTTGTATGTTCCACATATACCGATTGATAATCTCAATAATTTCATCCCACCATTTACATATCCTCCAAGGAGGATGGGCATTGGATTGAATCATGGTAATTAGAGCTTTTGAATCAGAGTATATTACAGCAACAGGGAGCCCACTCTTGACCAAGATTCTCAGCCCATCAAGTAGTGCTCTAGCTTCAGCTACCATATTGCTCCCCACACCATAGTAATAAGAAAAGCCATGAATGAGCTCACCTCTGCTACTCCTTATCCATCCACCTCCGCCAGCATAACCAGGGTTACCTTTGGCAGCCCCATCCACATTTAAAGCATACCCAGTATTGGGACAGAACCATCATGATGCGGGATGAGACACGGACACGACAAGCTCGCGATCGTCCCTTGACGAGGGAAGCGTCGGATGTGCGCGGTTGAGAAACCGGCAATGAGCTAGGGTGATCGGCTCTCTTTTGTGCCCGAATCGGGTCACGGGACGGTCTCGCACTCTCTCGCAGCAGCGGTGAATGATAATATAGCGAGCTAACGGACCTAAAGCATGCTCTCTAGCAGCGGCATAAACAAGCATATATGAAATTAAGCAAAATGCCAAGTAAGGGAGCGAATGCGATACCTCCACGCGCTCGGCGTGGGGAAGACGGACCCGGCCGAAAACACGTACTCCCGGGAAACTTAACACACAATAATTACAACAATGGGAACATGCCCACTCCACGCAGGGAGGTAAAGGGCTATACAAATGGGCCCGGGAGGGCCAAATTCGGGTTGACGGGCAGCTTCGGGTGTTGATTCGGCTACACGCGTGTTCACGACCGTGGGGCCCACGTGCTATCCGGAGGGGCCGTGTGGGACCAGGTGGTACCGCTGTAGTGAGACACTTGGAGAAGCGCTCCCCGGGCTGGCGGCACGCTGGTTCGCCGGTCGGAGGCCGGGCGGCTCCGTTCGGCACCGGTCGGAAAAACCACTCGGAAATCTGCCGGTTCTGTATTTCAGTGCGCGCTCCGGCGACAACGGACGCTGCGATCAGCACCGGTGTCAGAATTCGACGAGATCAGAGCCGTTGGAAAGCTGCTTCGAAGTACTGCAATCTAGTGGCCTTCAAAAAAAATCACCAGATTTGTACTTTGTGTTGGCGAATTTTATATGCTGCTGTTGTACAGTAACCGAAGACTCAGATCCGCAGAGAACTTTCCTGTTGATTGCCTTTGACCGTGAAGTAGATGTCCGAATTTGAAGATGTGTTCTTCAGCAAGGTTGTAAGAAATCGAACAAGGAAATCAGGAATAGTTTTGGATCTGGATTTGGAGGTGGTGGTGATGTTTTATGATTTTGGAAGTGGAGGGTGGTCGGATCTGGGATCTGACTAAAAACACTGTATCATAGGAAGAACACGAATTTCTAAAAATAGATAGAGGGCTGATAAAAAATTAAGAAAATTTATGGAGATAGGGGGTGATGGACAGAACTCCCAGTAAAATTGGGAGGGTTTGGACAAATCAAAAAGATGGTCGGAGGGGGAGAACTCAGAGGTTTTGTCACTATAGATAGAAACCTGGCAGATCTGGGATGACAGGTTGGACGAAAATGTAAAAATACTAAAAGATGGAATTTTGGCGTGAACATTTAGGTGGATCTTGGGATACAAGGGATGAACACACCATAAAAACTTCAGATCAATCCAAGCTCGTGGCTGAGACAGACAATTCGTGGAAGCTGCTGTGGTCGGACGAAGATAGAACTGCAGAGGCGGCTCGATGGCGGCACGAACGGCGGCGGCGGCGGCACAGACGATCACCGGAGGTTGAGAGGAGATGATAGAAGGTAGAATCACTCTAGAACTTGAGGTTGGAGGAGAGGAACCAGGGGGAGAGGAGCTGGGGGCGCACCAAGGCTTCAAGCATTCAACAAAATTCTGATTTTTTCATTGAATTTCATATGAAAATACAAGGTTATATATGACTCCAACCAAATCAATTGTGCACCCTAGGATCTAGGGAAGGGGATTAAAGGGCTGGGATGCAATGTGAATCAACACACTTAATACATATTTTAATCTAACTTGACCATTTCTATTCAAACTTAGACTAATTCCATTCCAACTCCACCTAAACCACAACTACCATGCCTAATAAGGCCAAAAGAGAGGGCGCCCCCCTTCATGGGCCAAGGGCCATTTATGGGCCAAGAGCCACCCAATATATCATGCTAGTCATGGGCCATTCCCACTTAGATGGCCCATGGGAGAGTGGAACCCAATTTGGGCCTTAAGTGTCTTAATGACCCATTTAAAATCAAATGACCCAATATGAAGTAGCACCCTTAAGTGGACCTAAACCATGATACCTAGTAATGGACTCTTCCTAGAAATGTGGCCCAATGGCTTAATTAAGCCTTACAAAGAGAGCTCAAATGAAAGAAATCAAAAATTACACACTTTCAAGCCAATACAACCCATACTACACACCTATACAAGCCAATACATACAATACAACCCATAAGCTCTTGATGTCCTCATCAATTCTCCCCGGGTGGGAGGAACTCGACCCCGTCGAGTAGGGGTATGGCTGCTCCGGTTCTCCGACGAATCCGTCACCGTGCCAAGTAGCGCGGGTATGCTCCACTCCAAGTGATCGGCACCTGCTCATTCCATATATACTCGATATGCGAACTTCTATGGGCTAAAGGTGGTCACTCCGAAGGGGCACTCTCAAAAGGGAAGAAAATAGCTCGAAGACTCACTAGAAATCACCGATGAGTCCCTATAGGTTACTGATCCGGGTATAGATGTGGAACCGATCCCATACTCATCAAGTGAGTCCACTCGCCTCTTACTCATAAGAGACCGACAACGAGCTTGCACAAGACTCATGCAGACTTACCATGCAATACACACAACAATCGACTCGAAACACACCACACAAACAAACCACACAAGAAAACACACTGACTCATGCACGACTCGAGACTAAGGTGGTAGCATCGAGCCCACTAGGTGGCGGCATCCTGGGCGGCAGGAGAGCTGTCCCACTCTCCCCCCCCCCAAGGCATAGTACTCATCGGCTAGTGCCTCATCGGCCACGTAATTGACACACTGAAGCTCGGGAGGTGCAGACTCTCCAATACCTATGGCTAGGGTGGCGCGAGCGGGGCACTCGCTGGCAATGTGGCCATACCCGTGACAGTGGAAACACTGCACTCTCGACCGACTACTCTCCTATAAAAGGGGCCTTACCTTTATCATTCCGTCGGGTAGGGGGTGTAGGCAGTAATGGGGGAGATGTAGGTGCCTTGGACAATAGTGGAGGGGGTGCCGGTGCCAGAGGACGGGCTATAGGATCCGGGGGACGGGCAATGGGTGCCGGTGGTTGTGGTGGAAATAGATCCCGGGGTGGAGGAGGGCGAGGTCTAGGAGCGAAGTGCTCCTGACGGGCGGACTCCTGAGGACGAGCCATGGGTCCCCTCGGGTATGAACCTAAGGAGCCACGGGAATCACTACGGGGAGGAGCGGGGCTCCACCGGGGAATAGACTCGAACTCACCCTCGAATTGCTCCATTTCGAGAGCAACTTGGTATGCATCCTCTAGCTTGTCCACCTTGCGGCGGAGAAGCTCATACCGTAGGTGCGGGCGTAGACCACGCCGAAACCGAGAGACGGTAAGGGAATCCTCCTCCGTGGCATCACATCTCAAGTAGTATTCATCAAACTGGCGATGTAATCCGAGACAGACCGGTCTCCTTGGGTGAGGCTTTGCCACATCTCTATAAGACGCTGGCGGTAGGAGGTAGGGAGGTACTTCTTCCTAAGTTTCTCCCTCATCTCGGTCCATGTATCGATTGGAGGTTCATGACGATGAAACAATAGATTCTCCATGTTCCTCCAATATGTTTGGGCTTGGCCCAAAAGTTTCATCCTGGCAAACTTGACCTTCCTTTGGTCCGACATCTCGAACCACTCAAAATATCGATCCATGCCAGCCTCCCAATCAAGATAGACATTTGGGTCTAAGGACCCGTCAAAGGTGGGAGGGTCGGCCCGAACGGTCCGAAGGGCTCGTTCATCCATATCTTGGTCGTGGGTACGCCGTATAGGATGACGATCACGACCATATCCCCGATGCTCATTCTCGGACTCATAGTCATGCACTTCGGGGACTTCGTGCCTCCTATTAGCTACCCCGTGACCCCTTGGAGTCGCGGGTCACTGACCCAGCTCCGGTTGACCTTGTGTAGGTGGGACGGGTGCTTGGACTGGAGTAATCGGATGTGTCTCGGCTGGTCCTTTCTCTAGTGCGGTGACTCTCCCGATCGATCCCTGAACGGACTGACTTGACCCGGCGGCCCTATCCTCTACGGCTTTCATCCTGTCTTCTAGGCGGGTGCCTAGACCGTTCACTCTGGTACTCACTCCTTCCATCCTATCCATTCGGGTACTTAAATCACCCATTTGCGCGTCAAACCCATCAAGACGTGTATGCAATCCTTGCACTTGTCCCATAAGATTTTGGAACATTTCGAGCACAGCTGACGCATCGAGACTAGTGGCTCGGGGATCCGCCATAGGTGGGGGTGGGGGTGAGTACTGAGTACCCCTACGAGTGGTCATGCAAACACACCGACTAGATAACGCCGACTAAAGCAAACACACTAATGCGAAATGATGCGCCTAGACTTAAACCAATATCCGGTATGGGGCGGAGGTAATCGACCCGAGGGTCACTCGCGCAAGTGTGCGGCCTTCCCGATAGGCGTAGCCTAACGTTCGGACAACACCTTTTGATATACCGAATTATCGGGATGAAATACAATTTAAAACACTCTTTTTTTTGTTTTAGAAATATGATGATCCTAAACTCGACTTAACCCGACTAATGACTAGACGTAAATGACACTCTTTTTTTTTCTTTTTGACACCCAAGACTCAAACTCGCTCTGATACCAAATTGATGCGGGACGAGACACGGACACGACAAGCTCGCGATCGTCCCTTGACGAGGGAAGCGTCGGATGTGCGCGGTTGAGAAACCGACAATGAGCTAGGGTGATCGGCTCTCTTTTGTGCCCGAATCAGGTCACGGGACGGTCTCGCACTCTCTCGCAGCAGCAGTGAATGATAATATAGCGAGCTAACGGACCTAAAGCATGCTCTCTAGCAGCGGCATAAACAAGCATATATAAAATTAAGCAAAATGCCAAGTAAGGGAGTGAATACGATACCTCCACGCGCTCGGCGTGGGGAAGACGGACTCGGCCGAAAACTCGTACTCCCGGGAAACTTAACACACAATAATTACAGCAATGGGAACATGCTCACTCCACGCAGGGAGGTAAAGGGCTATTCAAATGGGCCTGGGAGGGCCGAATTCGGGTTGACGGGCAGCTTCGGGTGTTGATTCGGCTACACGCGTGTTCACGACCGTGGGGCCCACGTGCTGTCTGGAGGGGCCGTGTGGGACCCGGTGGTACCGCTGTAGTGGAGACACTTGGAGAAGCGCTCCCCGGGCTGGCGGCACGCTGGTTCGCCGGCCGGAGGCCAGGCGGCTCCGTTCGGCACCGGTCGGAAAAACCGATCGGAAATCTGCCGGTTCTGTATTTCAGCGCGCGCTCTGGCGAGAACGGAGGCTGCGATCAGCACCGGTGTCGGAATGCGACGAGATCAGAGCCGTTGGAAAGCTGCTTCGAAGTACTGCAATCTAGTGGCCTTCAGAAAAATTCACCAGATTTGTACTTTATGTTGGCGAATTTTATATGCTGCTGTTGTACAGTAACCGAAGACTCAGATCTGCAGAGAACTTCCTATTGATTGCCTTCGACCGTGAAGTAGATGTCCGAATTTGAAGATGTGTTTTTCAGCAAGGTTGTAGGAAATCGAACAAGGAAACCAGGACAAGTTTTGGATCTAGATTTGGAGGTGGTGGTGATTTGTTATGATTTTGGAAGTGGAGGGTGGTCGGATCTGGGATCTGACTAAAAACACTGTATCATAGGAAGAATACGAATTTCTAAAAATAGATAGAGGGCTGATAAAAAATTAAGAAAATTTGTGGAGATAGGGGGTGACGGACAAAACTCCCAGTAAAAATGGGAGGGTTTGGACAAATCAAAAAGATGGTCGGAGGGGGAGAACTCAGAGGTTCTGTCACTGTAGATAGAAACCTGGCAGATTTGGGATGACAGGTTGGACGAAAATGTAAAAATACTAAAAGATGAATTTTGGCGTGAAAATTTAGGTGGATCTTGGGATACAAGGAATGCACACATCATAAAAACTTCAGATCAATCCAAGCTCATGGCTGAGACAGACAATTCGTGGAAGCTGCTGTGGTCGGATGAAGACAGAACTGCAGAGGCGGCTCGATGGCGGCACGAACGGCGGCGGCGGCGGCACAGACGATCACCGGAGGTTGAGAGGAGATGATAGAAGGTAGAATCACTCTAGAACTTGAGGTTGGAGGAGAGGAACCAGGGGGAGAGGAGCTGGGGGCGCACCAAGGCTTCAAGCATTCAACAAAATTCTGATTTTTTCATTGAATTTCATATGAAAATACAAGGTTATATATGACTCCAACCAAATCAATTGTGCACCCTAGGATCTAGGGAAGGGGATTGAAGGGCTGGGATACAATGTGAATCAACACACTTAATACATATTTTAATCTAACTTGACCATTTCTATTCAAACTTAGACTAATTCCATTCCAACTCCACCTAAACCACACCTACCATGCCTAATAAGGCCAAAAGAGAGGGCACCCCCCTTCATGGGCCAAGGGCCATTCATGGGCCAAGAGCCACCCAATATATCATGCTAGTCATGGGCCATTCCCACTTAGATGGCCCATGGGAGAGTGGAACCCAATTTGGGCCTTAAGTGCCCTAATGACCCATTTAAAATCAAATGACCCAATATGAAGTAGCACCCTTAAGTGGACCTAAACCATGATACCTAGTAATGAACTCTTCCTAGAAATGTGGCCCAATGGCTTAATTAAGCCTTACAAAGAGAGCACAAATGAAAGAAATCAAAAATTACACACTTTCAAGCCAATACAACCCATACTACACACCTATACAAGCCAATACATACAATACAACCCATAAGCTCTTGATGTCCTCATCAATTCTCCCCGGGTGGGAGGAACTCGACCCCGTCGAGTAGGGGTAAGGCTGCTCCGGTACTCCGACGAATCCGTCACCGTGCCAAGTAGCGCGGGTATGCTCCACTCCAAGTGATCGGCACCTACTCATTCCATATATACTCGATATGCGAACTGCTATGGGCTAAAGGTGGTCACTCCGAAGGGGCACTCTCAAAAGGGAAGAAAATAGCTCGAAGACTCACTAGGAATCACCGCTGAGTCCCTATAGGTGACTGATCCGGGTATAAATGTGGAACCGATCCCATACTCATCAAGTGAGTCCACTCGCCTCTTACTCATAAGAGACCGACAACGAGCTTGCGCAAGACTCATGCAGACTTACCAAGCAATACACACAACAATCGACTCGAAACACACCACACAAACAAACCACACAAGAAAACACACTGACTCATGCACGACTCGAGACTAAGGTGGTAGCATCGAGCCCACTAGGTGGCGGCATCTTGGGCGGCAGGAGAGCTGTCCCACTCTTCCCCCCCCAAGGCATAGTACTCATCGGCTAGTGCCTCATCGGCCACGTAATTGACACACTCAAGCTCGGGAGGTGCAGACTCTCCAATACCTATGGCTAGGGTGGCGCGAGCGGGGCACTCGCTGGCAATGTGGCCATACACGTGACAGTGGAAACACTGCACTCTCGACCGACTACTCTCTCCTATAAAAGGGGCCTTACCTTTATCATCCCGTCGGGTAGGGGGTGTAGGCAGCAATGGTGGAGATGTAGGTGCCTTGGACAATAGTGGAGGGGGTGCCGGTGCCAGAGGACGGGCTATAGGAGCCGGGGGACGGGCAATGGGTGCCGGTGGTTGGGGTGGAAATAGATCCCGGGGTGGAGGAGGGCGAGGTCTAGGAGTGAAGTGCTCCTGACGGGCGGGCTCCTGAGGACGAGCCATGGGTCCCCTCGGGTATGAACCTAAGGAGCCACGGGAATCACTACGGGGAGGAGCGGGGCTCCACCGGGGAATAGACTCGAACTCACCCTCGAATTGCTCCATTTCGAGAGCAACTTGGTATGCATCCTCTAGCTTGTCCACCTTGAGGCGGAGAAGCTCATACCGTAGGTGCGGGCGTAGACCACGCCGAAACAGAGAGACGGTAAGGGAATCCTCCTCCGTGGCATCACATCGCAAGTAGTATTCATCAAACTCGGCGATGTAATCCGAGACAGACCGGTCTCCTTGGCTGAGGCTTTGCCACCTCTCTATAAGACGCTGGTGGTAGGAGGTAGGGAGGTACTTCTTCCTAAGTTTCTCCCTCATCTCGGTCCATGTATCGATTGGAGGTTCATGACGATGAAACAATAGATTCTCCATGTTCCTCCAATATGTTTGGGCTTGGCCCAAAAGTTTCATCCTGACAAACTTGACCTTCCTTTGGTCCAACATCTCGAACCACTCAAAATATCGATCCATGCCAGCCTCCCAATCAAGATAGACCTTTGGGTCTAAGGACTCGTCAAAGGTGGGAGGGTCGGCCCGAACGGTCCGAAGGGCCCGTTCATCCATATCTTAGTCGTGGGTATGACGTATAGGATGACGATCACGACCATATCCCCGATGCTCATTCTCGGACTCATAGTCATGCACTTCGGGGACTTCGTGCCTCCTATTAGCTACCCCGTGACCCCTTGGAGTCGCGGGTCGCTGACCCAGCTCCAGTTGACCTTGTGTAGGTGGGACGGGTGCTTGGACTGGAGTAATCGGATGTGTCTTGGCTGGTCCTTTCTCTAGTGCGGTGACTCTCCCGATCAATCCCTGAACGGACTGACTTGACCCGGCGGCCCTATCCTCTACGGCTTTCATCCTGTCTTCTAGGCGAGTGCCTAGACTGTTCACTCGGGTACTCACTCCTTCCATCCTATCCATTCGGGTACTTAAATCACCCATTTGCGTGTCAAACCCATCAAGACGTGTATGCAATCCTTGCACTTGTCCCATAAGATTTTGGAACATTTCGAGCACAGCTGACGCATCGAGACTAGTGGCTCGGGGATCCGCCATAGGTGGGGGTGGGGGTGAGTACTGAGTACCCCTACGAGTGGGCATGCAAACACACCGACTAGATGACGCCGACTAAAGCAAACACACTAATGCGAAATGATGCGCCTAGACTTAAACCAATATCTGGTACGGGGCGGAGGTAATCGACCCGAGGGTCACTCGCGCAAGTGTGCGGCCTTCCCGATAGGCGTAGCCTAACGTTCGGACAACACCTTTTGATATACCGAGTTATCGGGATGAAATGCAATTTAAAACACTCTTTTTTTTTGTTTTAGAAATATGATGATCCTAAACTCGACTTAACCCGACTAATGACTAGACGTAAATGACACTCTTTTTTTTTTCTTTTTGACACCCTAGACTCAAACTCGCTCTGATACCAAATTGATGCGGGACGAGACACGGACACGACAAGCTCGCGATCGTCCCTTGACGAGGGAAGCGTCGGATGTGCGCGGTTGAGAAACCGGCAATGAGCTAGGGTGATCGGCTCTCTTTTGTGCCCGAATCGGGTCACGGGACGGTCTCGCACTCTCTCGCAGCAGCAGTGAATGATAATATAGCGAGCTAACGGACCTAAACCATGCTCTCTAGCAGCGGCATAAACAAGCATATATGAAATTAAGCAAAATGCCAAGTAAGGGAGCGAATGCGATACCTCCACGCGCTCGGCGTGGGGAAGACGGACCCGGCCGAAAATTCGTACTCCCGGGAAACTTAACACACAATAATTATAGCAATGGGAACATGCCCACTCCACGTAGGGAGGTAAAGGGCTATACAAATGGGCCCGGGAGGGCCGAATTCGGGTTGACGGGCAGCTTCGGGTGTTGATTCGGCTACACGCGTGTTCACGACCGTGGGGCCCACGTGCTGTCCGGAGGGGCCGTGTGGGACCCGGTGGTACCGCTGTAGTGGAGACACTTGGAGAAGCGCTCCCCGGGCGGGCGACACGCTGGTTCGCCGGCCGGAGGCCGGTCGGCTCCGTTCGGCACCAGTCGGAAAAACCGAGCGGAAATCTGCCGGTTCTGTATTTCAGCGTGCGCTCCGGCGAGAACGGACGCTGCGATCAGCACCGGTGTCGAAATGCGACGAGATCAGAGCCGTTGGAAAGCTGCTGCGAAGTACTACAATCTAGTGGCCTTCAAAAAATCTCATCAGATTTGTACTTTGTGTTGACGAATTTTATATGCGGCTATTGTACAGTAACTGAAGACTCAGATCTGCAGAGAACTTTCCTGTTGATTGCCTTCGACCGTGAAGTAGATGTCCGAATTTGAAGATGTGTTCTTCAGCAAGGTTGTAGGAAATCGAACAAGGAAACCATGACTAGTTTTGGATCTAGATTTGGAGGTGGTGGTGATTTGTTATGATTTTGGAAGTGGAGGGTGGTCGGATCTGGGATCTGACTAAAAACACTGTATCATAGGAAGAACATGAATTTCTAAAAATAGATAGAGGGCTGATAAAAAATTAAGAAAATTTGTGGAGATAGGGGGTGATGGACAGAACTTCCAGTAAACTTGGGAGGGTTTGGACAAATTAAAAAGATGGTCGGAGGGGGAGAACTCAGAGGTTCTATCACTATAGATAGAAACCTGGCAGATCTGGGATGACAGGTTGGACGAAAATGTAAAAATACTAAAAGATGGAATTTTGGCGTGAAAATTTAGGTGGATCTTGGGATACAAGGGATGCACACACCATAAAAACTTCAGATCAATCCAAGCTCGTGGCTGAGACAGACAATTCGTGGAAGCTGCTGTGGTCGGACGAAGAAAGAACTGCAGAGGCGGCTCGATGGCGGCACGAACGGTGGCGGTGGCGGCACAGACGATCACCGGAGGTTGAGAGGAGATGATAGAAGGTAGAATCACTCTAGATCTTGAGGTTGGAGGAGAGGAACCAGGGGGAGAGGAGCTGGGGGCGCACCAAGGCTTCAAGCATTCAACAAAATTCTGATTTTTTTATTGAATTTCATATGAAAATACAAGGTTATATATGACTCCAACCAAATCAATTGTGCACCCTAGGATCTAGGGAAGGGGATTAAAGGGATGGGATGCAATGTGAATCAACACACTTAATACATATTTTAATCTAACTTGACCATTTCTATTCAAACTTAGACTAATTCCATTCTAACTCTACCTAAACCACACCTACCATGCCTAATAAGGCCAAAAGAGAGGGCGCCCCCCTTCATGGGCCAAGGGCCATTCATGGGCCAAGAGCCACCCAATATATCATGCTAGTCATGGGCCATTCCCACTTAGATGGCCCATGGGAGAGTGGAACCTAATTTGGGCCTTAAGTGCCTTAATGACCCATTTAAAACCAAATGACCCAATATGAAGTAGCACCCTTAAGTGGACCTAAACCATGATACCTAGTAATGGACTCTTCCTAGAAATGTGGCCCAATGGCTTAATTAAGCCTTACAAAGAGAGCCCAAATGAAAGAAATCAAAAATTACACACTTTCAAGCCAATACAACCCATACTATACACCTATACAAGCCAATACATACAATACAACCCATAAGCTCTTGATGTCCTCATCACATCAGATGAGCTTTGTAGGTTTCTCTGTAATACTGTAAGAAAAATTGAATTGTTCCATCACACACCTTTCACTGACAGTAGGAGCCCTGCTGAAACTGGCCTTTTCGAAGGAGAACTCTACCTTCCTCAGAATCTACTGCTGCAGGACTTTAACCGAAGTTCCCTTGTCCTCAAATTTAAGTTTGCATCGAGCCTTCCATATCTCCCATAATATGTGGATCATGGTGAGGATTGCTTCATATCCATAAGGGGATTTATTATCAGTTGTGTAAATAATATCCTAGCAGTAGCCAGTGACAGAATTGGACGCTCTGCACCGAGAATCAAAGAGAGTCCTGAAGAATCGCCACAGTGGTTTTGCAATTTGACTTTCCAGAAATAGATGATTTAAACTCTCCTCCTTATTGTTGTTATTGCAGCAAACACATTTAGAGGGGAGGCATATACCACTATCCTTTATGGCACAATCAACCGGGACAGCAAGATGAAGTATCCGCCAACAGAACATTGAGGCCCTAGGAGGGATATATGCTCCCCACATCTTCTTTAAAGGCAATCTTCTATTCCCTTGTGGTCTTACTACATTATATGTGGATTTTCTTGAAAAAGAGCCATCTATATTGGTAGCCCACACACATTTATCTGCCTTCTGTTGCAACTGTATAACTCCAAAGGTTCGTGCAATGTGTTGTGGAATATGAGTCCACACCGGATGATTTGGGCTTAGAATTGCTTCCCTAAGAGTGACCTTTGGGGTGCTGACATGAGATGCCAGCATAGTTCCACAACAGTTGTCGTTCAGCACATCAATTGTATTTCCATTCATAGGAATCCAACGGGTATTGGACAACACAATATGTTTAGCCATACTGTAGACATCCTTTCTTACTCCATCTGGGAACGGCTTCTTAATAGTGCTAAGGTGTCCTTTTATGTAGTTGGAAGATGTATACTGAGACCATAGAGAGGTGCCATTGAGTATTCTCCACATCTGTTTGACCACCATGGTAAGTTCAATATGCTGCAGACTTTTTATACCAAGACCACCTTCCTCTATTGGTTTGGTAATACTAGACTAGGATACCCAATGTCGCTTAGGACCTTCTTTTCCACTCCAGAAAAAGTTGGCACAAAGCTTATTTATAATGCCAATAATAGCTGCTGGAAGGCATGAAGCACTGGCGGTGTGGATAGGAATGGATTGAAGAACTGAATTTATCAAACACCTCCTGCCAGCTTGGGAAAGATACTTAGATTGCCAGCTCTCTAGCCTGGCGCATATTTTATCCAGTAAGTACTTGTAATGTGAAACTCTTTTTCTTCCTTCAAAAAGTGGAACTCCAAGATATGGTTGCATGCCACTTTTATGTTGAAAGCCAGTTATATCTGAAAGTCTTTTAATGACTGTAGGTGATGCTTTGTGGGAAACAATAAAACTACTTTTACTGCTGTTAACTTTCTTCCCAGAGGACTCCTCATAGGCCCTTATAAATGCCAGCAATCCTTTGATGTTCTTGGCCATACCATTCAAGAAAATCAGGGTGTCATCGGCATAGAGTAAATGAGTGACTTGTTGACAGCCTCGAGGCACCTGATAGTGCTACACCTGCCCACTATTGAAAAGCACGGAAATTCCCCTACTGAGAGCTTCTTCTGCAATAATAAAAAGAGCTGGGGCCAAGGGGTCACCCTGTCTGACCCCTCTGGTAGATTTAAAGAATCTAGTAGGGGTTCCATTATATAATACAGAGAACCAGTAGTTGCATAGCATCATAGATATCAAGGAACAGAATCTGCTAGAAAATCTAAATGCCTTCATAACTGCTAGCAAAAAGTCCCACTCCAGCCTATCATAGGCTTTAGCCATATCTAATTTGAGAATAACATCATTACCTCTGATTTTCCTGCCCAGCTCTTTCATCATTTTCGAAGCTAAAGAGATGGTATCAGCTATATTCCTCCCTTTGACAAAGGCCCCTTGATTTTCAGATATTATATGTTGAAGAATATCCACCATCCTGTTGCTTATGATTCTGGAGATGATTTTGTAACTGAAATTGCAAAGACTAATGGGTCTCATATCAGTGTAGGAACTGGGAGAAACCACTTTCGGGATCATTGCAATCATGAGGATGTAGTACCTTTCGACAAGGGCAGTCCTCTGAAAAATCCCTGCACAGCTTTGATGACATCTAATGAAATAATATCCCAACATGCGGTGAAGAACTTTCCGGTATATCCATCTGGACCTGGGGCACTATCGGGTGCTAGTGAATGGACAACATCTGTAATTTCCCCCTCATCAGGAATGATAGTAAGAGCATTGGTATCCTCTTCAGAGATAATACATGGGATGTACTCCAATATTTCATGCTTTATTTGATGATCAGCAGATGTGAATTGCTTTTTACAGAATTCCGCAGCTTTGTCTTTCAGCATTGATTCATCCTCACACCATTCTCCACTATCAAGTTTAAGTTTGTGAATAGTCATTCTAGCTCTCCTTTGTTTTACATGGAGATGGTAAAATTTGGTGTTGCGATCCCCATCTGCAACCAGTTGGTTCTAGCTTTCTGGCTCCAATAAACTTCCTCCAGATGAAGGCATCTTCTAAATTCTGCTTGTGCACTTTGTAATGATATTCTGTTATCCTCATTTGGGTCTACATCAAAGGCAGATTCTACCAAGAGAACATCCTCCTCTATTTTTGCTTTCCTTTGAAAGATGTTGCCAAATTGATCCTTATTCCACTGCATAATCATAGGTTTAATAGCTTTGAGCTTGTACTGAAGAATATAAAAGGCATTGTGGTGATCCGAAGATACAGACTCCCATGCATTTCTCACAATGGATTTAAAATTTTCATCTTCAAGCCACATGTGTTGAAAAACAAATCTACTGGGTCCAGAATTCAGTTGAGGATGATATATGAGCACAGGAGAGTGATCAGAAGGTTCTCTCATCAGGTGTTTGACAGTAATGGCAGGGGCTTTCTCAACCCAACAGTCGTTGAAAAGCACTCTGTCAAGCCTGGCCCTAATATTACTTTGTCCAGTCTGATTATTGGACCAGGTGTACATATGGGCTACCCACAAATCCAGCATCCAATTGCCCTGCCACTACAACAAAGCCCTGGAAGTCTGTCATAGAGTTTATAAAACCCATAGTACCCCCCTTCTTCTCCTCAGGTGACAAAACATCATTATAGTCTCCACCCAGAATCCATGGTTGATTTATAGTACCACCAAACTATAATAAGTCTTCATTCAATTCTCTTCTGCCAACCACATTACACGAAGCATAATCAAAAGCAGCAATGCAATCAACACAGCCTCCACTCTACGTATGCACAGTGATAAATTGAGAACTTCTTTTCACCACCGCAATTGAAACAGTATGTTGCCAAAGCAGCCAAATTTTGGAATTGTCCTCCTGATTCACACAGGCATAGTCAAATTTGAGTCTTAGCCTAATATTGTCCAGTCTGTCAGCAGAAATTTTGGGTTCTATAATGCAGACCATTTGAACATCATTCCTTCTTATATGATTTTTGATGTTGCGCATTGATTTGGCATTACCAATGCCTCGAATGTTCCAAATTAAAATAGGACCAATCATTGAGAAAGAGAACATAGTTGAGTACCTCCAGCTAGGTGTTTAGCTTTAGCCCACGTCAGGGGTTGTTGCAAGTTATTCCCCGAATATTTCATCCCTCGATCTTTACATCCAACAAACTCTTGATCATTCCCCAATAAAGCATCATGCATGAATATATTCTCAGAATTGGACTGATCAGCCACAGACAGATCTCCAATGCCATGTTCAAAAGAAGAAAGAAGTTTGTTCACTATAACTATATTGGTGGTATCAATAACAAGCTCATTCTGTTGACTGACCCTATGTCCCATATCATCATTTCTACCCGCATTACCTTCAGTGGTTTCCACCTGAACAAGATCTTTAACTAGCTTGACCGGATCCCCCGATGATTTTGGTGTGTCTGCCATAGTAGCACCATGGACACTTTGAGAAACTCCGATGCCAACACCCAAACTAAGTATACCCTTCCCCTTAGGTAGCTTCCTGGCCAAAGTTCCATCAGAACTGGTGTTAAATACCTTTCCCTGACCACTATGTTTCTTTTTGGAAATAAACTTGTCCGACAGAATTTAGGATGAAAGGAGCTCTATATCTTGAACATGTTGTGAGGTAAAGGGGAATTTGGCACTAGCATAATTCTGTAAGTCCACAACCACACAATCATTCTCAGTCAAGGCACTAGCTGGTAAAGCAATGACATTCAATTGATCCTCATCAGATGTCGGGATATGAGTCATTGGCTCCTCTGACTCCCCCTACCATGAACTATCTTTTCCTTGAAGAGCATCAAACCTGTTATTCATTGAAGTTTCCTGTCGAACAGCTCGTGTGCTTAATGCTCTGGGCATAAACACCTTCTATAACACCCCGGTTAAATAATAAAAAAAAAATAAAATTTTGAAATATGTATTGAAATTAAAGTTATTTCCTTATTATTTAAGGACTTCAATGATTTTCTTAATTAAAGAATATTATTTATTTTTGAAAGTGACCAAATTATGTCAATGATTATTTTTATACAATCACTATAAAGAGACTTTCATATTCCAAGATGTAATCGAATTTTCTACGTTGAATTGGATTTAATAGGTATAGATCAAATTAATCGAATTTCACCTGTAAGCCACAGTTCCGACTAATTTTTAAAAATATGAAATAATTATATTCTTGTAGAGAACAAAGTTTCTAACAATAATGTCAACTGGGCTAACCCCTAATAAAAATTTAATTAGGCTGAATTAAAGAGTTTTTAGTCAAAATCGTTATTCTTAATAGATCAACCTTAATCGATCAAATTCGAGCTCATTTCTCAACCAATCGAGCCCAACTGGGCCCATTTGATAGGTTTACCCTAGAATCCCATCTTCCTTTCGAAAACCCTAACTCTAGAGCCTTCTATTGGCGGCGGCGATGTGGATTAGATGTGAAAACCAAGTTTTTCACCGATTCTTTTCCTTTGGACTCTCTTAGCCAATTCTATCTCTAGAAGCCTCCTCAACCTCTATAAGTAGATGGCTTTGGCAACCCTAGAACCCCATTTGCATCTCCAACAGACGGCGTGACCTGTGGTGGCCGATCGACATCATATTAGGGCGAGGATCGACGGGTGTTCGCGGATTAAGGTTTTGGTGTCTTCCTCTTTCTTCCTCGATTAAAGTAGGTTTCTCTCAGGCCCATTCTGAATTAAACCATACCATGGCATGCACCTCGAAGTCCTCTTTTAGTTGATCATGTTTTGCCTAATTTTTATTATCTATATCGTGCGAATTCATCATTTCATTGAGAGCATGTGATTAGGGTTTTTCTGTATTCCTTTTTCATCTGATTTATGTAGGATAATCGAAGTCAAATCTTGAGATTGATCATGCCTTCTTGTTCGTTTTTAAGTTCTCTTTCGATTGATAGTAGTTTGCCCAATTTTTATGAAGTATATAGATCGAATTAAGCTTTTCATTTGACATGTATCGGGTTTGGCATCCTTCTGGGTATGGCGAGCATTGAATAGCCCTAACAGAGACCGCTTATTGTTCCGCGGTCGCACGACAGACCGTTTGTTTGGACTGAGCGGCCTCCAGTTAGACTGCTTATATGTCAAGCGGCCATGAGATTGATCGTCATTACACGGCGGGGTTCCAAGTGGAGCGGCCCTCAAATGGCCATCTAAAGACATGAACGGCCCCTCGATAGACTGTGTTATGGCGGTGGGTTTTCAAAAGAAAAGAGGAGTTGCGTTGGTTCTGAGTGGTCCTCCTCTGACCGTCGAATGCATTGAGCGGTCCATATATAGACCGTTTTTAACCCTGTTTCAGTAAAATGTTACTCGTTTCTAGCATGCTATTCTATTTTTCGTGATTACATAATATGATTTTAGGGCTTAAATTTGTAGTATGAACACACTAATGATTAGGATTCATGAAATATTTGATCTAAGGTCTAATTCTCATCCAATTATGTTATCCTTTCCATGTTCACCTTTCATGTATCCTAATTTAATTGAAAAGAAAGTAGACTAATATGTGTGATCAAGTGATTAGTTGCAATTCAGTTGTATAGTTAAAACTTGTTTTAAGGTCTTGCCACTTCGGTGGTGGCGACTGGACCGAATGTCTCGTTTTCTGTTGATTGTGAACTAGTAAAATCTTGGTCATCGAATTACCTCTCCGTCAGATATTCCTTCCGCCGGACTATGTGTTCATGTTCTGAGACCTCCGTAAGCCCTCGCGAGCCTGGGATTCCCACTAGGACGTCGGGTGGGTTGTACCCACAAGCCTGAACCTTTTTGACTCGATCGAATTGTGTATTTTTGCTAAATCCTAAAATAGGGAATGTTCTGTTGAAGGCGGCCCTCCTGAGACCGTTTCTATCAGTAAGCGGTCCAGTCATGACCGCCAGACTGTTTGAACGGCCCTCCTGTGACCGTGTTTAATCGGCTGTGCGTCGACTTTAGTCCTTGGACTCTGTAATGTACATGGTTGAGATTAGACTGTTTATATCTTCAAGCAGCCCAGCCAAGACCGTCCAATCTTGATCACGGCCCATCTTAGACCGTTTTATACTCATTCACTTTGGGTTGGATCTTTGACCCAGCTAGCCTTTAGCAGTCCTGCTTAGACCGTTTAGATTGTGCACACTGTCTTGATTAGACTGTGTACCTCTTTTAGCGATCCTTTGCTGACCGTTTCACTTTCCAGTTTTTCAAAAATTGATGTTTTCATGGTTTTGATATGTGTATGCTTTTCTAGCCTAACTAGGCTATTGTACGTTAAATTTTTGACCTATTGTTAGGTCTACTGTCGACATTTATTTATTTAAGAGTCGCTTCTTTAAATGACTATTCCTCTCGATTAATGAGCTTGTTGTTGGAATCTCAAGAAAAATCAATATTTTTACACATTTTACCTTGATTACATGAGCTTGATCTTGGAACTCTTAGCCATTCTATTCGTGGATGTCTAGATTTCGTGGGATCTATGATCCAAACAAATCAATGCCAAGGCAAACACATTAAAGGGCCAGTCTGGTCCTGGGAGCCGCACCCGAAAAGTACTTGATCCCCGGGGAGGTGAATGAATAGGTGTGGCATTTGGCACCAGTACTATCTAGCGTGTTGGGTCTATAACATTCCACACTCTTGTGATACTTGCTATACTTGCTTGAAAGCAGGAAGTGCTTTCTTGCATGACTCGACTTGACTTGACTTGATAAATGGCCATTCACTTATTATCTTGCATGATGTGTTGACTTGACTTGACTTGGCATGTGGCCACTCACGTAGAATTATGGTTATTTGTTTTACTATCTCGATTTGCAATGTTCCTTCCATTTATCTATTAATTATCTTCTGATCTTGTTGGTTACCAGCTTGTTTTATTGAATTCTTACTTTATTTATACATTCATGAAAATGGCTAATTACTTAAACTTTGCATGATGATAGAGTGTAATTCCTAGTGAGCTTTTCGCTCACCCCCATTATTTCCATCCTTTTTAGGTAACGCAGTAGGTGGAACGTTTGCATTTGGAATCGGGTCAGCGTGATCGAGTGAACCTGGAGCCTAGAGACCAGAGTCTTTTTATTTTCTTGAGTCTAGATAGTATTGTGGATCTTGCTATTTTCTCTTCTTTATTTCTTTTATTGAGTCCACATTGTATTTAAATTCCAAATATCAATAAAAATCACATTTTTCTCAAATTAATGGCCTCCATGTGTTGAGTATTATTTATTTTATTTTAATTATCATGACTATTTCGCTGCCACGTTCCGAACATCGCTTCCTGCTGCTATCGGTTCGGGGCGTGACACCTTCCTACCTGCATTTGTTCAAAACCTTTCCGAGGTTGATGGATCACCGAATTGCCCAAATTCCTTTTACACTCAGCTTCCAAGTGACCAAGTTTGTGACACAACACACATAAATTTGGAACTCTATGATAATTCACTGGCTGCCAAAAACCTTCTCTGTCCAAATCAATCCACAGTCTTTCTTTTCTTGGAGCAGAAATATCCAATTCTACACAAGCAAGCGCCACTGATGTGTCAGTCATTGGTATAGTTTTGTCATGGATCCTCAGCACTTGACCAAAATTACCAGCAATGGATCTCATACAATCTTCATGATAAAGATTTGCAGGTAGCGCCGGGAAGCCCAGCCAAACCGGAGTAGATGTAGGGTCTGCAGCAAAATCAAAATCTGGCTTCCATCTAAAAAATATAAACATGTATCCATTTATGTAAAGATTCTTCTGGAGTAAAAGTTTCAGAAAATCATCTTCACAACCAAGCTGAATAAGTATATGTCTTTGGTTTAATCTGCTGATAACAAAATCCGAGGATAGAGCCATCCTCTGTGATAAGTAGGTTTTAATCTAAGGGAATGCTGGCCTGCCATATGAACATTTAGCTATGATGGCATAGCTCAGGCTCTATAGGGAAGCTTGTATATAAGCCTTGGAGAAGAAAACAGTCGGCTCACCTTGATTTGTGAAGCTCGGCGCCTTCAGCGGGATCGCCATCATGGCTTTATGATGCGTGAAGTCACGTGATCAATGACACCCAAGAGGGGGGTGATTTGGGTGTTTACAAATTTTAAGAAAACTTTTGGCCTTTTTGAAGAATGTGATAAAACACTACTTAAGAGATACAAATCTATTCAATCACAAGTTGGATTTATAAAAATTTAATTAGTGATGAGATAGATTATACAAGATGAACAAGAATAAAACCTGAACAACAAAGCACACTAACACTCACGTAGAATGGAGGTAGAAGAAAAGGACCAAATCACATAATTCAAACCATAGTGCACAACGATTTTTAAGATGGTTCGGATGCAACGACGGCAATCCTATGTCCACCCCTCACCAAACCCGGTGAGGCTTCACTCGAGGATAAATCCCCAAATGGAGACGACACTCCAACTACACACGCAGGACGACGCTTGCCCACACACCCGGGGACACACCCCAACACACACACACACACACACACACACACGAAGATGAGGTCTCCAACACGATCTGACAACCGGATCACTAACACGAACACCCGCTGCCACAAGTGCAGCAATCCACACACATGAGACAAAACGGATCTAAAAAGACCCCCATACACACAAACGCAGATCTAGGAAGATCCACGAACACACGTAAATTGAATAAAACACACACACACAAGCACGACCACGGATCCAACAACGATCCACACACACACAAGTTCTTGCAATTTATGATGAACACAATTACAACACCCAAAACATAAATACAATGAGGCTTAGTTTAGAAAACTCATGATTTGGGTTTCCTTTGAATGCATGTTGCGGATCTTGAACATATCTTCAATCTTCACTTGACCGGAGCTTCAATCCGTGCTTGCTTAGCTTTTCTCCTTTCTTGCTTGCTTGGCTTCTCTTCTTTCTCCCTTAGGCACTCTTCTTGGAATCCTTGCTTGCTTGCTTGGCACTTCTCTTCATTGGAGGAGGTTGGCTTCAGATATGCCTTCAATGGGTTGAGAATGGATGAAAAACACTTGCTGCACTGAGTATTGTTCATGGCTACAGTACCCTTCTTCTTCCTCCTTGGACAGCACCCTCTTGATCTCCCTTTGAAGCCCTCTTGGATGGTTAGGGTTATGACTCCAATAAGATGTTTTATAACCTTTGAATGGTCCATGGACAACCCCCAGACCAGATCCACAAATCATAGCTTAATTGGGGTCATTGGGATTAAACAAATGGGTGAAGATTCCTCTCCACGAGCTTGAAATCGAAAGTCAACAATAGGGGCCTCGGGGCTGTCGGTCGATCAGAATTTATGGGGCGGTCGACCGGAACTTGCTGCAGCCAGAACATTTTGGTTCTGGCAAAACTGGTCGAAAGACCCTATGGTGACGGTCGACCGAAACCTATAAAAATTTCATCTTTTCGGTTCTGTTAATTCTGGTCGACCGGCCATGGTGTGTTGGTCGACCGAAATGACTCATACCTACAAAAATGAAGTGTTAGCCCAAGGAAACATATCTATAAGTCAAGAGCTTCAAGTCCATATCAATTTCATGCATTTTGGGTTTGGTTTAACTTAATTTATGCATTTAGAAAGTTCAAAGCAAATGAGCACTTGACCGCGCAGGTCGATCCGCGTGCGAGGGCGCACGATGGCGAGTTTTGCAAGGGCTTGAAACCTCATGAACCAGGTGCATATGAACACTTTGAAACACACATGTTCTGAGGTAAGGATCAAGTTCTGGGATAAGAATCAAGAGATAAAACTCAATCAACCGAAGTAAAATATTCATGAAATAACCTCATGGAACACTCAATAATAAGGAGTGTATAACAGGTTAAGATCCTTACCAATCGTTCTTGATAGAACATGACATATACCACTTGTTTTGGATTGTAGAGGAGCAGGGTGCTTATCCACACGTTTGGTTCACCAGGTGACTGCCATGAGTTTGATCCTGCAAGCAAGATAGTCAGGGTTAATACCATGCTTGTTCACATTAAAGAGGTTATGAAACCTCTTGCCACTTATAAAATCAATTCAATCAAGCAAGAATCAAGACCATGTACCGCTGCCATTTGCCATCTCAATCATATTTAAACATGAATGTACATAGTCATCAAGAGCATGTGCAACCAACCATAAGTTTAGTTATCATCACTCAATCACACATTAAGTTTAGTTATCATCAAAACCATAATGCCAACAATCATCAAAACCATAACTCAACAATGCGTTGCCAGCAACATTTGTGCATACGTCCGGCGAGGACCCATGTTCTGCGAAGACGGAGAGGCACCTTCATGAATTCTTCCAGAGCAGGAGTCGGGGGGGGGGGGCTCACCCCCCTCGCCATTCATGGCCGACGAAGCTCAAGAACCGGCAGGTCTCGTTTCTCTCTGTAGGCCGGAAAGCTTGCTTGACTTCGTCTTTCTACCACTTCTTCACAAAGTATGATCACCTAGGTTGCCTTCTTGAAAATCATCTTCATCATCCTCATCAGACTCATCAGTGCTCTCAAAAACCTTGAGAGCCATTGGCTTCTTTTTCTTGTGATCTTCCTCATTCCTTCTCAGATTGAGATCATATGTCATGAGCGATCCTACCAGCCCATCTACTGTCATCACTAACAGATCCTTCGAATCTTCAATCACGGTGGCCTTAGTGTGCCACGCTGGTGTAAGAGATCTCAATATCTTTCTAACAAGTTCAGTGTCAGACTATTCTTTACCCAATGATTTTAGATAGTTTGCTAGTTAGGTAAGTCTGGCATATATTTCAGAAATAGACTCGTCAGGTTTCATTTTGAACATTTCGTAGTCAAAAATCAACATGTTGGCCTTGGTGGCCCTTACCTCAGAAGTTCCTTCATAGATTAGATGAAGTATGTCCCACATCTCCTTTCCTGATCTGCAAGTGGATACTCTAGAGTATTCAGTGGGATGGATAGCGCATTGCATTATGTTCTAATCGTAGACTTCTTGATCTAGTCAGCAGTCTAGGTATCTTCTTCTTCAGGCAGTTCAAAGGGACCTTGACTCACATCCAACAAGATCTGGTGATCCTGGGCACGATGAAAAACCTCCATCCGGCTATACCAGTATGTGTAATTTGGCCCATCAAAGAATGGGGGTCGATTGATAGAGTGACCCTCAGCTACAAAGCTGCGAGGGACGTTCCCATCAGATCTCCCTTGATCGTTGGACCACATCTCTAGGGAACCCACTTTGATACCAATTGATGAGTGGTATGAGTGGATCCAGAGGGGGGGTGAATAGATCCCCACCAACAATACTTGACTACTTAAAAGTTCAGAAAAAGCAGCAGAATAGAATAAGCTTGATTGAATAGCTCAAGCCTGGTTGCAGATCAAAAATCGTATTGTTCGTGAGTAGAATATTGGAAGACGTACAAACTAAATGATTGAACATGTGAAAGAGGTAGAAGAGATGGAATAGACCATACAATCGCACACACCACTACTCAGAGAGTTTTTAGGTGGTTCGGCTGCTATCTAGAAGACTAACGTCCACCTCCCACGAACCCGGTGAGGATTTCACTCTTGGCCAAAGGGAAACACACACACATGTGGAGCTAGTCCACTACAAATGCTGACAAACAGCTTGCACGAGGAACAAGCTCCTTGACTACACACACACGGCTGCATAGCAGCCAAAACACACTTTGGTCCCTAAAATAGGGTACTGAAAAAATGCTGAAATCTCAGCAACCACACACGAAAAAATAGAAGAAAAGTCTCAGAAAGAAAACTGAAATCGAAACAAAGACACCAAAATGTAGCTTCTAATATAAGTCAAGAAGCTGAAAATGAAGATTTGAACTCAGATCTGTAGCTGTTCCATTTCTCTCTCTCTCTTCAGTGGGCAGATAATAATGGGGAGGAGAACTCTCTCAAGGTACTCTCAAAACTTCCCTCTCAGCTGTGGAATCGCACAGGCCAACTTCTAGAGTACTCTCTTCTCAGGTGCTCTTCGAACAAGCTCAGGGCGTCTCTCCTAGTTTTCCCGCGTCTCGCTAGGTCCATATTTATAGAAGAAAAGCATGGATACTCCCTCTTTTCTAGATCTATTTTCTGGTTGGTCCTTTTCAGATATTTTTTCTGATTGGTCCATAATAACAATAGAATATTCTAACCTAGGAGCTTTTCAGAAATCAAGGTACGTGTCCTGGAGACGTGTGCCATTGACTTGGAGTAAGTAATCACGTCACCACGTGGCCTGCTCGTAGTCTGCATGTGTTGTGACTTTCAGATAATATCAGTCAACTGAGTTGCAGATCAGTCTGCTGAACTTCCATGTTTGTCGACTTGATGTTTGGCATGGTTTGTCAACTTAGTGTTGTGAGCTTCAGATGATATGGGTTGACCTAGTTGGCTTGGTAGGTCGACCTAGTTGGCTTGGTAGGTCGACTCAGTGTATCCTGACATGAGCTTCAGCATACGAGCATTAGCACACGAGCATCAATTTAGTTGGGCTGAGCAACCTCAGTCGACTGAGTAGACTGACTTTTCTTATCTTGACTGATTTTTCCTTTTCTTCTATCGACTCACACTCTTCCTGTCTTCGACAATATCTGTCGACTCCTTGGCCCATCTGTCGACTGACTTTCATATCTGTCGACTAACTTGCAACTCAGTCGACTGAAATTGCCTTTGTCTATCCACTAACTGGCAAGCCCTTGCACCTTGATTTTAGCAAGTTGAAAGCCCCTTGCCTATCTTCATTGAGTCTTTGTTGTCACACAAAATTGCAGCTTGAGCTTATCGTTCCATAGACTTATCTGCTTTCACCCGGTTGCCCCAACCATCTATATTTGCTGGTTGAGACCTCTGTTCTTCAGCATTACCTAAATGCCCTACTGGACATCCATTGCCTGAATTTACTTTACTTCCCATATGGATCATCTCCTTGCTCAATACCTTCAGTTGTTTTGCCATAGTCCTTAAGTTCTTCAGCATGCTCTCTGCTTTTATGCTGATGTCAACTGTGTCTTTTGCTGGAGTTGCTTTGACTGCAGGTAAAGTCTGTCGACTTGGACTCATATCTGTCGACTGAATTTGAATTCAGTCGACTGATTTTGCCTTGTCGACTTGACACTGCACTTGGCCGACTGAATTTTCTTGAGAATCAGACGGTTATTACATTTTTTAGAACACTACATAGATTCTGACCTTGACTCATTTATTTACGTTGCATGCACAAGATCAGACTAACATTCCATAAGTCACAGTTAGACATCATCAAAACACAGAACACAACATTATGAGGAATCCACAAAGAATGGATGTCGATCCACTCACAAAACCTCAGGGTTCCTACGACCAGTTCATGAAACCCGCGAAACGTCTCACTGCTCTCCACTGCCCAACTCTTGCTCTCGTCTGCACCGATCATCACCCACGTCGCACTGCTACCTTGCATGCACGCCACCGTCGGCCATCGCGGGTGAAGGAGGAGGAGAGAGTGAGAATGCGGGGGCGAAGGGAGAATGGGAGAGAGAGAGTGAGGGAGTGTAACGAGAGAGAGAGAAAAAGAGAAAAGGGGAGGGGGTTTCTTCAAAGGGTTTATTTGGGATTTAACATTTTCAAAATTTAGAAAATTATCAAAAATTAACCTTGCGATCTTTGAAAAACACATAACTCGCCTATCATGCTACGACGCCCAAGAATAATATATTATTTCTCATTTAGAGTTCCGAAGACTCGATATTCATAAATTCTATTTTATTTTTAAAATGTGATACGAGACCCACATAATCGCTCTGAAATCTACAGAGATGTGATCTAAAATCTAGGTCATGACAGTCCTCCCCCCTTATAAAAATTTCATCCTCAAAATTTAGAACGATGCATACCAACTCATCGGTGGAGAAGAACTCACCTAGTTGGCCTTGCACTCACTGCTCTTGGACAATCTCTTACTCTTAAATCAAAATCTTCTGAGGGACACTGCCAGGCCATCGCATCCAGCAGAATAATATTGCTTCCTATCACCACTCCTGCCAAATCTTGGAATGATCATAACATATACAGAAACAACCACGTCTGGCGTCACCCTAGCCACTCCGAGACCGGAGAAATCATCTCCTACTCGGCTTAATCTATGCAGTCCTCTCAGCCTACTGCAACATCAATGTTGTCGCTAGCTCCACAATGCTGATGTCTTCTCAGTTAAAACCGAACCACTATTAAGTCTCACAAGACCAGCTCTGGACCTGGTGCCAATTTTTTATCGGACCCCTCACGGTCCAATCTACGGTGGCAGTAGAAATCCGTTTTTTAGCCATTGGCTTCACACCAACCGAAATTCTTGTCCTGCTCCATTTCCTTCTCGTTTCACTACAGGAGCAAAAATCAATTACCTCACAATTTTAGCCACTTCCCCAGCGTCTCTAACGCTTAATACTATTGCCCACTATGGTGAACTCCATTAATTCGCCATCTCTGCCGACATCTTGGTCCTCTTGTCAAAACCAACCTTTCATGGAAAATACAACACAGCCACCCGTGTGATCTCTCAGAATCTTACAACAACTTGAGGTCTAGCCTCAGAGTTGCAAAATTTCTGGCTAGAATCAAGCAGGAGCATCGAATTGTACCATTATCTTCAGGGCCCCACGCCAAGGAATCACCCATACCATACCGAAGTCTGGCCGACATATTTCTTATTAGTGTTGTTATCATGTCATTTTATTATCATTATCATTATCCTATTATTATTTTCATTATGTTATTTACGTGCTTTGAAACTCCTAGCAGCCCAACATTTAGTTTCGAAGCCGCTATACGCAACTGGCTACCAATTCTTAATACGCCTCGCCTGTGCGAGGCACCACTAACTTAGAGATCACCTCCATCTACTCTTTAGCAAGACATTCAAGACACTTCAAAGTCCCACCGATTCAACATCAACTCCACTCTAGACATTCTCACAGGCCATTGGTCCCTTGTCTTGGCAACGTCACAGGGTTGGAGCAACACCTAACCCCATATTCCAACAAACTTCACAACACCGATTAGACTTAACTAAGATGTGCCTTCTGACGCCTGCATAGTTAACCATACAACCTTATCACGGAATTCTGGACAACCAGCCAACCTCCAATTAAGAACGCAAGAATGCATGTTGAGGTCCTTCCCACAGGATCACTGTCTCAGGACGCCCACTTCTCAACCACAAAGCTCACGATACCAAGCGTAGCACACCATTAGTGGTCTCTCGAAGACCATTTCCTTGCACCATGTTCAAATATTGGGGCGTACTCCTCCCATAATTTATGGAAGACCTGGGACATCTCCATCATTTTTGCTATCACTAATCTGACTCTCACACTCAGAGACCATGCACTTCCTTCTGCCAGGGTCACGTTAAACCAGGTAGCCTGAAATGACAGTGCCTCTAAACGCTCGATGCACCAGTACATAAATTCACTGAGGCACTAGTTAGCCCAACTAGCCTACCTGATTCCTCATAACACCACCATGGGTATGCATTTGCTATTTCTCAGCACACGTACACATTTCCTACATCTGAGATATACCTCGGGAATACCGTCCTCATTCACAACTGGTCCATGATACCTTCTTTCTAGGCAACATATCCTCACATTGCCCCACGACAATTCCAATTTTCCAAGGACTACACTCAATATTTACCACCGACAGGCAACACTACAAGCCATACCACGCACTTTACGGAGGGAACTAACGCAATCACGATCTTCATCCAATAGCTTCCACTACCATACCATCCCACTCGCAATACTACCAATACCACACCCAATGTCGCCAGCTAATGACACAACAATTACTTGGTTTTTCTTGGCCACAATGATCTTACATTGGGGAAGCAATTCTCATCTAATGGCCACAAATTCTCCAAAAGCCTATTAATCCTCAAAAGAGCTGACCCAACTAGACCCAACAGGGTCCGACGAGGCAAGCTCGTCCAAGTGACAGCCCACAGGGCCCACTTGGAAAAGCCCAATAAAAGAATGCTCGAGGAAACAACTCTCCTAGGCGGCCCCAAGTCTCGGAGAGCCCGAGCTTCGGTCAGGTCACAGGAAGACCCGTGCACGAGCTATCCCTCCGCACGAAGGAAGGAAGCGCTAGCCGGTCTGTCCGACCCATCTCCTCACCGAGCTAGGCCTATTGCCCAAGTAGGGCCGGCCCCTCTAAGCTCGGTACGACCGATAAAATGTTTATCATTGCAGCCGTTAGAGTCCACAGCGGGCCGGGCGCCAAGAAGTCCAGGAGCTCCGGCTTCCCAGCGAGGATAACGCCCCCACGATGAGGACATAAACGCCCACGACGAGGACGTAACCTCCACCGGAGACCCCTCGGCTTGCAGGACTCCAGAGGGCGGCGCACTATTTAAACTTGGGATACCCTCCGACGAAAAGTAAGTCCAGATCCACCCCTAATTCCTCAGCACGGATCACTTCACCCCATTGGTGGAGAGGGATCTCGCGCCTTCACCTTCTCCTCCCCATCGCTGCTCCCACCATTGCTCTACTGACTTGAGCGTCGGATGGTTTCGCCCCAGGGAATCCCCCTGGGCCCTCTGACCCGTTTCCCTGTCTTGCAGTTCACTAACTTGGTGATTACCAGCCCGCTCAGGAACCAGCGCGAGATTTCGCCTCTTCATTTGGCGCCGTCTGTGGGAAACGCACGAAGAGGCAACATGGTGATAAGGAGCTCAGGGAGGAGGTCCGCCGGCAAAAGAGGTAAGGCCATGGTAGCAGCAGGGGATGGCCCTTCCAGGGCCTCACAGAACCCTCCCTCCAACGCCAGCATCCCCGCCGACGGACCACCACCCCCCCTGCGGCGGTGGGGCTACCCCCCTACGGTGGCGCCGAAGCCTTCCAGGCCCTCAACGCCAAACTGGAGGTCCTCGTGGAACTCATGAAGACCCAGGCGGCCAGGGATGCAAGGTCCCGTGCCCCGTCAGGGAGCCCCCCCCGCAGGAGTACGTCCCAGCACACAGCTGGGGGCCGCTTCACCCTCCGCGGCCAGCAACTCATTCGTAACAGGGTCGGAGGACCCTCGCAAGCTCCGCCTCCGGAGCAAGAGGCCTCCTCCACGCCGAGGAAAGGAAGGCGGGGGACGCAACGGCCAGATCCGGAAGCCGACGTTCCCGGAGACAGCCAAGATGCTCCCCCCAGCCCCACGGCACGACAGCAATCGGAGTTATCCCTCCGGCTACGAGATTTCGAAAGGCGCTTCGCTGAGTAGGAGCGCGCCCTTCGCGCCCTACAGAAGGCCTCTTCCCCAGAAGATGAGGAGAAATCCCCATTCTCCGAGTATATCTTGAAGGCAAAGGTATCTCCCAGAGCCCCCATACCAACCTTCAAGCTTTACGACGGCCAGGGCGACCCGGCCGACCATTATGATAGCTTCGACGCCCTGATGACTCTACACGGAGCGTCGGACCCCATCAAGTGCCGAGCCTTCGTGACCACTCTGGTCCAGGGCGCTCAAGCGTGGTTCCGGGCCCTCGCCCCCGGATCTATCCGAGACTTCAAGCAATTCGGGCGAGTCTTCAAGGAGAGCTTCGCCGGAAGTGCCCCCCCCAAGGTCGGTAGCGGGGCTCTTGGCCCTTAAACAGGCGCAAGGGGAAAGGCTCCGGGCTTACATCCACCGATTTAAATTGGAAGCCCTCCGAATCCCCCGCCTAGACGTGGCCTCGGCCACAACCGCACTGACCGGGGGTACCCGGGATGAGAACCTCCGCCGTGAACTTGTCCTCCACCCTCCCTCGACCCTTGCCGAGCTAGTGACTCTGGCTTTGCGCCACGCCGAGTGCGAAGAAGTACTCAGCGCTTGCCGAGACGCAACCGGCTCGGGTCGGGAGGGGGACAAGAAGCGGGGCCCTGAGCCAAATCCTAGCTCGAGAAAGAAGCGAGACCGGGATGGAGAACGCAAGCGGAAGTACGAGCGGTACACCCCGTTAACCGCACCAGTCTATGAAATCTATGAAGACGTCAAAGACTCGGGACTCCTCCGTCGGCCCGAGCCGATGAGGTCGAAAAACTGCAAGCGAGACAGACATTGTCTATTCCACGGCGATCATGGGCATCACACCGGTGACTGCCACCAGCTCCAAGACGAAATCGAGCACCTCATCCACCTGGGGCACCTGGCTCGGTTCATTACCGAGCGCAAGGAAGATCAATGCACCGTAGAAGAGATCGACAACGCCCCCCGAGGGGTTCACATCAACGTCATCTCTGGAGGAATAGCATCAGGAGGCGACAGCAGCCGTGGAAGGAAGCGTCATGCCGAGCGGGCGAGCCGAGCCCCAGGGCCACCCAAGGACCCGCCCCAGGTCATAGTCTTCTCCGATCAAGACCTAGAGGGGCTGAGCACCCCGCATGATGATGCCCCGTAATCTCGGCCACTATAAACCATTGTAACGTAGATAGGATTCTTGTGGACAATGGAAGTGCCCCTGATGTATTATCTTATGACTGTTTCCTCAAAATGGGAGAGGATCCATCCAAACTCCGCCCGGTGCGAACGCCCCTCTGTGGGTTCAACGGCCTGGCCACTCTCCCCGAAGGAGCCCTAAGCCTGCCGGTTACCCTCGGCACCCCACCCAAAATCGTTACGGTCATGGTAGACTTCATGGTGATCAAAGGGATGATAGCGTACAACACCATCTTCGGCTGGGGAATCCTCTACCGGATCAAGGCAGTACCATCTACCTATCACCAAAAAATGAAGTTCCCCACCAAAAACGGGGTAGGGGAAATCCGAGGTAACCAGGCCACGACCCGAAGGTGCTATAATATCTCGGTGGAGGCCACGAGGCCGGGCGGGAATGATAAGGGCCCCCGGGAAGTCGAGGAAAAATCCGCAACCACTGAGCCATGTGGTGAGTTGCTAACAATTTTCCTAAACGATGACCCGACCCTAGGATTAAGGATCGGAGCCGACCTACCACCCGAGGAACAGCAGCAATACAAGAAATTTCTTTCTGAGTACATCCGAGTCTTCGCTTGGTCTGACGATCAGCTCCCTGGGATACCAGAGGAGACCGTGATGCACAGACTCAACCTCAACCCCACCATGAAGCCCGTGCAGCAGTGCCGAAGGAAGCACGCACCCGAGAAGCAGACGATTATCAAGGCGCAGGTCACCAAGGGGCAAGAGACTTGTCTTTTTAAACCGGTCCTGTACCCGACGTGGCTAGGCAATGTCGTCCTGGTTCCAAAGGCTTCCGGCAAGTGGCGGATGTGCGTGGACTTCACCGACTTGAATAAGGCGACCCCTAAGGACTGCTATCCCTTGGCCAGCATCGACCAACTGGTCGATTCGACATCAGGCAACGAGATGCTCAGCTTCCTGGATGCCTATTCGGGTTACCATCAGATCAGAATGAATTCTGAAGACGTCGAAAAGACCGCCTTCATCACCGACTACGGCGTGTACTGCTATACCCGGATGCCTTTCGGGTTGAAGAACGCCGGAGCCACATATCAAAGACTGGTCAACCACATGTTCGAGGAGTAGCTAGGTCGGAACGTCGAGGCCTACATTGACGACATGCTCGTCAAGACCCCCAAGGCCCAGGACCACTTCACCGACCTCGCTGAAACCTTCGGTGTCCTCCTGAAGTACAACATGAAGCTCAATCCTGCTAAGTGCGCCTTCGAAGTAAGATCCGGGAAGTTCCTGGGTTTCCTGGTCACTCAGCATGGGATCGAAGCCAACCCCGACAAAGTCCAGGCCATCCTGGACATGCTCCCGCCCACCTGCATTAAGGACGTCCAGCGTCTGACGGGGCGTGTCGCCGCTCTCAGCCGTTTCTTGTCCCGTGCGGCCGAACGATGCCTGCCCTTTTTTAAACTATTGAGGGGGCCCAAATTGGCATCTGCTACGTTCGCATGGGATGAGGAATGCTAGAAAGCGTTCACCGAGCTCAAGGAGTTCCTGGCTTCACCCCCGTGCTCTCCAAGCCCGTGTCGGGCGAAGTCTTGCTGCTCTATCTCTCGGCGACGTCATCAACGGTCAGCTCGGTCCTAGTCAGAAATGACTCGGGAATCGAAAGACCAGTCTACTACACTAGCAAGGTGCTCAACGAGGCTGAGAGGAGGTACCCCGCAACCGAGAAGCTCGTGCTAGCGCTGGTTACCTCCACGAAACGCCTCCGACCCTACTTCCAGGGGCACCCCGTCATCGTGCTAACCGGCGAGCCGTTGAAGAAGATTTTGGCCCACCCCTAGGCCTCGGGGCGACTCGTCAAATGGACCATTATGCTTGGGGCCTACGACATCTCGTATAGCCCACGCTCAGCTATAAAAGGTCAAGCGCTCGCCGACTTCATCGCCGAAAGCACCATCCCGACCGAAGGTAGACTACCGACCATGCCCGGGCCAACCTAGGAACTGTACGTCGACGGATCTTCCAACTCGGTCGGTAGTGGTGCTGGGATCCTCCTAAGATCCCCCGAAGGAGTGGAGCTGCAGTACGCCTTGAAATTCAACTTTCAGGCGTCCAACAACGCTTCTGAGTATGAGGCCCTTATATCGGGAGCGCACATGGCCCTGCGGTTGGGGGTTGAGCGAGTCAGGATCCACACCGACTCTCAGCTGGTCGCAAGCCAGGTCAACGGCGAGTACGAAGCTCGAGAGGCACCCATGATCAAATACCTCCAGCTGGTCAGGTGCCTGGCCCAACAATTCGATGGGTTCGAGGTAGTCCGAATAGCTCGGGAAGAAAACTCCCGAGCGGACGCCCTCTCTCGGTTGGCCTCCTCCCTAGACCCAGAAGGTACCCGATCGGTCCTCCTCGAAGAGCTAGAACGCCCGAGCATTGACTCTGAGTTCCTCGCTGTTGACTCGGCCGTCCCCAGCGACTGGCGCACCCCCTACCTATCTTGGCTCCAAGACTCCCAAGAGCCCTCCGACCCTCGAGAAGCACGCCGAATGAAGTACCAAGCCCGGCGCTTCGTCGTCCTGGACGACACACTCTACCGAAGGTCTTTCGCCGGCCCTCTCCTGAAGTGCCTCGGCCCCGACAATGCCAGCCGAGCCATCCAAGAGGTTCATGAAGGCCTGTGCGGAGCGCACTCAGGGGCAAGGTCACTGGCCAGGATCCTGTTACGACAGGGGTACTGGTGGCCCACCCTGCAGCGCGACTGCTCGGTGTAGATTGTGATAAATCCACACATGTGGAACAAACCACTCATATGAGATATATATAAAAATGATGGGGAGATGATAACAAAGACAAAAGAAAGCACGTGGTGCTATAAAGGAGAGTGATCGCCAGAGGGGTTACCTCAATAATAAAAATAGATTATCGCAAATACCTGGTGATAAGTGGGATGCGGGATGGATTGTGAATTCCTTCCTCCTCCTTCTATCGGCCGGCCGATGAAGGGGGTTCTCCTTATTGATTACCCTTGCAAAAAAAAGAACAAACAAATAGCAAAGATGGATCAGCCAAGAGTGAATGTAGTATCAATCCCAAATAGATGATACGATGATGAAAGAAAAACACAACATGCGCACCTCTTTTTTTTTGGTTTTTAAAACCCCTACAGAGTTGGGGAAAGAAGAAATATGATACTAATGCAAGAAAAGAAAACAGTGGATGATGACCGATGGAAAAGCACAAATAGATAAGCAAAAGACCCCTGCTGTCCCTGACGACAGTAGAGGGGAACCGGGGTTGATGCTGCTGTGGAAGAAGAGGAAGCAGAGAGCTCTAGAGGATCGCACAGGAAGAAGATGAAGAGAGCCTCCGTAAATTCTGTAAGTATCTATATGTAAAACCTCTGACCTCGGTAACCTCTGATCTCGGTAACCTCTGATCTCGTAACCTCTGTCAAGATCGACCAGAGCATGCTTATATAGGTTTTAGAACAAGATAACCACAGATTCGGAAGGATAAGAACGGGCAATGGTTAACAATGGCAAGGACTCCAGTTCCCTGATCGAGCAAGGTGACCAAAGAAGGCAGGGAACTATTCAGGAAAACAGGACACCGAAACATAAAACGCGACCTTCAGAAGGGCGTCAAATTTGAATTGACGACCTACCTTAAGTCGTTACTCCATAACACAACCTGGTCAAGGGCGTCACTTCTTGGATTTAAATTTGGAAATAAAACTTTCTTTATTTGAAAATTATGAGAAAACGCCTGAGATAAAGGCATTTCTTGAAAACACGCCCTGAGAAAGGACGCCAATCAGTAATTAGAATTTATTTTGAAATCGGATAATACCAGGAATTGACGCCCTGTCATTTGGTTGTCCTTTCTTTAGAGCATGCCCTAGATAAGGTCGCTTTTAAAATAACACCCCTCTTCAGGTCGCGAATCACAAAAATGCAAGAACAAACCAAAAACCCAAAAAAATAGAAAAAACTTCATATTATGAAAGTATTGAAGTTCACTTTGGGGCGTCAACATAGTGACATGAGATTTGATCAACATAGCGTCAATTTTGGCGTGTCTACAGCTGCCCCGCCTTGGCGTCTGCTTTGGAAGGGAGTGAGACGGAATGAAGGTGAAAGTGCAACAAACGGAATGAAGTGGAGCGAACTGATAAGTAGATGCCAAGGTGTGATGTGACACGTCTCAGACACTAAGCACCGGAGAAATCTTTCCAAGATTCAAAGTGAAACAACTCCGGGTAATTCCAAGGAAGCATCGATTTGCTGGATAAAGGAGACTAAACTAAATAAATAAAATGTGCACGTGGGCACGACAGGGAGACACCATTGGAGAGCGGTTACCAGCCAACGTGGACGTGCTACAACTAAGGTGGATTTGCAGAAAAAATAAAGGGAATTGAGATGGAGATTCAGCAAAGGAACATTTTCAAGGAACCAGCCTGAGCGGCTTCAGAGAGAGAATAAAGTACTCAATTTGGAGTGGAATATCTCATGTCAACTCAATCAAGAATGAGTGACTTTCATTATTACCATAATATGAAGATTTTCATCATAAAATTCAAAATCTTATATGATGCATGCTGGGCTAAAAGAAAAGATTAAAACAAACTAAAAGATAGAAAATAATCAAGGATAATATTGCTAAGCCATCTAGATTTAGTCAAGAATCCAAGTCTCTAAGCTAACACTAAGCCGAAGCCCGTTTGTCCACGCATCAACTCAAAAAGTGGAACCATCGTCCCAAACCTTGGATGACTCAACGGCCTATCCGTGTGATCAAGACTCTCCTGGAATTATCACCGTTTTTGATGAAGGGGAACTCAAATTCCAGGTTCATCAGAACCACAAGGTCCTTGATATGCTATATAGTGTAGATACCGTATAGCAACAATGCTGACAGAAAGAAATGATGTTACTCCAACAGTGATCCGGGTATCTCGAAACCTGCAATCCTCTACACTTGAAAGTTCATTAGCCTTCCCACAATTTCAATATGAATAACCCTCAATTCAAAGCACGACATGATCATAGTGCTAAATTAAAAATAATTCCAACAAAATAATAGCACTTAAAGCATGTAGGGAAGCAAATTCATAAGCTCACAAATTCACGCCTGGATTGAACGGCGTCAAAAACATGAAAGGCGCCTGGTCATGAGGGCGTTAAAAGAAGAAACACGCCCTTCCAAAGGGCGTGAAATGCATCGAGAGTCCAGGAAGAAGACGACCCTAGAAAGGGCGCTACACAAAACACGACCTCTGTCAGGTCGTCAATTCCTAAATCGACGCCCCAACAGAAGGCGTTAATTAACATGCTTCTGTTTCCAACGCGAAAGCTAAACCCAGTCCTAATAGCAACCAATCTCACAACTCCGAACAGCCCTAAGACCCTTCGGACTTCTATAAGAGGAGGACACTTCCTCAAATCAAACAAAGCAATCCTTCTGAGCTCTGCTCTCTGCTGCTTCTTCTGCTATTCGTGTTCTTCTGCAAGCACTGCAATCGCTCGACCCCTCCTGCATACCAAAGATGGAGAGAGCCATCAAAAGATCCAAGATTTCAACTCCCAGACTTACTGAAATCAACGGGCACATCAGCAACCGTATTGCATTAAATCAGGTAAAGATTGATTCTCTGTTCCTTCTTCTTCATATTCTTCTGTATGCTCATGTCTGTCTCCATTTTTCCTTTCCTTCTTCTTCAGGACTACTCAAATGTCCCAGGTGCTAGGAGATTCACAAAGATTAAGTGGCTGCCTCTTATTCTCTCCAAATTTTCTTCAGATATGAGGGTGTACCTAGCAAGATGGCACCTCCTGAGCCTGGTTACCCATGCTAAACACCATGATCAAATCCATCTTGATTGGGCAGCTATAGGAGCTCTTGTAGAGATATGGCATCCTTCTACTCATACCTTTCTCTTCTCTACCTTTGAAGCCACCATCCTATTAGAATAATTGGAGATAATCTTAGGTTTGAAAAGAATGAAGCAAGGGGATGAGGAGAAGATGGCCAACATGCCAAAACCAATTTCTTCTCACGAGCTATTAACCACATTGATACCTAGCCCAAACTTAGTGAATCAAATCAAGGTCACTAAAGGATTTAATCTTCTAAAGCTTACCTCATGGGTGTACAAGAGAGCAGATCAAGTTAAAGAAGAAGAAGAGATCGAACGGGTGACCAAGGCCTTCGTGGTATGCTTAGCAGGAGCACTCTTATTCCCATCCATGGAGGATTTCCTAGAGGAGGCACAGTTGAGCGCCGTGGTGAGCCTATGGGAAGGAGAGAGAATTGGACAGGCTATCCTAGCCTATCTCTATAGCGGGCTAACCTCAGCAGCAATGGGAAGGCCCATCTTCGGGTGCATGCTAGCACTCTCTAGTTGGGTGGATCTTCACTTCAAGTTTGATCCATGTGATGAGGCCCAACAATCCTCAAGAATTTTCTCAAAGAGCCCACTCTCTTATATGACCGGTTCACTTGGGATAAGCAATAGGGTGATGAACCGAATTCCTCAAATCAAGAAGAGAGTGGAATGGCGAGAACACCTCAAGGTGATGCCAAAGAATCTCTTTACTTGCGCCCTAGGAATACTCAAACTTCAAGAGCTCCGTGCAAGGTTCTCTCCCGGTACGGACCTTAGACTCATCGGCGCTTCAAATTTCGTGCTATACAATTCATATCGGTGCCTTCCTCAACTCGGGCTTCCACGGCAAGTATTTGAAGATCCATCTCATCTTCCTCCAATCAAGACACGGGACCTTGGCAGCAATGAAGATGGAGAAGAATGTACCACAATCCAAGCCTTGTGGAAAATCAATAAGATTCATCAACCTGTGGAAATCTTGGAAGAAGATAAAGAACAGTGGAAGTCTTATGTTATTGCTTTGAGACACTTGAGGTCCAAAGGGGCTCATTGAATGTACTGTGATCTTCCCTTTTAATGAATAACAATGATGATACCTGATTGAGCCAATTTCATAGTATTTCGGATCAAATCTTCCAAAACCTGTGATTCTGTTGCGAATAACGCCTCAAGGAATGTCGTGAATTCATAAAAGGACGCCTCAGAATACGCCGCTTTCAATATTCCAGCTCACAAATTTGACGCCTCCACAAATAAGCGTTAACTGAATAACGACTTAAAATAGGGCGTGAATTGATTCAAATTCCCAAAATATATTCGTTGAAATCTCAAAAGTAACGCCCTTAGCTAAGCCACAGATCATCAAAATAACGCCTCAAGCACAGACGTTAATCATAAACAGCAATTATTACTTCCATCACATCAATCAACCCATATTGAATGCGTCTGACGACGGTTTTGATTCCCCATGCACACGGAAATAACGCCTCAAGAAACGTCGCCTATTATCAAAACACGCCCAAAGTGATGGGCGTCAATTCCACAAAACACGCCCTTCCTCAAGGCGTGTCTTCTTTTCGAATGCCAAAATGCCTTTTCCCCCTTTCTTCTTCCTCCTTCGTCCTATTTTCTCTTTCTTCTCTTTCTTTCTCCCTTCTGTAACCCTAACCGCAACCCTCGTTCTCCCTCTCTCTATCTTTCTCACTCTCTCCCATTCTCACCCTAGCCTTGAACGATGGCCGGCGGTGGCGCTCCCAAGCGGCAGCGGGTGGCCGCCCCCGAGGTTGTTGATCTAGGCGAGGATGCCCACGCCGAGGAGGAAGCTCCTCCGGTGATGGCCGAAGGGGATCCACCGGCGGCGGAGCATGGTGACGAAGCCGGAGAAGAACAAGAAGGCGACGGTGAAGACGGAGAAGGCGGGGAAGAAGGTGAAGGAAATGAAGAAGGACAAGATGAGGAAGAAGAAGAAAGAAATGAAGAAGAACAACCGAGGGCCGTCGTCCCATGCCCCGGCCAACTTCGGCGGCCACGTCATCCACGCCCCCAACCGGCAGAGCCAAAGCACCGCAAGGTAGGCCCCCAACTCAATTTCTATATTTTTTTTAATTTTATTTTCATTTTTTCTGTAACTTCCATGGCCCTCAGGTAAAAACCCCCTGTAACTCAGAAAAGAGACGCCCTCAGTAAGGGCGGGATTTAACAGAAGACACCCAAGCCAGGGACGTTAATTCATTTTATTTTCTGCAAAATAATTAACCTCATGAAAACACGCCCTAAAGCATGTCACCCATTTAAATTCATCATTTCTTTCATATCATGCTGTTAATTCCATTAATTTCCATGCTTTTAATTATTTTTCCATGAATTATTCACATGCTGTTATTTTTATTTCATTTTCTGAAAGTCCTGAAAACGACGCCCCCTACCAGGGCGTTAATTCAATGAAAGACGACCAAACCAGCGGACGTCAAATTATTAATTTCAAAAATTATTAGAGGCCCCAAAACTCCCATTTGAGAACAACGTCTCACACAGGGGTGTGACTTAAGCAAAAGACGACCCTGGGATGGGCGTCTCCTAAAAAAAACCTTATGAAATTAGAAATTAACCACCAAACTACGCCCAATACAGAGGCGTTTCTTAGATAAATAGCGACCTTGGGGTAGGTCGTGAATTCAAAGCACACTTAAGAACCACGCCCCTCCCAGGGGCGCTAATTCAATGAACCATGACCCAAGGGTGGTCGCTAATTAAAATCAAACATCAATATAACCCAAGGCAATCAAAAATGAGATTCAGCATGGATAATCAAAATAATTAAGCGGAAATTCTTTTCTTTATGCATGCAGGGGTTGATGAGGACGCGCATCTCCTGGGTCATGGTCCGGGCAGCATACTACGGCCTCCCTGAGTTTCAGAGATCGAGGGTAGATGCCATGGGGTTCGGGGCCTTCCTATCCATAGAGCCAGTTAGACCAGACCTACCACTTATCCAGGTTCTGAGGGAGAGATGGGACAGGACTAGCCGGGCATTCTTGATGCCCTGGGGGCATATGGTTCCTACCCTGGAGGATGTAGCCAGGATTACATGGTTGAGGGTAGACGGAGAGGCTGTGAGTGGGATCACCTACCCTGACTACACTGAGTTCGCCCAGAGACTGCTAGGGCTAGAGATGGTTTACGAGACACCCAGCGAGTGTAGGACTATCTTCCGCACCGACCTGACTACGGTGATGGGCTTAGGGAATGCTAGGCATAGGTCCGGGGAGTCCTTGGAGCAGTTTTCACAGAGGTTGATAGACGGTGCTAGGGCGGTCTACTGCCAGGATCCGGCCGACAGGGAGAGAGCGGACCGGGACCTGAGGAGGTTTCTACTGCTGCTACTAGGGAGGCTATTGCTGTGGACGAAGGGAGACGTCATCAACTGCCGATTCCTGGGCATTCTCGAGGACTTGGAGGCAGTTGGCAGCTACGCCTGGGGAGCAGCGCTGCTGGCGCATCTGATGGCTGACCTGTCCATAGGGACAGGGCGAGAGACGACCGTCAGTGGCTTCTCACCTTTTCTTCAGGTATGCATTTTTCTTCTTTTTTTTTTTTATGCATGTGAATGCCTCACTAATGCAATGCATGGATGCAGGTCTGGAGCCATCTATACATGCCGATGGGGCGCGTCGACCCACGGCCCGGAGGTGAGGGAGCTTTTCCTCTAGCGCGGCGCTGGCTGCCGGTGGTCTTTGGGGCCCCACTCGGCTACGAGCTGTGGGTTCTACGGAGAGAGTTCCACGACTTTCCTCCCTCGCTGGTATGTATGAATGCATTTTTTGTGTGTTTATTATGAATTTATTATGATGATGATGGAATGCTGATGATATGCATGTTTATGGATGCAGGTGCGATGGAGACCCTATGAGGGGATGACAGACGAGGGCCAGCCGTGGATCGTAGCGGGCCGTCCTCGCTTTGAGCTTGAGCTTTGGGTTCACTGCTTGAGCGAGATTGAGCAGTTACGGCTTAGGTTGGTGATGAGGACCCTAGGCCTACACCAGGAGTGGGTAGAGGTCGGCGAGCCACGCGGCATCGGGAAGAAGACACGCGGTCGTACAAAGGCGACTGACTGGAGGGTACGGTTCGAGGAGCAGTACGCCGACTGGCAGCGAGGCGGGACCCGAGTCACCTCTCGGGCGACTGACAGCTCCGAGTACCTCCGGCGTTACTGGGAGGTTTACGCCGGACGACCTCAGATGAAGGTCCTAGGGTATGTATGAATGCACTTATTTCTAAATGCGAATGCTTATGTATCTTTATCATGCAACTAATACGCAATGGATGCAGGATGCACGTGACATCGCGGCGATGGATGCACAGGCCCACCTACACAGCCTGGAGGACCAGCTAGTCGCCACGCGGGCAGACCTAGAGACCCTGGTGAGTGTTTAAATTATTTTTATATGCAAATGTATTTTTGTTGAATTATTGATGATTAGCCACTGACGATCTCAATGAATGCAGCGTGCTCAGCAGGGAGCAGTGAGGAGAGACCCAGGGGAGGCTTCCAGCTCGAGGGGGCCCAGTGCAGAGGTGACTGCACTGGCAGAGCAGCTAGCTGGAGCGACCGCACGAGCCGAGGCAGCAGAGCGCGACCTCGCTTCACGGGTAAATTCCAAAACACAAATCCATTCAAATATTGATTATACAGCATTGTGTACTGATGAAGTTGTTTTACAGACTGAGGAGCTCCGAGCCGCGCTTGCTTGCGATGAGGGCTTCCGTGCGACGAGCACACAGGTGAGTGGTTCAATCATGTGTTGCTTGAATTGCTAGATTACTGAATCATTGCATTAATTGTGGAATTGATGATTTGTTTACCTGTTTGCAGGCCACTCAGCTTCAGGCGGTACGTACCGAGTTGGCGATCCACGATCAGCGGATCTTAGAGCTAGAGAGGTCCCTGAGGCGTCGAGAGGAGTTGCCTCAGGATGTGGCAGAGTTACGGGTCGCCCTCGAGCTGGAGAGGAGGGAGCGGGCCCGGGAGCGCGAGGAGCGTGCTCGTGAGCACGAGGAGCTGGCGGACCTGAGGACTCAGCTAGTCCTTTCCGAGGAGCGGCTTCGAGTGTCGGAGGAGCGTCTGCAGCGAGGCCGGGAGCGGGCGGGAGCGGCAGGGTTCAGCTTGGGCGGCTCCTCTTACATGGCGGGCTCCTCTTTTCAACCGAGGAGTGAGACAGGGGACCAGGCTCGAGGTCCAGCGGCTTCACGGGGCTCCATGCCCCCCCCACCAGCACCACCTCGGGATGCCGAGGGTGAGGTTGAGAGCAGGAGAGAGGAGGGTGGAGGCGAGAGCTGAGAGACTTACTTGTACTCCTCCACCCTCACACTTGTACATATGATAGACATGAGATATATATATATATATATATGAGATTTGAGCTTTTGTTTACCTGAGCACTTTGTGTGGTTGTGGACTTGTGTTTGTGTACTTTGCTTCTTTTTCCACATTCTTCGTTTTTGCTTTGCCCTGTCCCTGCAACTATAATCCACACTTTGAACAAGTAGGTTAATTCATCTATTCGACTTGGCCCCTTGCCTAATAAGCAAGGGGTATCAATATTTTGACCTTGATGACGGGTCAAGGAGCCAAGCCTTTCATCAAATAAGGTAAATGAAATAGCTGATAACGGGGAGATGCATCATGCAAGCACGCATATGCAAACCATAAATAAAGATGCCCATGCATAAATGCAAACATACTTGGAGAATGCATTTTTTTTCACTCATTTATATTTTTTTGTTATTTTTTCTGAAAAACGCGCCTTAGAGTAGGTCGTGGTTCGCATAAAAGATGCCCTAGAAGACGGCGTGAATTTGAAAAGGGAATCTGATTTTTGAGAAAGTAACGACCTGCTCAGGGACGTTATTCTATAAAAAGTGCCTTTATCGAAGGCGTTAATTAACTTGCACGCGCCTTAGATAAAGGCGTTAATTGAATTATTCTGCAAAAATGGGTTGATAAGGCTATCAAGACCATGGGTCCTACACGGTCACCATCTAAAATTCATTACCTTTCTTGAGTAATCAAAAGGGGGTCAACGTGATCATAGTTTGACTTGTATTCGAGATTTCGTACAGTGCAATTTCCTAAGTCCGTCTTGACCATCCTGCCAGTTCGTGACTTACCACATAGAAAGGATGGAAGAAAATATAAGGGAAGCCCATAAGGGATTCTGAGATGCTCAAGGTAAAGTTACCTCCCCTACCCTATGCTGTTGGGGTTCGGTCTTTGGCGTAGGGAAATTTTGTTGCCTTTTTGCCTCTTTTATATTGCACGCATACGCCCAAGGTTTTCCTTGCGGGACTTTGCCCTCTTGACATGCTTTTCTTTTCACCATTTGACTTTCACTTTGAAATTGACTTGCATTAATGAACAACCTAATTGTACTTGGGCTTTTGTGGCATTTGCTCCCTTTTGGGCCCTGACTTTCACCTACTAGGGCGGCGGATAGGCTTGGCGTGTCTACCCCGAGGTCTCCCTTCCTCTCTTATGGGCCGAAGAAGAAAAGAACGGGTATTGTCTTTCACCTTTAGTCAGGTTTTGACTTCCCATCGGATTTTGCACTGCTTGAGTTCAAGAATAAAGCGTGTAGTGTGTGCGGGTGTCGACCCAATTTTAAGTTGACAAGACTGATAAATGAATTCTGAATTTTGACCTTTCGGACCTTGATCCTTCGTGTGCCCTGGCACCAATTTTGAAAGCTTTTGTTTTGATCTCTTTTGATTTTGAAGAATTTCTATTTTGCCTTTTGGAATTTCTATTTTTTTGGTCTTTGGAAATATTCCACTTTGTTTTAAATTTTTTGAATTAATTTTCATTTTTTTTGGATTTTGAAAATTACTCTATATATATATATATTTTTGGATTTTTGAATCAAGGGTAGTATTTCTTAAGATACAAACCGTTCCAAGGGTGAGTTAACTCTTCTCCTTCAGCATTAATCAGTTTATAAGCATTGCTAGGAAAAACGTCTTTTATAACAAACGGTCCTTCCCAATTGGGTTGGAGTTTTGAGCGAGGCCCACCGGGTTTTACAAAAATTCTTTTAATTACCATCTCACCGATTTTGAATTTTCTCTCAATCACTTTCTTTTGATAAAAACGCGAGAGCCTGTTTTGATAAATGCGCGCATGCTCAGCGGCGACCAAACGCTTCTCATCTAGGAGTTCCAATTGAGCAAGGAGTGAATCACGACGCTCATCAATAGAGAGTTCCTTGTCAAATTGTACTCGCAGAGAGGGAATGAGAATCTCGTAAGGGACTACCGCCTCCATTCCATAAGTAAGGGCGAAAGGGGTTTGCCCAGTGGGGGTGCGAATGGAAGTGCGATAGGCCCAGAGAGCTTCAACTAGCTTGTCTGGCCAATCTGAAAATTTATTAGCCTCACACGTCTTTTTGACAATTTTTATCAAAGTTTTATTAGTGGCCTCTGCTTGGCCATTGCCCTGCGGATAATAGGGAGAGGAATGATGCAATGCAATGTTGTACCTGTTGCAGAGGTCCTTGATTTCTTGAGAGATAAATTGAGGTCCATTGTCGGTGACGATGGTACTCGGGATGCCGAACCTCGTGATGATGTTCTTCATTATGAATTTGCAGACAGTTGATGCTTTAATCTCTACGTAAGCTTCCGCTTCCGCCCACTTGGTGAAGTACTCCGTTGCCGTGAGGATGAACGACTTTTGTTTGGTCAGGAGGTTTGAATCACCAAGAGGTCCAATAATATCAAAAGCCCACATGGAGAAAGGCCATGGGGAGGACATAGGATGGAGTGAAGAAGCAGGAGAATGAATTTTGTCGGCGTGCAGTTGGCACTTAACACACCTTCGAACATAGATGGAGCAATCCTCTTCTAGAGTGGGCCAATAGAAACCTAGCCTAAGGATCTTCTTAGCTAGCATCTGGCTGTTCACATGACCACCACACACCCCAGAATGCGCCTCTTCCACAACTTTCCATGATTCATCATCGTCGAGGCATCTTAACAAAACACCGGTGAGCCCTCTCCTGTAGAGTACACCTCCAACCAAGACATAACGCTGAGCCACTCTTCTGATTGCTTTCTTTTCTTCCACAGTGGCTTCTTCGGGATAGGACTGATTATTGCAATATCTGGCAATCTCATAATACCAAGGTTTTTCTTCGTCAGCCAACTCCTCTTGCCAATCTAATAACATGACCTCTTTGCCTTTAAGAGCTTCCCTCTGCTTGACCTTTTCGAGCACTTGATCCCTAATATCGAGGAATGCACGATCCTTAATAGCTGGAGTGTCGCGCTGATGAATCAGAGGAACATGAAAATCACGCTCAGGAGGGAAGACTAAAGCAGAAGCTAAAGAGGCAAGGGCGTCAGCCAAGATATTCTGGCTACGAGGAACATGGATGAAAATCAATTTGGTGAAGAGCTTGGCATAAGCTGAAGCAAGTTCCTGGTAGGGTTTGAGCTTGGGATTGATAGTGCGGCACTTGACGAGCACCTGGCGCAGAATAAGCTGACTATCACCAACAATCCTCAAATGGGTGACACCATATCGATGGGCGGTTTGAAGACCGGCCAAAAGAGCCTCATACTCAGCTATGTTGTTTGTGACAGGGAAAGTGAGCCGAGCGGCAAACGGGATGGTGACCCCTTCTGGTGTTAAAAGAACCATGCCGATCCCCCTTCCTTGGGAATTTAGAGCTCCATCAAAATGTAACGTCCACATAGAATCGTGGGGTCGATTAATGGACATTAGTTCTTCGTCTGGAAACTCCGAATTGACAGGATCAAAGCGGGGGAGAGGGTGATGAGCAAGGTGTTCGGCAATGGCGTAGCCTTTGATAGCTTTCTGTTGAATGTAAGTGATGTCAAATTGAGAGAGGAAGCTTTGCCAGCGTGCTAATCGATCAGTGAGGATAGATTTTTCAAGGAGGAATTTGATCGGATTCATGCGTGCAATGAGGTGAACCTCGTGAGCTAGGAAATAGTGTTTTAATTTCTGGACTACCCAAACCAAAGCAGCACAAGTCTTCTCCATAGCTGAGTACCTCTGCTCACAAGGGTTAAGAAGTTTAGACAAATAGTATGCTGCCCTCTCCTTACCTTCTTCATCCACTTGAGCTAGGACAGCACCTACAGAGTCATCCAGGACTGAGACATAGAGAATGAGTGGTTTGCCTGGAATTGGGGGCCTCAGGACAGGAGGATTGGCCAAATAATCCTTTAATCCGTCAAAGGCTGCCTGACACTTGTCATCCCAATTAAACTTGACTCCCGGCTTAGTGAGCTCGTAAAACGGCCTACATCTTTGTGAGTGCTGGGAGACGAAGCGGCGAATAAATTACAACCTCCCGATTAGTCCTCGCACTTCCTTCAGATTCTTGGGAGGAGGCATATCTCTAATGGCCTTCGCCTTGTTGGGATCAACTTCAATTCCCCTCTTGCTAACAATAAATCCAAGTAACTTTCCTGATGAAACGCCAAATACGCACTTCTTGGGGTTCATCTTCAACTGATACTCTCGTGATCTTTGCAAGACCTTAGCTAGAACCCCAGGATGCTCAATCCTTGTCCTTGATTTTACAACCAGGTCATCCACATACACCTCAATATAGATATGAATCATGTCATGAAAAATCGCCATCATAGCCCTCTGATAGGTGGCTCCAGCATTCTTGAGTCCAAAAGGCATGACCACATAGCAGTATGTGCCCCATGGTGTAGTGAATGATGTTTTCTCTTGATCTTCTTCAGCCAGTCGAATCTGATTGTAACCTGAAAAGCCATCCATGAAAGAGAGAGTCTCAAATCCTGCCGTATTATCGATTAGAACATCAATATGAGGGAGGGGGAAGTCATCTTTAGGACACGCACGGTTGAGGTCCCGAAAGTCTATGCAAATCCGAACTTTTCCATCTTTCTTCATAACCGGGACGATGTTAGCCACCCAGTTGGGGTAGAGGACAACTCTAACAAATCTAGCCTTATGGAGTTTGTCGACCTCTTCTTTCATCTTTAAAGCCATATTAGGGTGGAAACGCCTCAACCGTTGCTTGACCGGGACAGACCCTGGCTTAAGTGTAAGGCGGTGTTCAACGAGCGCAGGGTCTAAACCAGGCATATCTTCATAACTCCATGCGAACGTGTCCTTGTATTCTTGAAGAACCAAAATAAGTGCCTCCTCTTCGGAGGGCGGCAAATTCTTGCTGATGAGGACAATTCTAGGGTCTTCCTCGGTACCCAAATTAATTTCTTTGGTAGGCTCTTCTACGGAGGCTGATGGTTCATCAAATCTCCTCATGCCACTAGCAAAGGCATCAGCCTCGTCCTCATATTCTTCATAACTTTCATCCCCCTCTTCAATAGGGTCTTCATCATTCATAATCTCATAGACACCCAAACCCTTATAAGAAACAACAGTATCCTCATATTCCAATTCTGGCAGGATAATCGGATCCTCTACAAATTCCGAAAGAGCTAAACAAGCCTGGCACCTTCTGGCTAACTCCAACAGAAACCTACGAGGAATCTGCTTACCCTTGGATTTCTTATGAGAATCTACCCCATGAATTTTATTAGAAGAAGAAGAACAACTAGCTTGACCAGAAGAAGAAAATGAAGGAGGTGAAAAAGTGGATACAGAGGGAGGTACAGATGAAGACCCCTCACCAGAGGGGGAAAAGAGGTTTATCAATGAATCTTGAAGGAGTGGCCCCTGGGTCGGGACACACTCGGGAGAAAAATAGGAGGTCTCCTCAATAGAGATGGAGGATTGGAAAGTTGGAATTTTGGCATTTTTTTTTTCATTTTTTTAATCTTCATTTTTATTTTCTTTTTCTAGAAGAAAGCAATGTGAAGGGAGAATTACAGGAGGAGTGGAGATTGAAAGTTTGGAAAAAGATTGAATCAGTGATGGCCTACGCGGGGGCGTAATGGAGAGTCTGGAGAATTGCTCGAGGAGCAAAGGAGGAATGGGGAAAGAAACTTGGATTGAACTTGGAGCGAAATTGACCATAATCGGTGGCGGTCTCGGCACGCGACCAAACCAGTGGGAATGTAAGGAAGCAAGAAGAGACGGATGCATGGAAGTGAGGGAAAAGAGGCCGGCCCACAACCTGTCCACAGTGAAACCTTCCTCAAACGGAATATCTGGCTCTCCAGTATCAGTGTAGTCACTCAGCAACTGCCTCTTGTCTGTAATCATAGCAGGTTTTTCAATTAATTCATGAATGAGTGGTGGCCATTCCGGATCTGTCGGCATTGTTGGACTTTTGTGACTTCCCTAGTGATTTGATGATGAGCATCACTATGTTAAATATTGTCATTTTAATCAGATATCTTGAGTAATGTTATGCATTTGAAATTTCCATGATTAACAGGAAAACTGCCATGAGTTAATGCCTTGCATGTCCGTAATGTTCCCTTCATACTCCGTGTTGTCCTTTTGTACGTCGTGTTGTTCCAATTATGTTTGTTGGTTGTCTTCGTATCGTTATTTGTTCCATCGCGTGCTGTACACTGCAGTACCTCGTGCTGCTTTCTGTGCCACTTCGTGTCGTTCCATCTGTGTCACCCCTTTGTCTTCGAGTCTCTTGTTATGGCCAAGTCTATACAGCCTCATCTTTACCTTCGTTTCAAGCCAAAGTCTACACATTGGCTTAGCGTCATGCATCAGTCTTCAAAGTCCATACAATGCACTGTAGCATGTTCGAAGCTAAGTCCATACATTGGTTTAAGCTTCCAAGTCTGTACATTGGCCTTCAAGCTTTCCAAGTCTATTCATTGGCAGCTGAACTTTGAAGTCTATACATTGGTCTTCACTTCAAGTATGTACAACAATTGTCTTGCCAAAGTATATACGTTGTGAACCCTCAAGTCTGTATAGACTTTGCCTTGTTCAAGTCTATACATCGTCCAGTTCTTTGGCAAGTCTATACCTTGTTTCAGTCCATGTTGTTTTCATGTCGTTTTCATCTTCGAGTTGGTTTCAGTCCATGTTGTATTCGTGTCGTCCTCGTCTTCGAGTCGTTCGTACATTTGAGCAACTTAGTACTCGAGTTGTTTTCGTGTGTATTCAAGTCTTTTTAGTAAAGTGTCGTTTCACCTCGTGCCGTTCTCTTTGCTGTTTGTTATGTCGTGTTGTTTTTGTATTCATGTCTTCGTGTTGCTTTTGTATTTGTGTCTTCGTGTTATTCTTGTGTTTATGTCCTCGTGTTGTTTCTTTCTATCTTCGTCCAGGTTCCTTCTGATCGCGTGTTTGTCTATCGTTTCACTCCGTGAGACTTCCTTCTCACCTCGTGTTGTTCTCTTCTGACTTCATGTAGTTTTTCTTTGTAGTGTTAAGCTTTATTATTGTGTATCTCGTGTCGTTCTCTTCGTAGTGTTTGTTTTGTTACAGTGATACTTCATGTCATTCTCTTTGTAGTGTTAGCCTTTTTAGTATGTATCTCGTGTCGTTCTCTTTTTACCTCGTGCTGTTTTCATCTGACCTCGTGTCATTCTCTCCTTGTCTCGTACTGTAATAATTCTGTGTATCTCGTGTCGTTCTCAGTAAAGTGCATCTCGTATTGCTATCACATACCTCATGCAGTTTTAGTTCTTGTGGCCCTCAGTGTTAATGGTTTTTATCTCCTTGCAGGTCCGAGGAAGAACATTCATCGGTGTCTGGGTTGCACGTGATCCGATACTAAAGGAACCAATGCTATAAGGGCACGTGGCAAGAAGGTTCTGGATCGAGCATGGGAAGCACACGCCTTGCATGCACTGTCCTGATCGCTTATAAAAGCATTCCCTCATCATCTACAAAAAGCGAAGCTCTGAGGTTACAGAAAAGAAAGTTGAAGTGAGAGCAGAAGAGAAAGAGTCTCCCTGAGAAACTAGAATGTTCCAGTTGAGAGAGAAGAGAGAGCAGGAGAGTGATCAGAAGATGGGTTTTGACTTACGGATCAAATCCGAAGTCTGCTGCTCAGTTTGAGCTACATTGTTTCCAGTTTCTGAACTTTGGATTCTTTTCTTTCTTGTTTTCGTTTCTTATATGTTTTCCATTCTTGATTGAGAGTTCTATGTGTTACCTCCTGGTGTTCAGGGGAAGAGAGAGACGTGTTCTCTCTGGTTTACTTGCAACAGAGGTTGCAGTAGTGTTCCCTCTCCTAGAAGAGGTGTTCCCTCTGGGATTCAGAGGAAGAGAGACCTTGGTCTCTGGTTCTAGTGACTGTAGATCACTAGTGTTCCCTCCGGTTGGAGGAAGTGGAAATTATTTTCCTGGTTTCTAGGGACTTGACGTCCTTAGGGTTCCCTCCGGGTGTGGAGGAAGAGGGGAGAATGTTCCCCTGGTGAAGCTGTGAATCAGCAGTTGTCCCAGACTGAGTCTGCTTTGCTAGCAGTGCTAGTGGAATCCTCACTTCGATTTGAAGTGAGGGGTGGACGTAGGCAGACTGGAGGTCTGACCGAACCACCTTAAAAACCTCTGAGTACTCGTGTGATTATCTGTGGTGATTGTATGGTGTGCCTTCTATCCACTCGAGCTATTGTCCGCACTGCGTGTTTGTGGGTTCAATTCCGAGTTTGCTTGTTTTAAGTGAACCATTCTTCAGTAAGTTTTTAATCGGTTGAAAATAGTGATCTATTCATCCCCTCCCCTTCTAGATCACTTCATATTTCTTGTATCACTTGGTATCAGAGCGGATAATTCCCAATATGTGGTCCAACGGCCAGGAAACGGATCTGCTGGTCCTCGCAGCTACATTGCTGAAGGGCAGTCAATCACCCGTCCCCCTTTCTTCGATGGTAATAACTATTTTTTCTGGAAGAACAGGATGGAAGTCTTTATCAGGGCCCAAAGCCACAAGCTCTGGAGAGTAATTACAGATGGTCCGTACCAACTTCCACCGAACGAAGACATATGGACAGAGGAACAGGTAAAACTCTCTGCACTGAATTGGACAGCTCTTAGCATCATACAGTGCGCCGTCCACCCTGAAGAGTACTTGAGGATTTCAGCGTGCAAGACTGCAAAGAAAATGTGGGATGAATTGCAGTTAATTTATGAGGGCACATCTCAAGTGAAAGCTACCAAGATCAATATGCTTACAACTCAGTATGAGTTGTTTAAGATGAAGCCAGAGGAGTCGATCACAGAAATGTATGCTAGATTGTCTGTGATCATCAATAGTCTGAGAGGATTTGGAAAGGAGATTCAGCAAGAAGACATTGTCAGGAAGATCCTTAGGTCCCTAACTCCCATCTGGGATACTAAGGTGACCGTCATAGAGGAATCAAGAGATTTATCCACCATGTCAGTAACCCAGCTGATTGGGTCTCTCATGACCCACGAAATGAACTTCAGACAAGGGAATGATGGACATGACAGAAAGGGAAAGAATGTTGCTCTGAAGGTCTCACGACATACTAAGAAGAGCAGCAGCAGCAGCAACAATGGTGGTAGCAGCGAAGACTCTGACGGATTCTCAGACCTGGACAAGAGCGAGCAGGCCATGCTCACCAGGCAATTCAGAAAGTTCTTGAGGACTAAAGGGAAATTCTATAGGAGAAAGAGATTCAATGCTGCAAGGAAGTCTCCTGAACGAGAACTTGAGAAGAACCGGTTTGTTAAGAAGGTTACATGCTACCATTGTCAGAAACCTGGTCACATGAAAAGTGAATGTCCAGAGCTGCAAGCTAAGGCTCCCGGACACCAGAAGAAGATGGTGCACAAGAAGAAGAAAGCCATGCTGTGCACATGGAGCGACGAGGAGGAGGATCCAGAAGCCACCTCGTCCAGTGAAGATGAAGAGGAGACTTGCCTCATGGCCAACCATGAGGAAGAGGTAACGAACTTATTTGAGAATTTTACTTTGGATGATTGGGAGGACGCTTATGGCGACCTGTTAGCTAAATATAATTTTCTAACCAAGGAGCACAGAATGCTTAAACGAAAGTTTCACTCTGTTTCTGAGGAACACTCTATTGCTGTTACGGACAACATGAAAACCAAGGAGATGGCCATTCAGCTAGATCAGGCTAGAAGTGAGATCGAGAAGTTTAGAATGGAAAGAGAAGAAAATCTAGCCAGGATGAATGAGCTGAAGAGTAAAACTGACGAGAGTAAAAAGGAGTTTAGACTGATTGCAGAAAAATATGAGGCGGTTAAAAAAGTTAATCAAGAACTCCTGGACCAATGTAATGAACTTCAGAAGGAGATTGAGGACAAAGGAAAAATACTAGAAAAATTTACAGAGGGGAGAAACAATCTGGATGTCCTTCTGGGGTCGAGGGTAAACTTCAACAGGGAGGGATTAGGATATAATCCCACAAGTAAAAAATCCTTTGAATTCAAAACTGTCACGTTTTGCCCCGCCAAGGGCAAAGAAAAACTGGAAACCCCATCCAGCTCCAAATCTGTCTCACATTGAAGGTTTCGACCAGCAAATCTATTTAATCCACTGGTCAGCAGACTAAGTCAGGAAATCCTGAGACTAGAACTGTTCCTATGCAGTAGGTGTGGAACAAGGGTTTTCACACGACCATTCCTATTGATGTCACTAGAAAGGTGAACAGTTTCGCTAAGAAAATTCAGCATGATAGTTATCAAGGAAAGCATGCGAACATGCATCACCTTCAGCACAATTTTCATTTGAATAAAAATGGCTACATGAATTATGCTCAGCACACACGTGTTTCCTCTAAGAGGCCAAACAACAATTTCTCTGCTCGGAAACAGCATAATTTTAATAGGAATAGGCTCATTCAACACCCACTGAGAAATGCCAAGAAGGAAGAATCAATCTACATGAAATCTCTGAAAAGAACAGTAAAACAAATGTGGGTTCCTAAGTGTGATTTGGATAAATTGAAAACTGTCTTTGGACCCAATTTGAATTGGGTCCCACATTACTTTGTCTGAACTTTCGCAGGTTAGCCTGGCAGCCGAGCATAACAAGTGGTATCTTGACAGCGGCTGTAGCAGGCACATGACAGGAGACCGGTCCAAATTTAGCAAACTGAAAATGAAGTTTGGGGGCCTGGTCAAATTCGGTGGAAATAACAGAGGAAGAATAATTGGAATTGGTACAGTTGGTAAGTCCTCTACTAACTCCATTGAAGATGTGTATCTTGTAGAAGGACTTCAGCACAACTTGATAAGTATAAGTCAACTCTGCGACAAAGGACACAAGGTACTCTTTGACCACAATTCCTGTACTGTTTTTGAGCTGAATTCTGATAACGTCATGTTCAAAGGTCATAAAGTAAACAATGTATACATCGTAGACCTGGATGATAATCCTGAAACTCACTTGTGTATGTCAGCTAATTCTGAACAGGTTGCGTTTGACTGGCATAGGCGTCTAGGCCATGCTAGCTTGTCTACAATGAATAAACTGTCTAAACATAACCTAGTTAGAGGTTTGCCCCGAATAAGATTTCAGTTAGGGTCCAAGCTATGTGATGCTTGTGCACTAGGTAAACAGACTCGTGCAGTTTTTAAGTTGAGAACTGAGAATCTTTCATCTAAACCGCTGCAGCACTTGCACATGGATCTCTTTGGTCCTACCCGCATACAAAGTTTGTCAGGTAAGAGATATGGATTAGTCATAGTTGATGACTTCACAAGATTTTCTTGGTTGTTTTGTTTAGCAAATAAAAATGATGCCTTTGTTCACTTTGAAGAACTTTTCAATAAAATCAAATTGCAAGGTGAACATAACATCATTACAATTCAGTCTGACCATGGAGGAGAGTTTGAGAACTCTTCATTTTCTGAATTTTGCTCAAGAGAGGGAGTGACTCACAAATTCTCTTCTCCCAGGACACCGGAGCAGAACGGAATTGTTGAGAGAAGAAACAGGTCAATAATTGAAATGGCCAGGAGTATGCTGATTGAGAGTGGACTTCCAAGGAGATTTTGGGCTGAAGCTGCGAATACTGCATGCTACATTCTAAACCGAGCCTTGGTAAGACCTACTCATAGGAAAACTCTGTATGAACTTCTCAAGGGTAAGCAGCCAAACATTTCTTACTTTAAAGTTTTTGGCTCCAAATGTTTTATCCACAATAATGGTAAGAATGGTTTGGACAAATTTGAAGCTAGGAGCTCTCCTGGAATTTTTCTCGGATATTCAGAAACCTCAAGGGCTTACAGAGTTTTCAATAAAGCTGAACAAACTGTTGAAGAAACACCGCATGTAGTGTTTGATGAAAATGATTTATCTAACAAAGTGATGGATGATGACAGGGAGCCATCTAATGAGGAGATTTCTTGGAGAGAATTGAAGAAGAAGAAATGCAGCCAGCTGCTCAACCAGAAAACTCACAGCAAGAAGGAGCAGCTGAGGTAGGTGAACCCTCAGGTGAGATAATATTTCACAAAGACCACCCTAGTGAAAATGTCATAGGCAATTTGCATGATCCTCCTAGGACTAGGTCTCATTTTAGAATTGTCCAAGAACAGGACTTAGCTGCATTGGTATCTCAGGTGGAACCCAAATCTGTGGAAGAAGCCTTAAAACATGATTCTTGGGTATCCGCCATGTGTGAGGAATTAAATCAATTTGAGAAAAATATTGTATGGGAACTAGTTCCCAGACCTGATAACACTCATGTCATTGGCACTAAATGGATTTTCAAGAATAAAGTTGATGAGAATGGAGCTATTTCTAGAAACAAAGCAAGACTTGTAGCTCAAGGCTACAGTCAGGAATTTGGTGTGGATTTTGATGAATCCTATGCCCCAGTGGCTAGGATGGAAGCTATACGAATTCTGCTTGCATTTGCATGCTCTAGGAACATTCGGCTGCAGCAGATGGATGTCAAAAGCGCATTCTTAAATGGGGTATTGAAGGAAGAGGTATATGTTGAACAACCTCCAGGTTTTAATTTCTCTGTTCAGCCTAACATGGTTTTTAGGTTGAATAAAGCCCTCTATGGATTGAAGCAGGCTCCCCGAGCCTGGTATGAGAGACTTTCTGAATTCCTCTTGAGCAAGGGCTACACTCGAGGTAAGGTTGACCAAACCCTCTTCACCAAAAATCTCGGAAAGGATTTAATAGTGGTCCAGGTATATGTTGATGATATCATCTTCGGATCTAACAATTCAACATTGTGTAAAGAATTTTCTGAATCTATGTCTCATGAATTTGAAATGAGTTTAGTTGGCGAACTAAAGTATTTTCTTGGGCTGCAGGTCAAACAGATGGAGGATGGTTGTTTCATAAATCAAACCAAGTATACTCTGGAGATGCTGAAAAGGTTTGGAATGACCAACCTCAAGACTATCTCAACACCCATGGGCACCAACTCCTCACTAGATTCAGACGAAAAAGGTAAAGAGGTGGATGCTAAATTATATAGAGGTATGATCGGTTCACTCCTCTACTTAACAGCATCTAGGCCTGACATTCAATTTAGTGTAGGGATGTGTGCCAGATACCAGTCTAGGCCTACTGAATTACATTTGGCAGCAGTAAAAAGAATCTTTAGATACTTATCTGCTACCCATGATCTAGGTCTTTGGTATCCTGCATCATGTAGTTTAGATCTCATTGCATATACAGATGCAGATTATGCAGGATGTAAATTGGACAGGAAAAGTACTAGTGGTCACTGTGAATTTTTATGAGGGTCCCTAGTCTCTTGGGGATCCAAGAAGGAACACTTTGTGGCTCTTTCTACTGCTGAAGCTGAGTATGTGGCAGCAGGGAGCTGTGGCACACAGGTTATATGGATAAAACACCAGCTTCTGGATTACTTAGTTGAGCTAGGTTGCACTTCCATCTTTTGTGACAATACTAGTGCAATAAACATTGCAAAGAATCCTGTACTTCATTCTCGAACTAAACACATCGAAATCAGGCATCATTTTATTCGTGATGAAGTAGCTAGGAAGACCTTTGAATTGATCCATGTTGGCACTAACTCACAAATTGCAGATATTTTCACTAAGCCACTGGATACTGAAAAATTTAGCACATTGCGCAGAGAATTAGGTATTTACAGAATTTCATGATTGAATAATTGATCTCTAAATAATCTGTCATGTGCTCTTATGCTTATCTTTTCTCATTTTCTGTTGCTGAAAATAACCTCATTATGGGTGTTTGCTGATTCACTCGTACTGATTGATACCACTTTGTTTTCTTTGAGGTGTTTTGAGGGTTGTCTTGGTTAAGTCTGAGTTGGAGTCAAGGTCTCAGGGGGAGCTAGATTAATAATTGGTGTCATGCTCTTTTGGCCAAATCTGAACATACTTTGAACGGACTTTTGCTGACCTTATAAGAGAATCAGTTTGAGTAGGTGGATAAAAGAAATTTTTGAATGTTTTATCCGTTAAGACTGTTCATCTAATTTCTTGTTGGAATTTCAGCTGTTAGTCCCACTGAGATCAAAATCTGAATTCAAGACTATCTTCCTACACTGTAACTGACTTCTGATCTAGCCAGTACAGCATACCTGCTTAGTCTAGTTAAGTCCGAATTGAGGTATATAGTGCTTTTGTCTGAAAAACTTTGGAGCTGGTGTATTGTTCTCAAACTGAATCAAGACTAATTTACAAGGTTTCAAGTGCAGTTTAATGAAAAATTCATGAAAGAAGTTTTAACAACCTTGTTAACTGTTCATTGAGAAACTGGGACTTTCATCAATGAAGTGAAAGTATCCCATGTCATGAGATGGCAGTATAAATCAGCTTAATTAGCTGTCTTGATCATACAGAGCAATGGTACATATCTGGTTAGTAACTGGGGTGTCTGGCCTCTGGTAAAGGTGTCACCTTAATGTCAACACCAGTTAGAATACTATCTCTGTCCTCTTGTCAGAAGGGGTAATGTGGTCTTGCCACCAAGTAACTGGGGATTCCTGCCTCTAAACAAGGTGTCTCCCTAATGTCAAAGGTGTACTTGACAGATTTATCTTTGATCTTGACCATCTTGAAAATTTTTCTCCCTCTTGGTATCCAGATTCTGTTCACTTGGCATTTAGGTCTTGGTTTGTTTGTTTTCAATACCACAGGTCTTTGTTTTTCCTGACTTCCTTGCTTTATACTCTCTGAGTAAAGACTTACTCTGACCATACTGGTATCTTGTACCTTACTTGCTTAGAATCTGGTTCTGTGTATGGAGCAAATCTTCATTCACCATTTTGCATGCAGTCTGACTAACTGATCCTCAAAATCCTCACATAAAATTAATGGCTTTCTTAATTGCTTAAACATCTCCATAACTCTCCTTTATCAGCCATACTCTCTATTGTTTTCTCTCCACTGTCAGCAATTTTCTTTTCGTGATATCTTCAGACCTGCCCCTAGTTTTTGATGATGTCAAAGGGGGAGAGTGTCTTGCTAGTGTCTTGCTTGTGCTTTTGTGCTTTGCTGAGGGGGAGCGAAAGATAAGTGCCCTGAGTTATCTAGTCAGAGGAAAGTAGATGTTGTGTTCAGGGGGAGCTCTTGGGAGTCGTCAGAAGAGGCGAGTGTGTTGTGTGTCTGCATTGCTTATTTTCACAGCTTATCTTCATGCACTTCATCTCTGTTATTTAATATAGTGTTGCCATCATCAAAAAGGGGGAGATTGTTGGACTTTTGTGACTTCCCTAGTGTTTTGATGATGAGCATCACTATGTTAAATATTGTCATTTTAATCAGATATCTTGAGTAATGTTATGCATTTGAAATTTCCATGATTAACAGGAAAACTGCCATGAGTTAATACCTTGCATGTCCGTAATGTTCCCTTCATACTCCGTGTTGTCCTTTTGTACGTCGTGTTGTTCCAATTATGTTTGTTGGTTGTCTTCGTGTCGTTATTTGTTCCATCGCGTGCTGTACACTGCAGTACCTCGTGCTGCTTTCTGTGCCACTCGTGTCGTTCCATCTGTGTCACCCCTTTGTCTTCGAGTCTCTTGTTCTGGCCAAGTCTATACAGCCTCATCTTTACCTTCGTTTCAAGCCAAAGTCTACACATTGGCTTAGCGTCATGCATCAGTCTTCAAAGTCCATACAATGCACTGTAGCATGTTCGAAGCTAAGTCCATACATTGGTTTAAGCTTCCAAGTCTGTACATTGGCCTTCAAGCTTTCCAAGTCTATTCATTGGCAGCTGAACTTTGAAGTCTATACATTGGTCTTCACTTCAAGTATGTACAGCCATTGTCTTGCCAAAGTATATACGTTGTGAACCCTCAAGTCTGTACAGACTTTGCCTTGTTCAAGTCTATACATCGTCCAGTTCTTTGGCAAGTCTATACCTTGTTTCAGTCCATGTTGTTTTCGTGTCGTTTTCATCTTCGAGTTGGTTTCAGTCCATGTTGTTTTTGTGTCGGCCTCGTCTTCGAGTCGTTCGTACATTCGAGCAACTTAGTACTCGAGTTGTTTTCGTGTGTATTCAAGTCTTTTTAGTAAAGTGTCGTTTCACCTCGTGCCGTTCTCTTTGTTGTTTGTTATGTCGTGTTGTTTTTGTATTCATGTCTTCGTGTTACTTTTGTATTCGTGTCTTCGTGTTATTCTTGTGTTTATGTCCTCGTGTTGTTTCTTTCTATCTTCGTCCAGGTTCCTTCTGATCGCGTGTTTATCTACCGTTTCACTCCGTGAGACTTCCTTCTCACCTCGTGCTGTTCTCTTCTGACTTCATGTCGTTTTTCTTTGTAGTGTTAAGCTTTATTATTGTGTATCTCGTGTCGTTCTCTTCGTAGTGTTTGTTTTGTTATAGTGATACTTCATGTCATTCTCTTTGTAGTGTTAGCCTTTTTAGTATGTATCTCGTGTCGTTCTCTTTTTACCTCGTGCTATTTTCATCTGACCTCGTGTCATTCTCTCCTTGTCTCGTACTGTAATAATCTTGTGTATCTCGTGTCGTTCTCAGTAAAGTGCATCTCGTATTGCTATCACATACCTCATGCAGTTTTAGTTCTTGTGGCCCTCAGTGTTAATGGTTTTTATCTCCTTGCAGGTCCGAGGAAGAACATTCACCGGTGTCTGGGCTGCACGTGATCCGATACTAAAGGAACCAATGCTATAAGGGCACGTGGCAAGAAGGTTCTGGATCGAGCGCGGGAAGCACACGCCTTGCATGCACCGTCCTGATCGCTTATAAAAGCATTCCCTCATCATCTACAAAAAGCGGAGCTCTGAGGTTACAGAAAAGAAAGTTGAAGTGAGAGCAGAAGAGAAAGAGCCTCCCTGAGAAACTAGAGTGTTCCAGTTGAGAGAGAAGAGAGAGCAGGAGAGTGATCAGAAGATGGGTTTTGACTTACGGATCAAATCCGAAGTCTGCTGCTCAGTTTGAGCTACATTGTTTCCAGTTTCTGAACTTTGGATTCTTTTCTTTCTTGTTTTCGTTTCTTATATGTTTTCCATTCTTGATTGAGAGTTCTCTGTGTTACCTCCTGGTGTTCAGGGGAAGAGAGAGACGTGTTCTCTCTGGTTTACTTGCAACAGAGGTTGCAGTAGTGTTCCCTCTCGTAGAAGAGGTGTTCCCTCTGGGATTCAGAGGAAGAGAGACCTTGGTCTCTGGTTCTAGTGACTGTAGATCACTAGTGTTCCCTCCGGTTGGAGGAAGAGGAAATTGTTTTCCTAGTTTCTAGGGACTTGACGTCCTTAGGGTTCCCTCCGGGTGTGGAGGAAGAGGGGAGAATGTTCCCCTGGTGAAGCTTTGAATCAGCAGTTGTCGCAGACTGAGTCTGCTTTGCTAGCAGTGCTAGTGGAATCCTCACTTCGATTTGAAGTGAGGGGTGGACGTAGGCAGACTGGAGGTCTGACCGAACCATCTTAAAAACCTCTGAGTACTCGTGTGATTATCTGTGGTGATTGTGTGGTGTGCCTTCTATCCACTCGAGCTATTGTCCGCACTACGTGTTTGTGGGTTCAATTCCGAGTTTGCTTGTTTTAAGTGAACCATTCTTCAGTAAGTTTTTAATCGGTTGAAAACAGTGATCTATTCATCCCCTCCCCTTCTAGATCACTTCATATTTCTTGTATCAGGCATAAAGAGGCGGCTCAAGGAAATAGTGATATCTTGCATATCGAACCACCTGTACCAGTTACATTCTGGATCATCCATTTTCCTTCTCTTGTCAGGCCTTAAGGATTCCAGGGCTTTATATGTGGCCAGCGGGGCAATATGATGAGCAAACTGTCTAGCATGAACATCCTGACAGTCTAGTATGGAAGTGATTATTGTAGTCTGTTCACTATTCTGAAAGCCACCCGTGACAAAATGTGTCTGCAACGTCCAGGTAAGCGGCTGGCGATCTGTCTTCAATGTAGATGTCATAACTGCACACGGTTCATCTTCATTTTTGCCTGGCCCTTTGTAGCCCAAACCCCCTCTTGCAATCAATTTCTGAGGCTTTACAGGCCTAATCCTGCCTTGACAATTGGCACCCAGACCTTTGCCATTTTGATACCCCATTTTTATTAAAATGTTCCAGCCATGGGTGTTCATCACCGTTTTCTTCTTCTTCCCCTTGGAAGGCAGGGGTGTCATAGCAACTGTTGTGATAGTCTCGGATGGCGTCGACTGTGGGCGAGGGACGTCCAATATAGATAACAATGGCTTATTGGCAGGCCAAATAGAAGAAACTGATGAAGCCACATGAATATCCTCCTCTGGCAGAATCGGCATACTGGTAACCTTGACAATGCGGCCCTTGTGTGGAAACTTGAGACATTGATGATTTGTGGAGGGCACTGCATCAAGCTGCTGGATGTAGGGACGGCAAAGAATGCCATTAAATGTTGGATCCATGTCCAAAATATGAAAATCAGCTGTGATTGTTGCTGGACCCAAACTTACTTTTAAAGTAATCATGCCTAGAGGAGGCTTCTTCGTGTTATCATATGCAGTGACTGTTATGGTGGATGGCCGAATCAGATCCTCGGGAATGCCGCACATCTTCAAAGTGCTCGGCGGCAAGACATTGATGGATGCCCCAATGTCCACCAAACACTGTTGTACAGCCACCTTATTGATATCAACTGTGATGCATAGAGCATATTTTCTTGTTGAGATCGGTGCCAGCTCATGCTCATAAAAAGTGATTGCTGGTTGACTGCCAGTAGGTGTTAAGACTGCGGTTATCTGCTCGACCGGAATGTCCTCATTGACCATGACTTTCTGCAGATATTCCTTTAGAGCCATCTGATGAGTGGTCGACCTCTTGATCAGTTCTAGAATTGATATTCTTACCGGAGTCCGGTCCAAATGCTTTAACAAGTCGTATTCTGTGCCTGGTATGGACTCATGTTCTTGTTCCTGTTCTTGCGGCCCCTGCGCGGGCTCTAACCCTCTCTGTGGAAAAATGCAGTGGAATATCCGTCCACTGCGGAGCGGCGCCACGCCATGACGTGCCTCTGTCGGGGCAAGTGTGGGAGGAGGGTTAGAAGAAGAAGAGGGTGTGTTAGTGTTGATAAGCGGTGGAGGAGTGTTTGAAGAAGGATCCCCCACAGGGGGTGTTGATGAAGAGTTCAATAAAGATGCCCCCGTTGGAGGTGTAGGAGTAGAAAGGGATACCCGAATGCGGGGGGAATTGGTGGGTGGAACGAGGAGAGATCTGGGCATAAAAGGTGGGGGAGCCGATGGTGGAGGGATCCTTGCCGGTGGAGGAGTAGTGATGGCGGGTGCAATGTGCGTTGGCGACGGGCGGTTAAGGAGTGGCCTAGAGGGCAGTGGTGAAGGGTTGGTGGTGGATGGGGTTTGTTGTGGTGTAGGCTGTGGAGGTGGTAAGCGGGTAAGAAGGGGGCGAACTGGCAAGGTTGGAGAATAGGTGGGGGTAGGTGGATTAACGGGGCGCGGAAGGGATCGGCTCAATTGGGGGGTAGAAGAAGAAGAAAGGGCGCGCAAGAGGCGCGGAGGTTGATTTTGATTGTGATTACATGCCCCGACAGAGGCGTTTTCTTCATGCCATCCCTGCCCTCTCTCCACCTTAGGGAGAGACGTGACAAGGTTTACGTGCTGGTTTGGCGGGTGCTCCGGCAGTGGATTATGGACAATCCCCATATCCTGCTGAGGCGCTGGAGCTTGTTGTTGCTGCTGTGGAGCTGGTTGCTGTGGTTGCTGAGCTTGTTGCTGCCGATGAGGCCTTCTTTCTTTCATGGTGGCAATAAACTACCTCATCTCATCCCAGTTGATGCCGCCCTGGTCATTTAGATCATAAATATAATCTCTGAAGTGGAAGCAACGATCAAGGTTGTGACCAGGTGCGCGATGGAAAGCGCAGTAACGGGATGTGTCAACATTCGCGGGCCACGCTGTTCTTTCCCTTGGTAACATGAGCAAGTTGGCGGCCATTAAGGCGTTGAAAATATCCGGGAGACTTTCTGGCAGTGGAGGGTAGTGGGCTCTCTTGGGGCCAAGTGGTGGTCTCCGTTGTTATTGTTGGCCATAGTTGGTAGGTGGTGGTACCTGGTGGTACTGTTGCGGAGCTGGAGGGTCAGCGCGGGGCGCTTGGTTTTGCGGTGGAGCAAAGGAATGTTTGGGTGCGAATTGGGGTTGTGGAGTGGAGTTGAAATGGAGGTTTTGTGGTGGAGGTGGGTTTGGTCGTGGGTTAGATTGATGGTGGGGGTGGCCAACTACGCCAACCTGCTCGTTTGCAATTGTGCCCTCAGTCGTGGGCCCGCTGTTGTTGACATTTGTGGTTTTCTTAAATAGCCGTGGCTTCGGCTCAAACATGCCCATAATGGGTGAATCCTTCATCTGTGTCTGAATATAACGAGCTCTTTCATAGAGCTCCTCCATGGTTGTTAATCGGTTCATGGCCAAGATATGCCGGAACTGAGGAGTTGCATTGGAAATTATCATCTTAACTTGTTCTTGTTCTGCCAAAGTGTCTTTCAACTTCTCGGCCATTGAACGCCACCTATCAGCAAATATGATGAAGTCATCCTCGGGCTTCATTTTTTCTGCAACCAGATCTGTGACTAAGAGGGAGGGCCCGACCCGATCCCTATACTTCTGCAGGAACTTCTTCTGAACAATATCAAAGTCGTTGGCATAAGCAGGATCCAACGAATAGAACCATCCAAGGGCTGGCCCCTCTAGAGATCTCCTGAATAAATAGGCCAAAGAGGCCTTGTTGTCTTGGCAGAAGGAGGTCTCGTACATAAAATCCTTCAAATGAATGAAAGGATTACCAGTCCCATTATATCGCCGAAAATTCGGCATCTCAGATGGAGGTAAGTGAAAGACTGGTAGTGTGGGGAGGGAGATCTCCGGTGCATTCTTGGCCGTAGTGACCTTCTTCAGTTGCTCTTCCATGCTGGCCAACTTCTGGAGCAGTAGAACATTGGTGTCGGCCTCGACTGGGGCCGGATTTTGAATGAAAGAATGCGGTATAGGCGTCCGTAGAATTCGGGGAGGTTGGGGAAATTGAGGCCTAACCGCTGAGTAGCTTGCCTGTTGGGCCGGCATGGCCGCACCAGGCGTTGGTGGACGAGAGGGGGGTTTGTGCAAGACCGCCTGGTCATTAGTGTGGTGATGGCCACTCTCGGCCAGAGGGGGATTAGAGGATGAAGAAGGAACAGACTTCCCTTTCAAAGCGGCCTGAATTGCCTGCCGCTGGGAATCATCTAACTAAGATAGAGCATTAATCAAATCCGTGACATTGAAGGATGGGGAAGGGTTCCCCGAAGTGTTGGAGGGTAAAGTCTGAGAAGAGGGCGCAACCTCTTGAGGAGTGGTATCAACCACATGAACCTGAGGGTAATGAGACTGAGGAGGAGGGTAATTTCCCTCATGATAAAAGGAATCTTGGAGGGGGATTTCATATTGACCAAAAACATTCTCATCCTCATCATCATAAGAATACCCGTAGCCTGCCATGTTGATGATTTTACCTGAACGGAGTTTCATGTTTAAGAAGAGAGAAAGCTTTATAAAAGGGGTTATGACACAAAAGCACTCAATCCAAGCAAACTTTAATCAAATCAACCCAACCAAATTTATGCAATCAAGTTGAGATGAACGTAAAATTTTAGCGTTATGCTTGAGATTAAAGTGGATTAATTTGCAGAATAATTCACTCCCTTTGCAAAGTGAGACCTAGTTTGGATCCAAGTGTGACTTCCCGGTCAACTAGGTTCTTTCTCTCTCTTCACCAACGATGGGTTCTCTATACTCCGGGTACTTCAAGGGTACAACCAGCCCGGCGTCAGTGAGGGAATCCACGGGTGCGGGGACTTACGGAGGTCTTGGAAAAGGGATTTCCGGTCTAAAGAGACGGAATGCTCAATGGAGGGTTGTCCCGATTCCAAGAGAGGTGTGTGGAATCCTAGTGTAGAGAGAGGGGTCTCTCAACCAAATGTCACAAGATGCAAGCCAAGATATGCAGATCACACCAATATAGCCAAATAATCAATATAAGAATCAATGCAGCATGATTAAGCAAAGATAACAGGGTTCTGTAAAATCACAGGAAAGAGACGACCTAGCCACGGTCGCTATCAACAAAAGGACGACAGTGAGACTGTCGTGAATCCCTGGGGATCCCACAGGCAATAGAGAAAATGTGCCTTTGTGTGAGGCGCTATATGTGAAAAGGACGCCTTCGGAAAAGGGCATCAAATCTGGAAACGCGCCTTGATGTGAAGCGCTAAGCAATAAAGAGACGCCCTGGGGTAGGGCGTGAATCCACAAACAGCATAATAAAAGCAGGGGATATGATGAAGCACACCTTATTAGAAGACGTTAAACATAAATCAGACGCCCTGGAAGAAGGTGTTAAATTAAAACGCGCCTCTGAGTGAGGCGTTAATTCAGATCACAAACTGGCTGATCCCGGGAGTGTGCAGTGTGCACGGTGGAGGGTGCCCGTGGGGCACAAAAGGAGGGGTACCGTGGGTACCGAGGGGAAAGGGCACACGTGGGTGCCGAAGGGGAAAGGGCACACGTGGGTGCCAATAGGAAAGGGCACACGTGGGTGCCAATAGGGGAAAGGGCACGCGTGGGTGCCGATAGGAGATGGTAATCAAAAGAAAAATAGTGGAGGTCCCACCGTGATCGCCAATTTGTAGATCGTGATAAATCCACACATGTGGAACAAACCACTCATATGAGATATATATATATAAATGATGGGGAGATGATAACAAAGACAAAAGAAAGCACATGGTGCTATAAAGGAGAGTGATCGCCAGAGGGGTTACCTCAATAATAAAAATAGATGATCGCGAATACCTGGTGATAAGTGGGATGCGGGATGGATTGTGAATTCCTTCCTCCTCCTTCTATCGGCCGGCCGATGAAGGGGGTTCTCCTTATTGATTACCCTTACAAAAAAAAGAACAAACAAATAGAAAAGATGGATCAGCAGAGAGTGAATGTAGTATCAATCCCAAATAGATGATACGATGATGAAAGAAAAACACAACATGCGCACCTCTTTTTTTTTGATTTTTAAAACCCCTACAGAGTTGGGGAAAGAAGAAATATGATACTAATGCAAGAAAAGAAAACAGTGGATGATGACCGATGGAAAAGCATAAATAGATAAGCAAAAGACCCCTGCTGTCCCCGACGATAGTAGAGGGGAACCGGGGTTGATGCTGCTGTGGAAGAAGAGGAAGCAGAGAGCTCTAGAGGATCGCACAGGAAGAAGATGAAGAGAGCCTCCGTAAATTCTGTAAGTATCTATATGTAAAACCTCTGACCTCGGTAACCTCTGATCTCGGTAACCTCTGATCTCGTAACCTCTGTCAAGATCGACCAGAGCATGCTTATATAGGTTTTAGAACAAGATAACCACAGATTCGGAAGGATAAGAACGGGCAATGGTTAACAATGGCAAGGACTCCAGTTCCCTGATCGAGCAAGGTGACCAAAGAAGGCAGTGAACTATTCAGGAAAACAGGACACCGAAACATAAAACGCGACCTTCAGAAGGGCGTCAAATTTGAATTGACGACCTACCTTAAGTCGTTACTCCATAACACGACCTGGTCAAGGGCGTCACTTCTTGGATTTAAATTTGGAAATAAAACTTTCTTTATTTGAAAATTATGAGAAAATGCCTGAGATAAAGGCGTTTCTTGAAAACACGCCCTGAAAAAGGACGCCAATCAGTAATTGGAATTTATTTTGAAACCGGATAATACTAGGAATTGACGCCCTGACATTTGGCCGTCCTTTCTTTAGAACACGCCCTAGATAAGGTCGCTTTTAAAATAACGCCCCTCTTCAGGTCGCGAATCACAAAAATGCAAGAACAAACCAAAAACCCACAAAATAGAAAAAACTTCATATTATGAAAGTATTGAAGTTCACTTTGGGGCGTTAACATAGTGACATGAGATTTGATCAACATAGCATCAATTTTGGCGTGTCTACACTCGGCCTTCGCTCAACAGTGCGACCGATGCCAGCAGTTCGACCACTTGGTCCATCAGCCGGTTACAGAACTCGTCACCCTCACCGAGCCTTATCCCTTCGCTCGGTGGGGGATCGACATTCTCGGGCCATTCCCTACGGCTCAGTCCCAGAAAAAGTTCATTATCGTCACCATCGACTACTTCACTAAATGGATCGAGACCGAAGCCACTGCAAGGATCACCGAGACAGTCGTCTGGAGTTTCGTCTGGAAATCGATCATTTGTCGCTTCGGCATCCCCCGAGTGATAGTGAGCGATAATGATCGGCAATTCGATTCTCGATATTTTTGAGACAGATGCGCCGACCTAAACATCTGCAACCACTTCACTTCGGTTGCCCACCCTCAGTCCAACGGGCTGGTCGGAAATGCCAATAAGACTATCTTGAAAGGCATAAAGACCAGACTCGGCAAAGCCAAGGGTAGTTGGCTGGAGAAATTGCCTAGCGTACTGTGGTCGCACCGAACGACTCCCAGGACGGCAACCGGTGAAAGTCCTTTTCAGTTGGTGTACGGCACTGAGGCCATCATTCCATTAGAGATCGCCAACCCGTCTCTCCGAGTCATCCGCTACTCGCTTGAGGAAAACTACCAAAAGTTACTCGAGAACCTCGACCTAGCCGATGAACTCCGGGATATTACCAGCATCCGAGCGACGGAATACCAGCGACGCCTCACTCGATACTACAACGCCAGAGTCCGAAGCAGACACTTCCAACCGGGAGACTTCATCCTTAGGAAAGCCAAAGCCCCTCGACCACTAGAGGCGGCGGGCAAGCTGTCCCCTAACTGGGAAGGCCCCTACCGAGTGGTGGAGATGCTCGGGAAAGGTGCGTATAGGCTAGTAACAATGGAAGGGGAACCCATTCCTCGGACATGGTACGCAGCCGCACTACGCAAATTCCGTTTTTGAAATTGTACAGCAAGATGGACAAAATAAATTCCTTTTCTTTTCATTCAAAACTATTGATACATCATAAAGGCAAAGGCCATTACATTGCATGACAAAAAGCAAGAAAATCCATCTAACACCGCTGCAAGGGGTCATCGCTCAGTTGACTCGATCTCGATCTCCTCGCGTCCAGCCACTGACTCTGACTCGCGTAGAAACTGGCTCGGACAAGAGGGGGCCGATCCAGTTGGCTCAGATGACCCCTGACAAAAGTGACAGAGGGACTGCAGAGAAGGTAACCACCTTCTAAGGTTGGGGAAGGCCACCTTCCAAGTTGATAGAGGCCAGGGAGAAGGAGCGCTGTGAAGACCTCCTCTTTCCCAACCTACCAACTCCTTGGAAGGGAACAGAGAGCAAGCAGCCTCCGAAGAGTAAAAGAAATGAAGAGCAGAAGAGGGAAAAAGAGGCTGCAGACGGAGGAAGGCTCCGGTGAGGAGGGAACTTGGTGCGCCTCCCCCCCATGCAGAGGGGGAGTGGCGGCAGGCATCCCTAATACCCCCATCCGTCCTCTGCCTCGGCGCCCGCCCGGAAGCCACGCCAGAACTGAGAAAGGGCAAGAGCCGTGTCCTCACACATCGGAGCCCTCTCCAGATCCGCGCGGCGACCGTCGGACCCGTCTCAAACCCGCGCGGCGACCGTGGGACTCGTCCAACAAGCCAGGACAGCAAGAGCTCTCTGCTCCCCGTCGTCAGCGGCGTCACCCTCCGAAGGATCCTCCATGCTCCGAATGCAACGGCACAACGCAAAGTGAAGAAGAAGGAGTGAGGAAAGACCGTTAGAGAAAATCCCCAGTGGTAAAGAGGAAAGGGCGCCCTTCGGTCCTTCTTATAGGCCAAAGGAGGCTACACGCCTTAAATGACTCCCCCCTCGAAAACACACCAAAGGATTTCTCCCCTGAACGGTCACCCCCAACTCCTCGTTTCCCGCCCCAGCGGGATTCACGTAGAGGCATGGCATTCAAAGCGTGAGGGAACGGAAAGACGCCCCGTCAGAAGCCTACCAAATCAGCATGCGAAAACCACGCATGACATATCGACACTCTCCAACTACTTCAGATACGCCAACCAAATCACGGCAAGGATGGCGATCAAACAAGTAAGTCATTCATTATCTCATAAAGAGGAAAGTCTCTAAAGGAGGAAAAAGAGACAAACAAGAGACAGGGGCAAAATAAGGCAAAATACATCAGGCCTCGGGCCCACTTTGAAGCTCGGGAGCAACGGAAGTGGGCGCTTCACCCCCAGCTCCCTCGGTGACGGCCGACCCTGGCACTGACCTCGCCTGTGCGAGAACTATCTCGGTCGCGAGCCCTCCCGAGACGTCTGGAGTTGGTGACCCCGCCGGAGGAGACCCCTCTAGATCTTCCCCACCCGACGTAGAGGAGCTAGAAGCCGACTCATCCGAGTCATAGCTCTGGCCCAAAGGGAACTCGATCCCGGAGTCTTGCTCGTCGGCATAGTCCACCACCCGACGATAACCCTGCTTAAACCCCTTTCGGGCGCCTCGGCGAAGCGCTACCTCGTAATATGATAGGGCGGCTCTCTCCAGGTTGGCTGAGTAGGCGTCTGAGCTCCTATACCGCTCCATCGCCTCCGCCTCGATCTGCTCTGTCCTTCCAACGAGCTCGACCCAAGCCCGCTCCGCCTCGACCGCATGCTCCTCTGCCCCTGCCAGGCATTCCTCTGCCTCGACCCTCCCTCGCTCGGCTTCGCTCGACCGCCTCTCCGCCCGGGCTCGGTCCGCCTCAGCCACGGAACGAAGGCGCTCTGCTACCTCCGCCCAGTCCAGTAGCTCGGCACGTTCGAGCTCCCAGCGACCGTCCAGCTCGAGGTGATGCAGACGCTCCTCTTCCAAGAGTTTGCCCTTCCTCTCGAGCGAGTCTCGGGCCTTAGCCAACTGCTCAGTCAGTGCCTTGATTTCTAGCCGGCTCGCCCGTGCCAAATCCCTGATCACGGAGAACTCCCGTCGAAGCCCCTCATGCTCCTCGCTGAGGCGGGCCAGTTTCCTCTCGCACCCCCCGAGGGCCCAGGCGAGACTCGACCGCTCCGCCTCCGTCCGGGCGTACGTCTCCGCCATCAAGGCCGCCGACCGAGCCATGACTAGGCCGCCCTCCATGAGGACGTCGAGGACTCCGGAGAGGGAGTGGCGCTTGTCTCCCCCCCCTCGTCCTTGCGGCAACCTCTCGGCAAACCTGATACAGATCGCCCAAAACACCGAGCCTTTTCAAGGCCTCCGGCAAGGAGATCCGCTCCCCACCGGACGCCCCGCCAGGAGGTTCGGCTCGAGCAACGGGGCCGACCGCCCCGCGCGCCGCGGTCGGTTGGGGTTGCGACGCCTCCCCGGGCGAACCCCCAACCTCAACCAACGCCACGGGATCGACCGCACCGGGAACTTCGAGCACTTGGGGCTGCGACGCCCTCGCAGGCGAACCCCCAACCCTATCTGTCTCAGCCCGCACCTCGCCGCCCGAGACATCGCCGACCTTGACCGGTCCCCCTGTCTCGACGTCGGCTACTTCAGCACTGGCCCCCTCCATCCCCGAGGAGGGGAGAACCGACCCATCTCCGCTCTCTGAGGGGCCCCTAGTCTCCTCGGCCCCCTCTCGCCTGGTAGGTGGGGGAGCTGGCCCGGAAGGGTCGGCCCCATCTTGTCCCCGAGAGGGGAGCGCCGCCGAGCCAGAGTCGCCCCCGGCAGCAGTAGGAAGGCCAGCCTTCTTGGCCCATTTTTTGGCCTTCGCGGCTTCCCGCAATTTTTCATCCATGGGATCCTTGCGCTTTGCCCCGCTTGGCCGCGAAGATCCCTCGGAGGCCACCCCCTTGCCCTTATCCCGGGCTAGGGAACGACCCGCGGGAACGACAGGCTCATCAGCCGCCGAGTCATCCCCAAGATCGATGACCTCGGTGACCTCTTCCAAAGGTTCCTGCCAGATGTCTGTAATGAAGAAGAAGATTCGGTTGAGAAATGAAAAGGCGACCCTCCAACCCCGCAGAAGGATCCGAAGGATGATACCTGATGGCTTGAGCTACGTAAGCAGATGCTGCTCTATGTTCTCCAGCGTCACCAGCTCCTCAGTCGACCGTTGATTTGTCAACAAGCGAACGGCGTATTCCTCCACATCGGCGGGGAACTCCTCCTGCCACGGGGGAAGATTCAGATGAAAGTTGGGCATAACCTGGCACCTTCAGGATTCATCCACTGCTTCCGCCTTCACCCAGAAAAGCTGCCTCTTCCACCCTTTGTGCAAAGAATCCTTCGTCGCGAGCGGAATACAACTCCGATTCCTGCGCGCCTGGATAAAGTAGAAGCCTTTCCCCGCCGACGGATGTGCCTTCAGCTCGAAGAAATAATGAAAAAGATCCAGGGATGGGGGAACCCCCTACAGGCGGTAGAGGATCCGAAAGGCAGACATCAGAAGATACGAGTTGGCCACCAGCTGAATAGGCGCCAACACGAAAAAATTGAGAAGCTTCAGAACGAAGGGCTCGAAGGGGAGGTAGAATCCACTTTTTCACGACAGGAGAAAAGTACAGATATGGCTCGTGCGGCTATCCAAGCTCATCTCGTGTGGGGCAGCGGCTGCAAAGCTATATCGGAGAGGCAGGCGAAACCGATGCTCCAGTTTCTTCACATCAGCCTCCCCCAACTCGTTGCGATTGGGGACGGGCTCCCGCCTCACCTGCTCCATTTCCGAGCGCAAATCCGCCATAAAGCTAGATGAAGCACCTTCACGAGAGCTCGAAGACTCCGGGGGAGAAGGAAGCTTCCGGATCGCCTCCGCGGTTATACGCGCCAGCTCCTCAAATGCCGCCGCAAGAACTCGCTCCCCCGTTGTATCTTCACGGCGCATCAAGGAGCCCCAGAAGCAAAGAAGTGGAGGGAAGGCCAAAAACCCTAGAAAGGCTGGGAGGACGAGCAGCGCCCTACGCCTATAAACCCTCGCGGGAGGCGGCGCGCCGTTCCAACCTCTGAGAAAAAGGGGGCCCCTTCATTTCAAATCCACCAGGATCATTATTACTACGGGCCCAGGTGACCACTACACGTGGCTTCATAACGCCGACATGATTCCACCCACCCGAGCCACGCCGGTCCAAAGCCTCGAAAAACTACTCAACCGAGCTCCCTTGGCTCGGGAGTAGGAGGGGGACAAGTGGAGAGGGGGATTCCTGCAGCCCACTACAAGAGCTGACCCAACTAGACCCAACAGGGCCCGACGAGGCAAGATCGTCCAAGTGACAGCCCACAGGGCCCACTTAGAAAAGCCCAATAAAATAATGCTCGATGAAACAACTCTCCTAGGTGGCCCCAAGGCTCGGAGAGCCCGAGCATCGGTCAGGTCATAGGAAGACCCGCGCACGAGCTATCCCTCCGCACGAAGAAGGGAAGCGCTAGCCGGTCTGTCCGACCCATCTCCTCACCGAGCTAGGCCTATTGCCCAAGTAGGGCCGGCCCCTCTAAGCTTGGTACGACTGATAAAATGTTTATCATTGCAGCCGTTAGAGTCCACAGCGGGCTGGGCGCCAAGAAGTCCAGGAGCTCTGGCTTCCCCGCGAGGATAACACCCCCACGATGAGGCCATAAACGCCCACGACGAGGACGTAACCTCCACCGGAGACCCCTCGGCTTGCAGGACTCTAGAGGGCGGCGCACTATTTAAACCTGGGATACCCTCCGGCGAAAGGTAAGTCCAGATCCACCCCCAATTCCTGAGCACGGATCACTTCACCCCATTGATGGAGAGGGATTTCGCGCCTTCACCTTCTCCTCCCTATCGCTGCTCCCACCATTGCTCTACTGACTTGAGCGTCGGAGGGTTTCGCCCCAGGGAATCCCCCTGGGCCCTCTGACCCGTTTCCCTATCTTGCAGTTCACTAACTTGGTGATTACCAGCCCGCTCAGGAACCAGCGCGAGATTTCACCTCTTCAGGTATGCATTTGCTATTTCTCAGCACACGTACACATTTCCTACATCTGAGATATACCTCGGGAATACCATCCTCATTCACAACTGGTCCATGATCCCTTCTTTCTAGGCAACATATCCTCACATTGCCCCACGACAATTCCAATTTTCCAAGGACTACACTCAATATTTACCACCGACAGGCAACACTACAAGCCATACCACGCACTTTACGGAGGGAACTAACGCAATCACGATCTTCATCCAATAGCTTCCACTACCATACCATCCCACTCGCAATACTACCAATACCACACCCAATGTTGCCAGCTAATGACACAACAATTACTTGGTTTTTCTTGGCCACAATGATCTTACATTGGGGAAGCAATTCTCATCTAATGGCCACAAATTCTCCAAAAGCCTATTAATCCTCAAAGCATTGCCATTTATATTATTATTCTGATCCTGGGCCCGTGAGTTATGGGCCCACCACGCTTCCGCTAGGCAACTTTGCACAGTTCAAATAACCAAGTGTTGACACCTGAAATATTACACAAGTGTGTAATGCCAACTATGAGTCAAAAACCATCAGGTTAAGCTCAACAATTGCAATTTACAACCCAGAAATGCTCTCTCGAGCCACCGGAGCCTTGACATGCCACCAATAGAATGATTAAGCCATGGAACGCCATGAAGCCAAAACAACAGTCAAGTCGAGTGTCGAAGAAGTCACCCAAACTGATGCACGATCCCCAAAGCAATCATCAAAGGGTCCCAGCCTCATCAATCAGCGAAAGGAGCCCACTGCATTACGAGAAGCTCATCTGGCCGTGTCTTTCCGGGAAAGTTGATACTCGACAGAATCGTTGTCAGTCACATAAGCGATCGAACCGAACAAACTCAAAGAAGAGTCCTCGAAGGATGAAAGAACTCCCAGGCGATCGTTCGCTTGATAAAACCTTTGCAATGAGCTTCCGACCTTGGGATGTGGCTACAAGAACAAATACTGGAACTCAAGACAAGCTCGGGACCAATCCCGAAGATTAGTAATATTACTGTGAAACACACATTAATATGTCAGAATATGTGTTGGTCTGTAGGGGCCCCCAGCAAGGCAAGCCCTCACTAGCTCTGGCCTAGAGAGTAAACAAAATACTCCAGGCAATGAAGACAAACTACTAAATGGGTCAATGGGTGAATGGTATCTCAATTGGGCTGAGAAACCGTGAATGGGCCAAATGGGCCAAAAGCATAAGTGAGCTAGCGGCCACATGTGGATCCGGCGGCCACGTCTGCTCCTCCTCACACCGCCGGGTGAACCCCCGCCATTTGCCACCGTATCAAGGCCAATCTCCTCCCTATAAAACCCATTTTGTTCGCCCTAATGAGGGACATAGGGGATGAGTACAGTACAATAGAGACTCAGAGATAGAAAAAAAAAGAGAGATGAAGGAGAAAGAAGAAGCCCCGATTCCAGTGAGAAATATCTTTATTTTTTGTCTCTCCCGGTTCCTGAGCTACCCGAGTGCGGAGAGCAGCGGTGGTGATACCATGTTCTCGTTTGTTGATCTTGTAGGTGGGTCTCCACCGATTTATGTCGCATGTGGCTATATCCCCCTCTCCCCTACCTGATTTGTTATATATCTCTTGTTTCTATATGATTAAATGAATAAATGTTATAGAATTTCCTCGTATGATCGGTCCTCTCCCTCATTCTGCTTTCCTTCTCTATGTTTCTTTTTCATCCGCCGTGGATGGGGATGGTGGTGTGTGATTTCCCAAGGGGGCCATAGAAACCCCTTCCGCATGTGATCCATGATATTTTGTATGCTCTTGCCTAAATGAATAGAAAGGTAAACAATGATTCGATGGTGCAAACTCTGATTGTCCCCTCCTCATGCTCTTGTCCCCCTTTTCTCATTTTAATAATAGCTCATATATAATTCTGTCTGATGATCACTTGATCCCATAATAACGCCAGGGGTTTGTCATTTCCCCGACATGATCCCTGGTAGTCGATTCACGGGGTACAGATGGCTAGTCGTCATTACTTCCATTCCCGTTTTCCCCATTTGATGCTTTACCCCCACATATTAACCCATACGCTAACTGCCTATCGTGCTAACTACTAGCACACTAACTCAATCATCGTATTGATTGCTACCTTCCTAATTTCCTTGCTATCCGTAGTGATGTTACTTCTCATTCTTTGGTGATTGCTAAATCCCCTCAGGGTGCCAGGAGTGTGTTAGTACTTCCATACATGATCCTTGGTGACCCATTCTGTGGGGAAGAGTTGTCAGATCATGCCTGAGTCCCAAGGGGAAGGGCCGCCGGATCAAGGGGTCTGCCCCATTATCAAGGCCGCCGGATCAAGGGGGATTCCCCCATTGTGAGGGCTGCCAGATCAAGGGGGATTCTCCCATTGCCAAGGCTGCCAGATCAAGGGGGGTTTTCCCATTGTGAGGAGCCACCGGATCAAGGGGATTCCCCCAACGTGAGGGCCGTAAGATCAAGGGGGATTTCCCCATTGCGAAGGCCACTGGATCAAGAGGGATTTCCCATTGTGAAGGCCGTCAGATTAAGGGGGTTGTCCCCATCACGAGGGCCACCGGATAAGGGGTTTTCCCATTTGAAAGCCGTCATATTACCTTTCAATTCCCGTGTTCCTTTGGAGTTCAACTTCGGTTCGCCCAATCCCAGTTCCGACAGGGGTTTGCTTAGTCCTCATAGCATGATCCCTGGTCGACGAGAGGGGTATAAGCGAACTGATTGTATTCTGCTCGTTTCCAGTTGTGATCCGGTCATGGGTCACGGATGAACACTATATTCCATATCTTTTGCCTGCCCATATCACTGATTCATTGGCGTATGCATCTGCTTTCATCCCATTTGTTTCCATATCTTCCGATTTTCCCGATCACCCCACCGGTCATGGGGGCTTGCCCTTTATTCGGTGACCTCAAAAGAGGGATATTACATCATCATTCCTTCGACGGCTCCTTGTCCATGGCCACTCGTGCCAAATCATGGATAAGGGTACTCTCCCCCCGAGTGAACATGAACAGCATCAGTGACGAATAGTGTCCCGATATTCTTAGACCCGTCGACCGATGGTTATACCAGCGCTCCCCTAAGCCTCCATGTATGTGTCATGGTGCCGATAATGAGTTAACACCCTTGGCAGAAGATGTTTGACAACCCTTGGGTGACACGGGTCTCCTAGTAGGGGAGTCCTCGGAGATCCACCACCCGATGTAGTGTAATACCCCAAATAAATATATGTATGGAGATGAATTTAAAATAACCAAAAACCAAAAATACACTAACAACCCAATTATAAAAGTCCTTAACCAACTCAAAAAGGGCCTTAGTTAAAAAAATCACACATTCAAAAGCCCTAAATATATAAATGGGTTTTAAACTTACTTATATAATGGGCCTTGCAAATAAACAACACCCATATGGGCCTCCCAAACACATAAATTAGCTAAAAGAACTAATAGCTAATGGGCCTTAAAAATCCCATAACCTTTCCTACGTCCAAAAGAAATATAGGATATATATATAGATATAGATACATATTATTCCCGTTCGAAGCTTGCATGCCTTAGGGTTTTGTGACCAACCGGGAAGGTGGCTGCAGATTAGGATGGGAAGAGATTAACATGGAAACTCTAAACCTTTTAGGAATCTTGCATGGAAAGGTTATTTCCAATGGGATTATAAACCCCAAACAATATATATGACCCCCATCGAGCAAGCAAACGTCTTTTGCTTTGTTGCTGCTATTCCGTCTGTTCGACGACGACCTGCTACTCTATGAAGAAGAGTTCTTCTTCTTCCTTCTGCTACGTGCATCTTGCAGATATTAGAGAAGCTTGCTTCTCCTTCTTCCTCTATTTTCTGCTACAGTTACTGCCGTGGCTTCATCCTTCTTCGTATTCTAGCTGAACATGGAACGTGAAGAAGCCATTGCTCCTTCCTTCGTGTTCAGTTGATGCTGTCTACTTTTGTTGGAAGTACTACACCCTTCTTCCTGCGTGAAGGAGAGAAGTTGCATATTAGTCTCCTTCCTTCATCGATTCAAGCTGCAGTTGATGCTTGTTGCCTGCTACTGCTGCTTGATCACATTACGGTTACTACTGCTACTCTTATATTCTTCCATCCCTTTCTTTAGATCAACCTAAAAGGTAGGTGTTTTCAAGATACGAAGACCAACATGATAATCAAAGTAAATTCATGCATATATGTCGCATAACAGTGATTCCATGACTTTTGTTTGAGTTTTACGAAGTTTTGTCTAAGTTCTATAAATAGGGACTAGGTCGAGGGCGCTTATTAAATGAACGCCCGCGTGAGCAGTCGCTAATTTCCTAAAAATTGCGATAGTCACCAGGGCGTAGTTTAATGAGTGACCTTAGCCCAGCCGCTAATTCTCTGGTATATTTAATAAATACCAACTGCTTAAAATTAAATATCTATCTAACCTGATGTTAAAATTATTGCATGAGCATGATCTTGGATTCCTGATATTTTTATCTATCTATTCATGTCTTTGTTAGGGTACTAGGCCCGGATACAGAGGGGGGTGAATGTATCCTTCAATGAATAAAGGCCAATTAAAAACTCAGATGCTAGACGCAAACACAGAATGAAACAAATTCAATTAAACGTAAGAGCAAACACAAGGAGCGCGCCTATCCAAGCATCTAGTAGAAGCAAGCACACAAAGCAAACCACTGCTCAATAGATTTTTAGGTGGTTCGGTCCTCCAGACCTACATCCACCCCTCACTCCCTATCTCTCTTTCTTTCTCTTCTACTTCACTCACCGCTCTCTCTTCACGGCTTCTCTCTTCTATCTCTTCTTCCTCTCTTTTCCTTCTTTTTCTCTTATTCTGGATCGAAGGGCTTTTTGCTCTTCAGGCTTTTGCTTCGATCAACCTTCATCTGAAGACGAAGGCTCCATTATATACCAGCAGCAGCAGGTGGGTAAGGTGCAGAACGCGTGTGCCTCCCACGCTTCATCCAGAACCTTCTTGCCACGTGCCCTTATAGCATTGGTTCCTTTAATATCGGATCACGTGCAGCCCAGACACCGGTGTATGTTCTTCCTCGGACCTGCAAGGAGATAAAAACCATTAACACTGAGGGCCACAAGAACTAAAAACTGCATGAGGTATGTGATAGCAATACGAGATGCACTTTACTGAGAACGACACGAGATACACAAGATTATTACAGTACGAGACAATGAGAGAATGACACGAGGTCAGATGCAAACAGCACGAGGTAAAAAGAGAACGACACAAAGTATCACTGTAACAAAACAAACATTACGAAGAGAACGACACGAGATACATAAAAATAAAGCTAACACCACAAAGAAAACGGCACGAAGTATCACTGTAACAAAACAAACATTACGAAGAGAACGACACGAGATACATAAAAATAAAGCTAACACCACAAAGAAAATGACACGAAGTCAGAAGAGAACAGCACGAGGTGAGAAGGAAATCTCACGGAGTGAAAAAAAGGTAGACAGACACGCGATCAGAAGGAACCAGGACGAAGATAGAAATAAACAATCACGAGGACATAAACATAAGAATAACACGAGGACACGAATACAAAAGCAACACGAAGACATGAATACAAAAACAACACGACATAACAAACTCGCTCGAACTTACAAACGACTCGAAGACGAGGACGACACGGGCTAAAACCAACTCGAGGATGAAAGCAGAAACCGACACGAAGTGTGGTTTCAAAACAAGAAAGACATGAGGTCTATGAAAAGCAACACGAAGATAGAAATAACAAAGAAACGACTCGAACTAAGAACGACATGGAGACAACACAGTTAGACTCGACTTGAGATGAGGTGAAGTCTGTACAGACATGAATGCTCACATTGTATAGAGTTTGAAGCAAGTGACCGAGGCGATGTGTAGACTTTACCCAATGTACAGACTTGGTGGTCTTGAACGTAGGTAAGGCAACGCAATGTATAGACTTGCTCAAACGAGTGAACAGGTCGATGTACAGACTTGTCCAATGCATGAAGCACAGTCCACTGTATAGACATGATGCCTTGAAGGCAATGTACAGACTTGATAGTGCAACAAATGGACTTTGAAACGCAGAGGCTGTACAGACTTGCCTAAGACGCTGGGTAAGACGGTGGATGTATAGACTTTGAATGAGACACACAGAAGGATGATCCAGCGTATAGACTTTGAAGAATTAGGGGTGACAAGGATGGAGCGACACGAGGTGGTACAGAAAACAGCACGAGGTGCTGCAGTGTTCAGCACGCGCTGGAACAAAACACGACACGAAGACAACCAACAAGCATTGTTGGAACAACACGATGTTCAAAAAGACATCACAAAGTGAAGTGAACACAACCAACATGAAGAATGAAAGGAATAGTACGGACATGCAGGGTATTTAACTCATAGCAGTTTTTCTTATTAATCATGGAAAGTTCAAATGCATAACATTAATCATGATATCTGATTAAAAATAACAATATTTAACATAGTGATGCACATCATCAAAACACTAGGGAGGTCACAAAAGTCCAACAATCTCCCCCTTTTTGATGATGGCAACACTATATTAAATAACAGAGATGAAGTGCATGAAGATAAGCTGTGAAAATAAGCAATGAAGACACACAACACACTCGCCTCCTCTGACGACTCCCAAGAGCTCCCCCTGAACACAACAACCACTTTCCTCTGACTAGAAAACTCAGGACACTTATCTTTCGCTCCCCCTCAGCAAAGCACAAGCAAGACACTTGATACCACTCTCCCCCTTTGACATCATCAAAAACTAGGGGCAGGTCTGAAGATATCACGAAAAGACAATTGCTGACAGTGGAGAGAAAACAATAGAGAGTATGGCTGATAAAGGAGAGTTATTTAGATGTTTAAGCAATTAAGAACGCCATTAATTTTATGTGAGGATTTTGAGGATCAGTTAGTCAGATTGTGCAAAATGGTGAATGAAGATTTGCTCCATACACAGAACCAGATTCTAAGTAAGTAAGGTACAAGATACCAGTATGGTCAGAGTAAGTCTTTACTCAGAGAGTATAAAGCAAGGAAGTCAGGAAAAACAAAGACCTGTGGTATTGAAAACAAACAAACCAAGACCTAAATGCCAAGTGAACAGAATCTGGATACCAAGAGAAAGAAAAATTTTCAAAGATGGTCAAGATCAAAGATAAATCTGTCAAGTACACCTTTGACATTAGGGAGACACCTTGTTTAGAGGCAGGAATCCCCAGTTACTTGGTGGCAAGACCACATTACCCCTTCTGACAAGAGGACAGAGATAGTATTCTAACTGGTGTTGATATTAAGGTGACACCTTTACCAGAGGCCAGACACCCCAGTTACTAACCAGATATATACCATAGCTCTGTATGATCAAGACAGCTAAATAAGCCTGATTTACTGCCATCTCATGACATGGAATTCTTTCACTTCATTGATGAAAGTCCCAGTTACTCAATGAACAGATAACAAGATTTGTAAAACTTCTTTCATGATTTTTTTTTCTCATTAAACTACACTTTAAGCTTTGAAAATTAGTCTTGACTCAGTTTGAGAACAATACACCAGATCCAAAGCTTTTCAGACAAAAACACTATATACCTCATTTCGGACTCAACTTAGACTAAGTAGGTATGCTGTACTGGCTAGATCAGAAGTCAGTTACAGTGTAGGAAGATAGTCTTGAATTCAGATTTTGATTTCAGTGGGACTAACAGCCGAAATTCCAACAAGAAATTAGATGAACAGTCTTAACGGATAAAACATTCAAAAAATTCTTTTATCCACCTACTCAAACCGATTCTCTTATAAGGTCAGCAAAAGTCCGTTCAGAGTATGTTCAGATTTGGCCAAAAGAGCATGACACCAATTATTAATCTAGCTCCCCCTGAGACCTTGACACCAACTCAGACTTAACCAAGACAACCCTCAAAACACCTCAAGGAAAACAAAGTGGTATCAATCAGTACGAGTGTATCATCAAATACCCATAATGAGGTTATTTTCAGCAACTGATAATGAGAAAAGATGAACATAAGAGCACATGACAGATTATTTAGAGATCAATTATTCAATCATGAAATTCTGTAAATACCTAATTCTCTGCGCAATGTGCTAAATTTTTCAGTATCCAGTGGCTTAGTGAAAATATCTGCAATTTGTGAGTTAGTGCCAACATGGATCAATTCAAAGGTCTTCCTAGCTACTTCATCATGAATAAAATGATGCCTGATTTCGATGTGTTTAGTTCGAGAATGAAGTATAGGATTCTTTGCAATGTTTATTGCACTAGTATTGTCACAAAAAATGGAAGTGCAACCTAGCTCAACTGAGTAATCCAGAAGCTGGTGTTTTATCCATATAACCTGTGTGCCACAGCTCCCTGCTGCCACATACTCAGCTTCAGCAGTAGAAAGAGCCACAGAGTGTTGCTTCTTGGATCCCCAAGAGACTAGGCATCCTCCTAAAAATTCGCAGTGACCACTAGTACTTTTCCTGTCTAATTTACATCCTGCATAATCTGCATCTGTATATGCAATGAGATCTAAACTACATGATGCAGGATACCAAAGACCTAGATCATGGGTAGCAGATAAGTATCTAAAGATTCTTTTTACAGCTGCCAAATGTAATTCAGTAGGCCTAGACTGGTATCTGGCACACATCCCTACACTAAATTGAATGTCAGGCCTGGATGCTGTTAAGTAGAGGAGTGAACCGATCATACCTCTATATAATTTAGCGTCCACTTCTTTACCTTTTTCGTCTGAATCTAGTGAGCAGTTGGTGCCCATGGGTGTTGAGATAGTCTTGAGGTTGGTCATTCCAAACCTTTTCAGCATCTCCAGAGTGTACTTGGTTTGATTTATGAAACAACCATCCTCCATCTGTTTGACCTGCAGCCCAAGAAAATACTTTAGTTCGCCAACTAAACTCATTTCAAATTCATGAGACATAGATTCAGAAAATTCTTTACACAATGTTGAATTGTTAGATCCGAAGATGATATCATCAACATATACCTGGACCACTATTAAATCATTTCCGAGATTTTTGGTGAAGAGGGTTTGGTCAACCTTACCTCGAGTGTAGCCTTTGCTCAAGAGAAATTTAGAAAGTCTCTCATACCAGGCTCGGGGAGCCTGCTTCAATCCATAGAGGGCTTTATTCAACCTAAAAACCATGTTAGCCTGAACAGAGAAATTAAAACCTGGAGGTTGTTCAACATATACCTCTTCCTTTAATATCCCATTTAAGAATGCGTTTTTGACATCCATCTGCTGCAGTCGAAGGTTCCTAGAGCATGCAAATGCAAGCAGAATTCGTATAGCTTCCATCCTAGCCACTGGGGCATAGGATTCATCAAAATCCACACCAAATTCCTGACTGTAGCCATGAGCTACAAGTCTTGCTTTGTTTCTAGAGATAGCTCCGTTCTCATCAACTTAGTCTTGAAAATCCATTTAGTGCCAATGACATGAGTGTTATCAGGTCTGGGAACTAGTTCCCATACAATATTTTTCTCAAATTGATTTAATTCCTCACTCATGGCGGATACCCAAGAATCATGTTTTAAGGCTTCTTCCACAGATTTGGGTTCCACCTGAGATACCAATGCAGCTAAGTCCTGTTCTTGGACAATTCTAAAATGAGACCTAGTCCTAGGAGGATCATGCAAATTTCCTATGACATTTTCACTAGGGTGGTCTTTGTGAAATATTATCTCACCTGAGGGTTCACCTACTTCAGCTGCTCCTTCTTGCTGTGAGTTTTCTGGTTGAGCAGCTAGCTGCATTTCTTCTTCTTCAATTCTCTCCAAGAAATCTCCCTCATTAGATGGCTCCCTGTCATCATCCATCACTTTGTTAGAGAAACCATTTTCATCAAACACTACATGCGGTGTTTCTTCAACAGTTTGGTCAGCTTTATTGAAAACTCTGTAAGCCCTTGAGGTTTCTGAATATCCGAGAAAAATTCCAGGAGAGCTCCTTGCTTCAAATTTGTCCAACCCATTCTTACCATTATTGTGAATAAAACATTTCGAGCCAAAAACTTTAAAGTAAGAAATGTTTGGCTGCTTACCCTTGAGAAGTTCATAAGGAGTTTTCCTATGAGTAGGTCTTACCAAGGCTCGGTTCAGAATGTAACATGCAGTGTTCGCAGCTTCAGCCCAAAATCTCCTTGGAAGTCCACTCTCAATCAACATAGTCCTGGCCATTTCAATTATTGACCTGTTTCTTCTCTCAACAATCCCGTTCTGCTCCGGTGTCCTGGGAGAAGAGAATCTGTGAGTCACTCCCTCTTTTGAGCAAAATTCAGAAAATGAAGAGTTTTCAAACTCTCCTCCGTGGTCAGACTGAATAGTAATGATATTATGTTCACCTTGCAGTTTAATTTTATTGAAAGTTCTTCAAAATGAACAAAAGCATCATTTTTATTTGCTAAACAAAACAACCAAGAGAATCTAGTGTAGTCATCCACTATGACTAATCCATATCTCTTACCTGACAAACTTTGTATGCGAGTAGGACCAAAGAGATCCATATGCAAGTGCTGCAGCAGTTTAGATGAAAGATTCTCAGTTCTCCACTTAAAAACTGCACGAGTCTGTTTACCTAGTGCACAAGGATCACATAGCTTGGATCCTAACTGAAATCATATTCGGGGCAAACCTCTAACTAGGTTATGCTTAGACAGTTTATTCAATGTAGACAAACTAGCATGGCCTAGACGCCTATGCCAGTCAAACGCAACCTGTTCAGAATTAGCAGACATACACAAGTGAGTTTCAGGATTATCATCCAGGTCTACGATGTATACATTATTTACTCTATGACCTTTGAACATGACGTTATCAGAATTCAGCTCAAAAACAGTACAGGAGTTGTTGTCAAAGAGTACCTTGGGTCCTTTGTCGCAGAGTTGACTAATACTTATCAAGTTGTGCTGAAGTCCTTCTACAAGATACACATCTTCAATGGAGTTAGTAGAGGACTTACCAACTGTACCAATTCCAATTATTCTTCCTCTGTTATTTCCACCGAATTTGACCAGGCCCCCAAACTTCATTTTCAGTTTGCTAAATTTGGACCGGTCTCCTGTCATGTGCCTGCTACAGCCGCTGTCAAGATACCACTTGTTATGCTCGGTTGCCAGGCTAACCTGCGAAAGTTCAGACAAAGTAATGTGGGACCCAATTCAAATTGGGTCCAAAGACATTTTTCAATTTATCCAAATCACACTTAGGAACCCACATTTGTTTTACTGTTCTTTTCAGAGGTTTCATGTAAATTGATTCTTCCTTCTTGGCATTTCTCAGTGGGTGTTGAATGAGCCTATTCCTATTAAAATTATGCTGTTTCCGAGCAGAGAAATTGTTGTTTGGCCTCTTAGAGGAAACACGTGTGTCCTGAGCATAATTCATGTAGCCATTTTTATTCAAATGAGAATTGTGCTGAAGGTGATGCATGTTCGCATGCTTTCCTTGATAACTATCATGCTGAATTTTCTTAGCGAAACTGTTCACCTTTCTAGTGACATCAATAGGAATGGTCGTGTGAGAACCCTTGTTCCACACCTGTTGCACAGGAACAGTTCTAGTCTCAGGATTTCCTGACTTAGTCTGCTGACCAGTGGGTTGAGTAGATTTGCTGGTCGAAACCTTCAATGTGGAGACAGATTTGGAGCTGGATGGGGTTTCCAGTTTTTCTTTGCCCTTGGCGGGGCAGAACGTGACAGTTCTGAATTCAAAGGGTTTTTTTACTTGTGGGACTGTATCCTAATCCTTCCCTATTGAAGTTTACTCTCGACCCCAGAAGGGCATCCAAATTATTTCTCCCCTCTGTAAATTTTTCTAGCATTTTTCTTTTGTCCTCAATCTCCTTCTGAAGCTCATTACATTGGTCCAGGAGTTCTTGATTGACTTTTCTAACCGCCTCATATTTTTCTGTAATCAGTCTAAACTCCTTTTTACTCTCTTCAGTTTTACTCTTCAGCTCATTCATCCTAGCTAGATTTTCCTCTCTTTCCATTCTAAACTTCTCGATCTCACTTCTAGCCTTATCTAACTCAATGGCCATCTCCTTGATTTTCATGTTGTCCGTAACAGCAATAGTGTTCCTCAGAAACAGAGTGAAACTTTCGTTTAAGCATTCTGTGCTCCTTGGTTAGAAAATTATATTTAGCTAACAGGTAGCCATAAGCGTCCTCCCAATCATCCAAAGTAAAATTCTCAAATAAGTTCGTTACCTCTTCCTCATGGTTGGCCATGAGGCAAGTCTTCTCTTCATCTTCACTAGACGAGGTGGCTTCTAGATCCTCCTCCTCGTCACTCCATATGCACAGCATGGCTTTCTTCTTCTTGTGCACCATCTTCTTCTGGTATCCGGGAGCCTTAGCTTGCAGCTCTGGACATTCACTTTTCATGTGACCAGGTTTCTGACAATGGTAGCATGTAACCTTCTTAACAAACCGGTTCTTCTCAAGTTCTCGTTCAGGAGACTTCCTTGCAGCATTGAATCTCTTTCTCCTGTAGAATTTCCCTTTAGTCCTCAGGAACTTTCTGAATTGCCTGGTGAGCATGGCCTGCTCGCTCTTGTCCAGGTCTGAGAATCCGTCAGAGTCTTCGCTGCTACCACCACTGTTGTTGCTGCTGCTGCTCTTTTTAGTATGTCGTGAGACCTTCAGAGCAACATTCTTTCCCTTTCTGTCATGTCCATCATTCCCTTGTCTGAAGTTCATTTCGTGGGTCATGAGAGACCCAATCAGCTGGGTTACTGACATGGCGGATAAATCTCTTGATTCCTCTATGACGGTCACCTTAGTATCCCAGATGGGAGTTAGGGACCTAAGGATCTTCCTGACAATGTCTTCTTGCTGAATCTCCTTTCCAAATCCTCTCAGACTATTGATGATCACAGACAATCTAGCATACATTTCTGTGATCGACTCCTCTGGCTTCATTTTAAACAACTCATACTGAGTTGTAAGCATATTGATCTTGGTAGCTTTTACTTGAGATGTGCCCTCATATATTAACTGTAATTCATCCCACATTTTCTTTGCAGTCTTGCACGCTGAAATCCTCAAGTACTCTTCAGGGTGGACGGCGCACTGTATGATGCTAAGAGCTGTCCAATTCAGTGCAGAGAGTTTTACCTGTTCCTCTGTCCATATGTCTTCGTTCGGTGGAAGTTGGTACGGACCATCTGTAATTACTCTCCAAAGCTTGTGGCTTTGGGCCCTGATAAAGACTTCCATCCTGTTCTTCCAGAAAAAATAGTTATTACCATCGAAGAAAGGGGGACGGGTGATTGACTGCCCTTCAGCAATGTAGCTGCGAGGACCAGCGGATCCGTTTCCCTGGCCGTTGGACCACATATTGGGAAATACCTGCTCTGATACCAAGTGTTAGGGTACTAGGCCCGGATACAGAGGGGGGTGAATGTATCCTTCAATGAATAAAGGCCAATTAAAAACTCAGATGCTAGACGCAAACACAGAATGAAACAAATTCAATTAAACGTAAGAGCAAACACAAGGAGCGCGCCTATCCAAGCATCTTGCGGAAGCAAGAACACAAAGCAAACCACTGCTCAATAGATTTTTAGGTGGTTCGGTCCTCTAGACCTACATCCACCCCTCACTCCCTATCTCTCTTTCTTTCTCTTATACTCTCCTAATCTCTCACTCACCGCTCTCTCTCCACGGCTTATCTCTTCTATCTCTTCTTCCTCTCTTTTCCTTCTTTTTCTCTTATTCTGGATCGAAGGGCTTTTTGCTCTTCAGGCTTTTGCTTCGATCAACCTTCATCTGAAGACGAAGGCTCCATTATATACCAGCAGCAGTAGGTGGGTAAGGTGCAGAACGCGTGTGCCTCCCACGCTTCATCCAGAACCTTCTTGCCACGTGCCCTTATAGCATTGGTTCCTTTAGTATCGGATCACGTGCAGCCCAGACACCGGTGTATGTTCTTCCTCGGACCTGCAAGGAGATAAAAACCATTAACACTGAGGGCCACAAGAACTAAAAATTGCATGAGGTATGTGATAGCAATACGAGATGCACTTTACTGAGAACGACACGAGATACACAAGATTATTACAGTACGAGACAATGAGAGAATGACACGAGGTCAGATGCAAACAGCACGAGGTAAAAAGAGAACGACACAAAGTATCACTGTAACAAAACAAACATTACGAAGAGAACGACACGAGATACATAAAAATAAAGCTAACACCCCAAAGAAAACGACACGAAGTATCACTGTAACAAAACAAACATTACGAAGAGAACGATACGAGATACATAAAAATAAAGCTAACACCACAAAGAAAACGACACGAAGTCAGAAGAGAACAGCACGAGGTGAGAAGGAAATCTCACGGAGTGAAAAAAAGGTAGACAGACACGCGATCAGAAGGAACCAGGACGAAGATAGAAATAAACAATCACGAGGACATAAACATAAGAATAACACGAGGACACGAATACAAAAGCAACACGAAGACATGAATACAAAAACAACACGACATAACAAACTCGCTCGAACTTACAAACGACTCGAAGACGAGGACGACACGGGCTAAAACCAACTCGAGGACGAAAACAGAAACTGACACGAAGTGTGGTTTCAAAACAAGAAAGACACGAGGTCTAGGAAAAGCAACACGAAGATAGAAATAACAAAGAAACGACTCGAACTAAGAACGACATGGAGACAACACAGTTAGACTCGACTTGAGATGAGGTGAAGTCTGTACAGACATGAATGCTCACATTGTATAGAGTTTGAAGCAAGTGACCGAGGCGATGTGTAGACTTTACCCAATGTACAGACTTGGTGGTCTTGAACGTAGGTAAGGCAACGCAATGTATAGACTTGCTCAAATGAGTGAACAGGTCGATGTACAGACTTGTCCAATGCATGAAGCACAGTCCACTGTATAGACATGATGCCTTGAAGGCAATGTACAGACTTGATAGTGCAACAAATGGACTTTGAAACGCAGAGGCTGTACAGACTTGCCTAAGACGCTGGGTAAGACGGTGGATGTATAGACTTTGAATGAGACACACAGAAGGACGATCCAGCGTATAGACTTTGAAGAATTAGGGGTGACAAGGATGGAGCGACACGAGGTGGTACAGAAAATAGCACGAGGTGCTGCAGTGTTCAGCACGCGCTGGAACAAAACACGACACGAAGACAACCAACAAGCATTGTTGGAACAACACGATGTTCAAAAAGACATCACAAAGTGAAGTGAACACAACCAACACGAAGAATGAAAGGAACAGTACGGACATGCAGGGTATTTAACTCATAGCAGTTTTTCTTATTAATCATGGAAAGTTCGAATGCATAACATTACTCATGATATCTGATTAAAAATAACAATATTTAACATAGTGATGCACATCATCAAAACACTAGGGAGGTCACAAAAGTCCAACAGTCTTTACTTTCCTGATTATGTAAACTCAAAGTTTATGAACAGTGCTATGTGTGTAAAAATATACTTGCCCGATGCGTAGCATCAAACAAAGAATGAGCGACCCTCTTCCAGTCGCCTATTACTGATTGAGCGCCCTTCCACGAGGGCACTGATTTGCAAAAAAACTATCTAAATGAAAATTGTATGAAAAATCCTGAAATAGCGACAGAATGATAGGCGTTATTTAAAGATTGAGCGCCCTTTTGCAAGGTCTCCAATTATAATGAATCTCATTAATATCTGAACATTATTAGAATTAATGCCCGTGCAAAGTGTCGTTAATTATTATTATTTTCTTGGAAATATTACTGAATATAAGATTGAACGACCTCTCAGACAACTGCTATTTTTGGAAGTAGCGACCTCTGATCAGGCGCCAATTCTTCTCTCTCAGTTTTATCACATTTTCTGGCCCATATCGCGGGTTTATTGGCCCTCTCATCTCACATCTGTAGATAGAGTCCATGTTTTATTTCTATCGATTACACACTCAATTCTTGGTGATGATTGGACCCTCCATGGGATATTCCTTCCATTGGACTAGTACTTTCTTCATTGAGACCTCTGTAAGTCTACGCTAATCTTGGATTCTCTCAAGATAGTCGAGCAGGTTGTGCCCTAAAAATCTTGGAACCCTTACTTATTACGTCACTTTAAAGAAACGTGATGCTTTAGCCCTCATAGAGCGCTGTTTCTGGCCTCTTTTGAGAAGTTTGTCTCTGTCAGCAATTAGCGACCATGTCTTGGGTGCCAGAAGGAATTGGCAGCCAGGCCTGTGGTGCTATTTCCCTAATTTAGTGACCTGGACCTGGGCGCTATTTCATCAAGCATGTACTGTTCACCGGAATTAGCCATCGGACAATGGGCGCTATTTCTATAATTGATGGCGATTGAGTGGGCGCCAATTACCCAGTTTCATGACATCTCTTGGTTTTCATGAGGTTTAACGATGTGTCATACTTTTTGTCAAGTTCTGCCCTTGAACTCCTTCATTCGTGAAATCTACCTTACTATCCTACAATGGTTTAATCCTTTGGAACTTTATATTGGCTATAACTATAGTGGATGTCTAAAAATATACATGACTCAATGCTTGTATATATAGGGCCCGATCTGGTCCTGGGAGGAGCACCCGAAAGTACTTATGTCCATAGGAGTTTATTGATTATGGTGTGACATTGCACTGAAGTGCATGACTTGCTAGATTTGACATTCTACGACTCGTACTTGACTAGACATGACATTACTCGCGTGGCCCGGAATGGGTGTTTACTTGCTTGATATTATAATAGCCAATCCTCATGACATGACTTGTTATTACATGCTTGACTATCTTGATATACTTCACATGATTATCTTGAAATCTTGTAGTCCAATTACATTACTCTACTCTCGTCATTGTCATGCGTACATGCATAGCTAGACTTGCATTCATAAACATGTAATTTACTTAAAACAAGCTTGTACTTGAGATATAATCCCTACTGAGCGTTCGCTCACCCTAGTTTTTTCCTCATTTTTCAATTAATTCCGATGACGAGGATCACTCGGATAGGAACGGGAACGAGTAAAGAGCGTAGAGCCACCTAGTCATGGAAGCGTCTATCAAGTCGTGTCTTTTTCCTAATTTTTGAGTCTATCATGGTAATTTTCCTCTTTACTGTGTCTAAGTTTGTCATTTAGTATTTTCCTATTTGAAGGTCATGTAAGACTATTGGTGTTATTAATAAATAAAGGATTTGGTTTATTATCTACTTTTGCGCACTCTGTCTATAAGGTTGAATTCCTTATGCTCTGATTAACATTAATGATATAAACTCATCGTGCGTACCGGGTTCCTTCCACGCTCGGGGCATGACATGTAGGGTCTGGGCTGTCATTCTGACGTGCATGTCTTTTACGGAGTCCGTCTCAGCCTGCTGTGGATGGGCCTCCTATATATCTCCCCCAACATGTTCTGGGGCAGGGGAAGATGCTGTCGAAATCTTCTTAGAAATCTGAGTTTCATTTCTTATTTCGCATCGTGTTTTCCCCGACCATTCGCTCAATTTTTATCTCTTATGGTGGTAATGGCCCCACAGCTATCTATGCCGAATCGTGAGAGCAAGGCACTCTATAAAGGGGATAAATAAATAACAAGTGTCCTCCCCTGGCATACATCGTCCCCATGACCTGAAAGCATGTTTAAACGCGGTCATGCTGGCTCTCCTCGTGAGCTCACATGCATGCACCGTAATGATAGAGGCGGGTCCATAATAAAAAGCCAAACATTGATCAAAAACTCCATAGGTGACCAAGATTTCCTAGGGGGTTAGCCTTCAGAATGCTCCACCAACCATGGGACACAGAATTGCCACTCAGGCATGACTGTCCATCAGGAGGCCGTCTCGATGCTTCGACATGCCTCGGGATAGGGGGAGGTTTTGCCAAAATTCTCCCAGAACATGACGCGTGAATAAGCAAGTGAATGGTTGAATAACGCAGTGGTGGTGTAGCTCCGATAACCCGCACTATATTTTTAAATGATGCATAAGCGTTCGTGGTTGTATGCAGCATACGCGCCCAAGTGAAAGCTGCTTCCTACGCGCAGTTCTTAATAAGAAAATAAACTTGTTAAAAAATATATATATATATGGTGATTTACAGAAGGTCGGATTAAGTCCGGCTAGAAACTTTCACTATGCGTGAGTGAAAACTCCGCCTCATACCGGGGATCGATCCACCTAGAGAAGCATCATCTCATTGCTCGCTTGATTGCATGCTAAATTCCATTTTATTCAATGAACGTCTTCCAACTTATGTTCTCCTTCAAATTATTCGGCCCCATGGTCCCTCTATTTTGGCGACTAATCAAGGGTTGTCCTTCTTTCGAAAGGGCATAATTAACACCATAGCCTTTATGGTATGGCGGGTTTGGGTCCCGACACGATATCCCCTTTCGTCTGATCTGTCAGACAGTGCGCACAATAAACTTATCACAAATGTGACTAGCATGCCTATGTAATTAACAACGAACGAATAAAGAAAAGGGATAGAATAAATAAAATATTTTTCAAAAAAATAATTCTCATCCCCACAAAGTTGGCACACCCGGTGGGACCCTACCTCCCTTCATCTTTTCATGAAAATGGAGAGCCTCGGGGGCCCTAACCAAATACTGACTATTTGTTCATCCCGTTGTTCTTTGTGTAGGTTGAAGTAATGGCGAACGGACTGTCTGGACTTGTCTTCGGCACCCAGGTGGTGGCCGATCATGCTGCATATGGCTATCTCACCATACCAAATAATTTCGGAAACTTCCCCCCGATTGTTGGGTTCCCCAACTTCTTGGGGGTTGCATTAGTTGGTCTCCTAGACATTGAAGGCTCAGAACTTGCAAAAGTGGTGGATAAGAAAGCTGTGGCCCACCAAGGTAAGGGCCAGATCAACAAAGTCATGCTGAAGACCCTGGTGATCGTAAGCTGCCACGTTCACCACATCGCCTGCCAGACTAGGGCGCCCAAGAAGTCGCCCACTGGGGGCAATTAGAAGAACTTCATACGAGGAAGAGTCCCTGCTACTCCTGGGAGCCAACTCTCGACTTTTGGGAAATCCATGAAGGCTGGTGGTGTCCGGGTCTACCTGAATGGCCGCGACGCCGAAGTCCTATCGAATTGGGTCATCCAGACCGTGCCTACCCGCAACTCCTTCCAATTGCTGGCAAGTCAGAGGGCAAATTTTGATGATAACAGGCGAGCGAGGCTAGCCCTAAAACCACCGAAATGTAGGGAACTCTGGATCCCTAAGAGGACTCGGGGCCCTGCAACAGCCTTAAAAAGCTCCAAGAATCTTGCCAAAGTCCCCAGGAGAGGCAGCAAGAAGAATATACGTGCGGAGGAAGCCGTGACTGCAGCTCCTCCATCCACCGCCAGGGCCTGTACAAGACAGGCTGATGTCTTCAAATATTCAAGAAGCACCAATTAAGTTGCTAGGCTGCCACAGCTCTCATATATGCCATCTACTAGAGACCAAACACTACCTCTTGCCCTCTCCCTAGGGCACAGCCAGGAAGATATGACAAAGATGGTTCAAGAATATTTCCATGGCCAGGGAAACCCCTCCCTAGGCCAGCAAAGGGTACTTCGCGTCATCAGGACTGAAGAAGAAGAAGAGGATGAGGTGTCACCCATGGACACAAATGAAGATGGGGAAGAAGCTGGGGCTAAAGGCTTTAAAGCGCCTCCACAGTATGAAGAGATGAAAAGGATTTCAGTAATCGAGAGACTGATTCCCCCGTTAGGCCAAAAGGGGAGCCAAAAAACACAGAAGGAGGGTGCAAGTTTTCACCTGCAATATGTCAGGGGTAATGGGCAGGCATGGTGCCCTGCCAGTTGAACAAGAAGAACTGGCCAAGCTGGCCGAAAGAGAAGGTCCAGTGACAAGATGGGGAAAGGCTACTGATGAGCTGCTGCGAGTCGCCAGGGGAAAGCAAGTTGATGAGGAGGACATCACCACTGCCACTGCTAATGTGATAACGTCCAAAGAAGAAGAAGTATTCCCACCTCCACCAACTAAAGGTGCCTTGGGGTGAAACGCTCGAGAACATTATTAGCAAGACGGTCATGGACCCTGCCGTTCTGATGATGTTCCAAAGATACCAGCATGAGATAGAACTGTTAAAGAAGTAGTTAAATGAAAGAGCTGGACACACTCTGGTGCCAGAGCAACTGGGGGCACAAGTTGAGTCATCACGGCGAGGTTCCAACCCCGTGAATGATGCCTCACCACCTGTAGACCATAGCCGGGCTACTCCCCAACATCATTCCCAGCAGCTCCTGCCAGCGCGGTTCATGCCTTCCCAAGTGCAGCAACAAGCTCCACCGTCGGGGCCTTTGGCACCCCATGCTATAGCTCTAGCCACGCCACTGATGTAGCCTGGTCACCTCTACCCTCAACCGGTAGATCTAGCCATGGTGAACAAGTTGATGGTTGAGAAGATGATCGAGATGAAGCTGGCCGAGAGGGCTGATACCGACTTTGTCACATTTGATGTTTATTAGGTGTCGTACATGTCGCATCATGCGGCGAAGTGACTTTTGCCCAGCGTTAACAAACGGCCCAAGCTTGATAAGTTCAATGGACAAGGCTCTCCCAAGGAGCATATTGCATATTATATGACAATCATGGGCGACTTGGCAACTGATGAGTCCTACTTACTGAAGTTCTTCAGGTCTTCTCTCACATGACTCAGTTTTAAGTGGTACTCCAGTTTGCTGGCCATATCCATTTTGTATTGGTCGGATATGCACCAAAAATTCTACGAGATATTCCACATGACTGAAAGAGAAGTGACAGTGGCAGAGCTGTACTCCATAAAGCAAAGGCATGATGAAATTGCTCCAGATTACATCAAAAGATGGCAAAACCTTAGCATGAGATGCCAGTGGCCCCCGCACCAAGAGGACGTTGTACAAATTTGCAAGCAGAACCTTAGGAGGGGGGTTCTGGAGAAGATAATTAGGATTGATATAAGGTCCTTTGACCATCTGAACAATGTGGCGGCTGAAATAGAATCTTTCCTGGCACGGCATGGTTCAGTTGAGACCAATACTAAGCAAAAGGGGAAGACCGTGGACCGGTGGACAACTCCAGAGGAAGCCGACTCTATCGATCTGGAGACTTCAAAATAGCAAAAATGGAGTGGTAGAGCAGTAGCTGCACCTCCTTCAGCCCAGCCAGCTGATAAAAAAGAAGGCTCTTCATTGAGGGACCGACTGAAGAAATTATATTCCTTCCCAAAAGATACGACACAGGTCCTCTTTGAATGGGCCTGCAAATATGATAAAGTGGTTCCCGTCGAACCAAAGAAGCCTGTGGATCCCAGGAGAGAGAAGGACCACTACTTCTGCCCTTACCACCAAATACCGGGTCATCCAATAGAAGATTGCTATGTATTCAAAAATATTATTGAAGACTTGATCAGGAAAGGTGAGCTGCAAATGGGCGAATATAAGGTGGACCCACCATAGCCTCACGAGATGCCCGCCTTAAAGTAGGCGGTAAATATGATTGCCTCATATCTACAACTGCCAGGAAAGTACCGAAGGCCAACTTTCAGCCACCGTGGGGGCAACTCAAATGTCTTTCCTTCGACCAGCTAGAAGAATGCAAGCCAGCAGAAGCAGGAAATGGCCAATCCTTGGGGCAGAAGCCGACAAGACAAGATCGGTGAAAGAAGAGACTAAAGTACAAGAAAAAGGTGGTCACCCTGCACTGCAATACCTTGTCGGCCCTACTCAACTTGCCAGGAGAAAACCAAGAAGAACAAAGTCACCTCACAACATTTGAGGCAAATCATCCCAAGACTCCGGCCTCGACACACGCTACAAGGGTGTGGCTAGGGGGTGCATATACCCTTCCCAAGCCGTGTAGTGAAGTTGTTATGATGAGGCATTCACCTTGCAAAGAAGAAAGACCTCTATTGTCTATGCCTTCCTCCTCCCGAGGGCAGGCTAATGTAAGTCTGACTATCCCTAGATATTTCTATGGCCTCCAGCACACACTCCAAAGCAGTCAGGGTCCTCCAATGGTGACGAATGCTACAAAAGAAATTTAGGGCTGCCAAATACTATTGGCTGAGAAGCATGCCAGTGAAGAAGGGTATCCCCATAATTTCTCTCTCCATGAAGAAATGAAGCCAGGAGCAGTGCATGGCAATGAATCTGATTTCCCTCATGTTACAAAAATAGTTGGTAGATACGAAGCTCTACTCCACAAGCAAGAAGAGATATTCAAGCCAAGTGAGAGGCCAAATCCCCTAGCAAAGGGGGGAGCAATTATAGATGAGATAATGATGATTGCCCCCAGTGATATATGCCTCAACACAATTGTTGCCGCGGCGGCTCTTGATGTAACTATAAAAGAAGAAGGCAAGGGAGGACCGCCGCCCCAATTTGAAGGGATTCCAATCGAGTCTGGAGTCAGCATCCCCAGCTCCTTTCAGCATTGCCCTGCCTTATTGGCCTTACTACAAGCATACAGGAAAGAGATCAAGATACTGAAGAGGCAACTAAATGAAAGGGATACAGAGCTATCCACACTCAGACAGGTAGATACTATGCCTGAAATACCACAAGCTGTCGATTTGGTTGAAGCATATCCATGGCCAGCAATGCCGGCTATATATGCTACATGCCCAACAGGCTCGAGCTTCCTCAAGCATGGAAGATCCAACAATGATGAGTAGGCTCATGATGGATCAGATGACCAAGATGAAATTAGCTGAAAAGACGGATGGCGATCAAGCTCCGCAGCCAAGTCAACAGCGGGACAATGCTGTGGCTAGGGGGGCAATCCACCTATCTAGACATTCCTCGGCCACTGCCACCCAGAATCTGAAGAACAAGTCAGTCAGCAAGCGGCCAATGTCAAAGGAAGCTCACGTTTCTTATATTAAAGCCATTGAACAACAGAGAAAGAAGGCGGAAGGGGCGGATAGCCCTCCTAAAAATAAAGAAGCCCATTCACTATGAAGCAAAATGAAGAAGCCCTATTCCTTCCCAAGGGATAAGGTTCACATCCTTTTCGAATGGGCCCAAGCGTGTAGCAAAATTGCTCTACCAACACCCAAGAGACCGGGCGATGCCGCAAAGAGGGGCGACCCTTGATATTACTCATATCATCAAACAATCGGGCATCCTTTGGAGGATTGTTATGTATTCAAGGATATCATAGAAAGCCTCATTCAATGAGGCAAACTATAGATGGGTGAATACATGGTGGATCCACCACACCCTCAAGAATTGCCTAACCTTTGGAGGGCAGGTAACAAGACCTCGATATATCAGTAGCCCCCTGAGAATATATCTGAAGCCAATATTCAACATAGTTGTGAAGCTAATATTTTCGCACCTACCAGGGAGTAAGATAATCAAAATGTGATACTGAATAAGGCTGGGAGAAAAGCACTCAACGTTCAGCCCCATTATAAGTATCTACAGCAGTACTGCTGGCCAAACTGTCAACACAGTAATGCAATAAAACCTTCATACAACAATAGGGATGCCCGTTGGGAGACAGAGCGGACATGTCTCGTCACCAGAAAGCGGTTGAATAACTATGAGCAGCCTGACTCGCAGCAACCAATAAGCCATGCTCAGCCTAAAGCTGAGCAGTAGGCCAAAGATGGTGAGGGCGCCTAACCCTGGGGGCAAATGTCAAAATGAGAAGCCCGTGAACAAAGAAAAGGGCATATCCTAACAAAAAAGGGAAACACACCTTGCGATAATGGTGGCGAGTCAAGCTGAAACTTCAACTCCCACCCTTCCTACAGGGTCTGGAAGGAATTGGAGAACCCCCTACCCAGCCAACAACAAAAGGAAAAAAAGAGGAAAATAAAAAAATAGAAAGGAAAAGAGAGCCAAAAAAGAGAAGAAATAAAGACGGACAAAAAAAGAGAGAGAGAAAAATGGAGGATGCCGTGCCAACAACTTTGAAAGTCATCCCTTGTAATGCGGGCCTTTCTCCATGCAATAATATCCCCGGATACAATAATATTTCAATATAGGCCATCTCCACAGGCTGGTAGACAAACTCCTCTTTAGCCATACCCCCTAGTTGGGTCATTTAAATTTTTGGGCACTAAGTCCTTTTCTTTCCGCACTACCAAGTATTTCTACCCCTGGCGTCAAAATAATGTATGAGCTCAGCGGGGCGCCATCTTACTATTCCAGCCAACACAAAAATCCTCCTCTATGCTTTAGCATCGAGCCATATGAATGAAAAAACTCTCAGATAGTGGACCTTTTGTTCCTATCGATGGCCGCATACTTCCTCTCCTTTCTACCAATACTTACACCTGCTTTGTGTTGTGCCCCTATGGTTTTGATGATTGGCTTTGATGTGAGTTAATCATTTGATGATTGGTTTTTGTTGTGAGTTAATCACTGTGAGTCATCTTGCCGTATGAGTCATCTTCATATGTTCAGTCAGTCTGCTGTTCTGTTAGTTTATCAGGTCTAAAAGCATTGCATATTTGATGTTCAGCCATGTTAATCACTGTGAGTCATCTTGCTGTATGAGTCATCTTCATATGTTCAGTCAGTCTGTTGTTCTGTTAGTTTATCAGGTCTAAAAGTATTGCATATTTGATGTTCAGCCATGTTATCTGCTGCATGAAGCATTCATATACACATTCATCAGTTGCTTCACTCTGCTTGTGGAATTCTGTTCAGGCTAAACATCCTTGCATCATCGTAGTCAGCTTAGTGTTGGTCGACCCCCCTTTCTAGATGGGTCGACTCCCCAGATAAGTGTAGTCTATACACTCTTCGGTTGGCTTCAACTAAAGTATATACAGAAGCTTGCATAAATTCAAAGTGTGTACATTGAATAGCATGCATTTCATGAAGTCTGTACATCCTGTGTCTCTGTTAAGCTTCAAAGTCTGTACATGGCTCTCTGTCACATGCATAGTCTTCACATCTGTTTTTCAAGTGTGTACATTGGCACATGCATTTCTTGATCATGTCTACACTATGTCAGCATTGACTGGACAGTTGTGGGTCGACCCCCCATTTCTGATGGGTCGACCCCCCAGTTTCGCAAGTCAATACATTGGCCTTAGCTCTCATAGTCTGTACATTGGTCTTCATATTCAAAGTATGTACGTTGGTCTTCACCTGAAGTCCATACATTGGTTTTCATATTCAAAGTTTGTACATCCTCCGCTAAGCCTTTAAAGTCTGTACAGCCATTCCTAGTAGATCAAGTCCATACAATGGCACTGTAGCTTGCTCAACTGAAGTCTATACATCCTTCAAGGCGCTAAGTCTGCACATCGCCTCATTTCTTCAGAGTCTATTCATCCACAGTGGAACCCCAAGTCTGTACATCGCTTGCATCTTCAAAGTCCATACAGAGTCTTCTGTTGCATTCGAAGTCTATACATCATGTGAACCTTCAAGTCTATAGATCAGCCTTTGCAAATCGGTTTCCAAGTCTGTACATCGACTTCAAACCTTCCGAGTATGTACAACCCAAGTCTATACATCCGATTGCCTTTGCATTGCTCAAGTCTGTACAACCCTCTCGTTGGCAAGTCTATACATCGGTCTGTTTAAGCAAGTCTGTACAGCGGTTGCATTCATTGGAAGTCTATACATTGGCAGCACTGTGCAAGTCTAGACAATCCCAGCCTTTACCTGCGTTCAGAACTTCAAGTCTATACAGTGGTAAAGTCTGCACATTGTGCTCTGAAGCTCACCAAGTCTATACATTATTGAGCCATTCATCATTCTCTACATTGGCTTTGGTTCTTCAAGTCTGTACACCCTTCAAGGGCCTCCAAGTGTATACATCGTTCACGGCACACACGTTCAAGTCTGAAGTCTGTACAGCCAAGGCATGTGCTTCGCAAAGTCTATACAACGCTCAAAGTCTATACATCATGCTTCGTCGTTCAAGCTTTCAAAACTCTATACATCGCTGTTGAGCTAAAGTCTGTACAGCCGTGTCTTGTGCCAAAGTCTACACATCATGAAGTCTATACACTCGACTGCCTTGCTTTGCTTAAAGTCTGTACAGCCCTTCCCTCAGCAAGTCTATACACTGGAATCGTCAGCTGTAGGGACATCATGTCTGTACATTGGGTTCTCATGCATGTTAACAGCAAGTCTATACACTGCATTCATGCATTGTTCTTCACAGCAAAGTCTATACACTGTGTTCTCTTGCACGCAATCAAAGTGTGTACAGCCTGTGCTCGCATTGGTAAGTCAATACATGCTTGGCTGTTCATCGTCTGCTACATGCCACTTCAAGTCTGTACATCCATTTGTGCAGTGTGCATTGATCAAGCCAAAGTCTGTACATCGATATGTTGCTTTGATGCCGTTGCATAGTCTATACATTGTTGAGCTTCACACACATCTTCATAGTCTATACATTGCATCATTGTGCATGCATTGCATTCATTGAAGTCTATACACTGCATACAGTTATGCTTCACAAGTCTACACATTGCTGTTCTTCATAGCAAGTATATACACTCTCTCACGTTGTACACAGTTGCCTAATTAATGTCTCTAAGTCTATACACTCGATGGCTTCTTACATTTCACAGAAGTCCACACATTCCCCCTTGTTATGATAATGCATTCTTCAGCAAGTATATACACTGAGGTCTCATGAAGACCTACAAGTCTATACACTCTCTTAGTGTACACACTTACTCATTTACTACTTCTAAAGTATATACACTTGTTGTTATAAGCCAATTCGTTTCATTTCGTTTTGTCTCTGTCTGCAGATGACTCGGGTTAATCACTGGGCGCGTGAACCAAGGATGATGCCTGGCACGTGATCCGAGGTGCTCTCTGGGCGGGAACTAGAAGGACACACGCCCTAGCACCTGTTGAAGCTGATATAAATAGAAGCCTTTGTCCACTGAAGAGAAACAATGAGAAGAGAAGAGGGCTGATCGAGACTGTGAGTGAAGAAGAAGAGGTGCAGCAGAGAGTGAAAGAAGAAGAGAGCAGCAGAAGAAAAAGAAAAAGAGAGGGAGAGCTCGTGAGGATCGAAAGAAGAAGGGTAGACAGTGAGAGAAAGAAGCATAGAAGAAAAAGAAGAGTAAGAAGAAGAGAGATCGAGAGATAAGAAGCCTTCATTGAAGATTCGTCTGTCTGGCATTGGATCAAATCCAAACCAGCTTTGCTCTTGCGAGAGCTACTAGTTTATCTCATTTCGAGCTTTACGTCTGCTGTGTTTTTCTTTATGTTTGCCTTTTATTTTGTTCCGTCCATCTATTCATCTTGTTCTTTCGATTCTCTTGTGTGAGGTCGGGTTCCCTCCGGTTGGGAGGAAGAGAGGTCCGAGACCTCTAGTTTGCAGGTGACTTGGTGTCACCTGTGCTTCCCTCTGGGTTTCAGAGGAAGAGAGACTTAGGTCTCTAGGTTCCCCTCCGGTTTGGAGGAAGGGAGGATTGGTCCTCCGGTTCTGGTCTTGTGGGTTGCAAGACTAGGTGTTCCCTCCTGGTCTGGAGGAAGAGAGACTTGCGTCTCTGGTTTCCAAGTGGTTGGGAGTCACTTGGGGTGTCCCTCCGGTTGGGAGGAAGAGGGGAGGTTGTTCCCCTGGTCAAGCTGTGTGACAGCATCTTGTTCGCAGACTGAGTCTGCAGTTTTCTAGCTTGTGCTAGTGGAAGCCTCACTCCGGTTGGGAGTGACGGGTGGACGTAGGTCAGTGGACCGAACCATCTAAAAATCTGTTGAGTAGTGGTTTGTCTGGTTGATTGCTTCCGCTAGATGATTGGATAGGCGCGCTCCATGTGTTTGTTCATAAGTTCAATTGAATTAGTTTTATTATGGAACTGTGTTTAGCTTCTGAGTTTTAATTTGGGCATTATTTCAAGAGGGATACATTCACCCCCCCTCTGTATCCGGGCCTAGCACTCTATCAATTGGTATCAGAGCGGTGTCTACATAGAAGGTCCAGTGACCTGCAGATCCGATCCTACTGTCTTATGTGCTTATTTGCTTTTGGTGCATCAATATTTCTGTTGCATTATATCTATTTTTTTCCATGGGTGATCCACCGGTTTTCAACGGCTTTAATATTAATGTGTGGTTTGCCAGTTTGCGCAAATATGTTGATGGGGACATCGCTTACCACTTCCCATTTCTCCAAGGGTCCCGATGCTCGCCATTGTGTTCATCTTGATTTTCTGAGTCTAGCTATGTAATTTTGATATCTTTCTTTGAGTCTTAACCATGTAATTTTCCTTTTATTGAGTCAAGTATCTAAGTTAGTGAGTCATCTATCTAAGTCTAAGTATCATTAGGTGGCCTAGTGGGTTAATGGACCCACTTCAATGGGCTTGGCCCATGGGCGCCCCCTTTCCCCTTGGTCATTTGTCAATAGTCCAAAAGGTGAGGACTTTTTGTAAATTGAGGGTTTCCTATAAATTGGACCCCAATCCCTCCATGGAGAAGCTAATGAAGTATTAAGTGAAAATTTTCACAAGAATTGTGTCTCTCTCTCTCTCTAAGGGGTGGATTCCCCTCTCTCTTTCTCTCTCTCTCTCTCTCTAAAGGGGACGAACCCCATTCTCTCTACTCCCCACCCCTAATTTTGAAATTCACTCTCTCTCCTCCCTATTCACCTCTCATTAAGACCCCTCCCCCTTCCCCATACCTCCCATTTAATTCCCCTCCAACCCCTAGGTGGAATCCCCATCTCCTAGGCACCTCTCCCTCCTCCCAAGCAACCTTTCCCCTTCCCCATACAACCTTTCATTTTCCCAAGGGAGAATCCCTTCTCCCAAGCACCCCTTCCCCTCCCCAAGGCAACCCTTCCCATTCCCTAGGCCCCCATTAACCCCTCCATTAACCCACCATTCAAACCAAAGGCGAGATCTCTCCTCCCTCTCTCCTTCCCAACCCAAATTCGCAGCTCCCCCTTCCTCCATTTGCTAGACCACCTCCCAGCTCTCTTTCTGCCCCTCCCACACCTTGTATCACCCCCTAACAGACCCCCACATAGTCAGGTGCCACCCCCACACCCATCCACCCCATTTCCCACCCCATCTACTCCGTCTCCCATCACCTATCATCACCCTATTCATCTCAGTCCACAGGCAGCAGTCAAGGGTCCAGTTTCAGAGTCAACCACGTCTTCACTGCACATCTTCTGGAGGCGTATACTACATTGCTGGAAAGCTCTTCCAGTCGTCTTCGCAGGCGAGGTGATTCCTCCCCACTTCAAGTTCGGAGCTGTCCGGGAGAGCCATTCTTCACCGACTGCGCAGAACCAGTCTGGCCAGAAACCAGAGCTGCCATTCAAAAGCTACTACGACCACACCTGTGCTCCACTTGGTACGCCACTTGACCGGGGCGAAGATCCACCAGTCCTCTATCCAACACAGAAAGCAGGACCTCGTTTGGAGTTCGGAGTTCTCCGTTCCAAATTATTTTCCCTAGGTGCGTAGGTCAGTCCTGTCAGGGACTGATCAGACCCCCTCTCACTCTTCGGGTTCCACCTCCCTGCTCCGACCACATCTGGTGGCCATCTTGGTTTATGATCGAAGAAGATTCAACCACGCTCACAACCGTCCTGATCCTGTCTCAATTGGATCACGGGAACGATCGTGGTGAAGTCGCCAACCTGATGTAACAACCTGAACTCAGTCCAAGGCAGAGTAGAGCAGCGCCGGTCCAGCATTTGTCCCAGCCAGCGTTGACAACTTATGGCACCAAAAAAATTCAGGCTTCATCCCGGGTCAGTCACCAACATTTTGGCGCTGGTCTCGTTCACTTTCGAGTCCGGGAGCGATCACAGCGGAGTCGACAGCGAGTGCCTGTCAGCGGGCAGAACCGGCGGACAGAACCCCGGGAGGGCAATCCGGCTCCGTTCTTAGCTTCACGCCCCTCCCCGCCTGGCCGGCTTACTGCCCCTCCCTGTGTGGAGGTAGTGTTTGTGTGTACTCCACTTTTCCCCACCCCGAGATCCACCCTCCTGTGTGAGGCGTAGTGCATGTAAATAATTAGCAGGGATCAAGCTTCATCGACGCAGTGTGCGGGGAACCCACACTTCCCCGCTCGCCCTCGTCTCCGAACGGGGTTGGTTTCTTCAAACCAACCGGGTAAGCTCTATCCCTTGCTCTCATATCAGTAGTTTGTTCATATAATATCTGTGGTATTGCACTGTTGACGGTGAGAGAGCGCCCGACCCCGAAGCTCCCCGTTTACGAGTGGTCATCGTGGGATTGTGAGAGAGTGACCCGGTGCCCTTTCGGCACCTAGCCAGCCCTTTGATTGTGGGCACCGTACCCTTGAGAGGGTGACCATAGCTTTGCTGGTCCTCTACCAGCAAGGGCTTTGTTCCACTACCTCCACTCGGCATCGCCGAGTCACCCGGGAATCGTGTGCGCAACGGTGGTTTGGAAACTTGCGTAATTCTCTACTCTTGTGTGTTGTGCTTGCTTGGTAAGTCCAAGGACCCTCGGTCTAGTTGCTGCATTCTCTAAGTCGGTGTCACATCAATTTGGTATCAGAGCAAGTTCTAGACTTGTCTCTACTAAGTCTTGTCCTAGGGCCATTGCATGCATCACCCTTGTCCTCCATCATGACTACCTCATACTTGGCATATTCGCCACTCTTAGGCCCATTAGAAGCCTTTGTGTTTGATGGAACCCGCCCTAGTATATATCTAGAGTGGGAGGACTCCATAGATCGACACTTTGGGAGGTTCACTCTATCAGGGCCTATGAAAGTCAACTATGCCAAGAGTTTACTCTGGCGCCAAGCTAGGAAAGAATGGGAGAACATTGTAGGTTTGAGAGTAGCCAAAGGGGAAGCACCCATTGAATCTTGGGATGAAATGAGGGCAAATCTTAGAAAGATCTACGCACCCCAATCCAAACCTCTTCAACCAACCGATCTTCCACCCCCTACCCCAACTCCAACCCAAGAACTTCCCCGACAAAGCTCAACCCAAGTCCACCCATGTTCACCACCCCGAGAGTACCATGCACCGACCATTATCACTCCACCCACCATAGACTTTCCTACCCCATTATCCTTGGAAGTTGTGGCCCACACACATACCCAAGTGGAGATGGATGCCAATCCGGATCCACCTCCCACCATAGAGGACATCCTAGACCCCCTATTTCCACCCACCTCTCCTAGTCTGGGTCCTCATGAGCCGCACACCCTCACCATGAATGAGTCCATACTCCAATGGCTCAAGCGAGGCCCCACCATTCCTAGCTTACCACCCTACCTCTCACCCTTGGGGTATGAAGCCCAAATTGTGTCCACCCGATCTTCCCATGCCACACTTCAAACCTCCTGCCTTGTGGGAGACTTAGGGGACCTAGTGGACTGCTTACAATGGCAAGTCCACCTGACCGAAATGCTAGCCATAGGACCATCAGAGTCTAGCACCATCTTCCTAGCATACCCCCCACCGGTTCCATCACCTCCATCTACACTAGTGGCCATTATACGAGTGAAATCCTCCTCTTTCTCCCCAAGGATGAGAAACCCATCTTGGCCCACTCCCCACCCATTGAGGTTCCAATTGATTTGATTGGCCAACCCACTAGAGACCTTGGCCCAATTACCTTGGAGGAGGATGACTCACAATTTGGGAACCTTGAAGACATAGAGTGCCTCCCTCTAGGAAGACCTTTCCACGACCCCTACAATCCCTTCCTAAACCCACCCACCAAAAACTTTGGCCCAATCATTTTACTAGAGGAGGAGGATCCACCACCATATTGTGAGGACCATGAGGGCCTAGAGTTCCTCTCCCCAGGTGACCCTTACCATGACCCCTTTGATCCCTCCCAATGGAAGCCAATGAACCCATGGGACCTAGTCGCCTTACCCACCACCCACCTTTTCCTACCCTCACCCACCATGTCAAACCTAACCCACCCATTCCAAAACTTAGCCCACACCATGAGAGCCATGACCAAGGGTGACATCCACCTAGGAAATGAGAAATTGACCCATCCCAAGATGTCCACTTTCTGGGACCCCTTCGACCCCCATGAGTGGAAACCCCCAAATCAACCCCCACCTAAAGATGGGACCATCTTGATAAGAATGCATGTGTCACAACATTTTGCTTCATCTGGTAGGGCTAGTAAGTCAAGTCATCTCATTTGTGTCATATACACACTAGGTCCAGTACACGACAAGTTTACATTTGGATATGCAGGTCCTCCCCCATTCATCATCCATCTTATGCATGATAGGAGTATACATGGAAGTCCAGGTCCTCCGGCATTCACTACACCCATACCTGATAGAGCCATTTATGGATGCCCCGGTCCTCCTACGTCCGTCAAAACCAATGTAACACTTGATAGGGCTGAATTTGGTTGTCCAAGCCCTCCCTTCATCCCTAGAAAATCATCATTTGTGACATTGTATGGCAACCCTCGCAAGCACATCAACAAGAGCAACAAGATGAACAAACAATTAGCCAACTCTCACCGCTGCCACCAAGAATTCTGGTTTGGTGATTCCGTGATGGTGAGGACTGAGAGACTATCCTCTGAGAACGTCTCAAAACTGAGGTCTCGTGGAACAGGTCCCTTCCAGGTCCTGAGATACATCGGCGCTAATGCTTATGTGTTAGACCTCCCTGAGGAATACAGAGTAAGCCCCACTTTCATCGTGGCTGACCTGGTGCCATACATGGGTCCCACGGTGACACCAGTGAGGAAATTGAGCTCATCCCCTCCCTTGAGAGAGCACCTACCCTTGAGAGAAGTCTACCAGCCCAGAGAGACCAGCATGAGCATGTTGAACGGATATTGTATGAACAAGTCATTGTCATCTGGAGCAAAGGGTATGGGTGTTACCTCGCTTGGTGAAAGGACCAGCTACCTTTGGTAGACTTGTGGGCAACCCCGCTGTGACTTCCTCCGCATACGATGGATCTTTACTCGACAGAGTCGAGTTCTCTACACCCCGGGAGTATGATGGGGACATCGCTTACCACTTCCCATTTCTCCAAGGGTCCCGATGCTAGCCATTGTGTTCATCTTGATTTTCTGAGTCTAGCTATGTAATTTTCATATCTTTCTTTGAGTCTTAACCATGTAATTTTCCTTTTATTGAGTCAAGTACCTAAGTTAGTGAGTCATCTATCTAAGTCTAAGTATCATTAGGTGGCCTAGTGGGTTAATGGGCCCACTTCAATGGGCTTGGCCCATGGGCGCCCCCTTTCCCCTTGGTCATTTGTCCATAGTCCAAAAGGTGAGGACTTTTTGTAAATTGAGGGTTTCCTATAAATAGGACCCCAATCCCTCCATGGAGAAACTAATGAAGTATTAAGTGAAAATTTTCACAAGAATTGTGTCTCTCTCTCTCTCTCTCTAAGGGGTGGATTCCCCTCTCTCTTTCTCTCTCTCTCTCTCTCTAAAGGGGGCGAACCCCATTCTCTCTCCTCCCCACCCCCAATTTCGAAATTCACTCTCTCTCCTCCCTATTCACCTCTCATTAAGACCCCTCCCCCTTCCCCATACCTCCCATTTAATTCCCCTCCAACCCCTAGGTGGAATCCCCTTCTCCTGGGCACCTCTCCCTCCTCCCAAGCAACCTTTCCCCTTCCCCATACAACCTTTCATTTTCCCAAGGGAGAATCCCTTCTCCCAAGCACCCCTTCCCCTCCCCAAGGCAACCCTTCCCATTCCCTAGGCCCCCATTAACCCCTCCATTAACCCACCATTCAAACCAAAGGAGAGATCTCTCCTCCCTCTCTCCTTCCCAATCCAAATTCGCAGCTCCCCCTTCCTCCACTTGCTAGACCACCTCCCAGCTCTCTTTCTGCCCCTCCCACACCTTGTATCACCCCCTAACAGACCCCCACATAGTCAGGTGCCACCCCCACACCCATCCACCCCATTTCCCACCCCATCTACTCCGTCTCCCATCACCTATCATCACCCTATTCATCTCAGTCCGTAGGCAGTAATCAAGGGTCATGTTTTAGAGTCAACCACGTCTTCACCGCACATCTTCTGGAGGCGTATCCTACATTTCCGGAAAGCTCTTCCAGTCGTCTTCGCAGGCGAGGTGATTCCTCCCCAATTTGAGTTCGGAGCTGTCCGGGAGAGCCATTCTTCACCGACTGCACAGAACCAGTCCGGCCAGAAACCAGAGCTGCCATTCAGAAGCTACTACGACCACACCTGTGCTCCACTTGGTGCGCCACTTGACCAGGGCGAAGATCCACTAGTCCTCTGTCCAACACAGAAAACAAGACCTCATTTGGAGTTCGGAGTTCCCCGTTCCAAATTATTTTCCCCACGTGCGTAGGTCAGTCCTATCAGGGACTGATCAGACCCCCTCTCACTCTTCGGGTTCCACCTCCCTGCTCCGACCTCCTCTGGTGGCCATTTTGGATTATGATCGAAGAAGATTCGACCACGCTCGCAACCGTTCTGATCCCGTCTCAATTGGATTACGGGAACGATCGTGGTGAAGTCGCCAACCTGATGCAACAACCTGAACTCAGTCCAAGGCAGAGTAGAGCAGCGCCGGTCCAGCATCTGTCCCAGCCAGCGTCGACAACTTCTGGCACCAAAAAAATTCAGGCTTCATCCCGGGTCAGTCACCAACATTTTGGCGCTGGTCTCGTTCACTTTAGAGTCCGGGAGCGATCACAGCGGAGTCGACAGCGAGTGCCTGTCAGTGGGCAGAACCGGCGGACAGAACCCCGGGAGGGCAATCCGGCTCCGTTCTTAGCTTCATGCCCCTCCCCGCCTGGCCAGCTTACTGCCCCTCCCTGTGTGGAGGTAGTGTTTGTGTGTACTCCACTTTTCCCCACCCCGAGATCCACCCTCCTGTGTGAGGCGTAGTGCATGTAAATAATTAGCAGGGATCAAGCTTCATCGACGCAGTGTGCGGGGAACCCACACTTCCCCGCTCGCCCTCGTCTCCGAACGGGGTTGGTTTCTTCAAACCAACCGGGTAAGCTCTATCCCTTGCTCTCATATCAGTAGTTTGTTCATATAATATCTGTGGTATTGCACTGTTGACGGTGAGAGAGCGCCCGACCCCGAAGCTCCCCGTTTACGAGTGGTCATCGTGGGATTGTGAGAGAGTGACCCGGTGCCCTTTCGGCACCTAGCCAGCCCTTTGATTGTGGGCACCGTACCCTCGAGAGGGTGACCATAGCTTTGCTGGTCCTCTACCAGCAAGGGCTTTGTTCCACTACCTCCACTCGGCATCGCCGAGTCACCCGGGAATCGTGTGCGCAACGGTGGTTTGGCAACTTGCGTAATTCTCTACTCTTGTGCGTTGTGCTTGCTTGGTAAGTCCAAGGACCCTCGGTCTAGTTGCTGCATTCTCTAAGTCGGTGTCACATCATATGTTATATCAGTTAATCCTGATCTGTGGAAGTTAATTTCACACGGTCCTCATAAATTACAAAGAAAAAGTCCAAATGGACTGACAGTCGCATATCAATGCATGAAGAGAATCAGATAGCTATAAATCTAATGAAGGTAGCTATTGATAGAGCTTTACATTCCTGCTTTCATGATTGCAGTTCTGCTAAGGACATTTTGGATATGCTGAAGCTAGCTCACAGGATAGATGAGGACAGCTGCATGATGGCCAACAGAAGTAATCAAAGTGCCAGCGATCAAGGCAGCAATCAGAATGAAGACGATAATGATGATGAGGTAAATCCCTTTGAGAACTATACTTTAGATGACTGGAAAAATGCATATGCTGAATTGCTTGAATCTCATGAACATTTAAGAAGTCAGTATAAAAAATTGAAAAAGAGTATTGGGTTAGAAAGTTCAAGTTCTTCTTGTAGAAAATGTCTAGAGTTGACACAATCTCATGATGCTTGTCTGTCTGATAATCAAGAGCTCAAGAAACAAGTTGAATTGTTAAAATCTGAAAAAGAGTCTCTCAGAAAATCTATCATTGAGAGTGAAGGAAAATGTGAGAAACTTGAGCAAGAGAAGAACCAGTTTGCTGAAAAAATTAATGCCATAAAATCTGTAAACATAGAATTACAGAAAGATCTTGAAAAATAGCAAAAAGGTTTGAAGGAACTTGAGGCTGGAAGAAAGTATGAAGTCAATTCAGAAGATCAACTTCTAATAAATGAATTGGTTCAAAATGACAAGCTTAAGGAAGAAAATGAAAAGTTAAAAATGCTGAACTCCACTATGTCTGAGAGACTGCTAGCCTTAGAAAGAGGAAAAAGTGTTTGTGTTGAAGACCCTGAAAAACTGAGCAATCTGGAATAAGAAATTGAAAAATACAAAACAGCTAATAAAGTTTTGAATGAAGCTATGAATTACAGTGAGCAAGAGATTGCCAGTTATGAGTTACACATTTCCTCTCAAGAAAATGAAATTCAAGATTAAAAAAACTCCTTGTCTAAATTTGTTAGTGGGTAAGAAAATCTGAACAAACTGCCGGGAGTAAAAGTCAATTTTCAAAAGGAGGGGTTAGGCTATAACCCTGTAAATAAAAAGAATTTTGAAGATAAATTTCATACATCCTTTGTTGCTAGCTCTACTTCTCACACTTCTCAGAAGCCACCTGTTTCTCAGTCTACTGTCCAGAGAACCCAAAAATAAATTGAAAAGTCGAAAAAGGTTGATGGATACAAGCTGAAAACTATTTTCGTTGAATCTTCTGAACAGCAAAAGCCTTCTACTTCATCTTCAACTCTGTACAAGGCTAAGAAAATAGAAAAACAGGATAAAAATCAGAAAAGGACTGGAAAATAGAAAATAAATAAAAAGGGTTCATCAGTGCATGTTGATCACAGTCCTCACACACACTCACATGTATCTAAAAAGGAAATGATCTGTCATTACTGTCATAAATTTGGACATCTGATGCATGAGTGTAAGTTGATGGAGAAGGATGATAAGAAAGTTAGGAAATTTCATGATAAAAGTCCTTCACCTCAGAAAAAGAAGACTGAATGCTTTCACTGTGGCAAATTTGGTCATAAGGCATTTGAATGTTGGCATGCTCAAGGTAGAAAGTTTAATTCTAAAACTGTCAATTTCCCTGCAGATAGAAATGATTATGATAGGAATAAATTTGTTGTAAGTAGAAACTATTCTGCTTGCTTCAATTGTGGCAAGATGGGCCACATTGCAGCTCATTGCTGGCATGTTAAGGGGAAGAAATTTCATTCTGAGTTTGTTAATTTCCATGACAACAAAAATGTTTTTGAAAGGAAAAATCTTGCATGTCTTGAGTGTGGTAAATTAGGCCACAGAGCTAGAGATTGATGGCATGCTCAGAAGAACTCTGTTAACCCCCATGTCATCAAATTCTCTGCCAGAAAATCTGTGAATTTTTCATGCTATAACTGTGGAAAGCCAGGTCACAGGACTGCAACCTGTTGGCTGGCAGGATATCAAAACCAAACTGGTTTTGGTAAACAGAATTTTTATTCTATTAACAAAAGATTTCATGCATATGCACATAGAATTCATGCTAACAAGAATGTGCATAAATCAGATCTAAAAACTACTACTTCTTGCCATCCTTATGGAAAATCTGGATATTTGATGGATGGTCATCCTCTGATGAAATTTAATGATCATCAAGTTAAAAATGTGCTGAGAAAACCTGCTAGGAGTGATATTGTCAATTCAGGACCCAAGACCTCTTGGGTACCTGTTTGTGCAAAATAAGCTTTGTGTTACAGGTATGCCTTGGAAGCTGAAGAATAAAGATGGGTAACAATCCAAGGCACTCAAGAAGAAAACCCCTCCTGAATCTTTCAGGTAAATTTCTTACACTTCCTGTTCTTAGTCTTATTACATAGCACATTAGATCTGATTTTGCATTTTCATTCATCATCTGCCATTTGCATCATTTTTTGATCATACACTTGCTGAGTGTTCTATGCAAATATCAGATTAAAAAGGGTTGTCTGCATCTGATGCATACATATGCCAATTGCAATTGTTTGATAATTGTTGTTATGCATAATCTCTGAAAACAAATTGCATTCTAAAATTTCTGAAAAATCTGAACTGTATATGAATGTGGTTTAAAATTTGTCTGTTGCATAGCTAACTGAAAATCTGGATTGCATATAGTACTGCATGTTGAATTATCATGATTGACCTCTACGGTATATAAATGGTAAGCTACCAAAAGGCAGGGAAATCTGTCTAGAGGTTCTTGCTATGTGTGAGGTGGTCTTTTAGACCAAGTGCTCCGCCTGGTACCATGGGTCATTTTGCCTAATAGGGCAATCTGATTGAGCATAAGTCACATTGTCATATGTTCAGTCTTCAGAGTAAATCATTGCATATTTTTCAGGGGGAGTTAATTGCATGTCTTTGCATTGCATCCAATGTTGAGTGTTTGCATGTCCTTGCATACATATAGTGCATCGCATTTCCTTACATTGAAAAATGCCAAAAAGAGTGACTGAATGCATATTGTCAGGGGGAGTCAATGCATTGCATGTAGGTTGTCAAATGCATACTCGTGTGAGAACTCATTGCATGTCCTTTCTTATTGATTTTGTTGACAAACCTTGATCACAATTTGAAAAACACTGGGCTTCAAAATATCCTCTATCATTTGATATCTGAATTCCATCAGTCTTTCATGAAGATTTCAATGGGACTATCTCGATCATAAATCTGAAAACACTTGAACTAGGAATCTTCTATTATACGATTTTATGAATGTCTAAAATAACTCATGTGGTTTAAGCTTAATGTATTCATGGAGTTTGACTTTAAAATCTCTTAAAAATATCTGAATCATGTTTAATAAACTTTAACCATCTGTTTGATGTTGTGTCTTGTAAAATCTTCTGAAATCTGCACTATTGAATACATGGCTTTATTTGGTTAAGTACACGAAATTATTATTGATTTGAAGCAAATGAATTTTTCTGAAATGTCTAAAGGGTAATTTCTGTCAGGGCAATGACTTTGGTCACTGAGAAACACATGTCCAAAGGACTGTGTCATGAGGTGCCATAGTTATCTCTGCTTAAGAATGAGTGTTAATCAGGCAGAGCAATGGCATGCACACTGAGAAATACAACTCACTCATCAAGAAATGATTTGTAGTGTGTCATGATGTGTAAATGCTATCTCTGTTTATATAAAGCATGACTGTGAGTCACACTAAGTGCTTAGGGATATTGGCCTCTGATCAAGGTATATCCTCTAGTTACAAGGTGTGCACTGAACTAGAGTGCTCATAAAATTTGTAGCATAAAAATTGTTGAACAAATTAAAATATCAGAATATTGATGCTAAAATCAAATTGCTACAACCCTAGACAAATTCAAATGACTTCATAAATGTTTGATCTCAATTATAGTGCATGTAATTCCGATTGAAGTCAATAAATTTGATTGTGTAAGAGAAAGGGATGTTAATCAAGATAAAAATGAGGGCTTGGTTCATTTTTATTAAACCATGGTTTTACATATCCATACAAAATTTTATTGATAAACTCTGCATACATCATGTTTAAACCATGCTGATCAATAAACTTCATTCATAAGCCCTTATAATGGAAGACCTTGAAAAATTATATTTTGGATTTATGAGATTGATATATCCTTGAAAATATTGTTGAACTTCTTGTGCTTGGAGCTTCTTTGAAGATCTGTAATTTAAAACTCTTCTACTCACTGTCCTTGATTCATTGACCTGAACTTATCCTTGAATACCTCAGTGGTCTCCCTCTCACCCATATCAATTGGGAGAAATGCAACAGATGCATATCAATTGGCATCTACTCAGGGGGAGCTTCCTTGTAATATTGAATCATGTTCATCTCAATTGGTAACAATTGTGTCTTTGCATTCATATATTTAGGGGGAGGTATTGCACTTCTAGTTGCATCTGCATTTCTGCATTCATACCTCTCCATGGTTCATCTTGTTCATTGCAAGGAGGAGAAATTGACTGTATTTTAAACATGCTTTAACTTCTCAAACTATTTTCTTTTTGATGAAGTCAAAGGGGGAGAATAGTTTGTGTCATCAGACATCAACCACAGTGTAGTGTTGCCATCATCAAAAAGGGGGAGATTGTTGTGCCCCTGTAGTTTTGATGATTGGCTTTGATGTGAGTTAATCATTTGATGATTGGTTTTTGTTGTGAGTTAATCACTATGAGTCATCTTGCTGTATGAGTCATCTTCATATGTTCAGTTAGTCTGCTGTTCTGTTAGTTTATCAGGTCTAAAAGCATTGCATATTTGATGTTCAGCCATGTTAATCACTGTGAGTCATCTTGCTGTATGAGTCATCTTCATATGTTCAGTCAGTCTGCTGTTCTGTTAGTTTGTCAGGTCTAAAAGCATTGCATATTTGATGTTCAGCCATGTTATATGCTGCATGAAGCATTCATATACACATTCATCAGTTGCTTCACTCTGCTTGTGGAATTCTGTTTAGGCTAAACATCCTTGCATCATCACAGTCAGCTTAGTGTGGGTCGACCCCCCTTTCTAGATGGGTAGACTCCCCAGATAAGTGTAGTCTATACACTCTTTGGTTGGCTTCAACTGAAGTCTATACATCAGCTTGCATGAATTCAAAGTGTGTACATTGAATAGCATGCATTTCATGAAGTCTGTACATCATGTGTCTCTGTTAAGCTTCAAAGTCTGTACATGGCTCACCGTCTCATGCATAGTCTTCACATCGGTTTTTCAAGTGTGTACATTGGCACATGCATTTCTTGACCATGTCTACACTATGTCAGCATTGACTGGACAATTGTGGGTCGACCCCCCATTTCTGATGGGTCGACCCCCCAGTTTCACAAGTCAATACATTGGCCTTAGCTCTCATAGTCAATACATTGGTCTTCATATTCAAAGTATGTACATTGGTCTTCACCTGAAGTCCATACATTGTTTTTCATATTCAAAGTCTGTACATCCTCCGCTAAGCCTTCAAAGTCTGTACAGCCATTCCATGTAGATCAAGTCCATACAACGGCACTATAGCTTGCTTAACTGATGTCTATACATTCTTCAAGGCGCCAAGTCTACACATCGCCTCATTTCTTCAGAGTCTATTCATACACAGTGGAACCCCAAGTCTGTACATCGCTTGCATCTTCAAAGTCCATACATAGTCTTCTGTTGCATTTGAAGTCTATACATCATGTGAACCTTCAAGTCTATACATCAGCCTTTGCAAAGCGGTTTCCAAGTCTGTACATCGACTTCAAACCTTCCGAGTATGTACAACCCAAGTCTATACATCCGATTGCCTTTGCATTGCTCAAGTCTGTACAGCCCTCTCGTTGGCAAGTCTATACATCGGTCTGTTTAAGCAAGTCTGTACAGCGGTTGCATTCATTGGAAGTCTATACATTGGCAGCACTGTGCAAGTCTAGACAATCCCAGCCTTTACCTACGTTCAGAACTTCAAGTCTATACAGTGGTAAAGTCTGCACATTGTGCTCTGAAGCTCACCAAGTCTATACATTGCTGAGCCATTCATCATTCTCTACATTGGCTTTGGTTCTTCAAGTCTGTACATCCTTCAAGGGCCTCCAAGTGTATACATCGTTCACAACACACACATTCAAGTCTTAAGCCTGTACAGCCAAGGCATGTGCTTCGCAAAGTCTATACAATGCTCAAAGTCTGTACAACATGCTTCATCGTTCAAGCTTTCAAAACTCTATACATCGCAGTTGAGCTAAAGTCTGTACAGCCATGTCTTGTGCCAAAGTCTACACATCATGAAGTCTATACACTCGACTGCCTTGCTTTGCTTAAAGTCTGTACAGCCCTTCCCTCAGCAAGTCTACACATTGGAGTCGTCAGCTGCATGGACAGCATGTCTGTACATTGGGTTCTCATGCATGTTAACAGCAAGTCTATACACTGCATTCATGCATTGTTCTTCACAGCAAAGTCTGTACACTACGTTCTCTTGCACGCAATCAAAGTGTGTACAGCCTGTGCTCGCATTGGTAAGTCTATACATGCTTGGATGTTCATCGTCTGCTATATGCCACTTCAAGTCTGTACATCCATTTGTGCAGTGTGCATTGATCAAGCCAAAGTCTGTACATCGATATGTTGCTTTGATACCGTTGCATAGTCTATACATTGTTGAGCTTCACACACATATCTTCATAGTCTATACATTGCATCATTGTGCAAGCATTGCATTCATTGAAGTCTATACACTGCATTCAGTTATGCTTCACAAGTCTACACATTGATGTTCTTCATAGCAAGTATATACACTCTCTCACGTTGTACACACTTGCCTAATTAATGTCTCTAAGTCTATACACTCGATGGCTTCTTACATTTCACAGAAGTCCACACATTCCCCCTTGTTATGATAATGCATTCTTCAGTAAGTATATACACTGAGGTCTCATGAAGACCTACAAGTCTATACACTCTCTCAGTGTACACACTTACTCACTTACTGCTTCTAAAGTATATACACTCGTTGTTATAAGCCTGAACTAACTAATTCGTTTCATTTCGTTTTGTCTCTATCTGCAGATGACTCAGGTCAATGATTGGGCACGTGAATCGAGGATGATGCCTAGCACGTGATCCGAGGTGCTCTCTGGGGGGGAACCTGAAGGAGACACGCCCTAGCACCTGTTGAAGCTGATATAAATAGAAGCCTTCGTCCACTAAAGAGAAACAATGAGAAGAGAAGAGGGCTGATCGAGACTGTGAGTGAAGAAGAAGAGGTGCAGCAGAGAGTGAAAGAAGAAGAGAGCAGCAGAAGAAAAAGAAAAAGAGAGGGAGAGCTCATGAGGATCGAAAGAAGAAGGGTAGACAGTGAGAGAAAGAAGCATAGAAGAAAAAGAAGAGTAAGAAGAAGAGAGATCGAGAGATAAGAAGCCTTCATTGAAGATTCATCTGTCTGGCATTGGATCAAATCTAAACCAGCTTTGCTGCTGCGAGAGCTACTAGTTTATCTCATTTCGAGCTTTACGTCTGCTGTGTTTTTCTTTATGTTTGCCTTTTATTTTGTTCCTTCCATCTATTCATCTTGTTCTTCCGATTCTCTTGTATGAGGTCGGGTTCCCTCCGGTTGGGAGGAAGAGAGGTCCGAGACCTCTAGTTTGCAGGTGACTTGGTGTCACCTGTGCTTCCCTCTGGGTTTCAGAGGAAGAGAGACTTAGGTCTCTAGGTTCCCCTCCGGTTTGGAGGAAGGGAGGATTGGTCCTCCGGTTCTGGTCTTGTGGGTTGGAAGACTAGGTGTTCCCTCCTGGTCTAGAGGAAGAGAGACTTGCATCTCTGGTTTCCAAGTGGCTGGGAGTCACCTGGGGTGTCCCTCCGGTTGGGAGGAAGAGGGGAGGTTGTTCCCCTGGTCAAGCTGTGTGGCAACATCTTGTTCGCAGACTGAGTCTGCAGTTTTCTAGCTTGTGCTAGTGGAAGCCTCACTCCGGTTGGGAGTGAGGGGTGGACGTAGGTCTGTGGATCGAACCACCTAAAAATCTCTTGAGCAGTGGTTTGTCTGGTTGATTGCTTCCGCTAGATGATTGGATAGGTGCGATCCATGTGTTTGTTCATAAGTTCAATTGAATTAGTTTTATTCTGGAACTGTGTTTAGCTTCTGAGTTTTAATTTGGGCATTATTTGTAGAGGGATACATTCACCCCCCCTCTGTATCCGGGCCTAGCACTCTATCACTTTGAAATTGGCTCCCCGTTCAAGCAAATCATTGAACTCGTTTGCATGGCTATGCCAACAAGCAGGTTGTTCCGACCATTACATAGCAAGTGATATTCCATACGGAAAGCCTGTCCCTAGCCGTATTTTAAGAAAAGGGGGGAAACAGAAAAAGGGAGAAGGAAAAGAAAAAGTTATCTTTTTCTAAAAGATTAAATGAAACTTCTAATGTTAGAACTTCCATTTCTACCAATGAAAGTTTCCCACGGGACGGGAATAGCACCAGGTCCCACCGGAGATAACAAACATGTGTTGGCTGTTGGCCCCCGCCTCGACAAACAAGAAAGCACCACCTTCAGCCCACTGGGACTATGAAGCCCTCATTGGTCACCAGGCCTCCCGTTTCGAATACGGGCCTAGGCCCTATTAGAGTACCCCTCCATTCATAGCCTGGATCTTCCAGCAAGGTCACCAGATAAAAATTCTTTGGCTTTTGGCACTATGCCACGCTGATATCTAAACCCTGTAGAAAATGCAAGTCTAAATCCCGTTAGGGTCATCTCCGCCCTTGACTCCGCCCTCTCTTCAAGCCAGCAAACAAAATCTCTTTGGCTTCTGTTGGCCCGCCTCAGCTCATACAACAAACATGCTAAGGAGCACCTCCCACGGTCCCACCAAGATTCATGGTGCTCTGCTAACTTCTCATCTTGTGGGAATGCTCTCCTTCAGTCCCATCGGGATTGACTCTCTACCCTTGGCTTGGATCCTCTAATTCTAGCTGATATACTCCCGTTGTCTCTCGGCGTTCTACTATAGCACGCCAAGGGATATCAAATTTTGTCCCACTGGACTCACCCCACCGTTATTGGTTTAGACTTTATGTCTAAGTCGGCACATAAACCTCTCCCCTTCGCCTGAAGCACTCTGCCCTCGTCGAGTTCTCGGATATTGATCCCTAGTCCCATCAAGCCCGTCCCACCATCACTGGTTTAGATCTTACATACAAATCGATGCATAAACCTCTCTCCTCATCCTGTGGCACTTCGCCTTGGCCGAGCTCTCAAATATCATCCTCTAGTCCAAATGGGTTCCTCCTGCTATCATGGATTCGGACGTTACATCCAGATCGGCGTATACCCCTTTTTCATTTGCATTCGCATCAACCCTATGTCAACGATAAAGTCTTTGATGGCGGACTGCTTGGTGCCTAAGCCGATATGTATATCACTCTTGGTTTGGACCTTATGTCTAGATCAACATTTAAACCCTTTTTCCTTTGTGTTGGCTTCGACCCAATGTCAACGATAAAGTCTTTGGCAGCGAACGGCCTCATGCCTAAGCCGATATGGACATCACCATTGATTTGGACCTTACGTCCAGATCAACATTTAAACCTTTTTTTCCTTTATGTTGGCATCGACCCAATGTCAATGATAAAGTCTTTGGCGGAGAACGGATCCGTGCCTAAGTCGATATGTATATCACTGTTGTTTTGGACCTTAAGTCCCGATCAACATTTAAACCTTTTTTCCGTTGCATTGGCAACGACTTAATGTCAACGATAAAGTCTTTGGCGGCGAACACTTCGTCCCCAAGCCAGTATGTACATCACCGTTGATTTGGACTTTACATCTAGATCAACATTTAAACCCTTTTCCCTTTGCGTTGGCATTGACCCAATGTCAACGATAAAGTCTTTGGCGACGAATGGCTTCGTGCCTAAGCCGATATGTATATCATTGTTGGTTTGGACCTTACGTCCATATCAACATTTAAACATTTTTTCCTTTGCATTAGAATCAACCCAATGTCAACGATAAAGTCTTTGGCAGCAAACGGCTTTGTTCCTAAACCAATGTGTATATCTGTGATGACCTAGGGTCTGGAAACTGAGTAAACACGAAACCACTTGGATCCTGTGAGGCCTCCCAAGAGCGGTAAAGCTCCGAAGGGATAAAAGGGGTGTGTGGAGTACATTGAAGTTCCAGATAAAGTAGTATGCAATTAATATTTCAATGATCAGGTTTGCTAACGTAGCAGAAATAAAATTACTTTTTTAGTAAACAATTTAAGTTACAGAGTTCAGTCCAAAATAAAGATAAGTATAGTCCAATAGAAAAGATAATGTACCCTCAAATCGGGGGAAGCCCGAAACAGGCAACGCTGGCAACTACGAACTAACACACCGTGTCACGGGCCATGAGGAAGAAGAACGACCACACCTGAAAAGTAGGGGTGAGCCTCGTGTCACTGGCTCAGTAGGGGTCCCGTAGATCCCCACAGGAAACAACACAGTAACACGCAAGACAACAACGCTAAACAGTAAAGCAGGAAAAGCAGTAGTAACAGCAGTACTAAACTACACAGTAAAGCTGTAAAAGCAGGAGTAAGAACAACTAAAGGAAAGAGTAAAGCCGTACCGAACAAAACACGACTGTCGAACGAACCTCGGCTCTATAAGCTACTCCAAACACCAACAAAAAGGCGAACCCTTATCTCACAAAGTCGGGAGTTACCGATCCGTCGACAAAGCACTAGCTCCTTAGTGAAAGCCTACAGAAATAGGCAAAAGCCCTAGAAAAGACTTACACAGTCAAGAAACACTAACACATATACAACTAGATCGTCGTCCACGCTACATTACACGGACCTCGGGTGAAGCCAAGAACACACTACCCGGAAAAGGTCACAAAACACGAGAGTCATGCGTCATGCGACAGAAGTACCTCCTCACTAGAAGAATAGCCAGATGCGTCCACTGACGTCTTACACTACGCCTCAGATATCTCACACTCACCTAGAACGGCGGTAACTTAGACACTCACAAAACCAAGTACAAGAAACAACAGTAACGAGTGACTAGTTAGGGTCACGCCCGTCGGTGCTCGTCCAAAGGCCCCTGACCACGTGTGCCCACACAAGCCCAATACCTTGAGCCAAGCCTCTAGCTAGTTTTCCCACCGAGTAGGACGCTACCGAAAATCAAGGGGGCCCACGAAAACTAGCCTAAAAACCGTCTGTGGGGAACTGCCCCGCCACCACTCCTAGGTGGGCCGACACACTGGAACGTGTCGTCATGCTACGACTAGTGGAGGCTCACAAAACACAAGGACTCCAAAACATCAATGCTAAAGTACGGACAGGCTAAGCATGCATTATCGCACGTACTACGAAGCATAAGCACAATGCAACACACAAGACTGCCCTCAGACTATGGACGAACAACTAGACCTACTGACAAGGCCGCACCATGCCAAGACATCCACAGAACAGTGGGCTAACCAACGGGTCAAAGTCACATTAATCGGAAACCAAAACAACACAAGATCACACTTTGGGAAGGTGGCGGTCTAATCCTGACCGCCAAGTAGGAAAGACGGTCAGACAAAGGGCCGCTACCCTCACAACAGAGCACAGGCAAAGGCGGTCACACCAAGGCCGCACCATGCCAAAGACGGTCTATAAATGGGCCGTCTCACTGAGCTAAGCGGTCAAGGATATGGCCGCTTCTCTCAGAAAACTCCACGGAAAACTTAAGGGATTTACGGTCACCGTGAGGCCGTTTCTAACATAAGGCGGTCTCCTCAGGGCCGCACGAAGACTGTAGCGGTCATAGCTGTTGATTTATTTTTTAATTAGATTCCTATCTCGCCCCCTTTAAATACATACATGCATAAACATGTGAATCAAAGACAAGGGGGATGAAAGGATAGAAATACTAACCGTGATCGCCACCAAGGATTAACAACGCCGCAAGGATGAAGAAAGGAGTGCAACGGCGCCGTGTACCTCGGAAAGGGATGAAGACTTGATCGCACTTAAGAACGGGATGCGGGGAATGGTATGCGATCGACCTCCTCTCCTTCCAGCCGGCTAGAGGAAGAGGGCCTCACGTTGTATTCATGCTCTCCTGCAAAATAAAGATGAAACACAAAGGTAAAAACCCATTAGAACATGAAGTGTAGAAATCTGCCCAAAGTGATAAAATAGCATGAATAAAAGGGGGAGAACGCACCGGGGGGAGGTTTTTAACCCCTGTGGAAGAATGGAAAAGATAGGTGGGTGTGTTGTGCATGCATGAGATTTGAAATCACGAGATTTGATTGAGAGAATAGAGAGAAAACGGTGATGCAAAACGGAGAAAAACGCATGTGTAGCAGAAAGTGCAGAAAACTGTGATGATTTGTGATTTTGAGGAGACTAGAACTAAGAGTGTAGACCATGAAATCAAGCCCAAAATGATGCAATGGAAAGCTAATACTTCCCTCTTCAAGCCTGGGTCGAAGGATTGAGTCGGCGGTGCAGCATGGCTTCACCCCACGTCCGGAAAGAGCCCCCCTTTGCAACTGCGAACTGGGCAGTTTTTATAAAAAAGTGGTGAAAGCCTCATCTTCTTATCACGATTCCCATAGATAGAGTCCAAGATAAATTGAGTTCTCTAGATCAAACTCGAGATAATACTAAGGACAAGAGATAGGAACAAACGGGGATCAATTCGGAGGAGGATTCTAGAAGATATGGCTCTTGGAAGGTAGCCCAGGAGCCTTATCTGCAGAGTTTGAGTTGAACCAGGACACCTAAATCCTGATCTTGCGACCCAGATCTTGAGAGATATAGCCAATGAAATTTAGAGTTCTATGAACTAAATTCAAGATAATATAAAGGGCTAGAAGTAGGAAAAAACGGGGATCAATTCAGAGTAGAATTCAAGAAGTTATGGACTCTTCAAGAGGGCCATGACGCACAGAAACGGAGCAGAGTCCAGCACGAATTGGACTCTCAGGTGTGTGTAACGGTCTATCTTAGGACCGTCAGAGTTATGTAACGGACTAGGGTAGGTCCGTCACACTCTGGGGGTCGAACGGGGCGTTTTCGGATGAGTTTCGGTGTAACGCACCCATACTAGACCGTCACATGGACTCTGACGGTCTAAGGTAGGACCGCCACATTCTGGGTGTTGAACAGGGTGTTTCAGGTAAGTTTCGGTGTGACGGTCTATCGTAGGACCGTCACACTGATGTAACGCACCTATGTAGGGCCGTCACATTGATGGAGGAAGATTTTGGGCACACTGTGCGCGACTTCAGAAATTAAAGTGTATATCTCAAACGGGGCAGAACTAGCGAAAGTGGTAGAAGAAGAAATTGTAGAAAACTGAGAGAGGAACAATTTGCATGAAGAAAGTAAGTTGAGAAAATGATCAGAAGAGGGAGAAATGGGGCTGGAAGAGAGAGGAAAATTCTGGGACATAGGTGAACAACACAGCACGCCGGAAAAAATGCGAATAGCTCACAATCGGGGCAGAATTGGCCAACGGAGTAAAAAAAGAAGTTTTAGATCTTTGAAAGAGGAACAACTTTGGTGAAGACAACTTTTTGAATAGATGACAGAAAGATGGTGAAAAAGGACCACTTTCAGGACTGTGCAGTGAGAGAGAGTCGATTACTTGAGAGAAGCCGAACTAAATGGGCTGAAAGTTGACTTGGAAGCCAGAATTTGAAAAGATAAGCTCCAGGGCTCTAAAAAATCATGATCTCCAAGACTCAAAGGATAGGGAATGGTAAAAATGGGCTCAAAATCCATCCAATGAAGCTCCAAAATAATGGCTAATTCAGTACATCAAAAATGATGAATAAGAGAAATGACACAACTTGTGGGCTAAAACGGGTGTCAACAGATGCCCCTCCTTGATGTCCGCTTTGCAAGGGAACGAGCGAAAGCGGCGCGGAGGTGAAATGGAAAGGAGATGGAGTGAAAGTGATAGTGACGTGAAATGGAGATGAAGCGGAGAGAACTGATAAGGGGGCATCAAGGCAAAAAGACATCCGTCACAACCAACAAGCGACAGGAATTCTCCCGAAAATGCCGAACTAACCACAAGGAATGATTGACAAGGATGAGACATGTCTGGAGAACTAACTAAGGGAAAGGAAACACGACCAGTCTCATTGGGGACACAATCCACGGACAATGAGTGGGTCGGAAAGAACACAGCGTAAGAGCTGGAAAGGAGAATAAGACTGAGATAAAATCCAGACAGGAATCACACTGGCCAAACAGACCAAGCGGCAAGATCAGAAAAATCGTTTGAATTCAGAGTAGAATGAGGAATCTCTTACCTAAGAGAGCTTAAGTGCAATTAACCATTGCTGAGGAGAAATCGTTGAATGGATCATGAGGCATGAATTGTAGCAACCCTGATAAATTTAAAAGGAATAAATAAATCAAAATAGATTAAAAGATTTAATAAATAAACGAAAGAGCTTGGAATAAAAAGAATTAAACACTGATAAAAATAACACCTCAGGAAAAGGCGCGACTTTACGAATAAGCACCCTTGATCAAGGCGTGTTTTAAGAAGTGACGCCCACGCGTCATGGCGTCAAATCTCAGGCGACCAAAATAAGTAAGAGTAATAAAAATACAATAAAAAGGGTAACACCCTTGACATAGACGCGGTTTAACAAGAAACGACGCATGCCAAGGCGTCAATTTAAATTCGACGCCGTTACCTAGGTCGTTAATTCAGTTCGAGTTTCGTTTGACCCAGGAGTCTATCCAGGGGAAGTTGATAACTATGAGAAAGAGTTCGAATGTAGTAATAACTCTAATATGGAAGTATTACTTCCAATCAAACACTAACCCTATTAGGATTATAAGGATCCTATAAAAACCCTTGCCGATCGAACCCTAAAGCTATTTGGTCGATCTGCTGCTGCTACGGTACGTGAAGAATAGCGGTTCTTCTTCTTCCTTCTTTCCTATGTTGCATTCGATCAACTCATGAAGAATAACGATTCTTCATCTTTTCTTCTATACAGGTTGAGAAGCTCCTGTGAAAGAACAAAGGTAATGTTCTTCTTTCTCCTTTAGATAGGTAAGGTGAAGAAACTAATATCGGTTTCTTCTTTTTCTGTAGGATCTACAGCAAATTGACAAAACGAAGAACGGGGGTTCTTCATCAAAACAAACTCTTCCTTCGTAAAGCCCTTCTCCTGACCTTATTACTGTTAGAAGCCACAAGCAGAGCATATACGGTTCATCTTCAGATCATCAGTTTATCATCATCAAGGTAGGATTTTCTCATGGAACGTAGCCCAAACTACCATATAACTATAGATAATTATCATCGGTAGTTCATGCATATAGTTTTCATGTGTTCTGGTTATTTTCTACGGAATGTTTGAAAGAAACGACCCTAACAAGGGCGTTAATTTAAAAGACACGACCATGCCCAGGTCGTCAATTCTAGATTTGACGCCCTACACACGGACGTTAATTCCTGTTAATTAATAAATAGCATGTTTAAAAATTAATTATCATTGCAAACATGATCCTAAATTAATGCATGGTCAATTTCTTGTAATCCTGCTATTTTTCTGGTCCTGACTATATACCATGTTCCTGAAATATTCATTACCTCGAAATTTGTAAAATTGTGAATTCTCGACCTTGACCAGGTCGTCTCTTGTTTAACTAACGCCCCAGACTAGGGCGCCTTTTTTTCTGGTAACGCCCCTACCCAAGGCGCGTTTTCAACAAAATTACAGATTTTAATATCCTGTAAAATAGCAATATTGGAAAGGACGACCTCTTTATATGTCGTCAAATTTAATATAAACGCCCCTGATTAAGGCGTTAATTTTACGAAAAATGACTTTACCAGAATCGCTACTTTCTGCATTACTGATTTTTCCCGGTTGCTGTTATCCGAGGGTTTCATTATATGTATATATATATATGTAGGCACTATTACTCCACTCCGTGAGTATAGTCCCACGTTTCATGATGTTTTATCGATCACCCTTAAACTCTCATTGACATACAAGCTCTCCATTGGACATTCCGTTCCTTTGGACTAGCGAGTTAGTCATAGAGACCTCCGTAAGACTCCTCGAACCTTGGATTCCCTCAAGGTCGACTGAGCAGGTTGTACCCTAAAAATCCATTACACTATTGAATGCCATGTCACTCTAAAGAAACATGGTATACCGGCCCTTATGATATGCAAAGAGTATATCATGAGAATTCTTAATGGGATGATGATATCATGCTATTTATTGATGTTCTTGTGGACCTCAATTCTATAATAAGAATGAGGGTATCTTGCCTTTGATGTACTGTTCATGTGGACCTCAATTCTATATAATGAATGTCCATACTTGTTTGTCATGGTACCCGAGTTAAGGGAACCTAATTCCACCTAGTTTCATCGTTCATCGTGATTGTACCGTTGTCATCGCCTATCTATGTCCAATGTCGTATTTTTGGACTCCATTCTCTCAAAGTTATCCTACGTGTCTACAAGCTTAAATTGTTGAAATTCCCTATTGGCTATATATATACAAGAGTGGATGTCAAATATACATGATAAATGCCTGCGCATATAGGGCCCGATCTGGTCCTGGGAGGAGCACCCGAAAGTACTTGTGCCCATGGGAGTTGAATGATAAGGTATCTGGCATTATACCGAGTGCATGACTAGCTTGATTGGACATTCCACACAAATCTTGTACTTGACTCGTACTTGACTTGACATGAATTACGTGACCCGAGAAAGGGTAATTACTTGCTTGCTTGATACATGATAGCCAAAGTTCTTGACATGACTTGCTAAAGAGTACTTGCTTGAATATCTTGTCATCTTTTTCTGAAAACTCATGACTAGTTCATCTTGTTGTCTTATTGATAAGTTCTCTCTCTATCTTGTCGTTTTATGCGAGCATGCATAGCTATAGTGCATTCATGAAAGATGTAAGTACTTAAACCCTTGCTAGTTCCTGAGATATAATTTCCTACTGAGCGTTCGCTCACTCCGTGTTTGTCCCTTACTTTTCAGGTAAGTCCGATGACGAGACTCAAACGGATGGGGAAAGTCCAGAGTGAAAGAGCTAGAGCTTTTCCAAGTGTCATCTAGTCTTTTTCCTATTTTCTTGAGTCAACTATGTACTTTTCCTTTTATTTTGAATAGAGTATTGGATTTGTAATAGTCTATCTATTATGGAATAAAGGATTGGATTATCTTTACTTTTGCGCATCTCTGTTTTGGTGTCGAATACACTACTACTCTGATTGACATGATTGATATAAACTCGTCACGCATATCTGAGTATCTTCCGCGCTCGGGGCGTGACAGTTTTTGTGGTATCAGAGCCTAAGGTATTCAATTCCTAGGAAAAACCCAAGTCCAAGGATAAGTTTTGACCTTTAACCAGTGAGATTTGGGTAGAACCAAGGATTGAGTTAACATATAAACTTGACAGCCCTTAACGTGAGTATATACTAATATAGTTATTGTAATTGTAGGATAATGGCTGCCGAACGTGCTCAATGGCGCAACATGCAGCGTACCCTGCAAGGCATGACTCAAGTGCTGCAACAAGTAGCACAAGGAGGTGGACAACGAGCAGGAAGTCTCCACCAGACTTTCAAGAACATGAACCCACCCAAGTTCACGGGTTCTACTGATCCAGATGACGCTGAACACTGGATCAAGGAAATAGAACGTATATTCCATGTTATGCAATGCACGGATCAAGATAAGGTCTTATTAGCCACTTTCCAGTTAGAAAGGGATGCTATATGCTGGTGGGAATCAATAGAGGCTACTCTTGATCAAGACCAAGTCACGTGGGAGGAATTCGTTGAACACTTCAACGTGAAATATTTCTCAGATCGAGTTCAGGAAAAGAAGGCTGCAGAATTTGCTGCACTGAAGCAACGATCTTTGTCCGTGGCCGAGTATGAAGCTCAGTTCTCCAGGTTGTCTAGATATGCTAAGCATTTGATTAGCACGGAGAAGATGAAGGCCCGTAGATTTCTTAATGGGCTTAGGCCCCACTATATTACTCAGCTGGCGCCGATGGATATCCAAGTTTATTCCGAAATCGTGCGCCGAGCTCAATTATTAGAAGATGCCACGGAACTATCTGATAGAATTCGTGGTAAGGATAAGAAGGAACAAGTTACAGGTTCGGGTTCCTTTAAACCCAACTTCAAGAAAAGGCCCATCAATGGAGGTACGTCCTCGCAAGATCAGAAATTTAAGAAGACCAAGCCCTTCTCTATCACCACTACCCCTTCAAAAATAGTGTGCAAGCATTGTGATAAGGCGGGCCATAGAGCAGAAGAATGCTGGAGGAAACTAGGAGCATGTCTCCGTTGTGGGAGTCGTGAGCATCGGATTCCCGATTGCCCATTACTTAACGATCAAGCCGGTGACGGGAAACGCCCGGTAACAAAGAATGCTCATCTTCATGCAATCAAGGAGACTGAGCAAGTAGAAGGAGGCGGCTTAGTGGAAGGTACATTGAAAGTTTGTTGCAGGAATGCATATGTCTTAATTGATACTGGTGCATCGCATTCTATTGTTTCTAAAAAGTTTGCTGACCCATTACCCCTAGAACCGGAATGGATAAAGTTAGTTTTGTCTACTCCTCTGGATGATGAGACTGATATTACACATCATTACCAAAACTGTGAGGTATTGATTCATGGTCAAAATCTCCCTATTGATCTCATATGTTTAGATCTGAAAGAGTATGATGTTATACTAGGGGCTGATTGGTTATCCAAGTATCAGGCAACGGTTGATTGCCACAATAGTAAGGTTACATTCAAGGAATTTCCAGAACTAATATTTACTAGCCCCAAGAGTCGGAGCAAATCCCCTCTTATTTCAGCTCTCCGAGCTAGCAAGCTCATCAGGAAAGGATGTACATCTTTCCTTGCCTTTGTCACAGTTAAAGAAGCTAAGGAAGATAATCTAGAAGACATTCCAGTAGTACAAGAATTTCCGGACGTATTTCCGGAAGATTTACCGGGATTACCCCCGCAAAGAGAAGTGGCATTCACCATCGACTTAGTCCCTGGTGCTGGTCCGATTTCAAAGGCACCTTATAGGATGTCACCTGCTGAACTCAAGGAATTAAAGGAGCAATTGATGGAACTCATTAAGAAAGGATTCATTAGACCAAGTACTTCCCCGTGGGGAGCGCCTATGTTATTTGTGAAGAAGAAAGATGGATCCATGAGGCTATGCATCGACTATCGACAGTTGAATCATCTCACTATCAAGAACAAGTATCCACTGCCGAGAATCGATGAATTATTTGATCAAATATCCGGATCCAAGTATTTCTCCAAAATTGATCTCAGGTCGGGATATCATCAGTTAAGGATCAAAGATGATGACATTCATAAAACCGCATTCAGAAGCAGGTATGGCCATTATAAATTCATTGTTATGCCCTTCGAACTAACAAATGCCCCTGCTGCCTTTATGCAGTTAATGAATAGCATATATAGGACTTATTTGGATCAATTTGTGATAGTCTTTATTGATGATATATTGATTTATTCTAAGACCAAGGAAGAGCATGAGGAACATTTGAGGATTGCATTACAAATATTGAGGACAAATCAATTATATGCAAAACATAGCAAGTGTGAATTCTGGCTTGAAGAAGTGACTTTTCTCGGACATGTTATATCAAAGGATGGCTTGTCTGTAGACCCATCAAAGGTTGAAGCTGTAAGGAACTGGGAAAGACCGACCAATACTAGCGAGATCCGAAGTTTCTTAGGTCTTGCCGGCTATTACAGGTGATTCATCAAGGATTTCTCTAAAATCGCCGTGCCACTTACAAGGTTAACTCGCAAGGAGATCCGTTATGAATGGGATGAGGAATGTGAGAGAAGTTTCCAAACTCTCAAGGATCATCTTACTACAGCTCCTATCTTAGCATTGCCAATTGAAGGAGAAAAGTTCGAGGTATACACTGATGCTTCTGGCATTGGCCTCGGGTGTGTTCTAATGCAACAAGGGAAGGTTATAGCCTACTCTTCTCGTCAATTAAAGAAGCATGCAGAGAACTACCCCGTCCATGACTTAGAATTGGCCGCGGTAGTATTTGCACTAAAAATATGGAGACATTATCTTTATGGAGTACAGTTTACTGTATACTCCGATCACAAGAGTCTCAAATATCTTTTCTCACAGAAGAAACTAAATATGAGGCAAAGGCGATGGCTGGAATATCTCAAGGACTTCGACTTCAATATACAATATCATCCCGGAAAGGGTAATCATGTAGCAGATGCCCTTAGTCGAAAGCCGAGAGCACTGTTAGCCAATTGTCTGATTCAAGAATGGAAATTGCTAGAACAATTCTCTGAACTCAATATAAGCATGGACACGGACCCTAGATGTGTCACATTATCTCATGTAAGCATACAGTCAGATTTATTGTCTGAAATACAAGCACTTCAGAATGATGATCCTACATTAGTAGAAATCAAGGGCAGATTAGAAGGATAATCGGATTTCCAATTAGTTTCTGATGGAAGATTAATGTTCAAGAATAGAACTTGTATACCGGACTTCCCAGAATTGAAAAAGAAGATCTTAGATGAAGCTCATAGATCAAGGTACACAATTCATCCAGGATCAACCAAAATGTACCAAGATGTGAAGAGGAATTTTTGGTGGCCCAACATGAAAAGAGAAATAGCAGACTATGTATCACGCTGTCTCACTTGCCAAAAGGTCAAGGCGGAACACCAAAAGCCTGCTGGAAAATTACATCCTGTAGATATTCCCAAATGGAAGTGGGAGAATATTAGTATGGATTTCATCATGGGTCTATCTAAATCAAAAGGAGGACATGATGGAATATGGGTTATTATTGACCGATTGACTAAATCGGTGCATTTCTTGCCAATAAAGAGCCGATGGTCAGTTGACGTTTTGGCTGCATTATACATCAAGGAAATAGTCAGATTACATGGTATTCCTGTTTCAATCGTGTCTGACAGAGATCCCCGTTTTACTTCTCATTTTTGGAAAGGACTACAACATTCGTTGGGAACAAGGCTTAACTTTAGTACAGCTTTTCATCCTCAAACGGATGGTCAGACCGAGAGAACTAACCAGGTGGTTGAAGATATGCTCAGAGCTTGCATCATTGATTTCGATGGGAGCTGGCATGATCACTTGCCGTTGGGGGAATTTGCATACAATAATAGCTACCAAGCTAGTATACAAATGGCACCTTTCGAAGCTTTATACGGAAGGAGTTGCCGATCACCCTTGTGCTGGAATGAAGTTGGAGAGAAACAACTGTTAGGTCCAGACATGGTAAGGGATACAACTGAGAAGATACGAGTAATCAAGGAAAGATTGCAAGTAGCTCAGACAAGGCAAAAGGCTTATGCCGACACAAGAAGAAGAGATCTCGAATTCCAAATTGGAGATCATGTATTTCTCAAGATATCGCCTGGACATGGAATACGAAGATTTGGTGTTAAAGGCAAGCTTACACCAAGATTTATCGGACCTTTTGAGATACTAGAAAGAGTTGGCGAGGTTGCTTATCGCATCGCATTGCCACCTCAACTGTCTGAAGTACATGATGTGTTCCACATATCTATGTTGAAGAAGTATGTACATGACCCATCACATATTATTGAATATGGAGACCTAGAGATCCAGAAAGATTTCACGTATGAACAGAAGCCTATGAAGATCTTAGATCGAGAAGTACGAACCCTAAGGAATAAGGTTATTCCCATGCTAAAAGTACAATGGAATAAGAATTCAGAACATGAAGCTACATGGGAGACCGAGGAATCTGTGAGGAAATAATTTCCAGATTTATTTTAGAAGGTACATACTCTACACTCTCCCAATGTAAATATATGATATGGAATTTGGGGACCAAATTCTTTTTAAGTGGGGGAGGATGTAGCAACCCTGATAAATTTAAAAGGAATAAATAAATCAAAATAGATTAAAAGATTTAATAAATAAACAAAAGAGCTTGGAATAAAAAGAATTAAACACTGATAAAAATAACGCCTCAGGAAAAGGCGCGACTTTACGAATAAGCGCCCTTGATCAAGGCGTGTTTTAAGAAGTGACGCCCACGCGTCATGGCGTCAAATCTCAGGCGACCAAAATAAGTAAGAGTAATAAAAATACAATAAAAAGGGTAACGCCCTTGACATAGACGTGGTTTAACAAGAAACGACGCATGCCAAGGCGTCAATTTAAATTCGACGCCGTTACCTAGGTCGTTAATTCAGTTCGAGTTTCGTTCGACCCAGGAGTCTATCCAGGGGAAGTTGATAACTATGAGAAAGAGTTCGAATGTAGTAATAACTCTAATATGGAAGTATTACTTCCAATCAAACACTAACCCTATTAAGATTCTAAGGATCCTATAAAAACCCTTGCCGATCGAACCCTAAAGCTATTTGGTCGATCTGCTGCTGCTACGGTACGTGAAGAACAGCGGTTCTTCTTCTTCCTTCTTTCCTATGTTGCATTCGATCAACTCATGAAGAATAACGATTCTTCATCTTTTTCTTCTATACAGGTTGAGAAGCTCCTGTGAAAGAACAAAGGTAATGTTCTTCTTTCTCCTCTGGATAGGTAAGGTGAAGAAACTAATATCGGTTTCTTCTTTTTCTGTAGGATCTATAGCAAATTGACAAAACAAAGAACGGGGGTTCTTCATCAAAACAAACTCTTCCTTCGTAAAGCCCTTCTCCTGACCTTATTATTGTTAGAAGCCACAAGCAGAGCATATACGGTTCATCTTCAGATCATCAGTTTATCATCATCAAGGTAGGATTTTCGCATGGAACGTAGCCCAAACTACCATATAACTATAGATAATTATCATCGGTAGTTCATGCATATAGTTTTCATGCGTTCTGGTTATTTTCTACGGAATGTTTGAAAGAAACGACCCTAACAAGGGCGTTAATTTAAAAGACACGACCATGCCCAGGTCGTCAATTCCAGATTTGACGCCCTGCACACGGACGTTAATTCCTGTTAATTAATAAATAGCATGTTTAAAAATTAATTATCATTGCAAACGTGATCCTAAATTAATGCATGGTCAATTTCTTATAATCCTGCTATTTTTCTGGTCCTGAATATATACCATGTTCCTGAAATATTCATTACCTCAAAATTTGTAAAATTGTGAATTCAGGACCTTGACCAGGTCGTCTCTTGTTTAACTAACGCCCCAGACTAGGGCGCCTTTTTTTCTGGTAACGCCCCTACCCAAGGCGCGTTTTCAACAAAATTACAGATTTTAATATCCTATAAAATAGCAATATTGGAAAGGATGACCTCTTTATATGTCGTCAAATTTAATATAAACGCCCCTGATTAAGGCGTTAATTTTACGAAAAACGACTTTACCAGAGTCGCTACTTTCTGCATTACTGATTTTTCCCGGTTGCTGTTATCCGAGGGTTTCATTATATGTATATATATATATATGTAGGCACTATTACTCCACTCCGTGAGTATAGTCCCATGTTTCATGATGTTTTATCGATCACCCTTAAACTCTCATTGACATACAAGCTCTCCATTGGACATTCCGTTCCTTTGGACTAGCGAGTTAGTCATAGAAACCTCCATAAGACTCCTCGAACCTTGGATTCCCTCAAGGTCGACTGAGCAGGTTATACCCTAAAAACCCATTACACTATTGAATGTCATGTCACTCTAAAGAAACATGGTATACCGGCCCTTATGATATGCAAAGAGTATATCATGAGAATTCTTAATGGGATGATGATATCATGCTATTTGTTGATGTTCTTGTGGACCTCAATTCTATAATAAGAATGAGGGTATCTTGCCTTTGATGTACTGTTCATGTGGACCTCAATTCTATATAAAGAATGTCCATACTTGTTTGTCATGGTACCCGAGTTAAGGGAACCTAATTCCATCTAGTTTCATCGTTCATCGTGATTGTACCGTTGTCATCGCCTATCTATGTCCAAAGTCATATTTTTGGACTCCATTCTCTCAAAGTTATCCTACGTGTCTACAAGCTTAAATTGTTGAAATTCCCTATTGGCTATACATATACAAGAGTGGATGTCAAATATACATGATAAATGCCTGCGCATATAGGGCCCGATCTGGTCCTGAGAGGAGCACCCGAAAGTACTTGTGCCCATGGGAGTTGAATGATAAGGTATCTGGCATTATACCGAGTGCATGACTAGCTTGATTGGACATTCCACACAAATCTTGTACTTGACTCGTACTTGACTTGACATGAATTGCGTGACCCGAGAAAGGGTAATTACTTGCTTGCTTGATACATGATAGCCAAAGTTCTTGACATGACTTGCTAAAGAGTACTTGCTTGAATATCTTGTCATCTTTTTCTGAAAACTCATGACTAGTTCATCTTGTTGTCTTATTGATAAGTTCTCTCTCTATCTTGTCATTTTATGCGAGCATGCATAGCTATAGTGCATTCATGAAAGATGTAACTACTTAAACCCTTGCTAGTTCCTGAGATATAATTTCCTACTGAGCGTTCGCTCACTCCGTGTTTGTCCCTTACTTTTCAGGTAAGTCCGATGACGAGACTCAAACGGATGGAGAAAGTCCAGAGTGAAAGAGCTAGAGCTTTTCCAAGTGTCATCTAGTCATTTTCCTATTTTCTTGAGTCAACTATGTACTTTTCCTTTTATTTTGAATAGAGTATTGGATTTGTAATAGTCTATCTATTATGGAATAAAGGATTGGGTTATCTTTACTTTTGCGCATCTCTGTTTTGGTGTCGAATACACTACTACTCTGATTGACATGATTGATATAAACTCGTCACGCATATCCGAGTATCTTCCGCGCTCGGGGCGTGACAGTTTTTGTGATAAGGCGGGCCATAGAGCAGAAGAATGCTGGAGGAAACTAGGAGCATGTCTCCGTTGTAGGAGTCGTGAGCATCGGATTCCCGATTGCCCATTACTTAACGATCAAGCCGGTGACGGGAAACGCCCGGTAACAAAGAATGCTCATCTTCATGCAATCAAGGAGACCGAGCAAGTAGAAGGAGGCGGCTTAGTGGAAGGTACATTGAAAGTTTGTTCCAGGAATGCATATGTCTTAATTGATACTGGTGCATCGCATTCTATTGTTTCTAAAAAGTTTGCTGACCCATTACCCCTAGAACCGGAATGGATAAAGTTAGTTTTGTCTACTCCTCTGGATGATGAGACTGATATTACACATCATTACCAAAACTGTGAGGTATTGATTCATGGTCAAAATCTCCCTATTGATCTCATATGTTTAGATCTGAAAGAGTATGATGTTATACTAGGGGCTGATTGGTTATCCAAGTATCAGGCAACGGTTGATTGCCGCAATAGTAAGGTTACATTCAAGGAATTTCCAGAACTAATATTTACTAGCCCCAAGAATCGGAGCAAATCCCCTCTTATTTCAGCTCTCCGAGCTAGCAAGCTCATCAGGAAAGGATGTACATCTTTCCTTGCCTTTGTCACAGTTAAAGAAGCTAAGCTAGAAGACATTCCAGTAGTACAAGAATTTCCTGACGTATTTCCAGAAGATTTGCCGGGATTACCCCCGCAAAGAGAAGTGGCCTTCACCATCGACTTAGTCCCTGGTGCTGGTCCGATTTCAAAGGCACCTTATAGGATGTCACCTGCTGAACTCAAGGAATTAAAGGAGCAATTGATGGAACTCATTAAGAAAGGATTCATTAGACCAAGTACTTCCCCGTGGGGAGCGCCTGTGTTATTTGTGAAGAAGAAAGATGGATCCATGAGGCTATGCATCGACTATCGACAGTTGAATCATCTCACTATCAAGAACAAGTATCCACTGCCGAGAATCGATGAATTATTTGATCAAATATCCGGATCCAAGTATTTCTCCAAAATTGATCTCAGGTCGGGATATCATCAGTTAAGGATCAAAGATGATGACATTCATAAAACTGCATTCAGAAGCAGGTATGGCCATTATGAATTCATTGTTATGCCCTTCGGACTAACAAATGCCCCTGCTGCCTTTATGCAGTTAATGAATAGCATATACAGGCCTTATTTGGATCAATTTGTGGTAGTCTTTATTGATGATATATTGATTTATTCTAAGACCAAGGAAGAGCATGAGGAACATTTGAGGATTGCATTACAAATATTGAGGACAAATCAATTATATGCAAAACTTAGCAAGTGTGAATTCTGGCTTGAAGAAGTGACTTTTATCGGACATGTTATATCAAAGGATGGCTTGTCTGTAGACCCATCAAAGGTTGAAGCTGTAAGGAACTGGGAAAGACCGACCAATGCTTGCGAGATCCGAAGTTTCTTAGGTCTTGCCGGCTATTACAGGCGATTCATCAAGGATTTCTCTAAAATCGCCGTGCCACTTACAAGGTTAACTCGCAAGGAGATCCGTTATGAATGGGATGAGGAATGTGAGAGAAGTTTCCAAACTCTCAAGGATCATCTTACTACAGCTCCTATCTTAGCATTGCCAATTGAAGGAGAAAAGTTCGAGGTATACACTGATGCTTCTGGCATTGGCCTCGGGTGTGTTCTAATGCAACAAGGGAAGGTTATAGCCTAATCTTCTCGTCAATTAAAGAAGCATGAAGAGAACTACCCCGTCCATGACTTAGAATTGGCCGCGGTAGTATTTGCACTAAAAATATGGAGACATTATCTTTATGGAGTACAGTTTACTGTATACTCCGATCACAAGAGTCTCAAATATCTTTTCTCACAGAAGGAACTAAATATGAGGCAAAGATGATGGCTGGAATATCTCAAGGACTTCGACTTCAATATACAATATCATCCCGGAAAGGGTAATCATGTAGCAGATGCCCTTAGTCGAAAGCCGAGAGCACTGTTAGCCAATTGTCTGATTCAAGAATGGAAATTGCTAGAACAATTCTCTGAACTCAATATAAGCATGGACACGGACCCTAGATGTGTCACATTATCTCATGTAAGCATACAGTCAGATTTATTGTCTGAAATACAAGCACTTCAGAATGATGATCCTACATTAGTAGAAATCAAGGGCAGATTAGAAGGACAATCGGATTTCCAATTAGTTTCTGATGGAAGATTAATGTTCAAGAATAGAACTTGTATACCGGACTGTCCAGAATTGAAAAAGAAGATCTTAGATGAAGCTCATAGATCAAGGTACACAATTCATCCAGGATCAACCAAAATGTACCAAGATGTGAAGAGGAATTTTTGGTGGCCCAACATGAAAAGGGAAATAGCAGACTATGTATCACGCTGTCTCACTTGCCAAAAGGTCAAGGCAGAACACCAAAAGCCTGCTGGAAAATTACATCCTCTAGATATTCCCAAATGGAAGTGGGAGAATATTAGTATGGATTTCATCATGGGTCTATCTAAATCAAAAGGAGGACATGATGGAATATGGGTTATTATTGACCGATTGACTAAATCGGCGCATTTCTTGCCAATAAAGAGCCGATGGTCAGTTGACGTTTTGGCTGCATTATACATCAAGGAAATAGTCAGATTACATGGTATTCCTGTTTCAATCGTGTCTGACAGAGATCCCCGTTTTACTTCTCATTTTTGGAAAGGACTACAACATTCGTTGGGAACAAGGCTTAACTTTAGTACAGCTTTTCATCCTCAAACGGATGGTCAGACCGAGAGAACTAACCAGGTGGTTGAAGATATGCTCAGAGCTTGCATCATTGATTTCGATGGAAGCTGGCATGATCACTTGCCGTTGGGGGAATTTGCATACAATAATAGTTACCAAGCTAGTATACAAATGGCACCTTTCGAAGCTTTATACGGAAGGAGTTGCTGATCACCCTTGTGCTGGAATGAAGTTGGAGAGAAACAACTGTTAGGTCCAGACAAGGTAAGGGATACAACTGAGAAGATACGAGTAATCAGGGAAAGATTGCAAGTAGCTCAGACAAGGCAAAAGGCTTATGCCGACACAAGAAGAAGAGATCTCGAATTCCAAATTGGAGATCATGTATTTCTCAAGATATCGCCTGGACGTGGAATACGAAGATTTGGTGTTAAAGGCAAGCTTACACCAAGATTTATCGGACCTTTTGAGATACTAGAAAGAGTTGGCGAGGTTGCTTATCGCATCGCATTGCCACCTCAACTGTCCGAAGTACATGATGTGTTCCACATATCTATGTTGAAGAAGTATGTACATGACCCATCACATATTATTGAATATGGAGACCTAGAGATCCAGAAAGATTTCACGTATGAACAGAAGCCTATGAAGATCTTAGATCGAGAAGTACGAACCCTAAGGAATAAGGTTATTCCCATGCTAAAAGTACAATGGAATAAGAATTCAGAACATGAAGCTACATGGGAGACCGAGGAATCTGTGAGGAAACAATTTCCAGATTTATTTTAGAAGGTACATACTCTACACTCTCCCAATGTAAATATATGATATGGAATTTGGGGACCAAATTCTTTTTAGTGGGGGAGGATGTAGCAATCCTGATAAATTTAAAAGGAATGAATAAATCAAAATAGATTAAAAGATTTAATAAATAAACGAAAGAGCTTGGAATAAAAAGAATTAAACCCTGATAAAAATAACGCCTCAGGAAAAGGCGCGACTTTACGAATAAGCGCCCTTGATCAAGGCGTGTTTTAAGAAGTGACGCCCACGCGTCATGGCGTCAAATCTCAGGCGACCAAAATAAGTAAGAGTAATAAAAATACAATAAAAAGGGTAACGCCCTTGACATAGACGCGGTTTAACAAGAAATGACGCATGCCAAGGCGTCAATTTAAATTCGACGCCGTTACCTAGGTCGTTAATTCAGTTCGAGTTTCGTTCGACCCAGGAGTCTATCTAGGGGAAGTTGATAACTATGAGAAAGAGTTCGAATGTAGTAATAACTCTAATATGGAAGTATTATTTCCAATCAAACACTAACCCTATTAGGATTCTAAGGATCCTATAAAAACCCTTGCCGATCGAACCCTAAAGCTATTTGGTCGATCTGCTGCTACTACGGTACGTGAAGAACAGCGGTTCTTCTTCTTCTTTCTTTCCTATGTTGCATTCGATCAACTCATGAAGAATAACGATTCTTCATCTTTTTCTTCTATACAGGTTGAGAAGCTCCTGTGAAAGAACAAAGGTAATGTTCTTCTTTCTCCTCTGGATAGGTAAGGTGAAGAAACTAATATCAGTTTCTTCTTTTTCTATAGGATCTACAGCAAATTGACAAAACGTAGAACGGGGGTTCTTCATCAAAACAAACTCTTCCTTCGTAAAGCCCTTCTCCTGACCTTATTACTGTTAGAAGCCACAAGCAGAGCATATACGGTTCATCTTCAGATCATCAGTTTATCATCATCAAGGTAGGATTTTCTCATGGAACGTAGCCCAAACTACCATATAACTATAGATAATTATCATCGGTAGTTCATGCATATAGTTTTCATGCGTTCCGGTTATTTTCTACGGAATGTTTGAAAGAAACGACCCTAACAAGGGCGTTAATTTAAAAGCACGACCATGCCCAGGACGTCAATTCCAGATTTGACGCCCTGCACACGGACGTTAATTCCTGTTAATTAATAAATAGCATGTTTAAAAATTAATTATCATTGCAAACATGATCCTAAATTAATGCATGGTCAATTTCTTGTAATCCTGCTATTTTTCTGGTCCTGACTATATACCATGTTCCTGAAATATTCATTACCTCAAAATTTATAAAATTGTGAATTCACGACCTTGACCAGGTCGTCTCTTGTTTAACTAACGCCCCAGACTAGGGCGCCTTTTTTTCTAGTAACGCCCCTACCCAAGGCGCGTTTTCAACAAAATTACAGATTTTAATATCTTGTAAAATTGCAATATTGGAAAGGACGACCTCTTTATATGTCGTCAAATTTAATATAAACGCCCCTGATTAAGGCGTTAATTTTACGAAAAATGACTTTACCAGAGTCGCTACTTTCTGCATTACTGATTTTTCCCGGTTGCTGTTATCCGAGGGTTTCATTATATGTATATATATATATGTAGGCAATATTACTCCACTCCGTGAGTATAGTCCCACGTTTCATGATGTTTTATCGATCACCCTTAAACTCTTATTGACATACAAGCTCTCCATTGGACATTCCGTTCCTTTGGACTAGCGAGTTAGTCATAGAGACCTCCGTAAGACTCTTCGAACCTTGGATTCCCTCAAGGTCGACTGAGCAGGTTGTACCCTAAAAACCCATTACACTATTGAATGCCATGTCACTCTAAAGAAACATGGTATACCGGCCCTTATGATATGCAAAGAGTATATCATGAGAATTCTTAATGGGATGATGATATCATGCTATTTGTTGATGTTCTTGTGGACCTCAATTCTATAATAAGAATGAGGGTATCTTGCCTTTGATGTACTGTTCATGTGGACCTCAATTCTATATAAAGAATGTCCATACTTGTTTGTCATGGTACCCGAGTTAAGGGAACCTAATTCCACCTAGTTTCATCGTTCATCGTGATTGTACCGTTGTCATCGCCTAACTATGTCCAATGTCATATTTTTAGACTCCATTCTCTCAAAGTTATCCTACGTGTCTACAAGCTTAAATTGTTGAAATTCCCTATTGGCTATATATATACAAGAGTGGATGTCAAATATACATGATAAATGCCTGCGCATATAGGGCCCGATCTGGTCCTGGGAGGAGCACCCGAAAGTACTTTTCAGGTAGGTCCGATGACGAGACTCAAACGGATGGGGAAAGTCCAGAGTGAAAGAGCTAGAGCTTTTCCAAGTGTCATCTAGTCTTTTTCCTATTTTCTTGAGTCAACTATGTACTTTTCCTTTTATTTTGAATAGAGTATTGGATTTGTAATAGTCTATCTATTATGAAATAAAGGATTGGGTTATCTTTACTTTTGTGCATCTCTATTTTGGTGTAGAATACACTACTACTCTGATTGACATGATTGATATAAACTCGTCACGCATATCCGAGTATCTTCCGCGCTCGGGGCGTGCCTCAAATATAGTAAAGTTGTACTCTATATCATCGAGGCGCCTTTTCGAGTATCGGCTCAGTTCTTGGAAAGAACTCCGAAGTTAAGCGTGCTTAATGGGGAGTAGTACTGGGATGGGTGACCTGCCCGGGAAGTCTCTCATTCTGGAGCCGATCACTGTTAAAGAACTCCGAAGTTAAGCGTGCTTAATGGGGAGTAGTACTTGGATGGGTGACCTGCCCGGGAAGTCCCCCATTCTGGAGCCGATCACTGTTATAAAGAGATAAAACCGTGAGGTCGGTAGGCCAAAGCGGACAATACCTCGATGGTATAGAGTACGGGGTGTGACATGAATGCTCAAAATGACAAGACGCATGCTCGGCTAAAATAAAGAAATCATCAAAACGAATGCAAAGAAAGACAAAATAGAAAGTACTCAAGGATAATATTGCTAGATTGAGCAAAATGGGGTCAATAGTCTTCTTAGAACCACGGCGTGCGAGACAGAGTCCATCGTCCCCCACTCGACTCAACCGAGCGGCCTATCCAACGATTAACCATATGTTCCTAGATCATCATCATTTTTGTTAAAGGGGAACATCAGATCCTAGAACACACGGCCAACTAGCCGGTCCTTGAGAGGCTATAATAACGTATATATCATATAGTAATGCAACAATGAGCAGGGATAGAGAGCCATACCTTACTTACCTGCCAAGCGAAACGACATTTTTTGGAATTTTTGATTTCTATTTTTTTATGGATTTTCATCATAAGACAACAACCACATGACATGACATGATGTGAACATGAACGAATATAAATGAGCATGACATGAACATAACATAATAAGAGAAATATGAACAAAACATGGCACAACATAACATAACGAAGATGGATGAAACATAACAAACAAACAAATGGCAAGCATACATGCGACTAAAGGCACGGTGGGACAAGACAACACGCACATGGTGGGACAGCACACGCGGTGGTATAAGGACATGGTGGGACAAAGACACGTGGGATGACAATACCACGAAGGACAAAGACACGTTTGATGAATGACACGATGGGATGGGGACACGCGTGATGAATGACACAGCGGGATAAAAGATACGACCAACATGAGAGGACATAGACACATATGACAAGGACACATCGGGACAAAAGACATGGAGGATCATAGACATGATAAAGACAACAAGCACATTCTTCAATCAAAGCCCATGATCAGATGAAGCGGAACCGCCAGGTTCAAAATCGTGGGACAATGCCTCTCATGGAGATATGATTAAGCAGATAGGCGAAAGCTGAGAAGGCCATGAGTTTCAGAATAGATATTGAAGAGATGAGAATAGATCGAAGAATATGAGCAGGAGGCAGAGCGAAAGATAGAGCAAAGAAAGCTTGAACCTGCAGCCTGCACACTTAGCAAGCAGATTACGTATCTGTCCTCAAGATAAAATAAAAGGAACAAAAAAGAAGCATTTTTGGATTTTTTATATTTCTAATTTTTTTGCAATATTCAAAATTTTGGGATTTTTTTGACATATTTGATTTCTTTTTTGGAATTTTGACATATTTGATTTTTTTTGGAATTTTGACATATTTGTTTTTTGGAATTTTAATAATATTTCATTTTTTTTGAGATTTTGATAATATTTCATTTTTTTTAGATTTTTGAAAATAGCAATCCGCAGCTCCCAAAGACAAGCTCGAACTACTGGCTAGGGATCGTCGTCCCTCCCCTCTCATTAAAGACTTCCCTTGAGCAAGGCGTGCATGTGAGGGTGGCTTACCATAACCAACCGCCTCTAAAGAACGGTGCCCCTACTAAGGCCATACCCGGGATACAACCTAGCCTAAGAGGGAGGAGCAGAAGAAAATTGGAGACAAGTTTTATGCAGGATGAGAGGTATCAAGATTCGACTTCCTTCCAAGGCACCACCCCTCAAAGAGATAGGTCTGTTGCGCCGGGGCTTTGTGTCTTTGACTTTGAGACCCATATCTATCAGGCACGCATGCGACTGGGCTCATGACGTCCCGCGGGGAACTGTACTGCCACTCTTGCCATGCCTTCGATTCATAATATTTCATGGATTCATTTTCTCATTTTGGTAGCCCTTATTAGCTAAATATTGCATGAAAACTCACTTTCGATGGTCAAGACTGCCCCTATTTGAGACCTCTCTCATATTAGGGAGCGCCTAGGTTGGTCATCTTATCCATCAATCTCTTGCCCCTGCACTTGGCCGAGCAGAGAGGAGAAAAGAGATTTGTGCATACCCATGGTATGGCCAAAGCAGCAATGATGTTGCACTAGAGAGATCGGCTATGGCTTGCCGTGAAGTGTGTGAAAAGCCCATGCTCAAAGGTCACCCTCAATGATCGGGGAAAAAAACTAGACTCCCAGCGCGGAGTTATCACCAGCCTATGGATGCTACATAAGCAAACTCATTTGACTAAGCCTAACTAGGCAAATTTCTAAAAGCCACTTAGCCATGTCTTAAGGAACCAACATTATAAGCATGTGCAGGAGTAATAAGAGTAATACCAATGATAACATATTCTTGCACAAAATACCTTTGCAAATCTGTGGAGTGATCTTGACCATCGAGCTTTGAGGAGTGCGAGCTTTATTTTCCTTGCTTGACAGGACAAAAGGGAGAGGACAGCAAAGGGATTAGAAGATTCCTTGACATGGAGCGATAGACACCAAACTAGATAAAGGAGGATAAAAAGGAAGAGAGACGAGGGCTAGAACTCTCTCGTTAAGACACAGAGACCCTGATAACAAGGAACCAGATACAGAAGAAACCAGATTAGCTCAGATCAAGGCGGGTTAAAGCCTCGAAAACAGCATGAAAAAGGGCAATGACCCCGAAATGGTGAAGAGGGGAGAATAGACAGACCATGAGAAGAATGTGGAAAAGGTAAGGGGGAAGAGGAGTGATCATCCGACGTGGTCGGAGAAAAGTAACTAGGACCACTCGACAGAGTCGGGGAAGGAGAATGAGAGTCACCCGACAGGGTCGGGGAAAGAGAATGAGAAGTCAAACCTGAGGATACCGGGGGAGGAGAATCAGACATAGGCGGAGGCTGAGAGTGGTGAGGAGATGAAAGGTCTAGAGGTTCCGGATAGGAAAAGGAAGAACGGGGATTCGCGGACCCGAGATGGGAGGAGAGAATCATAGGGGGAGAATTAGGAGAGGGAACATACACCACCCAGGGGTGGGAACCGAGCAGAGGAAATGATGAGTGAAATGAAGAAGAAGGAAGAGAAGTGGACCCTTGAGTGCACAATTGACGGACCTTAAACTTACGCCGTTGCCTCTTCTTAGCTGATACTTCTTGAACATGGACTCGCCTGGCGTTGACTCGGACCTTCAGCCTTCTCAATCTGTAATACTTTCTCAAATAATGGGTCCACCTGACAGATGGCCTGGCCTGGTCATGAATATGCAGCTTCATCAGGGCAGTTGCCCCTACACACCCAGTGCTAACAACAGTAGATGGACATTCTTGAACAACTAACTCCTCATAATGTTGAATATCATAAAACCATGGAGTCGTGTTACTTGGCACAAGTAGCATTAGATTTGGCAGCTCCACTCGGCAATCAGACTTGAAGCGTAACTCCCTTGCTAGAAGAGACGGGTGAAGCTGAGGGAGAGTAATACACGACGTTGACATGGCCGGCTTGCAAATAAACTTAGGAAGATTGCATAACAAGTGTAGAATATCCCTGAAAAATATAGAAGATACGGCCAATTGCCTCTTGAACATAGAACCCATAATCTGCTTGGCGGCCATATGCGTTAGCACAACACGGGTAGAGAACCCTTCTTGGCCAGTGAACTGAATAGTAATCGAGTGAGGAGTAATAACAGCATCAATAGTGAACTCTCCGGCGAGCAATGAGATTGCCACCGGCCTTGCCCGGGAAGAAACTAGCATCAACTCAAGGGAACTCTTCTTGTCAACCATCTTTACTAGGAGTGTAGACTCAACATCCCCAAAATAACCAGGGACCGGGACGTGAACCGGCATCCGACAAATGAAGTATTGGATCTTGAAATGCACGGCCGACACCGAATCATCCTGACTTGGCTTATTGTCTCCCTGGGGATTAGACCCGAGGGGCACCAAAGGAAGCGCACACCCACTCTGTGGGGTGGAAGTGGTTGGAGAAGTAAAGGGAATATGTTTGGGTGGAACACGTGAAGGTTTGTAAGGCATGGAGGCTCCAACGGGAGTGGTGATGGAAAGTGAAGGCGCATATGATGTGGCGATGATAGGCTCGGGTGGCGACAAAGGCGAAGGTGAAGGCGTGGCTAAGGGTAGAGGTAAAGGAAAAGGTGTGGCTTGCTCAGGCTCGGGCAAAGGTGATGGCAGAGATGGAGGCGAGGGTGGAGATAGAGGTGGTGATGGCAATGGAGATGGTGAGGATAGTGATGGCAATGGAGATGGTGAGGATAGTGATGAAGGCGATGGGGGTAGTGGACATGGGGGTGGAGAGGGTGAAGAGGGAGGTTGTGGTGTCCACCGTTGACGTGTCGACATAACGCGTCGAGCGGTGTTAGGGATAGAAGTAGTGGTAGTGGCGACGGGAGAGGAAGGGGAGGCACTAGGATGAGCAGAGGCTTGGGTTTGTGGTGGCGATGGAGCCGGGGTAAGAGATGGTGGAGGTAACAGAGTAGGTGGTGGAGCGAGTGCAGCACTAGATGAGGAATCACAGGGGTGCCCCTGGCCTTGAAGTAACAGAGATGGCTGCTCGGGCGGCACTTCTTGCTGCTGCTGTTGGCTGCGAAGATGTAAAATGACTTTGTGCATAGCGGCCCAATCAATCCTTTTCTTAGCTTCCAGATCATAAACATAATCCCGGAACTCGGGGCAATCCTTAACCAAATGCCCCTGCTGGCGGTGGAAATAACAGAACTGAAGCATATCCTCGACCGCGGGTCGGCAAGGCACAACCCGAGAGAGCGACAATGCATGGGTGGCCATCAAAGCCCTGAAAATATCCATGAAGCACTCCGGCAACGGAAGACAAGGAGTCCACTTCGGGCAAGGTGGATGCGGAGGGGTATGAGGGGAGGATGGTTGTGGAGATGGAAGTGGAGGTTGTGTAGGCAGGAGTGCGTGGCTGGTGGTGGAGGGCTTTGTTGATGGCATGTGTGGAATGGGATGAGGAGGTATGTAGATGACATCTACTTTCTCGGGATGTGGTGTTCCCTTAATCGGAAGTGGAGATGGAGACGGGTATGTGGATGCAGGAGGCTGACTCATGGAAGGTTGATATGCGGAGGCGTATGGGTATGTAGAGGCGGGAGGTTGGCTCGTGGAGGGATATGCGGCGGAAGGCTGACTCGTGGCAGGCCGACTCATGGGAGCGTAGGGTTGGCACGTAGAGGGTGAAGGTTGATATGTGGAGGTGGATGGTGAAGACTCGAGGTCAAGGGAATCTTGGATTTGTTGGCGAATGAAGCGGGCTCGGCTATAAAGTTATTGCCAGGAGGTGATGTCGTTGAGGGCTAAGATAAACTGATAGTCGGGCGTGGCATGGATATCAGCATCTGGATTTGTTCTCCCTCCGGAATGTGTCCCGGGACTTGCGCGGCCAAGCGACGCCAACGATCAGCAAAGGTAGAAAACTCCTCTTCGGACTTCATCATCTCATGGGCCAGATCCATAATAGAGTACTTGGGCCCAACTTGGTCTTGAAACTACTGTATAAAATTTTCTTGAACGACTTAAAAATTCACAACTTGCTCTTGCGGAAGAGAGAAGAACCAATCCCGAGCCAGGCCTTCCAATGACAGACCAAACAGATAAGCCATCAAGTGTTGGTCATGTCGAAATTGGGCCGACTCATAAACAAACTCTTTCAAGTGCACAAACGGGTCACCGACTCCACTATAACGGCGATATGTGAGAATTTGTGATGGCGGTGGGAGCCGAAGACCTTGGAAAGCGAACAGAACACTTAAATAGGATTTAGGATCAATCCGACGTTGAAGCTCATCAAGCTGGCGTTGGGTTTGAGTAATCATCTCTTGGGTAGGGAGACATCGAGAAGAATATGGGCCAACATGAGCAAGAGGTTGTGAATTAGGACCAGTATGATGGTAATGGGCCGGATAAGAGGATCCAGGCTGAGAAGAAGAAGGGCCCATTCCAAGAATGAAGGATATGTGAGCCTGGAAGAAGCATGAGCATAAGGACCCATTGGGCTGGCAGCAACATGGGCAGAAGGATGAGGCCCATTAAGAGAATAAGTCCCATTAGACATCGGGCCAGTAGCATATGAAGGAGAATAAAGAGGCCCATGAACAGAAGATGGCCCATTATGAGAAGAAGGCCCATTAAGATGAGACGTAATGATGCGTTGGGCCTGGGCCGGGTCCATTTGGCGAACAAGGCTTGAAAGATGGGCTATGAGATTAGCCTGTTCCTCGGATGAATCAGAAGGACCACGGGAAGATGGGCCCGCGTGAGAAGAGGATTCCACGCGGGAATAAGAAGAAGATTGGGAAGAAGAATGATACAAGGGGTTAGAATACTGCTCCATGAGGGCAAATGGAGACTAAATACAATGATATCAAGGAGAATACAAGTGGGGAAACAATGGCTTAATGGGCTCGAGGACAAGAGGGGACTGACCCACTAATGGACAACGGATCAGGGGATAATGGACTAGATTATGGACACACAAAATGGGCTAAGCTAAATGGGCCTAACAACAACAAAACATATGGATGATGAAAGAATGCAACACAAAAACCACTAATGGGCTTGGACAAGCCCAAATAACACAAACAATGCAATGTGAGAGTTTTCACCCAAGTCAAACAAGTTAATATGATGGGAAATCTTTTAGGTATTTTAATAGACCTTTTAATGATTTGAATTAGGAAAAATTCCCTCAAGATAGGAATCCTATGGGAATAAGGTCTAAACTTTGTATTGACTAAGGTTAACTCCCTCACACGTATGCAAATACAAGCCTAAGGTGTGGAAAGGTACAACGGGCCCGGCGTCCGTGTGGGAATCCACGGCTCATGAGGATTTATGGAGGTCCCAGATAAGATCATCTAGTCGACTCCAAGGAATATGGAGGCGAGAGGATCACTTATCAAGGTAGGAAATGGAACTATGATATGCAATGTATGGCCCTATGTGCTCCGGAGTGCATGCAAATTCTAGCTTAAAACTAGAAAATCAAGACAAAATTAAACTATCCAAACATGATCCAACTAAGCCAAATAGTATATGGATGGAAAGACAATACAAAGGTCTACACAACGGGCCCAAGAACAGATCAATCTGACCCCGGGAGGTCAATCAAATCACTGAGCAAAGATGCCCCCGTGAACCTATGCGCAGACCACATGCAGATTTTATGGACAAAATGCTAAAATGATGATAATTTTTAACTAAGCAAACGTGACCCAAATGATGCAAGTAGTATATGGATGGAAAGATAATACAAAGGACTATCCAATGGAACAAAAATCAGTGCAATCAGACATTGGGAAGGTAGTCAAATCACTGCGTAAAAATATACCTGTGAACCTGTCCCTGAGCCTGCCTGCAGAACTTATGCACAAAACTCAAAAAGTTGGACAATATTAGAATATGCAATTGTTCATCAAATGATACAAATGATATATGGATGGAAAGACAATACAAAGGGCTATCCAACAGAACAAAAATTAGCTCAATCGGACTCCGGGATCAAACGTTATGCCCCGATGAATATGGCCCTGTGAGCATGCGCGCAGGACTACCAGAAGCTGTAACGGTCTACCAAATGACCGTTACATGCATGTGACGGTCTACTATAGGACCGTCACACAACCAGAGCCCTTAAAACCCCCCAAACAGTGGAAGAATGGATAAAATATCACCCAAACATGCACATGCACACACCCAACTCACAAAAGAGCATGAAAACAAACGTGATGGACATTGGTTTCCCACCGTGATCGCCAAAAAACTGTTGATTTGTTTTTTAATTAGATTCCTATCCCGCCCCCTTTAAATACATACATGCATAAACATGTGAATCAAAGACAAGGGGGATGAAAGGATAGAAATACTAACTGTGATCGCCACCAAGGATTAACAACGCCGCAAGGATGAAGAAAGGAGTGCAACGGCACCGTGTACCTCGGAAAGGGATGGAGACTTGATCGCGCTTAAGAACGGGATGCGGGGAATGGTATGGGATCGACCTCCTCTCCTTCCAGCCAGCTAGAGGAGGAGGGCCTCACATTGTATTCATGCTCTCCTGCAAAATAAAGATGAAACACAAAGGTAAAAACCCATTAGAACATGAAGTGTAGAAATCTGCCCAAAGTGATAAAATAGCATGAATAAAAGGGGGAGAACGCACCGGGGGGAGGTTTTTAACCCCTGTGAAAGGGTGGAAAAGATAGGTGGGTGTGTTGTGCATGCATGAGATTTGAAATCACGAGATTTGATTGAGAGAATAGAGAAAAAACGATGATGCAAAACGGAGAAAAATGCATGTGTAGCAGAAAGTGCAGAAAACTGTGATGATTTGTGATTTTAAGGAGACTAGAACTAAGAGTGTAGACCATGAAATCAAGCCCAGAATGATGCAATGGAAAGCTAATACTTCCCTCTTCAAACCAGGGTCGAAGGATTGAGTCGGCTGTGCAGCATGGCTTCGCCCCACGTCCGAAAAGAGCCCCCCTTTGCAACTGCGAACTGGGCAGTTTTTATAAAAAAGTGGTGAAAGCCTCATCTTCTTATCACGATTTCCAGAGATAGAGTCCAAGATAAATTGAGTTCTCTAGATCAAACTCGAGATAATACTAAGGACAAGAGATAGGAACAAACGGGGATCAATTCGGAGGAGGATTCTAGAAGATATGGCTCTTGGAAGGTAGCCCCGGAGCCTTATCTGCAGAGTTTGAGTTGAACCAGGACACCTAAATCCTGATCTTGCGACCCAGATCTTGAGAGATATAGCCAATGAAATTTAGAGTTCTATGAACTAAATTCAAGATAATATAAAGGGCTAGAAGTAGGAAAAAACGGGGATCAATTCGGAGTAGAATTCAAGAAGTTATGGACTCTTCAAGAGGGCCACGACGCACAGAAACGGAGCAGAGTCCAGCACAAATTGGACTCTCAGGTGTGTGTAACGGTCTATCTTAGGACCGTCAGAGTTATGTAATGGACTAGGGTAGGTCCGTCACACTCTGGGGGTCGAACGGGGCGTTTTCGGATGAGTTTCGGTGTAACGCACCCATACTAGACCGTCACATGGACTCTTACGGTCTAGGGTAGGACCGCCACATTCTGGGTGTTGAACAGGGTGTTTCGGGTGAGTTTCGGTGTGACGGTCTATCGTAGGACCGTCACACTGATGTAACGCACCTATGTAGGGCCGTCACATTGATGGAGGAAGATTTTGGGCACACTGTGCGCGACTTCAGAAATTGAAGCATATATCTCAAACGGGGCAGAACTAGCGAAAGTGGTAGAAGAAGAAATTGTAGAAAACTGAGAGAGGAACAATTTGCATGAAGAAAGTAAGTTGAGAAAATGATCAAAAGAGGGAGAAAATGGGGCTGGAAGAGAGAGGAAAATTCTGGGACATTGGTGAACAGCACAGCATGCCAGAAAAATGCAAATAGCTCACAATCGGGGCAGAACTGGCCAACGGCGTAGAAGAAGAAGTTGTAGATCTTTGAAATAGGAACAACGTTGGTGAAGACAACTTTTTGAATAGAGGACAGGAAGATGGTGAAAAATGACCACTTTCAGGACTGTACAATGAGAGAGAGTCAATTACTTGAGAGAAGCCGAACTAAATGGGCCGAAAGTTGACTTGGAAGCCGAAATTTGATAAGATAAGCTCCAGGGCTCTAAAAAATCATGATCTCCAAGACTCAAAGGATAGGGAATGGTAAAAATAGGCTCAAAATCCATCCAAGAAAGCTCCAAAATAATGGCTAATTCGGGACATCAAAAATGATGAATAAGAGAAATGACACAACTTGTGGGCTAAAATAGGTGTCAACAATAGCCTGGCCACTTAACCCAGTCAACCCCCCAAACCGACTTAACCGGTCAAAACCATAAAACGGTCTACCTTAAACCATTTCACCAAACATGGTGGTCACCTAAAGGGCCACCATAGACACCGTGCGATCACAGCTAGACCGCTAGCTCAAACCGACTTAAAGCCATTGACCAAAGCCAAACAGATAAAAAAGGTCAGCCAAGGGCCGCTAAGACCACAATGGCGGTCAGTCGCCAGCCTGTTTAACCAACGAACCGATGTAACCAAAACAACAAAGAGAATAGCGGTAACCAATGGACCGCTAATCAAGAACCAGCAGTCCTACCTGGGCCGCTACACAGAGCTTAGCGGTCCATCTTGGGCTGCTAGCCAACACAAAATGGTCTATCGCAAGGCCGCTAGAAGCTAAACCGACCTAGAACCAAAACGGTCACCACTGAACTTCTCAAGACATAAAAACGGTCTCTGAAAGGACCGCCTAGGCGTCACGGCGAGAAAATCGTAGGAATTACCAAAACCCAGCCTTTCCACCCCCCGTTCACCCTAAAACGAATGGGAAACAATCCTAATGGCAATATAAACCTTTCACAGTCCGGAAGGGATCCAAACCATGCCAAAATGACAAGAAACGAGCGATTCTAACGAATCGACCCAAAATGAGTCACATGGGTTCCCGGGCTCATACCGGTCTCAAATGACAACCGATTGCAACAGAAATGGCCGGAACGAAATGCTAACATGCCAGGGGTTCGAATGAAACTAACTAGGCAAGAAATCGTCACCGAGAAAGGTGAACTCGTCTCACACCCCCCGAAGCATGCTTTCACCGCAAAGCTAAAAAACTCGCTCGTTCTCGCACTGATTATCTCATAATCGTGAGGAAATGCAGAACAGGAGCAGGGTATCCATCTCACTATCTCCACCAAAGTTCTCGCGCGCCGAAGCGACTAAACCAAGCCGAAAGCGATCGCACAAACCACCCACATCGGCTTTGAATCCACGAATGGGATCGCGCCAACCACCACGGATCACAGCAGCTCAACGACATCCTCGCCTCGCCCGCCTCCACCTCGATCGCGCGCCCGGGGGAGAGGAAGAGAAAGGAGAGAGAACGAGAGGGAGAGAGTGAACGTGAGAAATGATAGAGAGGAGTGAGGGTGAAGAAAGAAATAGGAAAATGAAATTAGGAATTTCCTAATTTTCTTGAAATCCGATTTTTGCCCGAAAATTCACTAATTTATAAAAATATGAAAAAATAGTCTACGCGAACCTCGGAAGGAGCATAACGCAACTGTAGTGTCCTCGAGTCGATGAACTCAACAATAAACACTCCACTGGGTTCCGTAACTTGTACGAGAGAAAAACTCATGTGGATCGTAAAACATAACTCATGACTCACAAAAGCGATCCGGTAGCTCTCCGATACAGATCCGAAAGACCCAGGGCATTACAGCCTCCCCTCCTTAAGAAATTTCATCCTCGAAATTAAAGGAGTCAACAAGAAGAAGCAGGGAAAAATAACCCCAAATGCTGGCAATGCTCTCCAAGCTCCAGCCAAACCATAATCACAGACCACAATCATAGGCACACAATCACAGGCACACGCTCCGGATCTCAAGGAAAATCAATCCACAGAACGAGCATGGCGCACAAGTGAACACAAGTCCGACACCTCCGAAAAATAGGGCAACATCGCTTACGTCTCACAGGGAAAGGAGACACGACCCATGCCACGAAAATAGCTACCGATAAAATACATGGTAGACACAACATGCATCAGCTTACCCAAGGAAACATAGTCCTCAGCTGACAGCTCCACATCATCAGCTTATGTGCCAAGAACAACAAAACTGGCAAGTAGAACACCAACGACAACACTAGACTATGAGTACAATCAAGTCAGTCCTCACTCAGACATTACATCTGATTCGAGTCGCATGCCAACTCTACCACGACAGAAGAGTATAGCAAAACCAACCGACAAGACCTCAGTACACACAATGCCAAATCAGACTCACAGGGAACTCCTCCCAAGCTGAACACAACCACCACCAACAACAACAACATAACCTGTAGAATCTCGGCTCCGTTCTCAACACAGAACCACGGGACACAACTACAAGTGGGTCACATCAAGGAAAAATTACAGCTAAACACACGGCCAACATGTACTAGCCATGCACACAACTTACCAACAAGGACCCACAACAACCTCTCGGAAAAGCACCTCTCGGGCCGCAATCATGTCCCGAGAGCATAACTCCCAAGAAAAATATAGAGAAGACAAGGGTACTCTACCAGCAGATATGCCAACATACTTCCCCAATTCCCAGAAAAGCCAATGCCAACAACAAGAATATCTCCAACTAGTGGCACAGCAACTAACAACATCAAGGCATATATAGCCAAGACGAAGTCACACCGAGGAAACAAACCTCTCAGCTGGTCAGAATCTTCCAACTTCACGATCCTGAACCATGGGTTATCAGCCCACACGCTTCCGCTGCGCACTCATACAATACACACAGGCATCAAGGACAACTCGGCATCCGCATCTTAGCACACACTCGACGCTATCGTAATTCATGAAATTATAATATACCATGCCTCAAGTACCGATCTTGCTAACAACTGATCACATGTCGCCAAAGTGCAAACCAGGAAGAGCACCAACTTCAGCATAAAGCACAAAGAATACAAATCTCAGCTTATCCTCACTTCCTGAAATGATTATTGAACCTTCACAGCACAACAGCTGCCAGACACGGCACGTCGGACACGGTGCACAATGGCCCCCAACACACACACTAGGTCCAAAGCCAAGCACCCGTCGAACAAAGAGCAGATCAGGTTCAAATTTAACACAGTCCACACTTAAGCAGACACAAGACAAAGGCTTCACCAAGACAGCACTTCCAAGGCTTACCACGAAAAGACGCCACCAATGGGATGAGAAGAATCAAGCTCGACTAACAGTAGCTCAGCAGGAATGAAAATCCTAGGTTCGCCTGAGCATTATCTCAAATCAAGGCATCCAATCGACCACCACAACACAACCTTAACATCTCAGGGGCTGAACAAACCTCAAGCTGGGACGATCAAAACAACATAAAAATGTGCACGTCCATCACACCAATAATGCAGTCACCAACCACCTGAACAACACAACAGAAAAATCTCGAACACCACACCACAGATTCACGCCTGTCGACGAACTCTGCCAAGTACAACATAACCGAGACAAAAACCATGATGAAAGAAGAGCTCTCCATTAGAATCCAACGAGCGTAAATCCATCATCACACACAAGCACTCACAAGAGGACAAAGCGGTACAAAAACACAAAAACCTAATGCCAGCTGCCGACTGTACTGCACCTTATGGACGCTGAGTAATGCGATATCTCAAATTCCCATGTACTTTCACACAACAAGCTCTGATAGTAACTGTGACGATCTAGACTCCGGATACCAGGTAAACCCGATACCACTTGGAACCTGCGAAGCCTCCCTTTGGAGCTTTACCACTCTTGGGAGACTTCGCAGGTTCCAAGTGGTATCGAGTTTACCCGGTATCTGGAGTCTGGGTCGTCACAATATCATTATTGGTTTGGACCTTACGTATGGATCAGCGTACGAACCTCTTCCTCTGTGTGGGCTTTGACCCGATGCCAACAAAGAGCTTCCCTCAACAAACGGCTTCTTGCCTGAGCCAATGTATGCATCAACGCTGGTTCAAACCTTACGTCTGAATTGATAAATGAACCCTCTCTTTTGCATTGGCGTTTAACTCGCGCCAATGAACAACTCATTCTAACGAACAGTCGCCCACTCAAAGGGGATGGTGCTGATCAATGAAGAAGATATTTTGTCGGCATATTCACCCGTTTGTTCAAAAAAAAATTAGGGCTTAAAATAGAGGTGCCCCATTGGACTTGTTCTTGTATCACGCCGAAAAATGGTAAAAATGGCTATAACCCGACTATGGCAAAAACCCGAATGGGTGCTGCTGGAAAAATTGGGTACCCTGCCACGTGAAAACCCGAAAGGGCCCGTGGGCAAAAGTAAGTAGGGGCTGGCTCCGGTGAAAACCCGAAAGGGCGCTTGGGTTAGTAATGTGGTAAAAAAAAGGAAAAAGAAAGTATATTTTTCATCAAGAGCTCCTCTCTCGCATCGCAAGTCTCTCTTGGCTCTTGGCACTGCACTTGAGCCAACCAAAAAGCCCACTTGGGTGTTGGACCTTTTGTCCGCACTAATAAAGCTTCCCTTTGCTAAACACTCACTCCCAGTCCCACCGAAAGGTATCATTGCAGTACTATTGGTTTTTGTCATCAGCGGCAAAGTCAATGATATTCATGTCGGCGTAGACCTTCTGTCTATCCCAATGATACTCACCCCTTACGTTGGCACTGTTGACACCTATTTTTAGCACGCAAGTTGCGTTGTTTCTCTTATTCATCATTTTTATGTCTTGAATTAACCACTTTTTTGGAGCCTTTCTTGGATGGATTTCGAGCCCATTCCCCAACCTTTGAGCCTTGGAGATCATGATTTCTTAGAGCCATGGGGCTTATTTTATCAACTTTCAACCGTCCGAGTCGACTTGCGGCTCATTTAGGTCGACTTCCATCAAGCATTCGGCCCCTTTCGTTGCGCAGTCCTGAACATGGCAATTTTTCATCCCCTTATGTTCCTATATTCATTAAGTGTTCTTCATCAAAGTTGTTTGTTTCTTAAATCCCTAGATTTTCTTATTCTACGCCATTAGCCAGTTCTCCACCGATTTCATGTTATTTACATTTTTCTGACAGGCTGTGTAGTTCACCCGTGAACCCAATATTTCTTCTATGTTCTCGCCCCATTTTCTTCCTCTTATGCTCATCTTCTCAACTTGCTCTCCTCATGAAAGTTGTTCAATTTTTTGTTATCTACAATTTCTTCTTCTACGCCTTTCACTAGTTCTGCGCCATTCTCGAGATACTCTCTGATTTCCAAAATCTACCGCATCCTGCCCACAAAATGTTCTCCATCAGCCTAGTAGTCTGGGGAAGACCGCTTGGTGATTGTGGTGATCTTCCCAAGATTGCTAAGCCCCAAATAGTGCCCGTTTTGTCCCGTTGCACCTCCTTTTGCCTTGTGGTCACCCCCATCACTATTTATGGTCCCCTTGTGGTCTTCACTAGACCGTTTTCCCCCAAATAGTACATGTTTTGCCCCGTTTCACCTCTTGAAGCCTTGCGGTCCTCCCTAGACCATTTGTGGGTACCCTTGAGATCCTCCCATGATTGTTAGGCTCCGTATGCGATCCTGCGATATATCATTTTCCAGACAGAGAGTCATAAACTTCCTGAACTCCGATTTCTTTGTCGTGGGACTCTTTGGAACCCTTGTTCGATCCATTTTCTCTAAGAGGAAGCTTCATGATCGGCTCTAATTCATCCAGGACTTTTACTCCCACTATTATCTATGATATTTATCAATCTAGAGCCCCATTTTGGGTGTTCATCTCGGGTTTAAATTTCTGGGTTTATGCAAGTCAAGCTTTGTCCAATCAAGCTCTGGGCCCTTCTTTCCACACAAATATCTTCCAAATTCTACCACGGAATTGAGTCCTGCTTGTTTCTATCTCTTGTCCTCACTATTATCTCTAGATTGACCCAAAGAACTCAAGTTTTGGTGGGCTATATCTCCTGGAATCTCGGGAGAACTTTCTAGATTTCTGCACTTCTATATAAAGCACCCAAGTACATAGGTCGTGAAGGGGGGGCTCTTCTTCGGTTCGAGGCGAAGCCATGCCACATCTTCGACTCACATCTTCGACCTCAACCTAAAGGGGGAAGTATTAGCTTTCAATTCCACGTCCAAGGGCTTGATTTCATTGTCTCTATTCTTAGTTCTCTCCCTCCCAATTTCACAAATCGTAACAAATCTCTATTTTCTGCACTTTTCTCCATTTTTCATAGTATATTTCTACAGTTGTGCTGCATGATTTTTCAATCTATTTATTCATACATCATCATAATACACACACGTATTATTTCCACCCATCCACAGGGGTTAAAAATCCCCCTCGGTGCATTCTCCCCCTTTTATTCATACTATTTGATCACTGCGGGATTGATGATACACTTCATGGATCAAATGGGTTTTTCTCTTGTGTTTCATCTTTGTTTTGTAGGAGAGCATGATTGAACGTGAGGCCCTCTTCCTCGATTTTGCTGGAAGGAGAGGAGGTATGATCCCACAAGTTCCCCACACCCCGTTCCTCAAGCGCGATCAAGTCTTCATCTTTTCAAGGTACATGGCACCGTTGCACTCCTTTCTCTCATATATGCATCCTTTGATGTTGTTAATCCTTGGTGGTGATCACGATACGTTTCCCTATTTATTCATTGCCATTTTTTCATTATCTTCCATGCTTGTTCATGCTCATAAGATATTTGCATAGTTCAGGGGGGGAGTAGATAGTTTATCTACAACCTTTGTTTTTTGGCGATCACGGTGGGACAACTAGTGGCCATCATATTATTCATGTTTTTTTGTAAGTTGGATGTGTGTATGTGCATGTTTAGATAAAGTTTTCTCTATTTTATGTTGTTCTGGGTGTTTTCGGGTCTATCAGGGCCTTGCAGTTGGCCTCATGACCGCCAGACGAGCCTAGTGGTCATCACAGGGCCACTAGGGCTTTTCTGGTAGCCTTGCGGTCATTTGGTATACCGTAAGTGGTTAAAAAATTGTCATCTGGTAGACCACTTTCTGATTCTGGCAAATCTGGCGCAGTGCTTAGAGGGCCATGTTCGTTGATGCATAACTTGGCCTCCTTGGGTCTGATTTCCCTATTCTTAGGCCCATTCTGTAGCCCTTTGTCTTATCTTTCCATCCATATATCATATGCATAATTTGGGTCATATTTGCATAGTTTAATCTTATCTTCATTTTTGAGTTTTCTACATAAAGTCTGTAGGCAGACCTAGGGTACGTGTTTTTATGATGATTTGATTGCCTTCCCGAGGTTTGATTGCTTGCTTCTTGGTCACATCTTGTTCCCCTTTGTATTGTTTTTCCATCCATATCTTATTTGTATTATTTGGGTCACGTTTGCATAGTCAAATATTATCTTCATTTTTACATTTTGTGCATAAAATCTGCATGTAGGTCCGGGGGCAGACGTAAAGGTACGCCGTTTATTCATGAATTTTCATATCTTTTAGTGCCCAATTGTGCTTGTTCCTTACCCTACCTTGTTGTCTTTCATATTATCTTCATTTTCATATATTTTTTACATACATATCATCTTGTTTTCATAATTAAATCTTGCCATCATTTTTTAGTTTTATGTTAGATTTCTACATGCACTCCGGTGCACATAGGGCCATGCATCCTTCATATTGTAGTTGCATTCTTCCTTGGTAAGTGATCCTCTCGCCTCTATATTCATTGGGGTCGACTAGGTGATCTTATCTGGGACCTCCATAAGTCCCCGTGCGCCGTGGATTCTCACATGGACGCCGGGCCGGTTGTACCTTTTCCACCCCTTAGGCTTGCATTTGCATACGTGTGAGGTAGTTAACCATAGTTAACCCAAAGCTTATGCCTTAATCCCATAGGATTCCTATCTTGAGGGAATTATTCTTAATTCAAATCATTAAAAGGTCTATTAAAACCCCTAAAATATTTCACATCATATTAACTTGTTTGGCTTGGGTGAAAACTCTCACATTGCATTGTTTGTGTTGTTTGGGCTCGTTCAAGCCCATTAATGGTGTTTTGTGTTGCATTCACATATTCTTTGTTGTTAGGCCCATTTAGGTTAACCCATTTTGTGTGTCCATTGTCTAGTCCCAATGTCTTAGGTCTATTTTTCATTGGTCTTTGCATTAGTGGGTCAGTCCCCCCTTATTCTCAAGCCCATTAAGCCTTTGCTTCCCTCCTTGTATTAAGTCTCCATTTGCCCTCATGGAGCATCATTCTAACCCCTTGTATCATTCTTCTTCCTAATTTTCTTCTTATTCCCGCATGGAATCCTCTTCTCACGCGGGCCCATCTTCCCGTGGTCCCTCTGATCCATCCGAGGAACAGGCTAATCTCATGGCCCATCTATCATGTCTTGTCCGCCAAATGGACCCGACCAAGGCCCAATGCCTTATTGCAAATCATCTTCATAGGCCTTCTTCTCTCAATGGGCCTTCTCCTCATATTAATGGCCCTTCTTCCCTTGATGGGCCCTCTCCTCTCAATGGGCCATGTTCATCTAATGGGCCTCATTCCCTTAATGGGTTCTCTTCTTTTAATGGGCCTTATTCTCATAATGGGCCTTATCCTTCTTCTGCTTATGCTGCTGGCCTAGTTGGTCCTCAAACCTATGGCCATGTTTCTTCTAGGCCCGCATATCCTTCCACTCCTATAATGGGCTTCCCTTCTTCTTCCCAGCCCAGATCCTCTCATCCGGCTCAATATCATGTTCCTGGTCCAAGTTCACAATCTTTTGCTCAAGCCGGCGCATATTCTTCTCAATCTCTCCCTACTCAGGATGTCACACCCCGAGCGCGGAAAGAACCCAGAGATGCGTGATGAGTTTATATAAATCATGTCAATCAGAGCGTAAGTGTATTCGACATACATAGACAGAGTGCACACAAGTAATTATAACCAAGTCCTATATTAATCATAACTTTAAAGTACTCCATTATAGTTTTTTTGTGAAAGAACTATGACGCAATGAAAGAAAAAGTACAATGGATGACTCAAGAAAATAGAAAAGACATGACTAGATAATGCTTGACGGTTGGAATGGCTATAAACTCTTCATTCTTCTCCATCCCCATCCGAATGAGTCTCGTCATTGGAGTTACCTGAAAAATAGGGAAAAACACTTGGTGAGCGAACGCTCAGCAGGAATTATATCTCCAGTGCTAGCTTGCTTTAAGTAGATTACATGTTGCATGAACGCAAGTATAGCTATGCATGTTCGCGTGAAACGACATTAGAGAGAGTATAGCAAGAGATAAATGAGTGAACTAACAAGTCTTTCATGTGAATATACCAAGATGAACAAGTATGTACATTTATCAAGTCATGTCAAGAATTGGCTATCATGTTTCAAGCAAACAAGTATATACCCTTTCCGGGCCACACACGTCATGTCATGTCAAATCAAGTACAAGTATAGAATTTGTGAAATGTCCAATCAAGCAAGTCATGCACTTTGGTGCAATGTCACACCGTGATCAATAATAGCTCCCATGGGCACAAGTACTTTCGGGTGCTCCTCCCAAGACGAGATCGAGCCCTATATGTGCAAGCATTGAGTCATGTATTTTCGACATCCACTATAGCTATAACCTATATGGAATTCCAAGGGAAAGCTCTTGTAGAAATTTTAAGGTAGATCTTGTGGAATAGAATCACAAGGATTGAACTTGATACGTAAGGACGTACTACGATTAAATGGTACAATCATGATACTCATTAAAAACTGGGTGGTATCGGCTCCCTAATGGGTGCCATGATATCAAGAATAAGTGCTCATATACACACGTTCGCTCGTTCTTTGTTCATGATAAGGTAGAAAGAATTAGTGTCCATATAGAGGCACATAATCCTTAGTTGATAGCAATGGTATGGTTTCCCATTACATTAGCTTAAGAATCATTCTTACGACGGTGAAGTAGCATACCATGAGGGCCGGTCTACCATGTTTCTTTAGAGTGACATGGTAATTAAAAAGTGTCATTAGTTTTAATGGTACAACCTGCTCGACGGCCTTGAGGGAATCCAAGGCTTCGCGTAGACTTACAGATGTCTCTATGATAAAGTCACCAGTCCGAAGGAAGGAATATCCCGCGGAGGGTTCATCTATCACTAAGAAATAGTGGGGTAATCGATAAAACACCGAGAAACGTGAGACTATACTCACGAACTGGAATATAGTGCCAATAGATATACCCACTGAGATGGGTTACAGAAACACTCAAAAAATAAGAAGTAGGGAAATGGTGCCTTAATCAGTGCCATTATTTCTTTAAATCCAGTCTGGTAACTACGGCATATAGATTCTGGATTTCAATAACAAATTTCAAATTCAAGATTCATTATTACAATTTGATAATTCAATCTGGAAATCACTGCTCAGGGTGAATGGTACCCTTGGCAGAGTCATGTTTTCTTAATATAGCACCCAGGTCAAGAGCGCTATATCAAATGGAGACTTTGGTTCAGTCATGGTTTCATTCAAGTCTAAATTAGTCATGAACAGTAGCACTTTTCCAATAAAATGAATTTTTTCAGGAATGAATATGTGGACAGGTAGAGAAAAATAGCAGGAATCTGGCAGTATACTCATGCATTAGATTAGATGTCATGGTTCATAGTTATTAAATTTCGAACATGTGTATTTATTAAATAACTATCCAAATAACGGCTGTTTACATGGTCGTTTAATTAAATAGCGCCCTATATAGTGGCGCCCTTTAATAGGAACTTAGCAAACCTCATAGAAACGTACTCAATCCATGCTATAAGACTTATATGGATGCACATGCTCTGGTATTTATTAGATTGGGCTTGTACTTGAGAACACCTACCTTATGGGATGATCTAGATGACCGAATAGAGAGATTGAGATAATAAGAGTGAATCTGTAGCAACAGCTTCGGCAGCTCGTGGTTACGGCAGTAGGAAGAATATAATAGCAGAAGGAGTAGCAGCAACAACAGCTTTGGAGGAAGATGAAGGATTATGAGCTTCTTTACGTGACAATAGAGCAGCCACAGGCAGTAGGTGCGGTCGGATAGAAGCAACCGGCTTCTATTGCAGGAGTATCAGTAGCTTCCAGTACTTGACACAGCAAGAACAGGGGACCGTGCTCGTCTACAGGAAGCGATGAAGAGAAAGAAGAAATAGCAGAGGCTTCTTGACGATGCAGTAGTTGCAGTAGGGACCAGGCAGAAGAAAAGAATGGCGGTGTATGGCAACAGGGAAGCTGTAGCCAGGCTTCGATCATTGGAGGTAGGATACTTATAAAGAAGGAGATCCTATCGGGGTTTAGAGTTCTAATGTGAGTTAAGTTTCTTACGTATCAATCGTTTCCCAGATTGAGACCTTCCCAAACAGCATTCTACTTCCCAGTTCGAATAAAACACTGCAATCAGGGTTTTCCATATCACCCTCAGGTAAATAGCGCCCAAGCCAGGGGCGCTCTTCATGAAAATGGCACCTCCATGAGGGGTCTTCATTTCATAAAATGGCACCCTATCAAGGGGCGCCCTTCACCTCTTCCCCTTAATCACCAACGCTCCTATGATCTTTGGAGAATAGCGCCCATTTAGATGGGCTTCTTTTGAAAAAATGGCGCCCCAGGGCAGGGCGCCCTTTACCCTAGCCCATTTAGTTTAGGTATAAGGCCCTTATGTGTATATGTATGAGGTCTAATGGTGGATATGGTCTGGTCCTTGACAAATCGTTCATTTTAATATATTTAAAGTTTCTATTCCTTCAATTTACCAGGGTTGCTACACCCTCCCCCACTTAAAAGAATTTGGTCCCCAAATTCAACTGCTCATAGACGTGGAGGGTGCAGAGTACATACCATTTATAATAAATCTTGGAATTACTTCTTCATGGATTCCTCGGTCTCCCATGTGGCTTCTGGTTCTGAGCATTTACTCCATTGAACTTTAACCATGGGAATTGTCTTGTTCCTTAGTGCACGTACCTCGCGATCAAGGATCTTCATGGGTTTTTGTTCATATATATCCCTTTGTATCACTAGGTCTCCATGATCTATGATATGTGATGGATCATGCACATACTTCTTTAACATGGATATGTGAAACACATTATGGACATCAGACAATTGAAGTGGCAAGGCGATGCGGTAGGCAACCTCGCCAACTCTTTCCAGTATCTCGAACGGTCCGATATACCTTGGTGTAAGCTTGCCCTTAACACAAAATCTTCTGATTCCTTGGCCTAGAGAAATCTTTAGGAATACATGATCTCCGACTTGGAATTCGAGATCTCTCCTTCGGGTATCGGCTGAAGCCTTTTGTCTATATTGAGCTACTTGAAGTCTTTCTCTAATCAGTTGGATCTTCTCTTTGGTGTCTGTCACCATGTCTGGGCCTAGTAGTTGTTTCTCGCCAACTTCATCCCAGCACAAAGGTGATCGGCAACTCCTTCCGTATAAAGCTTCGAAAGGTGCCATCTGTATACTTGCCTGATAACTGTTGTTGTATGCAAACTCGACCAAAGGCAAGTGATCATGCCAGCTTCCAACAAAATCAATGATACAAGCTCTGAGCATGTCTTCTACTACTTGATTTGTTCTCTCGGTCTGACCATCTGTCTGAGGATGAAGAGCTGCATTAAAGTTAAGTCTTGTCCCCAACGAATGTTGTAGACCCTTCCAAAAATGAGAAGTAAAACGTGGGTCTCTGTCAGACACGATCGAAATAGGAACTCCATGTAGTCTGACTATCTCCTTAATGTACAGTGCAATAAGAACGTCAACTGACCATCGGCTCTTGATTGGCAAGAAATGTGCCGACTTGGTCAATCGGTCTATAATGACCCATATTCCATCATGTCCTCCTTTACATTTTGACTGATCCATTATGAAGAGGATGAAGTCCATACCGATATCCTCCCACTTCCACTTAGGAATATTAAGAGGATGAAGCTTACCGACAGATTTTTGGTGTTCCGCCTTAACTTGCTGACAAGTGAGATAACAAGACACGAAGTCTGCTACCTGATAGGATCATCATCGACATCAGACTTGATCTTCAATATTAAAATATTTGTAATTTTTTTTATTTTACATAAGGGTCTTTGAAGTTTGTCTTTTGATATCCCTAAGTGTCTTTAAGGGAGTTATAATGAGTCATAGGTGTCTTTTCATATTTCTAAGCATCAAAGAGTTTTTGTAAAGTCCCAAAATTTTATATAAGTATTTCCTAGGTTATTTAATAATTTTCTAGAAATTATAAAAGGGTTAAAGGAATTTATAAAGGATTTATTTGAGTAATAAGTCATTATAAGGCCAAATGGTGTTAATCAATTAACCCAACCCACTTAATTAAGATCCAAAAGGTTTTAAACCAAGCCCATTAAGTTTGGCCCATATTATAGAAGGTATTTTAATTTTAAAAGATAAATATAAATTATATATAGATAATTATTTAGATAATTAACAAAAGAGTTTTAATATTTTAAAAGTCCTAACTACGAAGACTGTAACGGTCTATCGCGAGACCGTCACAGCCAAGTAACGCAGGGTTACTCGACCGTTACACGCCTGTCAGTTCCGTGAAGAAAGGAACTCGTGAAAAGATTGGAACTTGATGCTCCTATCCACTATGGATCGAATGAGAAGACTCATAATAACTCTAAGGACTCTTAGAGATATGGATTTTGTGGAATAAGGACTCTAGAATCGATCTAATCCTCAAACCCTAACCTAAACTCTATAAGTAGGGCATAGTTTTGAACTGTGCGACCCTTACTTTTTGGGACGTAAAGAAGGAAGGTAAGAAGTCATTATTTCGGGTAAGTTGTTTTGAAATTTTTGTTCATTATACTTTAGACTAACTCCCCTCCGAATTTCACATCCTTAGGTCAAGAGGACGTGGGGTTAGAGCCCAAGGAAGTAGCTGGAGAAGGCACAAAGGAAGGTGAAGAACTAGGGCTGAATTCTCAACCAAATCCAGAAATTTCAACCTAAGAAAGAAGTAGGTTATCTCATGAACGGCAAAAAGAGCTTTATAGGACTAAGAGCCTCTGGTTTAATTGAACCTCATGCATGCTAGATCATTGATTTCATGTCTTATTAGTTATATGTATTGCATGCACCTCCTAGCCCTAATAGAGAAATTAAAACATAATCGCTCATCTACCCACAATTACCTATGCATATAGATAACCTAGACTTCATCATCATGCTTAGAATATGTTGATTTCCAGACATGATGTGAGTTAATCTCTTAGTCTCCATGTTAGTTTTCTGTAGCAGATGATGTAACGCACTAGGCTAAGACCGTCATTTTCAAATAACGGCCTCAGACAGACCGTTACACACTCTGTGTACTGCATTTATCGCTGTTGATAATAACGCGCTTGGACAGACGCGTTTCTTTCATGTAACGGCCCTCTACTGACCGTCACTTTCACTATGACGCCCCCTCACAAGACCGTTACATCCGGTGTTCTGTCAACCCTAGACAGACTATGACTTGCCACTATTACATATGATTATGCCTAGATATCTAAGTTTGCAACCTGATTTCATGTTTTTAAGGTTGTTTAATTGTTCATAATAGGCATTGCCTGATTGATATCTTATTTTACTTTGATCTATGCTAATTTCATGAACCTAAATTCTATAGTTTTGTACTATAAAGCATGACTTTTAAAGCATGGTATTGACGGAGTTTCACCACGGTTTTCACCTTGATTATACATGTCTCTCGCTGTCAATAGAGTCAATTCTATAAGTACATGGCACTTACTCCGGTATGATGTCATTAGTTCACACGTTGCACTATAGGAACACTATCTTGGACATGAGGACCTCTCTATTGGATATTCCTTCCAATGGACTAGGAAATCATTGTTTCAAGGCCTCCGTAAATCTCCGCGAGCCTGGGATTCCCACTAGGACGCCGAGTTGGTTGTACCAATAAAAGCCCATTAATTAGATTACACTATCGGGTTCTGGTTCTTGAAAAATAACGGCCCTGGACTGGACCGTCAGGCCAAGTAACGGCCCAGTTCCAGACCGTCGCATTCCTCTGAGTCTATCTTTATCTTTCTGGACTCTGGTCATTGTAACGGCCCAGCATGGACGCGCTACATAATGTAACGGCCCAGACCCTGACCGTTACATACCTTGTATATGTTAACCCAAGGATTGACCAAGGGTTAATATTCCAATGATTCTAGACTTACCTTGATGATCTAGAACTTATCATATTGCTTAAATTGACGTAAGATAACGAATGAGAGTTAAGAAAAGTACCGTTATGCTGCCGATTTATTTCCAAGATCATAGCCTTGTTTAAATCTTTCTTGACTCATATTGTTCATCCGTTGAAGCATTCATTCATTGATTATTGTTATCATGGAATTACTGAACTTGTTATATTCTTGGCCATACTTTACTGTTACATGCGTGAAAGTAGCTTAATTTATAACTGAAGATGCGATCGAGCACTGATTGTGTTCAAGGGCTCTATGCTAGTCCCCTCGGCTGATTGCCGAAAACATACTATTTTATAAACCATGGGGTATGATGCTACTAGCGTCGCATTGCGCTGGGAGTACTATTTCTATAAATAAGTGAAGATCCACGGCACAACATGACATTCTTGCTTGATATTCCACAGAAATTCACGAAGCACTTACTCTTAAGCATAAGATGCTAAAGTGAGGAATATGTGGCTTGCTAGTATAATCTCGTTACATTCTTATTCATGGAAGGCCAATATCATGTTCTTGTTATATTCTTGCTAGTTCATTCTTGATCATTCTATCTTACCTGGTTATCTTGTTTCTATTGATTTGATCGCATGATGGATTTGCATTGCATGATGTTACCTAATTCTCTAGAGCTAAAATGCTAATTACTTTAATAATGCATGTTGATACGAAGATACCTACTGGGCAAGTGTGCTCATGACCTATTATTCAATGATTTTTAGGAGATGAATATAGTTCGCATTTGGATTCGGGTGATTCGAGCAGCGGGTCCGAGAGTGATTAAGAGTTGTCCTGATAAGAGAGAAGACTTAGGCCGTTCCAAGTGTTTAGATGGAGTCAATGTAATTTTTCTTATTTCTTGAGTTAATTAGTGAAGAAGTCAAAGTATGTAGTTTTGAATATTGATTGATTAGAAAATAAAGTTGAGTTTTGAATATATCTTGTGCAATTACCTCTATATGTGTGATTGTCTCGCGCTATGAATGTTCTTACTTGCAAGAGGCTTACCATGCCGGCTGTTCGCGCTCCCCGAGCGAGTCTTCCGCTGTAAATAAAGGCTCGGGACGTGACAGTTTTAGAGTTTTAAGAGAGTTATAATGAGTCATAGGTGTCTTTTCATATTTCTAGGCATTAAAGAGTCTTAGAGTTCGTAAGAGAGTTATAATGAGTCATAGGTGTCTTTTCATATTTCTAGGCATTAAAGAGTCTTAGAGTTTGTCTTTTGATCTTCTTTGTGAAGTCTATAAAAAAAAGTCTTGTAGTCCTTATTTGAAGTAATAGAATGAAAAAAAAAACAGTTTAGCTATGGCTATGAGTGTTCTTCCAGATTTTTGGAACCCCGGGTGAGAGGCCCAACCCCACTTCGCCCCGCCATGGAGGTCATTCGTGAATCTCCGGTGCATCATCTTCGAGAAGAGGATGGGTGTGAAGCCCTGTCGAAGCTCCACGATCTTCCTCCTTCACCGTTCAACCGCCGTCGTCGTCCATCACCACCGCCATCACCGCCGTGCCAACTGCAACGCCTGCAACCGACATCACCGCAGACAAGAATTGAAGAGCACGACTGCGTCGTCCCTGAGATGGGGATTGGTGTGAGGCCCTGGCTGAGCTCCTCCATTCTTCTCTAGTCACCTCGCCTTCCTGCTCTCCGGCTGACAGTTTGAAGTCCTTCCACGACATCGTGTCACATCAAATGGTATCAGAACAAGTCGTCTGATTTGTCCCAACAAGTCGGGGTCCTGCAATTCGAGGTTTGAGGTCGAACCTTCTCCAAGCAGAGGGGTTTGATGGGATCGTCATCGACATCGGACTTGATCTTCCATCTTAAAATATTTGTAATTTTTTTTATTCATACATAAGGGTCTTTAAAGTTTGTCTTTTGATATCCCTAAGTGTCTTTAAGGGAGTTATAATGAGTCATAGGTGTCTTTTCATATTTCTAGGCATCAAAGAGTCTTAGGCCGTGTTTTCTAACTTGGCAGGGTTAGCGCAATCGACCTCCGGGGGTCGATTGCGCTAACCGACCCCGGGGGTCGATTGCGCTAACCGACCCCGGTTAGCGTAGATGAGTGTGAGGGGGAGGTGGGCTCCACCGGCTCTTTCTCTCTCCTCGATTAGGCTATCCCCACGACAACTCCGCAAACAAACAGGCCCTTAGAGTTTTAAGGGAGTTATAATGAATCATAGGTGTCTTTTCATATTTCTAGGCATTAAAGAGTTTTAGAGTTTTTAAGAGAGTTATAATGAGTCATAGGTGTCTTTTCATATTTCTAGGCATTAAAGAGTCTTAGAGTATATCCTTTGATCTTCTTTGTGAAGTCTATAAAAAAAAGTCTTGTAGTCCTTATTTGAAGCAATAGAATGAAGAAAAAACCAGTTTAGCTATGGCTATGAGTATTCTTCCAGATTTTTGGAACCCCAGGTGAGAGGCCCAACCCCACTTTGCCCCGCCATGGAGGTCGTCCGTGAATCTTCGATGCATCGTCTTCGAGAAGAGGACCAGTGTAAAGTCCCATCGAAGTTCCACGATCTTCCTCCTTCACCGTTCAACCGCAGTCGTCGTCCATCACCACCGCCATCACCGCTGTGCCAACTTCAATGCCTGCAACCGCCATCATCGCAGAGAAGAATTGAAGAGCGCGACTGCGTCATCCCTGAGATAGGGATATGTGTGAGGCCCTGACCAAGCTCCTCCGTTCTTCTCTAGTCACCTCGCCTTCCTGCTCTCCGGCTGACAGTTTGAAGTCCTTCCTTGACCTTGTGTCACATCACTACCTCTCTTTTCATGTTAGGCCACCAAAAGGTCCGCTTTAAGTCTTGGTACTTCTTGGTAGATCAAGGATGAATCATGTACCTTGATCTGTGGGCTTCTTCTAATATCTTCTTCTTTAGTTCTGAACAATTTGGTACACAACTTCTCTCTCTAAATAATAATCTTCCATCTGATGCTAATTTAAAATCCGATTGCTCTTTTATCTTGCCCTTGATTCCTACTAATATTGGGTCATAGTCTTGAAGTCCTTGTATTTAGAGAGTAACTCTGGTTGTATTCTCATATGTGATAGTGTAACACACCTGTTCTCCTTGTCCATACTTATGTCAAGTCTAGAGAATTGCTCCAACAACTTCCACTCCTGAATCATACAATTGGCTAATAATGCTCTTGGCTTTCGACTGACGGCATCAGCTATAAGATTACCCTTTCCAGGATGATATTGGATTGTGAAGTCAAAGTCCTTGAGAAATTCTAGCCAACGCCTCTGTCTCATATTCAATTCCTTTTGAGAGAAGAGACACTTGAGACTCTTATGATCGGAGTATACAATGAATTGCACTCCGTATAGGTAATGTCTCCAGATCTTTAAGGTAAACACTACTGCAGCCAATTCTAGGTTATGGACTGGGTAGTTCTCTTCATGCTTCTTTAGTTGTCTGGAAGAGTAAGCTATGACTCTTCCTTGCTGCATTAACACATATCCGAGGCCAATGCCATACGCATCGGTATATACCTCGAATTTCTCCCCTTCAGTTGGTAATGCCAATACCGGGGCTGTAGTCAAGTGATCCTTTAGAGCTTGAAAGCTTCTTTCACAATCTTCGCTCCATTCATAACGATTCTCCTTGCGGGTCAGCCTAGTAAGTGGTACGGTGATCTTGGAGAAGTCCTTAATGAATCACCTGTAATAGCTTGCAAGACCCAAGAAACTTCAGATCTCGCTAGCATTGGTTAGTCTTTCCCAGTTCTTCACAGCTTCAACCTTTGATGGATCTACTGATAACCCATCCTTGGAGATTACATGTCCTAAGAAAGATACTTCTTCTAACTAGAACTCACATTTGCTAAGCTTTGCATATAATTGATTCGTCCTCAATATCTGTAATGTAATCCTCAAATGCTCTTCATGCTCTTCCTTGGTCTTCGAATAGATTAATATGTCATCAATAAAGACCACCACGAGCTGATCTAGATGAGGCCTGAATATGCAATTCATCAACTGCATAAAGGCTGCAGGGGCGTTTGTTAGTCCAAAAGGCATAACAACAAATTTATAGTGCCCATACCTGCTCCTAAATGCGATCTTATGAATGTCCTCATCTTTAATTCTGAGTTGGTGATATTCGGACCTGAGATCAATCTTCGAGAAATACTTAGATCCAGATATCTGATCAAACAATTCATCGATTCTTAATAGTGGATACTTGTTTTTGATAGTGAGATGATTCAACTGTCGATAGTCGATGCATAGCATCATGGATCCATCCTTCTTCTTTACAAATAATACATGTGCTCCCCACGGGGAAGTGCTTGGTCTGATAAATCCTTTCTTCAGAAGCTCCATCAATTATTCCTTTAACTCTATGAGCTCGACAGGGGACATCCTATAAGGTGCCTTAAAGACTGGACCAGCACCAGGGACCAGGTCGATGGTGAAGGCCACTTCTCTTTGTGGGGGTAAACCAGGCAAATCTTCTGGAAATACATATGGAAACTCCCGAACTACCGGGATGTCTTCTATCTTGGTCTCGTTAGTCTCCTTTATGGTGACAAAATCAAGGAAAGAAACACATCCTTTCCTTATAAGCTTGCTAGCTCGGAGAGCCAAAATAAGAGGTGACTTGTTCCGACTCTTAGGGCTAGTGTAGACAAGTTCCGAAAACTCCTTAAAAGTTACTTTGCCTTCACGGAAATCAAGAACGCCTTTATGTGTAGATAGCCAATCATCTCCTAATATAACATCATATCCCTTGAAGTCTAGACATATTAAGTCTGCTGGTAGATTTTTCCCTTTTACCATAACTATACAATTGGAATAGTGGTGTGAGATCTAGGATTCATTTCCGAGTGGGGTTGCAATTACTAGATCTATCCACTCCGGTTCCATAGGTAATGGATCAGTAAACTTCTTTGCAACAAAAGAGTGCAATGCACCGGTATCAAACAAGACATGAGCATACTTGGAACAAATCTTGAGTATACCTTCCACTAGTCCGCCTTCCTCTTATTCTGCCTCCTGAAGACCTTGAAGACGTGCATTCTTCTTCACCGGGGGCTTCTCATCTCCGGCTTGATCATTGAGTAACGGACAATCGGGAATCCGATGATCACGGCTCCCACAACGGAGACAAGCCCCGAGTCTTCTGTAGCATTCTTCGGCCCTATGTCTGGCCTTGTCACAATGCTTGCACACCTCCTTGGAAGGTGTGACAGTAATCGAGAATGGTTTATTATTTTTCTTAATCTTATTTTCTTGAGAGGACTCTCCTCCATTGCTAGGCCTATTCTTGTTGAATGTTGGCTTGAAAGTACCGGAGCTGGTGACGTGCTCCTTTTTATCCTTCCCACGGATTCTATCTGTCAGCTCTGTGGCATCTTCCAATAACTTGGCTCGCCATACTATCTCTGAGAAGACTTGAATGTCCATCGGTGCCAGTTGTGTAATATATTGAGGCCAGAGCCCATAGAGAAATCTTCTAGCCTTCATCTTCTTGGTACTTACTAAGTGTTTAGCGTACCGTGATAGCCTAGAGAATCGAGCCTCATACTCGGCCACCGTTAATATTCTTTGTTTAAGTGTAGCAAATTCGGCAGCCTTCTTCTCTTGTACTCTATCATAAAAATACTTGTTATTGAAATACTCCTTGAATTCAGCCCATGTAACATGATCTTGTTCTACCGTAGCTTCTACGGACTCCCACCAGAAACGGCCATCCCTCTCTAACTGAAATGTTGCTAATAGAACCTTTTCTTGGTCCGTGCATTGCATGACACGGAATATCCGTTCAATCTCCCTTATCAAATGCTCGACATCGTCTAGATCGGTCGAGCCTATGAATTTAGGAGGGTTCATATTATGGAAACTTTGATGGAGACTACCGGCTCCACGATTAGCACCTCCTTGCGCTACCTGTTGTAGCGCTTGAGTGAGACCTTGTACGGTCCATTGCATATCACGCCACTGAGCACGTTCTGCAGCCATGATCCTACAATTATTAAGATAACTATGTTAACATGTGATTATATCCCAAGGTTCTAGTTTCTAAGTTAACTTAACCCTTGGCTCTACCCAATCTCACTGGGTAAAGGTTTAAATCTATCCTTGGACTTGAGTTTCCTAGGAATTGAATATCCTAGGCTCTGATACCATAAATAATTGTCACGCCCCGAGCGCAGAAGGAACTCGGAGATGTGTGACGAGTTTATATCAATCATGTCAATCAGAGCGTAAGTGTATTCGACATACATAGATAGAGTGAGCACAAGTAATGATAACCAAGTCCTTTATTAATAATAACTTTAAAGTACTCTATTACAATTTTTTTATGGAAGAACTATAATGCAATGAAAGGAAAAGTACAATGGATGACTCAAGAAAATAGAAAAGACAGGACTAGATAACGCTTGACGGTTGGAATGGCTCTAAACTCTTCTTTATTATCCATCCCCATCCGAATGAGTCTCGTCATCGGAGTTACCTAAAAAATAGGGGAAAACACTTGGTGAGCGAACGCTCAGTAGGAATTATATCTCTAGTGCTAGCTTGCTTTAAGTAGATTACATGTTGCATGAACACAAGTATAGCTATGCATGTTCACATGAAACGACATTAGAAAGAGAGTATAGCAAGAGATAAATGAGTGAACTAACAAGTCTTTCATGACAATAGACCAAGATGAACAAGTATGTACATTTATCAAGTCATGTCAAGAATTGGCTATCATGTTTCAAGCAAGCAAGTATATACCATTTTCGGGCCACGCACGTCATGTCATGTGAAATCAAGTACAAGTATAGGATTTATGGAATGTCCAATCAAGCAAGTCATGCACTTCGGTGCAATGCCACACCGTGATCAATAATAGCTCTCATGGGCACAAGTACTTTCGGGTGCTCCTCCCAAGACGAGATCGAGCCCTATATGTGCAAGCATTGAGTCATGTATTTTCGACATCCACTATAGCTATAACCTATATGGAATTCCAAGGGAAAGCTCTTGTAGGAATTTTAAGGTAGATCTTGTGGAATAAAATCATAAGAATAGAACTTGATACGTAAGGACGTACTATGATTAAATGGTACAATCATGATACTCGTTGAAAACTGGGTGGAATCGGCTCTCTAATGGGTGCCATGATATCAAGAATAAGCGCTCATATACACACATCCACTCATTCTTTGTTCATGATAAGGTAGAAAAAATAAATGTCCATATAGAGGAACATAATCCTTAGTTGATAGCAATGGTATGGTTTCTCATTCCATTAGCTCAAGAATCATTCTCAAAGTGGCTAAGTAGCATACCATGAGGGTCGGTCTACCATGTTTCTTTAGAGTGACATGGTAATTAAAAAGTGTCATGGATTTTAATGGTACAACCTGCTCGGTGGCCTTGAGGGAATCCAAGGCTTCACGTAGACTTACAGAGGTCTCTATAATAAAGTCACCAGTCCAAAGGAAGGAATATTCCGCGCAGGGTCATCTATCATAGAGAAATAGTGGGGTAATCGATAAAACACCGAGAAACGTGGGACTATACTCACGGACTGGAATATAGTGCCAATAGATATACCCACTGAGATGGGTTATAGAAACTCTCAGAAAACAAGAGGCAGGGAAATGGCGCCTTCATCAGTGCCATTATTTATTTAAATCCAGTATGGTAACTAAGGCATATAGATTCTGGATTTTAATAACAAATTTCAAATTTAGGATTCGTTATTACAATTTCATAATTCAATCAGGAAATCACGGCTCAGGGTGAATGGCGCCCTAGGCAGAGTCATGTTTTCTGAATATACCGCCCAGGTCAGGGGTGCTATATCAAATAGAGACTTTGGTTCAGTTGTGGTTTCATTCAAGTGTAAATTAGTCATGAACAGTAGCACTTTTCCAATAAAAGAATTTTTTCAGGAATGAATATGTGGACATGTAGAGAAAAATAGTAGGAATCTAGTAGTATACTCATGCATTAGATTAGATGTCATGGTTCATAGTTATTAAATTTCGAACATGTGTATTTATTAAATAACTATCCAAATAACGACTGTTTACATGGTCGTTTAATTAAATAGCACCCTATATAGTGGCGCCCTTTAACAGGAACTTTGGAAACTTCACAGAAACAAACTCAATCCATGCTATAAGACCTATATGCATGCACGTGCTCTAGTACTTATTAGATTGGGCTTGTACTTGAGAACACCTACCTTGTGGGTTAATCTGGATGACCGAATAGAGAGATTGAGATAATAAGAGTGAATCTGCAGCAGCAGCTTCAGCAGCTCGTGGTTACGGCAGTAGGAAGAAGATAATATCAGAAGGAGTAGCAGTAACAGTAGCTTTGGAGGAAGATTGGTGCGGACACCAGAACGAGGGAGTAGCACGAACCGGCGAGCCGACGGTACCATACGCGGAGTACCAATCGGACTACATCGGCTTTCCTTTGAAATGGAGATAATTTCGCTTGAATTTGAATACTTTTAGCCTTTGTTTACATTGAATTTGGGCTTGTAATGTGTCTTTGTACTTGGGTTTTCATTTTGGGCTGATTGTAAGGCTCTTATAAGGCCATTTGGTTTAAAGCCCTTTAGCATCCATTAAGGAGGAGTGGCCTTGGACCATTATGATGGATACATAAACCATGTAAGGCCCAATTGGGCCTCCTTCCTTCATGGGCCATCTAGATGGGAAAGGCCTTAAGCCATACATGGTTTAGTGGGCTTAAGGGTGGCCATGGACCAAACTTGGCCCATTCTTGGCCCATGAAGGGGGCGCCCCCTTCTTTGGAAGTATTAGGCTAGTTATTTTGTTTTCTTTTCTTCCCTCCCCCATTTACCACATGGGAACATGAAAAATAGCTGCTAGTCCAAAAGTATGACTGCCACCTACCCCCCTTCCCTTTGAAATTCAAAGGTAGGTGAAAGTTAGGCAAGTCTGGTGTTCCCTTGTCCCCCTCTCTCCCTCTCTTAGTCAAAGGGGCGCAGCCCCCTCCCCTTCCCCTTGTTCCATCGAACTCCCCAGCCCACTCCCCTTGCCAAACCACTATATAAACACTTGTATTATGTTAGTGCAAACGTTAATGAAGTTTTTGTGAGATAAATTTACAATTAGAGAGTGATTCTCTTGTTTCCCCCTTGGGTGTGATACCCTGCCCAGTCCTATGACGGGACTGATCTTGGGCGTGTGACTCGCGCCCATATCCTCCACATCCTCGAATCATCTGCTTCCACCAAAATTCTTAGTGATACTTAATCAAGTCAGGAATATTTGAGAGGTGGTTTCACGTCGATCAGAGTTCTGGATCGCCCGCAGTAATTCGTTTCGTGACGGCGCGCGGATCTGCCTTAGCCTGCTATCCAGATCTGGAGTTTCCTGATTACGAATTTCCCCAGATCTCCACTCAAGACTTCTGGAGCTGCATTTTGGAGTGGTTGTAGGATTTTGCGTCCTCTTCGTGTTGCCGTAGATCTCGTCTCGATCCAAGATCTGTGCTGATCGTGGCAATGATTCTCGTGGGATCGCGCGAGCTGATCTGTGCAGAGCCGACTTCTAGAGTCTACCTCGCCTCATCCCATCCAGATCTGTGCGATATCTTTGGAGTACTTCTTCCTCTGGACGTCGTTGCCGAGCTCCCATAAACGGCGCCTCGATCCGACATCGCCACCAAATTTTCCCATAATCAATTGTCTTCATGTGCAGTTCTGAGTGCACAAAACCAGAAGCTTAGTTAAATCGCTCCTGTGCCCATATCTGAAAGAATCTGTTCACACCCTTCGGAGTGGATAAACTACGTCATGTCATCGACATTCTCTAACAAACGGCGCTCCAATCCGCCATCGGATCTTGGCGTACCGGCCTAAGCAAGTTTGCTGTGCAGGGTGACCAGCGCGGGCAGAACCGAGTCGGCTTCCATTCGGCTCACCCGATCGGCTCCGACTCGCGTCCCTCGCCTCCTGCGAGTGTGGCCCGTCAACCCGGGTTCCAGCAACCCCAAATTTAGTGTTTGTAACCCTTTACCTCCCTGCGTGGAGTGGGGATTAAGTTCTGAAATTGTAAACTTAACACTTGTGTGTATCGGGGTTGTTTGGATTCGGCCGGGAATTCTTCCCCACGCCTAATCGTGGAGGTATGCGCTTCGTTCCTCTCTCACATTTCTGGTTTAGTATATTATCATATATGCTGTGTTTGTGAGATTAGCGCCGATAGCTAGTTCCAAATCACCGTGATTGTGAGTTGTGAGCGCCCGTTCCTTAGCTACAGTCGAGCACCGAGCTCGGACTGCACCACCCTAGGCGACAGTGGTTCCATAATCACTGCGATCTCCATGATTCCCTCACAAGGGATGATCATCGGGCTAGTTAGAGTGCTGTTGAGAGACGTCTCCACCCGGAGAGCACCACAGTGGTCAGCCGCCCGGCTTGCCTTGAGCGTGTTAGTGTTGGCCGCACATCGAGTCTGTCGTACGTCTTAGCCCGGTCGTCATCCGTCCCGCATCAAATTGGTATCAGAGCGTCGGTTCATGTCTAGGGTCATCTAAGTGTATGGTTCATTTGCATTCATCTACTCGGTATACCAAAAGGTGTTATCCGAACGTTAGGCTACGCCTATCGGGAAGGCCGCACACTTGTGTGAGTGATCTTCGAATCGATTATCTCCGCCTAGTACCGAATAGTGGGTTAAGTCTAGGTTCCTAGTTAGTGCATTCCAACATAGTCATGTCTCGGTGTTTAGTGAGTCTCATTTCAACTTTACATCATATTTTTGGGTCGTGTCTAGTGTCGAGTCGAAGTGTCGGCATGGCCATCCATTAGCTCCCCAAGTCCCATGGGTTCCCAAACACCTAGTTCATATGAATGGTGGCGACACCACCAAGGATGGGGAATCCAACCCCACCACATCCGTAGGCCCGAAGCCTCGGACTTCTATGGAACCAAGGTCCCGAGCGACTACCTCAAGTGGGAAGCCGCCATGGACGCATATTTTGAGTGTTATACTATGTCCGAGGTAATGCAATTCTCTTTCGCCAAAGAGCGGCTTCTTCATGAGGCCGCCAAAAAGTGGGACTACATTGAACGTTTGAGAGAGGTTAGGAGGTAATGGCCTATCGAGTCATGGTGGGATATGAAGAGAGAGCTTAGGAAGGTCTACGTTCCTCAACCTGTCACCTCCAACCGACTCCACCCACTCACTTCCAGCCAAGTGGGTCCAAGTCGGAAGCAAAGACCCCCACACATAGATGAGCCTAGACCCAAGCCTAGGCCGATTGACTATGGGCAAGTCCACCATGATCTCCCTACTCCAATCCACACCGTTGCCGAACTTGTGCAAATGATTTCGGATCGGGTGGATAAGAGATGTACTTCTATTGAATCGCTGGTCTCCCTTTGCCCACCTCTGAGATCGGTTATAGCCATACCCGAGCCTAGGGAGGCCATAGCCCGTAGCCCTTACCCAGCCCCATCTAAGGAGTCCCTAAGCCCTCTCCCCATCTTGGAGACCCCTCCTTCATCACCCGTGAGTGCTCCGTTGCCATCCTCTCCTTCCGAACTTCATCTGGAGCCATCATATTCGGAGCCACTTCAGCCAGAGCTACCCGTGTTTTTAACGGGAAAGCTACTCGTAGCCGAACCACTTCTTAGCTGGCTTAGGACTGGCTTGGTCCCTACCCTAGCTTACTCTCCACCCTGGGAGCCAATACTCCCAATAGTCCCCATTAACTCCTATCACACCACTTTCAAGACCTTTTGCTTCATAGAATGTGTAAAGGATCTATTAAGGAGTTTAGAATGTCAAAGGGAGCTGACATATACATTGGCCTTAGGGTCTAACCAACTCTATACCCATAGCTTTATGCTCCCATCTTTGGGGTCTACCTCGTTATACACCTTGGGTCCTATCACCACCGAGGTTCTGTTGCTCTTCCCTGTTCTCGATGAGCTTGCATTGGACCCCTCTTACGGTATTGCCGTTCCGAGGGAGGACCCATATCTACTCTATGAGACCACCGTCCCATCTAGCATAACGGATGAAGGTGACAACCCACACCTTCAGGAATTTCACAATTGGGACCGTAACATCTGGGAGTCCATCTCATGGGGTCACACATTCTTTGACCCATTTTACCCCTTTTCTAGTGGGCCTCGTGACCCACCACTTCTCTTCTCCTTTGTCAAGGAAGTCCCCTACCACTCTCTTCCCACTCGGGCCGATCAAACTCCACATAGCAATAGGTCCGATTATTGGGAAGCATGGCATGCCTTACCTACATGTAGTGGTGATGAACCTCTTAGCCCACCCACACCCACATCTGATAGGAAGTCCTTGCATGCATGGTGTCTTTTTGGGTGTCTAGGAGTCCATAATCCTACCTACCTTTCGGTGCATCTAGTGTATGCATGGCACACATTTGGGTGTCCTGGCCCACCTTGCATATGTTTGGGTTGCATTGTTTGTTTGGTGTCTAGGTTTGTCTAAGTTCATGTGTGTGTTTGTTTGTTTCTGCAGTTTATTTTTCTTTCATGCATATGGAGTTTGCATTAAGTCGTGTCCCAATCAAAGGCTAGCCATGCATGTATAAGGAGTTAGCTGATACATGCTACATGTCCATGAGTTCAAAAGGGAGAGTACGTCATGATCAGGGTCATACCTGAACGATTTCCTCTTGGGGGCTGTAAAGCAACTCTAGGTCCGCGATACCCGCCCTTCCTGAGTCACGAAACAAGTGGGTTTGAATGCGTACGTTATTGAACTACCGGATGACTATGGTGTCAGCTCGACGTTCCATGTTTCTAATCTGGTAGCATATCAGAACCCGCGGTGATCCCTCGTGAGTTTCGAGCTTTATCCTTCTATTGTGAGTGACACACCACCCGAGAGTCCACCTCTTCCAGCCTCAACGCAAGCATATAGATTTTTTACTGGATGAGCAGGTGATCATCACAAGGAATGGAGCCTACCAACACTTCTTAGTGCGTTGGCGAGGATGCCCCACGATGAACAATGCCTTGATCACATGCGGAGAGTTCAAGCTTCGGGACCCTTACTCGATGGGGACGAGTTCCTCCCACCCGGGGAGAATTGGTGCGGACACCAGAACAAGCAAGTAGCACGAACCGGCGAGCCGACGGTACCATACGCGGAGCACCAATCGGACTACATCGGCTTTCCTTTGAAATGGAGATAATTTGGCTTGAGTTTGGATACTTTTAGCCTTTGTTTACATTGAATTTGGGCTTGTAATGTGTCTTTGTACTTGGGTTTTCATTTTGGGCTGATTGTAAGGCTCTTATAAGGCCATTTGGTTTAAAGCCCTTTAGCATCCATTATGGAGGAGTGGCCTTGGACCATTATGATGGATCCATAAACCATGTAAGGCCCAATTGGGCTTCCTTCCTTCATGGGTCATCTAGATGGGAAAGGCCTTAAGCCATACATGGTTGAGTGGGCTTAAGGGTGGCCATGGACCAAACTTGGCCCATTCTTGGCCCATGAAGGGGGCGCCCCCTTCTTTGGAAGTATTAGGCTAGTTATTTTGTTTTCTTTTCTTCCCTCCCCCATTTACCACATGGGAACATGAAAAATAGCTGCTAGTCCAAAAGTATGACTGCCACCTACCCCCCTTCCCTTTGAAATTCAAAGGTAGGTGAAAGTTAGGCAAGTCTGGTGTTCCCTTGTCCCCCTCTCTCCCTCTCTTAGTCAAAGGGGCGCAGCCCCCTCCCCTTCCCCTTGTTCCATCGAACTCCCCAGCCCACTCCCCTTGCCAAACCACTATATAAACACTTGTATTATGTTAGTGCAAACGTTAATGAAGTTTTTGTGAGATAAATTTACAATTAGAGAGTGATTCTCTTGTTTCCCCCTTGGGTGTGATACCCTGCCCAGTCCTATGACGGGACTGATCTTGGGCGTGTGACTCGCCCCCATATCCTCCACATCCTCGAATCATCTGCTTCCACCAAAATTCTTAGTGATACTTAATCAAGTCAGGAATATTTGAGAGGTGGTTTCACGTCGATCAGAGTTCTGGATCGCCCGCAGTAATTCGTTTCGTGACGGCGCGCGGATCTGCCTTAGCCTGCTATCCAGATCTGGAGTTTCCTGATTACGAATTTCCCCAGATCTCCACTCAAGACTTCTGGAGCTGCATTTTGGAGTGGTTGTAGGATTTTGCGTCCTCTTCGTGTTGCCGTAGATCTCGTCTCGATCCAAGATCTGTGCTGATCGTGGCAATGATTCTCGTGGGATCGCGCGAGCTGATCTGTGCAGAGCCGACTTCCAGAGTCTGCCTCGCCTCATCCCATCCAGATCTGTGCGATATCTTTGGAGTACTTCTTCCTCTGGACGTCGTTGCCGAGCTCCCATAAACGGCGCCTCGATCCGACATCGCCAACAAATTTTCCCATAATCAATTGTCTTCATGTGCAGTTCTGAGTGCACAAAACCAGAAGCTTAGTTAAATCGCTCCTGTGCCCATATCTGAAAGAATCTGTTCACACCCTTCGGAGTGGATAAACTACGTCATGTCATCGACATTCTCTAACAAACGGCGCTCCAATCCGCCATCGGATCTTGGCGTACCGGCATAAGCAAGTTTGCTGCGCAGGGTGACCAGCGCGGGCAGAACCGAGTCGGCTTCCATTCGGCTCACCCGATCGGCTCCGACTCGCGTCCCTCGCCTCCTGCGAGTGTGGCCCGTCAACCCGGGTTCCAGCAACCCCAAATTTAGTGTTTGTAACCCTTTACCTCCCTGCGTGGAGTGGGGATTAAGTTCTGAAATTGTAAACTTAACACTTGTGTGTATCGGGGTTGTTTGGATTCGGCCGGGAATTCTTCCCCACGCCTAATCGTGGAGGTATGCGCTTCGTTCCTCTCTCACATTTCTGGTTTAGTATATTATCATATATGCTGTGTTTGTGAGATTAGCACCGATAGCTAGTTCCAAATCACCGTGATTGTGAGTTGTGAGCGCCCGTTCCTTAGCTACAGTCGAGCACCGAGCTCGGACTGCACCACCCTAGGCGACAGTGGTTCCATAATCACTGCGATCTCCATGATTCCCTCACAAGGGATGATCATCGGGCTAGTTAGAGTGCTGTTGAGAGACGTCTCCACCCGGAGAGCACCACAGTGGTCAGCCGCCCGGCTTGCCTTGAGCGTGTTAGTGTTGGCCGCACATCGAGTCTGTCGTACGTCTTAGCCCGGTCGTCATCCGTCCCGCATCAAATTGGTATCAGAGCGTCGGTTCATGTCTAGGGTCATCTAAGTGTATGGTTGCATTTGCATTCATCTACTCGGTATACCAAAAGGTGTTATCCGAACGTTAGGCTACGCCTATCGGGAAGGCCGCACACTTGTGTGAGTGATCTTCGAATCGATTATCTCCGCCTAGTACCGAATAGTGGGTTAAGTCTAGGTTCCTAGTTAGTGCATTCCAACATAGTCATGTCTCGGTGTTTAGTGAGTCTCATTTCAACTTTACATCATATTTTTGGGTCGTGTCTAGTGTCGAGTCGAAGTGTCGGCATGGCCATCCATTAGCTCCCCAAGTCCCATGGGTTCCCAAACACCTAGTTCATATGAATGGTGGCGACACCACCAAGGATGGGGAATCCAACCCCACCACATCCGTAGGCCCGAAGCCTCGGACTTCTATGGAACCAAGGTCCCGAGCGACTACCTCAAGTGGGAAGCCGCCATGGACGCATATTTTGAGTGTTATACTATGTCCGAGGTAATGCAATTCTCTTTCGCCAAAGAGCGGCTTCTTCATGAGGCCGCCAAAAAGTGGGACTACATTGAACGTTTGAGAGAGGTTAGGAGGTAATGGCCTATCGAGTCATGGTGGGATATGAAGAGAGAGCTTAGGAAGGTCTACGTTCCTCAACCTGTCACCTCCAACCGACTCCACCCACTCACTTCCAGCCAAGTGGGTCCAAGTCGGAAGCAAAGACCCCACACATAGATGAGCCTAGACCCAAGCCTAGGCCGATTGACTATGGGCAAGTCCACCATGATCTCCCTACTCCAATCCACACCGTTGCCGAACTTGTGCAAATGATTTCGGATCGGGTGGATAAGAGATGTACTTCTATTGAATCGCTGGTCTCCCTTTGCCCACCTCTGAGATCGGTTATAGCCATACCCGAGCCTAGGGAGGCCATAGCCCGTAGCCCTTACCCAGCCCCATCTAAGGAGTCCCTAAGCCCTCTCCCCATCTTGGAGACCCCTCCTTCATCACCCGTGAGTGCTCCGTTGCCATCCTCTCCTTCCGAACTTCATCTGGAGCCATCATATTCGGAGCCACTTCAGCCAGAGCTACCCGTGTTTTTAACGGGAAAGCTACTCGTAGCCGAACCACTTCTTAGCTGGCTTAGGACTGGCTTGGTCCCTACCCTAGCTTACTCTCCACCCTGGGAGCCAATACTCCCAATAGTCCCCATTAACTCCTATCACACCACTTTCAAGACCTTTTGCTTCATAGAATGTGTAAAGGATCTATTAAGGAGTTTAGAATGTCAAAGGGAGCTGACATATACATTGGCCTTAGGGTCTAACCAACTCTATACCCATAGCTTTATGCTCCCATCTTTGGGGTCTACCTCGTTATACACCTTGGGTCCTATCACCACCGAGGTTCTGTTGCTCTTCCCTGTTCTCGATGAGCTTGCATTGGACCCCTCTTACGGTATTGCCGTTCCGAGGGAGGACCCATATCTACTCTATGAGACCACCGTCCCATCTAGCATAACGGATGAAGGTGACAACCCACACCTTCAGGAATTTCACAATTGGGACCGTAACATCTGGGAGTCCATCTCATGGGGTCACACATTCTTTGACCCATTTTACCCCTTTTCTAGTGGGCCTCGTGACCCACCACTTCTCTTCTCCTTTGTCAAGGAAGTCCCCTACCACTCTCTTCCCACTCGGGCCGATCAAACTCCACATAGCAATAGGTCCGATTATTGGGAAGCATGGCATGCCTTACCTACATGTAGTGGTGATGAACCTCTTAGCCCACCCACACCCACATCTGATAGGAAGTCCTTGCATGCATGGTGTCTTTTTGGGTGTCTAGGAGTCCATAATCCTACCTACCTTTCGGTGCATCTAGTGTATGCATGGCACACATTTGGGTGTCCTGGCCCACCTTGCATATGTTTGGGTTGCATTGTTTGTTTGGTGTCTAGGTTTGTCTAAGTTCATGTGTGTGTTTGTTTGTTTCTGCAGTTTATTTTTCTTTCATGCATATGGAGTTTGCATTAAGTCGTGTCCCAATCAAAGGCTAGCCATGCATGTATAAGGAGTTAGCTGATACATGCTACATGTCCATGAGTTCAAAAGGGAGAGTACGTCATGATCAGGGTCATACCTGAACGATTTCCTCTTGGGGGCTGTAAAGCAACTCTAGGTCCGCGATACCCGCCCTTCCTGAGTCACGAAACAAGTGGGTTTGAATGCGTACGTTATTGAACTACCGGATGACTATGGTGTCAGCTCGACGTTCCATGTTTCTAATCTGGTAGCATATCAGAACCCGCGGTGATCCCTCGTGAGTTTCGAGCTTTATCCTTCTATTGTGAGTGACACACCACCCGAGAGTCCACCTCTTCCAGCCTCAACGCAAGCATATAGATTTTTTACTGGATGAGCAGGTGATCATCACAAGGAATGGAGCCTACCAACACTTCTTAGTGCGTTGGCGAGGATGCCCCACGATGAACAATGCCTTGATCACATGCGGAGAGTTCAAGCTTCGGGACCCTTACTCGATGGGGACGAGTTCCTCCCACCCGGGGAGAATTGGTGCGGACACCAGAACGAGCAAGTAGCACGAACCGGCGAGCCGACGGTACCATACGCGGAGCACCAATCGGACTACATCGGCTTTCCTTTGAAATGGAGATAATTTGGCTTGAGTTTGGATACTTTTAGCCTTTGTTTACATTGAATTTGGGCTTGTAATGTGTCTTTGTACTTGGGTTTTCATTTTGGGCTGATTGTAAGGCTCTTATAAGGCCATTTGGTTTAAAGCCCTTTAGCATCCATTATGGAGGAGTGGCCTTGGACCATTATGATGGATCCATAAACCATGTAAGGCCCAATTGGGCTTCCTTCCTTCATGGGTCATCTAGATGGGAAAGGCCTTAAGCCATACATGGTTGAGTGGGCTTAAGGGTGGCCATGGACCAAACTTGGCCTATTCTTGGCCCATGAAGGGGGCGCCCCCTTCTTTGGAAGTATTAGGCTAGTTATTTTGTTTTCTTTTCTTCCCTCCCCCATTTACCACATGGGAACATGAAAAATGGCTGCTGGTCCAAAAGTATGGCTGCCACCTACCCCCCTTCTCTTTGAAATTCAAAGGTAGGTGAAAGTTAGGCAAGTCTAGTGTTCCCATGTCCCCCTCTCTCCCTCTCTTAGTCAAAGGGGCACAGCCCCCTCCCCTTCCCCTTGTTCCATCGAACTCCCCAGCCCACTCCCCTTGCCAAACCACTATATAAACACTTGTATTATGTTAGTGCAAAGGTTAATGAAGTTTTTGTGAGATAAATTTACAATTAGAGAGTGATTCTCTTGTTTCCCCCTTGGGTGTGATACCCTGCCCAGTCCTATGACGGGACTGATCTTGGGCATGTGACTCACCCCCATATCCTCCCCATCCTATTATCATCTGCTTCCACCAAAATTCTCAGTGATATTTCATTGAGTCAGGAAGATTTGAGAGATAGTTTCACGTCCATCGAAGTTCTAGATCACCCGCAGTAATTCATTTTGTGACGGCGCACAGATCTGCCTCAGCCTACTATCCAGATCTGGAGTTTCTTGATTACGAATTTCCCCAGATCTCCTCTCAAGCCTTCTGGAGCTACCTTCCAGAGTGGTTGTAGGATTTTGAGTCCTCTTTGCGCTGCCGCCAATCTCATCTTGATCCGAGATCTGTGCTGATCGTTGTGACGATTCTCGTGGGATCGCGCGAGCAGATCTGTGCAAACCCGACTGAGAACCAGAGATGACTTCCAGAGTCTGCCCCACCTCATCCCGTCTAGATCTGTGCGAGATCTTTGGAGTACTTCTTTCTATGGACGTCACCGATGATCTCCCACAAACGGCGCCTCGATCCGACATCACCAACCAATTTTTCCATAATTAATTGTCTTCCTGTGCAGTTCTGAGTGCACAAAACCAGAAGCTCAGTTCAGTCGCTACTACGCCCAGATCTGAAAGAATCTGTTCGCTCCCTTTAGAGTGGACAAACTACATCTTGTCACCGACATTCTCCAACAAACGGCGCTCTGATCCGCCATTGGATCTTGGCGTACGAGCCTCCGCAAGTTTGCTACGCAGGGTGACCAGCGCGGGCAGAACCGAGTCGACTTCCATTCGGCTCACCCGATCTGCTCCGACAAGCGTCCCTCGCCTCCTGCGAGTGTGGCCCGTCAACTCGGGGTCCAGCAATCCCAAATTTAGTGTTTGTAACCCTTTACCTCCCTACGTGGAGTGGGCATTAAGTTCTGAAATTGTAAACTTAACACTTGTGTGTATCGGGGTTGTTTGGATTTGGCCGAGAATTCTTCCCCACGCCTAGTCGTGGAGGTATGCGCTTCGTTCCTCTCTCACATTGCTGGTTTAGTATGTTATCATATATTCTGCGTTTGTGAGATTAGGGCCGATAGCTAGTTCCAAATCACCGTGATTGTGAGTTGTGAGCGCACGTTCCTTAGCTCCAGTCGAGCACCGAGCTCGGACTGCACCACCCTAGGCGACAGTGGTTCCTTAATCGCTGCGATCCCCACGTTTCCCTCGTAAGAGACGACTGTCGGGCTAGTTAGAGTGCTGTTGAGAGACGTCTCCACCCGGAGAACACCACGGTGGTCAGCCGCCCGGCTTGCCTATAGCGTGTTAGTGCTGGCCGCACATCGAGTCTGTCGTACGTCTTAGCCCGGTCGTCATCCGTCCCGCATCAAAGATGAAGGATGGCGAGCTTCTTTACGTGACAATAGAGCAGCCAAAGGCAGCAGGTGTGGTCAGATAGAAGCAACCGGCTTCTATTACAAGAGTATCAGTAGCTTCCACTTGACACAGCAAGAACAGGGGGTCGTGCTCGTGTGCAGGAAGCGACGAAGAGAAAGAAGAAAAAATAGAGGCTTCTTCACGATGCAGCAGTCGCAGCAGGGACTAGACAGAAGAAAAGAACGGCAGAGTATGGCAATAGAGAAGTAGCAGTCAAGCTTCGATCGATGGAGGCAGGATATTTATAGAGAAGGAGATCCTATCGGGGTTTAGAGTTCTAATGGGAGTTAAGTTTCCTACGTAAGAATCCTATTGGCACAACCTTCCTACGTATCAATCTTTTCCCAGATCGAGACCTTCCCGAACGGCATTCTACTTCCCAGTTCGAACAAAACACCGCAATCGGGGTTTTCCATATTCACCCTCAGGTAAATAGCACCCAAGATAGGGGCGCTCTTCATGAAAATGGCACCTCCATGAGGGGTCTTCATTTCACAAAATGGCGCCCAATCAAAGGGCGCCCTTCACCTCTTCCCCTTAATCACCAACGCTCCTATGGTCTTTGGAGAATAGCACCCATTTAGATGGGCTTCTTTTGAGAAAATGGCGGCCTATGGCAGGGTGCCCTTTACTCTGGCCCATTTGGTTTAGGTATAAGGCCCTTATGTGTATATGTATGAGGACTAATGGTGGGTATGGTATTGTCCTTGACAAATCGTTCATTTTAATCTATTTAAGATTTCTATTCCTTCATTTTACTAGGGTTGCTACACAGGAGATGATTGCTCAAACCCAATGCCAGCTTGATGAACTTCAATGTCAAATCGGTCCCAAATCTTCCTTAAATGTTCCATTCGCTTTCCAAAATCTTCAGCTTTCGCCATCTTCACAAATTCCTGCATATCACCATTATGGTGGAGTCGGTGACCCTTATGTGCACTTAAAAGAGTTCGTTTATGAGTCAGCCCAATTTCGACACGACCAACGCTTGATGGCTTATCTATTCGGTCTGTCATTGGATGGCCTAGCTTGGGATTAGTTCTTCTCATTACCGCAAGACCAGATTGTGATTTTTTGTCTGGTTCAAGACAAGTTCATTCAGCTATTTCAGGACCAGGTTGGGCCCAAGTTCTTTGTTGTAGATCTGGCCCATGAGAAGATGCAGCCCCATGAGGAATTCACTACATTTGTCGATCGCTGGCGTCACCTTGCAGCACAAGTCCCGGGGCACATTCCAAACGGAGAGCAAATCAAGATGTTATTATCTAATGCAATGCCCAAGCACCGGTTCATCTTAGCCCTCAATGACATCACCTCCTGGCAACAACTTTACAGCCGAGCCCGCTTCATTCACCAACAAATCCACGATTCCCTTGACCTCGAGTCTTCTCCACCTTCTACGCCCACATCCACCCCGTCATCTACATCTACCCCCACATATCAACCTTCCGCATATCATCCCTCCATGAGTCAACTTTCCACTTATATCGCGCCCTCCATGAGTCAGCCTTACACCGCATCGACCTCCATAAGTCAACCCTCCACGAGTCTGCCTTCCGCTTCTGCATACCCACATGTGTCTCCACCTTTGGTCAAGGAAACACCACACCCCGAGCAAGTGGATGTCGTCCACCATATTGCCGCTCCTGCACCGTCGCCTAGTCTATCCACTAGCCATGTACCCTTGCCTATGCAACCCCTACTTCCGTCTCTACAATCTTCACAACCCGTTATTCCACAACATACCCCTCGACATCTGCTTTGTCCGAAGCGGGCTCCTCATCCTCCGTTGCCGAAGTATTTTACAGATATTTTTCTGGCATTGTTGGCCACTCACGCGTTGCCGCTCCCTCCGGTTGTGCCTTTCCGACCCACGGTCGGAGATTTGCTCTAATTTTATGATTATCCTCGCCAACATGGGCATTTGGTTGAGGATTGCCCCGAGTTCTGGGAGTTTGTTTACGACCTGGAAGATAAGAAAAGGATCGATTGGGCCGTGATTCGTAAGGTTGTTCTACATCTTCGCAGCAAGCAACAGCAGCAGCAGGTGGCGCCCAGGCAGCCATCTCCATCACTACAAGGTCAATGGCACCCCTGTGATTCTTCATCTAGTGTCGCACCCGCTCCCTTATCCGCTCTGTCATCTATTCCATTACTCGTTCCCTCACCTAGGTCATCGCCTACCCTATCGTCTCCACCTACTCCATCACCTACCCCATTACCTTCACCATCTCCTACCCCGTCTTCATTGCCTTCACCTACCCAAGCCCTTGATCAGGATAGCGCCACCCCTTCCTCTGTTCATTCGGCTATCACAGCTTCCACTACCAACACCACCTGACGCGGATGGGGGCCGCGGCCTTCCCATTTTCTTTCATCACCGCCTCCATCTCCACTACCCTCATTGCCTACACCATCTCCACCACCATCACCATCGCCTAAACCTCCATCATCTCCGCCCCCACCTTTACCTTCACCCGAGCCTATCATCGCCACATCGCCTGTGCCTTCACTTGACATCACCATACCCATTGAAACCTCTAGGCCATCAGAACCTTTTCCCTCTACTTCGCCTCATATTTCCACCCAATGAAGCGGGTGTGCGCTGCCTTTGGTGCCCGTCGGGTCTGGTCCCCGAGGTGAAAATGAGCCGAGTCAGGATGATTGGATGAAGGTTATGCATTTCAAGCTTCAAGAATACATCTGCCGCATGCCAGTTCATGTCGTGGTCCCTGACTATTTTGGGGTTGATGAGCCTATATTTCCGATGACGGTTGCTAAAAAGAGATCTCTTGCATTAGTGGCAGTTTCTTCTCTAGCAAGGCCGGTAGCAATCTCTTTGCTCGCCAGAGGCTTGATTATTGGTGATGTTATTTCCTCTCGCTCCGTTGTTGTTCAGATAACTAGCCAAGAGGGGTTCTTCACCCGAGTTGTGCTAACGCATACGGCAGGCAAGAGTTTATGGGATTCTATATTCAAGGGGCAATTGGCTGTATCATCTGCACTGTCCAAAGACATTCTACACATTCTACGCATTCTCCCTCAGTTTATCAAGCCGACCATGTCAACGTCGTGTATTACTCTCCCTCAACTTCATCCGTCTCTTTTATCAATGGAGTTATGCTTTGTGTCTGATTGCCGAGTGGAGTTACGGAATCTCCATGTCTTTATGCCGAGTGACAAGACTCTGTGGTCTAATGATGCTCATCCATCTAAGGAGTTCACTGTTCAAGAATGTCAACCTATTGTTAGCACCGGGTGTCTAGGGGCAACCGCACCAATGAAGCGACATGTTCATAATCGGGCCAGGCCGTGTGTCAGGTGGGCCCTTTATTGGAGAATATATTTCAAATCAAGAAGCCCAAGGATTCGAGCCTGTGTCAAGCAAGTCCACTACAAGCCAATTTCAGCTAAGAAAAAGCGGCGGCATAAGTTTAAGAGCCGTCAGTTGTGCTCTCAGGGGTCCACTTCTCTTTCTTCATCCATTTATTCATCATTTCTTATGCTGAGCTCCCACCCTTGGGTTGTGTATCTTCCTTTCTATAATCCAATTCTCATGATTTTCTCCTCTCTCCCCGGGTCTACAAACCCCCATTCTTCTTTCTCTTATCCAGATTCTCTTGATTCTTCTCACACTCATGATTCTAGGCCTCGACCTATGCCCTCTCATCACCCCGATCCTAGGATATCTTCTCATCCTTCTCCTCCGGTATGTTCAGGTCCTCATTCTTTTTTCCCGACTCTGTCAGGTGGTCCTTATTCTCCTTCCCAGACCCTGTCAGGTGATTCTCGTTCTTCCTCCAAGACCTTGTCGGGTGGTCCTCATTCTCTTTCCCTGACCCTGTCAAGTGTCTATGCTTCGTCTTCCCCGACCATGTCGGGTGATTCTAATTCTACTTCCCCAACCTCGTCCGGTGATTATCACTCCTCTTCTCCGACTGCGTCGGATGATTTTTATTCTCCTCTTTCTACTCACTCATCCTCACCCTTTCGGGGTTGTTGCCCTTTTTCATGTTCTTTTTGAGGCTTTAGTCCGTGTCACGCCCCGAGCCTTTATTACAGCGGAAGACTCGCTCGAGGAACGCGAACAGCCGGCATGGTAAGCCTCTTACAAGTAAGAACGATCAGAGCGCAAGGCAATCACACATAAGAATGCAATCGCACAATAATTACTCAAACTCTAACTTTATTTCATTAATAATCAAGTATTCAAGTACAATAACCTTTTCATCCTTTTTCCATTCCACTAGACTCAAGAAACAAGAAATTACATAAACTCAATCTAAACATTGTAGACTTCCTAAGTCTTCACTCTAAATTTGATATGACTTTCATTCGCTCTCGGACCCGCTACTTGTATAACTCAAATCTAAATTCGTATCACTTCCATCTCCTGAAAAAGATTGGAAATAGGTAATGAGCACACTTGCCCAGTAGGTATCTTCGCATCAACATGATTAGCAAAGTTTAAGTAATTAGCATTTTAGCTCTAAAGAATTTAGGTAAAATCATGCGAATGCGATCAATCAGACGAATAACCAAAGTAACAAAGATAATAGAATGAGGAAGTATGAATTAGCATGAATGTCACAAGAACATGATATGGCCTTTCATGAACAAGAACGTAACGAGAATGTACTAGCAAGCCACATAATCATTACTCCAGCATATTTTGCTTATGAGCAAATACTTCATGAATTTCTGTGGAATATCAAGCAATAGTCATGTACAAGTATTTTCATGATGCCGTGGATTTTCACTTATTTATAAAGAAAGTACTCCCAGCGTAATACAACACCAATAGTATCATACCCCATGGTTTATAATAGTATGTTTTCGGCAATCAGCCGAGGGGACTAGCATAGAGCCCTTGAACACAATCAATGCTCGATCGCATCTTCAAGTATAAATCAAGCTATTTCCACGCATGTAACAATAAAGTATGGTCAAGAATGTAATAAGTTCAATAAGCTCATGATAACAATAATCAATGATTGAACACTTCAATTTAGAATATGAGAGATCAAGAATGACTTATACTATGTTATGCTCATGGAAATAATTCGGCAGCATCACGATATATTTCTTAACTTTCATAATTTAAATTAAGTTTCTTTGGATAATATGACAAGTCCTAGATTATCAATAATCCATCTAAGAACTTTAGAATATCAACCCTTTGGTCAAACCATGGGTTAATGTACTTAAGAATTGTGACGGTCTTATACTGGGCCGTTACATAACGCGATGCTCCAGTATTGGGCCGTTACAATGGTCTGAATCCCGAAACAAGAAATTAGACTCAGTACAATGTGACGGTCGTTTATTGGGCCGTTAGACGAGCCTGACGGTCCAACATTGATATGTTACATCTCCAAAATCAGAAACCATCGTTAGTGTTTTCTAATGATTGGGCTTTCATGGTACAACCAACTCGGCGTCCTAGTGGGAATCCCAGGCTCGCGGAGAATTACGGAGGCCTTGAAACAAAATTTCATAGTCCATTGGAAATAATATACAATAGAGAGGTCCTCATGTTCAAGACAATGTTCCTATAGTGCAAAGTGTGAACTAATGGCCACATACCGGAATATATGCCATGCACTTAAAGAAAATGACTCTATAGATAGAAAAGACTGGAAAACGATGTGAAACCATAATAAAACTCCGTCAATACATCATTTGAAATCATAAATTAAATATAAACTATAAAGTTTAGCCAATGAAATTAACATAACTCAAAATAACTTCAAATGCTTGTAATCATGCAATTCCTATCATAAATCAATAAATAAACTCAAAATCATGATATCAGGTCAAAACTTAGATAACTAGGCCTATTTATAAGTAGACTTGACTAATTTCCATTCCGTCTCGAGTTGACAGAAAACAGTGTTCTAACGGTCTAGCATAGGCGCGTTACAGTCCGTGTGATGGTTTGTTGAGGGTCCGTTACCGTATGGTAATGCTCCTGCTATGGTGCGTCAGAGACAACAGATCAATTTAAATACCACAAAGAGTGTGACGGCTTATCGTAGGGCCATTACAATCATGTGACGATCCTACCCTCATCCGTTAGAGATTCTGCTGACAGTAAAGATAAGGAACTATGTCCATGCAAGAAGAATCATAATCACTAGCTAGTCTAGTCATGATAAACGAAGTAAAGGCCAGGTATATGCATAGGTCGCAGTGAATAAACAAGATGATATCTTTTATCTTTGGTTAGGCTAAAGGTATGCATGTATGCATGAACTTACTAAAACATGAAATTCACAATCTATAATGCATGAAATCAAGTCAAATCAGAGGGCTTTTATCCCTAACGAGATCTTTTTGGTGTTCATGAGATGACCTACCTTTTCCCTGGGCTTTACACTTCCAATTTGGGTCTTCAAGACACGCCCTAGTTCTCTTCTTCCTATAGTTTTTCAAGAACTTCACGTTGCCCTAATTCTCCAATCCCTTGACCTAAAGAGGTGAAATTTGGAGGGTAAGAAGATTAATCTAAGGGGAATAAAAAGTTTTAAAACACCGAACTCTAATTACCTCATTTAGGCGTCCTAATTCCTTGATCTTCAGTGGTCCTTTGCTCTGAATCCTGGGTTGCTATGATAGAATCAGCGATTTTAGAAGCCCTTATCTCTTTGGTTACTTGATCTCCTAACATGAAATTTTGAGAGTTGTTAGATCTTAGTATTATAAACAAAAAGTTTCAAAGGACTTACCTAAAATTCTATCTCCTTACCTTGATTCTTCACGAGCCAAAAGTAAGGGTCGCTCAGTTCAGAACCGGGTCCTCTTTATAGAGATTTGGCTAGGGTTCAAGGATTAGATCGATTCTAGAGTCCTTAGTTGGCCAAAACCTGATCTCTACGAGTCCTTAACAACCTTACACACCCTTCTAATTAGGTATCTAGTAGATAGGATCCCAAAGATCTAATCTTTTTGCAAGTTCTTCAACTTACGAAATCAGCAGGGTGTAACGGTCGTGCCTTGGTGCGTTACACCACTGTAGCGGTCGCCCGATAGACCGTTACGTCCAACGGGTGCAGAGTTTCAATTTAATAAAACTCTTTTATTTGTTTTATCTATATAATTATCTATAAAAATAGTATTTATCCTTTAAAATTCGTGAATATGCTAAATAACCTTCTAAAATATGTGCCAAATTTAATGGGCTTGGTCCTTAACCTTTTGAGTCTTAATTGAATAGGCTAGGCTAATTATTTAACACCATTGGGCCTTATAACCCATTTATTAGTTCAATAATCCATTTATTAATCTATTTTGCCCTTATAAATTCCTAATAAATTGTAGAAAATTTCATTTATAATCCAAAAATTATGTATATAAATTCTGGGATACTACACCCTCCCCCACTTAAAAGAATTTGGTCCCCAAATTCAATACATGGATTGTGGAGAGTGTACATACAGTTGAATAATTCTGGGAATCTTTTCCACATAGCTTCTTCTGTTTCCCATGTTGCTTCATATGGCCATGTTTTCTTCCATTGTATCTTGACCATAAGAATAACTTTATTTCTTAGTTGACACACTTCTCATTCCAAAATCTTTACTGGTGTTTGCTCGTACGTCATGTCCTTCTGAATCTCCAAATTATCATAAGTGATAACATGGTCAGGATCATATACATACATTTTTAGTATAGAGACGTGAAATGCGTCATGAACTCCTGCTAATTGTAGAGGTAAAGCCAGTCTATAAGTCACTTCACCGACCCTTTCGAGAATTTCAAATGGGCCAATGAACCTGGGAGTTAGCTTACCTTTGATGCCAAATCTTCGAATACCACGACCCGGAGAAACCTTTAGATACACATGATCTCCAACCTGAAACTCTAAGTCGCGCCTTCGATTATCAGCATAAGATTTTTGCCTATCTTGCGCCATCTTCATTCTTTCTTGAATGAGCTTGATCTTCTTTGAAGAATCCCTTATAAGATCGGGGCCTAGGAATTACTTTTCCCCTATTTCATTCCAGCATATTGGTGATCTACATCTTTTTCCATATAAAGCTTCAAAGGGTGCCATTTGTATGCTGGCCTGATAACTGTTGTTGTATGCAAACTCTACTAGAGGCAAGTGATCATGCCAACTTCCTCCGAAATCAATAGCACATGCCCTGAGCATGTCTTCTACTACCTGGTTTATTCTTTCCGTCTGACCATCAGTTTGTAGATGAAATGCTGTACTAAATTTCAATCTAGTCCCTAGTGAGTTTTGTAGACCCTTCCAGAAATGTGATGTGAATCGAGGATCTCTATCATATATAATAGTGACAGGGACACCATGTAATTTGACAATTTATTTTACGTATAATGCTGCTTGAATATCCACAGACCATCGATTTTTTATGGGTAGAAAATGTAGAGACTTTGTCAATCGGTCTATGATTACCCATATACCATCGTGTCCTCCTCTGGTCTTAAGTAAACCCATAAAGAAATACATCCCTATGCTCTCCCCTTTCCACTCGAAAATATTCAAGGGATGTAATTTATCTGCGGGTCTAAAATGCTCTGCCTTAACTTGTTGGCAAGTGAGACAGCGAGACACGAAATCAGCTATTTTCTTCTTCATATTGGGCCACCAGAAGTTTCTTTTGAGATATTGATACATTTTTGTACCACCCGATGAATGGTGTACTTAGACTTATGTGCTTCTTCTAGGATCAGTTTCTTTGTATCCTCATGATCTAGTACACACGCTCGCCCCTTAAATAACAATCTTCCGTCATTGGAAATAGAGAAATCCGACCTTTGTTCTATGTTGGCTTTAATCTCCAGTAACGCGGGATCATCATTTTGCAACTTGACCAGATCCTCTATTAATGTTGGTTGAGCTCGGATATTAGCTATGAAACAATCTTCTCCCTTCATGTCAATATCTAAGTTTAACTGAGCAAATTGAGGAATAAGGTTAGTCATACTAATCATAAGACTTGATAGCATTCCCATTGGTTTCCTGCTGAGTGCATCTGCTACAGCATTCGCCTTGCTAGGATGATATTGAATAGCAAAATCAAAGTCTTTAAGATATTCTAACCATCTCCTCTGCCTAATATTTAACTCCTTTTGAGAAAATAAGTATTTCAAGCTTTTGTAGTCCGAATAGACCGTGAACTTCTCTCCATAGAGATAATGACGCCAATTTTTCAAGGCGAAGATAACAGTGGCTAGTTCTAAATCATGCACGGGATAATTTTCCTCGTGACGTTTCAATTGTCTTGAGGAATAACAGATTACCTTTCCATCTTGCATGAGAACGCATCCCAAGCAAATGCCAGATGCATCCGTATATACTTTGAATCCACCACCTTTGATAGGTAGTGATAGAATAGGAGCTGTAGTAAGGTGATTCTTAAGAGTTTGAAAACTCTTTTCACATTCCTCTTACCAGACAAAAAGATTTTATTTTCTTGTGAGTCTAGTTAAAGAACTGCAATCTTTGAGAAGTCCTTAATGAACCTCCTATAGTAACTAGCTAGACCCAGAAAGCTTCTTACTTCTGATACAGTCGTTGGCCGGCTCCAATTTCTGATAGCTTCACTTTCGAAGGATCCACAACAATACCTTCCTTGGAAATAATATGGCCTAGGAATGAAACTTCCATGAGCCAGAACTCACACTTGTTAAACTTGGCATAAAGTTTATGTTCTCTAGGTATTTACAAAGCTATCCTCAGATGTTCTTCATGTTCTTACTTTGTCTTGGAATATATCAAGATGTCATCAATGAAGACAACGATGAACTGGTCTAGATATGGCTGAAAAACATTGTTCATAAGTTGCATAAATGCTGCTAGGGCGTTTGTTAACCCGAATGGCATTACCATGAATTCATAGTGGCCATAACGACTTCGAAAAGTCGATTTATAAATGTCTTCTTCTTTAATTCTAAGCTGACGATAAGTTGATCTGAGGTCTATCTTGGAGAAATACTCTGCTCCCGAAAGTTGATCGAAGAGCTCATCAATACGCGGCAACGGATACTTATTTTTGATTGTAAGATGATTCAGTCGCTAGTAATTTATACATAGCCTGAGTAAGGTCGGCAACCGTTTGTTGCATGCCATTCCAATCTACGCGATGAGCCATGGTAATAATAAGGTACCTGAGAAAAATATAACAACTTGTTATTTCTCGTGAAATTGGAAAAAAATTAATCTTAAAGCTAATTAACTATCTTTATCCTGAGCTCTACCCAGTTCTCGCATGGGTATGAAAATTTCTTCTTTAATTCATAGGTAGGGGTCCTTAAGCCTTAGACTTATCCTATGACATGATTCTTCTTCCTAAGTCCTGAGACTTAGGCTCTGATGCCAACTTAACTATCACACCCCGAGCCTTTATTACAGGGGAAGACACGCTCGAGGAACGTGAACAGCCGACATGGTAAGCCTCTTGCAAGTAAGAACGATCAGAGCACAAGGTGATCACACATAAGAATGCAATCGCACAATAATTACTCAAACTCCAACTTTATTTCATTAATAATCAAGTATTCAAGTATAATAACCTGTTCATCCTTTTTCCATTCCACTAGACTCAAGAAACAAGAAATTACATAAACTCAATCTAAACATTGTAGACTTCCTAAGTCTTCACTCTCAATTTGATATGACTTTCATTTGCTCTCGGACCTGCTACTTATATAACTCGAATCCGAATTCGTATCACTTCCATCTCCTGAAAAAGATTGGAAATAGGTAATAAGCACACTTGCCCAGTAGGTATCTTCGCATCAACATGATTAGTAAAGTTTAAGTAATTAGCATTTTAGCTCTAAAGAATTTAGGTAAAATCATGCGAATACGATCAATCATGTGAATAACCAAGGTAACAAAGATAATAGAACGAGCAAGTATGAATTAGCACGAATGTCACAAGAATATGATGTGGCCTTTCATGAACAAGAACGTACCGAGAATGTACTAGCAAGCCACATAATCATCACTCCAGCATCTTTTGCTTATGAGCAAATACTTCGTGAATTTCTGTGGAATATCAAGCAATAGTCATGTACAAGTATTTTCATGATGCCGCGGATTTTCACTTATTTATAAAGAAAGTACTCCCAGCGTAATACGACGCCAGTAGCATCATACCCCATGGTTTATAATAGTATATTTCCGGCAATCACCCGAGGGGACTAGCATAGAGCCCTTGAACACAATCAGTGCTCGATCGCATCTTCAAGTATAAATCAAGCTATTTCCACGCATGTAACAATAAAGTATGGTCAAGAATGTAATAACTTCAATAAGCTCATGATAACAATAATCAATGAATGAACGCTTCAATTTAGAATATGAGAGATCAAGAATGACTTATATTATGTTGTGCTCATGGAAATAATTCGGCAGCATAACGATACATTTCTTAACTTTCATAATTTAAATTAAGTTTCTTTGGACAATATGACAAGTACTAGATCATCAATAATCCATCTAAGAACTTTAGAATATCAACTCTTTGGTCAAACCTTGGGTTAATGTACTCAAGAACTGTGACGGTCTTATGCTGGTCCGTTACATAACGTGACACTCCAGTATTGGGCCGTTACAATGGTCCGAATCCCGAAATAAGAAATTGGACTCAGTACAATGTGACGGTCATTTATTGGGCCGTTAGACGAGCCTGACGGTCCAACATTGATCCGTTATATCTCCAAAATCAAAAACCATCGTTAGTATTTTCTAATGATTGGGCTTTCATGGTACAACGAACTCAGCGTCCTAGTGGGAATCATAGGCTCGCGGAGAATTACGGAAGCCTTGAAACAAGATTTCCTAGTCCATTGGAAAGAATACTCAATAGAGAAGTCCTCATGTTCAAGACAATGTTCCTATAGTGCAAAGTGTGAACTAATGGCCACATACCAGAATATATGCCATTCACGTAAAGAAAATGACTCTATAGATAGAAAAGACTGAAAAATGATGTGAAACCATAATAAAACTCCGTCAATACATCATTTGAAATCATAAATTAAATATAAACTATAAAGTTTAGCCAATGAAATTAACATAACTCAAAATAACTTCAAATGCTTGTAATCATGCAATTCCTATCATAAATCAATAAATAAACTCAAAGTCATTATATCAGGTCAAAACTTAGATAACTAGGTTTATTTATAAGTAGACTTGACTAATTTCCATTCCCTCTCGAGTTGACAGAAAATAGTGTTCTAACGGTCTAGCATAGGCGCGTTACAGTCCGTGTGACGGTTTGTTGACAGTCCGTTATAGTATGGTAACGCTCCTGCTATGGTGCGTCAGAGACAACATATCAATTTAAATACCACACCGAGTGTGCCGGCTTATCGTAGGGCCGTTACAATCATGTGACGGTCCTACCCTCATCCGTCAGAGATTCTGCTGACAGTAAAGATAAGGAACTATGTCCATGCAAGAAGAATCATAATCACTAGCTAGTCTAGTCATGATAAACGAAGTAAAGGCCAGGTATATGCATAGGTCGCAGTGAATAAACAAGATGATATCTTTTATCTTTGGTTAGGCTAAAGGTATGCATGTGTGCATGAACTTACTAAAATATGAAATTCACAGTCTATAATGCATGAAATCAAGTCAAATCAGAGGGTTTTTATCCCTAACGAGATCTTTTTGGTGTTCATGAGATGACCTACCTTTTCCCTGGGCTTTACACTTCCAATTTGGGTCTTCAAGACACGCCCTAGTTCTCTTCTTCCTGTAGTTTTTTAGCAAATTCATGTTGCCCTAATTCTCCAATCCCTTGACCTAAAGAGGTGAAATTTGGAGGGTAAGAAGATTAATCTAAGTGGAACAAAAAGTTCTAAAACATCGAACTCTAATCACCTCGTTTAGGCGTCCTAATTCCTTGATCTTCAGTGGTTCTTTGCTCTGAATCCTGGGTTGCTATGACAGAATCAACGACCCTTATCTCCTTGGTTACTGGATCTCCTAACATGAAATTTTGAGAGTTGTTAAACCTTAGTATTATAAACAAAAAGTTCTAAAGGACTTACCCGAAATTCTATCTCCTTACCTTGATTCTTCACGAGCCAAAAGTAAGGGTCGCTCAGTTCAGAACTGGGTCATATTTATAAAGATTTGTCTAGGGTTCAAGGATTAGATCGATTCTAGAGTCCTTAGTTGGCCAAAACCTGATCCCTAATAGTCCTTAACAACCTTACACATCCTTCTAATTAGGTCTCTAGTAGATAGGATCCCAAAGATCCAATCTTTTTGCAAGTTCTTCAACTTACGGAATCAGCAGGGTGTAACGGTCGTGTCTAGGTACGTTACACCACTGTAGCGGTCGCCCGATAGACCGTTACGTCCAACTGGTGCAGAGTTTCAATTTAATAAAACTATTTTATTCATTTTATCTATATAATTATCTATAAAAATAGTATTTATCTTTTAAAATTCGTGAATAGGCTAAATAACCTTCTGGAATATGGGCCAAATTTAATGGACTTGGTCCTTAACCTTTTGAGTCTTAATTGAATAGGCTAGGCTAATTATTTAACACCATTGGGCCTTATAACCCATTTATTAGTTCAATAATCCATTTATTAATCTATTTTGCCCTTATAAATTCCTAATAAATTCTAGAAAATTCCATTTATAATCCAAAAATTATTTATATAAATTCTGGGATACTACAGTCCACCTTGATCTCAGATGATCTTTGTTATTTCTGTGTCTTGTTCCTAGTTATCAGGGCCTCTGCACCTTAACGAGGGAGTTCTAGCCCTCGTCTCTCTTCTTTTTTATCCTTCTTCATCTAGTTTGGTGTATGCCGCTCCTCCGTGTAGAAGAATCTTCAAGCCTTACTATCCTCTACCTTTTATCCTAACATGCAAGGAATACAAAGCTCGTGCTGCTCAAAGCTCAATGGTCAAGATCGCTTCAACATGCTATTTTAACACTATCAATTTGCAAGGTACCTTTATTTTGTGCGAGAATATGCTTTCATTTTCATTGTTTCTATTATTCCTGCGCATTGTTAAGATAATGTTGTTTCCTCAACATGGTTTAGGTGGCTTTAGTTGAGTTTGCTTAGTTTAGTCAAAATGAGTCCACTTCTGCAGCATCTTAGGCTGGTAATAGCTCCACGCTGCGAGTCTAGTTTCTTTCCCCGATCGTTGAGGGTGACCTTTTGTATGGGTTTTCACACACTTCACGGCAAGCCATAGCCGATTCCTCTGAGGCACATCGTTGCTGCTTTGGCCATACTTTGGGTATGCACAAAGGTCTTTTCTTTTCTCTGCTCAGTCGAGTGCAGGGGCAAGAGATTGATGGATGAGATGACCAACCTAGCCTCTCCCCAATACGAGAGAGGACTCAAATAGGGGCAGTCTTGACCCTCGAAAATGAGCTTTCACGCTAAATCTGGCCAATAAGGGCTATCAAAATCAAAATGGACGAATCAATGGCAAAATTATGAATCAAATGCATGGCAAGAGTGGCAGTACAGTTCCCCGCGTGACGTCATGAGCCCGGTCGCATACGTGCCTAATAAATATGGGTCAAAAATAAAAGATAAAAAGCCCCGACACAACAGACTGTATCTTTAAGGGGTAGTGCCCTAGAAGGAATTCAAGTCTTGATGTCTTTCATCCCGCAAAAAGCCTATCTCCAATTTTTCTTCTGGTTCTCCCTCTTAGGCTGGGTTGAATCTCAGGTATGGCCTTAGTAGGGGCACCGTTCTTTAGAGGTGGTTGATTGTGGCGAGACACCCTTACATGCACGCCCTGCTTAAGGGAAGCCTTTAATGAGAGGGGTAGGAACGACTATCCTTGGATTGTAGTTTGAGCTCGTCTTGGGTGCTACGGATTGCTATTTCAAAAATTCCAAAAAAGTTAGATATTGTCAAAATCAAAAAAATGAGATATTGTCAAAAATCTAAAAAAATGAGATATTGTCAAAAATCTCAAAAAATTTAAATATTGTCAAAAATTATTAAAAAATCAAATATTGCCAAAAATCTCAAAAAAAAATCAGATATTGTAAAAAAATCAGATATTCAAAATCTAAAAAAAATCAAAAAATAACAAAAATCTAAAAATATTTGTCTTTTGTTCCCTTCTTTATGTGTTTTCTATCTGTTTATTCTAAGGACAGGTATGATATGTTTACTCAGTGTGCAGGTCACAGGTACTCAAGCTTTCCTCGCTCCATATTTTGATCTATCTGGTTCATGTTCACGTGCTTCTGATCTGTTCTCACCTTCAATCATATCTCTCGATTTACTGGAGCTTATGTCCTTCTCAGCTTTTAATTACTTCGCCTCATCATATCTTCATGAGAGGGCTTTGCCTCACGATTATGAACCTGGCGATTCTACTTCATTTGATCTTGGGCTTTGATTCAAGAGCGTATTCGTCGTGTCGATGTCCCGCCGTGTCCTTGTCACACGTGTTTATGTCCCTCTATGTCATCACACATGTTGTCTATGGCCCTCAGTGTCTGTCCTATTTTCATACCGCTATGCTTTCATCCCACAGTGTCGTCCCTCCGTGTTGTTCGTGTCTTTTATCCCTCGTGGTTGTTGTCCCACATGTCTTTGTCCCACCATGTCCTTATCCTACCACGCGTGTTGTCCCACCGCATTGTGTTATCTTGCCCCACCGTCCCACGCTTATTATTTGTTCTTATGATGTTTTGTCTATATCATGATATGATTGTCATGCCTCATTTCATCCTTTTCATGTTATGTTCCGTTCATTATGTTATGTTATGTTCATCTCCCTGCTTCTTTTGTTGTCTTGGTTATCTTATATTCAAAAATCTAAAAAAATGCCGTTTCGCTTGGCAGGTAAGTCAGGTATGGCTCTCTATCCCTTCTCATTGTTGCATTACTATATGGTATCTACATTATTAAAGTCTCTTAAGGACCGACTGGCTGTTTGTGTGTTCTGGGATCTTATGTTCCCCTTTAACAAAAATGATGATGATCTACGAGCACACTGTTAATCGTTGGATAGGCCGTTAGTTTGAGTCGGGTGGGGGATGATGGACTCTGTCTCGCACACCGTGGTTGCAAGAAGACTCTTGACCCCATCTTGCTTAGTCTAGCAATGTTATCATTAAATACTTTTTATTTTATCTTTCTTTGTATTCGTTTTGATGATTTCTTTATTTTAGCCCAACATGCATCATGTCATTTTGAGCATTCACGTCTCGTGATTCTTTCAAGGTTTCTCCTCAGCAATGGTTGATTGTGCTTTAAGCTCTCTTGGATAAGAGATCATCATTCCACTCTGAATTTGAACATCTTCTCTGATTTGCCCGCTTGGTCTGGTTGGCCAACGTGATTCTTGTATGGATTTTATCTCAGTTTTATCTTTCCTTTTCTAACTTTTCAGCTGCGTTCCTTTCCGATCCCCTCATTGTCCATGGATTGTGTCCCCAATGAGGTTGGTCATGTTTTCATCTCCTCCTTAGTTAGTTCTCTAGGCATGTCTCATCCGTGTCATCCATTCCTTGTGGCTAGTTCGGCGTTTTCGAGAGAATTCTTGTCCGTTGTTGGTTGTGACGAGTGTCTTTTGCCTTGATGCCCGCTTTTCAGTTCTCTCCACTTCATCTCTATTTCATCTCCATTTCACGTCGCTGTCACTTTCGCTTCATCTCTTTTCCATTCCACCTCCGCGCCGCTTTCGCTCGCTCACTTGTGTTGTGACCCTGTGGTTTTGATGATGACAAACACTATGGTTCATTTGATGTTTTGGCATGCATAAATATGTCTCATGGAATTGTTTGGCTTCATTGTGCTCATAATGATTATAGCATTGTGACCCTGTGGTTTTCCTGTGGTCTTGAAGATGTCAAATCTGTGAGTATGACTGCATTGTGTTGCATTGTGCTTGCATTTGCACTTGCTTTGATGTCATTCATGCATCCTATTTATTCACCTGTAAACCAGGTCAAAGCAAGTTCATCATTAGTCAATTATCATGCATTTAGGGTTGATGCAGATTCATGGCATTTTGTCATACTGGACTAATGCATATTCATGCAATCATAATCATGCAGGTCAACGCACATTCATTTAATGAGTCAATGCATCATTGGGTTGCATTCTTCATTTTTATAGCTAATCAGTCGATGCATCCATACATTTCTTAGTTAAACACATCAGTGCATTTTCATGTACTTAAGTTGATGCATACTCTTGTTGTTGCTAAATAAAAGTCGATGCTAGTTTAGCCTTGAAGTATCTAAGGTCAATGCATGTTTATTTTGCTGCATATCAAGGCAGAGGAAAGTATGTGCACATTACTATTCATTCATAAGAAGGTCGGTGCACATTACTATTCATTCATAGAAGGTCTGTGCACATGTGACCGTAAGGTCGATGCACATTACTGTTTAGTCATGAAGGTCGATGCACATCACAGTTCATAGCAAATGAAGGTCGGTGCATACCCTGTTCACACCTTCATGCAGGTCGGTGCACATTTACTATAGCTCAACTAAGATCGATGCACATTTTACCTTAACCATAATAAGGTTTGTGCACATCTACCTTAGTCATTCATAAGGTCTGTTCACATCTTACCTTAGCTACACTAAGGTCGATGCACATTGCATTTCTATATATAGAAGGTATGTGCACATTTTCTATCATGCATGTAATGTCGATGCATATCCATGTTCACACCTTCATATAAAGTCGATGCACATTGAAGGTCGATGCACATTGGTTTACAAGGTCTGTGCACATCCACCTATACCTACGCTACACAAGGTCGATGCACAATGCAGGTTGATGCACATTTTAGGCTTAGGCCCGAAAAGTTTGTGCATAGTTTCATGCTATGTCTACAAGGTCGATGCACATTTCTCGGTGTTGTAGACACGTCATTTTTGACATTTTTGTAAGGAATTTAATATTATGCTACGATGTCCCAAAGTGGTCTACGCATTTGACTTATATGGGTGATTAGTAATTTTTTTAGGTTTTACATAAAAAATTACAAAAAAATTCAGAAAAGGTTATAAAAAATATAAAAAAATCAAGAAAATGATATAAAATACAAAAAAATTGAGAAAAGATTATAAAAATTTACAAAAAAAATTAAGAAAAGGTTATAAAAAATACAAAAAATTGAGAAAAGGTCGTAAAAAATACAAAAAAATTGATAAGAGGTTAATATATGTGTATATATATAAAAAAAATAAATAAATATAATAATACATACATTACTATTACCTACCTTACTTTATTAATCATTCACCCCCTCCCATTCCGAAACCCACTTTCTCTCCCTCTCATTCCTTTTTTATCTCCCACTTATATCTCTTCTCACCCCTCATTATCCATCACAACATGTCTCCACTCCCTCTCATCTTTCCCGAATCTTATCCCCCCATTATCATATAACAACACATACATAAAAACACTCCCAACCCCACTAGTGATGAAAACATCCACCGATTATTCCCAACATCTTATCACCCATTTTAATCATGACAACCTTTAATCATATCCTATCTTGTCTCCCAACATTATCACCATTTTTCTCTCTATAACACACTCTCCCCACCTTATATCTCTCTCCCTGGTACATCCCCATCTTCCCATGTGATCACACAACCCCATCTCCCCCACTCCCCCCACCGTGTTTGCCACTCGAGCCCCCCTTCTCTCCCCACTCCCAGAACCACCTACCTCCTCACGCACACATCCTCACACCCTCCCACTCAGATCTTTCGATACCCACGACAGAACCCACTTGATCATCTGACTCTCATCGCACACCCATTTCGACCCCCCATCCCACTCATTCCGGGGCATTCTCATCCCGCTCTCATTCGATCAGCATCCCCACGACAACAGACCCTCTCATCGATTTTTCCTCACTCTCACCCTCTCATTCTTTTCCTTGACCAAACAACCGACCACCGCGAGTGACCCCGGCATCGTTCACGGCAATTCTCTCCCCTCCGACCACCTTCTAGCCACCGTGAACGCCCTCTCCAGCTCTCTCTCTTCATACCGGCAGAGAACCCAGCAAACCACTCTCTCCCTCCGGTAGCCAACCTCCGGCATCTCTCCCACCTTTGCACCATCGTCGCCATCTGTGAGCCTCATCATACCACATTCTCCATCGCATGCATGCATGCACCTCCTCTCCCTCTCTCTGCTTTTTAGTTGAGATAGAAGAGGAATAGAGAAAGAAGAATATAAGAAGAGAAGAAGAGTAATTGGGTGTATCTCCAAGAGGAACACCCCATCTCTTTATATAATGTTGTTGTGATACAAGAAGCTCTACAAAACCAATATGGGACTAAAGATTACATTACTCCCTCTCAAGATGGGGTGAAGATATCATGAAGTCCCATCTTGCCTACTAATATAGAAAACATAGAAGGATTCAATCCTTTAGTCAGAATGTCTGCCACCTGATCAGATGATTGAACAAAAGGAATGCAAACTTGACCCTGATCAATATTTTCCTTGATAAAATGACGGTCGATTTTGATGTGTTTGGTGCGATCATGTTGCACTGGATTATTCACAATCTTGATTGTTGCTTTGCTATCACAATATAGATGAAGAGGAGACTCATCCCATAAATGCAACTCCTGAAGTAGTTTCTGTAGCCAGAGAAGTTCACATACACCCAGTGCCATTGCCCTATACTCTACTTCTGCTGTCGACCAAGCCACCACAGATTATTTCTTACTCCGCCAAGCAACCAAGTTACCCCCAACATACATACAATATCCAGAGGTAGAATGCCTATCATCCAGTGATCCAACCCAATCAGCATCAACAAATCCTTCGACCTGAAAGGTACTATATCGGGAGAACAATAGGCCCCGACCAGGGCACCCCTTCAGATAACGCAGCACTCTATAAGCCTCCTCAAAATGTCTCTCTCGTGGATCATGCATATACTGGCTGATAACACTAACTGCATAAGCTATATCAGGTCGAGTGTGCGACAAATAGATCAATTTACCAACCAATCTCTGATATCTCCTCCTATCAATTGGCGCACCACCATCTGCTTGTAAGCGGTAATTTGGGTCTATTGGAGTAGGAGCTGGCTTACACTCCAACATCCCGATCTCTAAGAGTAAGTCTAGTACATACTTGCGCTGTGACAGAAAAATCCCTTTGGCTGATCTAGCCACCTCTATACCCAAAAAATATCTCAACGGACCCAAATCTTTCACCTCAAATGATTGTTTCATCTTGGACTTTAACTGCTTGATCTCATGTTGATCATCTCCTGTAACAATAATATCATCAACATAAACAAGGAGAATGGTCTTTTTCCCTTCACGATGCCTATAGAATAAAGTGTGATCTGCATTACTCTGTTTGTACCCCATGTCTCTCACAGTTTTACTGAATCTTTCAAACCAAGCACGAGGAGACTGCTTAAGACCATACAATGATCTCTTCAATTTACAAACTTTCCCAGTAGTTACTTCAGTCTCAAAGCCTGGTGGGACGTGCATATAGACCTCCTCTTGAAGATCGCCATGTACGAAAGCATTCTTCACATCTAACTGATGTAGCTCCCAGCCGAGGTTGGTTGCACACGAGATCAAAATACGAACAGAATTCATCTTTGCCACAGGAGCAAATGTCTCCTCATAGTCCACCCCATATGTCTGTGTGTAGCCCTTTGCAACCAGCCGAGCTTTGTACCTCTCCACCTTGCCTTCAGGTGTTTGTTTCACAGTGAACACCCATCTACACCCAACAGGACGCTTCCCAGCTAATAGAGGAACCAACTCCCACGTCTGATTTTTGGATAAAGCACTCATTTCCTCTAGCATAGCCTCCCTCCACTTGGGATCTTCCATAGCCGCTTGCCAGGTATTAGGAATGCAAATAGAGTCTAATGCAGGTGTAAACATTGGTAGGATGGAGAAACTGACTCATATGAAACATAATTAGCAATATCATAATAGTAAAGAGCAGGAGGAACAGTTTGGCGAGTGCCCTTTCGCTGTGAAATAGGAATATCAAGGTCAGAAACAATTGAGGGAATGAGACTATTGTTACCATTATGACTCGACATAGAGACCTCATAAGAAGAGGTGGATGGAGCTTCAACCGGTGAAGACACTTGGATAGTAGTAGGAAGTGGATGCACATAGGACTGACCTTCTTCATTCTTTCGTTCCCCTTGAACACCATCGCCACCACGATGAAACTCCCCCTGGATACTAGAATTTCCAGGAGTGAAAAGAAACTCTTCTGGAAGAAGCAATGCTGGTGTCCCTTCATCAGAGGGACGAGTTTCATAGTATGCTTCACCCTCACAAAATGTAACATCCATAGTGACCAAAAAATGTCGTTCTGGAGGGTAATAACACTTATATCCCTTTTGAGTAGAAGAGTAGCCAACAAACATGCATTTCAATGCTGGAGGATCTAATTTACCAACAGATGGCCTGTGATCTCGAGCAAAGCAAACGCACCCAAATACTTTAGGAGGAACCACATAATTTGTCGACCCTTTCAGACACTGAAGAGGAGATAAAAAATCAAGGGTTCTGAGAGGCGTCCCGTTAATTAAGTACGCTGCAGTCAAAACTTCTTCACCCCACAAAAACTTTGGAACATTCATTGTAAACATAAGTGAACGAGTCACTTCTAGTAGATGTCTATTCTTCCTTTCAGGCACCCCATTCTGAGCAGGAGTGTCAACACAAGTTGTCTTGTGGAGGATTCCATGAGTTTGAAGATTGTTGGGGAGAATGTTGTGCTAAAGTTGGGCATGTGTGGAACGTGAGTGTTTCTATTGTTTTGATGATGTCCAACTATGCCTCAACGAATGATTGGTTCTATTGTTTTGATGTGATTCCAACTATGACTCATTTCTAGTGTTTTGATGATGTCCAATTATGCCTCAACTAATGATTGGTTCTATTGTTTTGATGTGATTCCAACTATGACTCAACTACGACTCATTTCTAGTGTTTTGATGATGTATGCCTTTAGAGTCATTTTACTATTCATTATGCATTTGCTATGCATTTGATAAAATCCATTTGCATACAATTCAGGTCATTATATTGCCAACTCAACATATCAAGAATGGCTTGCAACACTTAACCAATTGGCCGCACAGAAATCAAGATAGATCCAAAGGCGCCAAGATCACTCAAGATGCAAAGTGGAAACTCATGATGCCAAGTGCACTTGCAGATCAAGAATGGCTTGCAACACACAAATCAAGATCAATCCAAAGGAGCAAGCCATCCCAGGAGGACGATCAAAAGTCACTCATGATGCCAAGTGCATGATGCCAAGTACACTTTGATTGGAGTGGAAATATCTACTGTGAAAGCTCAACAGAATGCAACCAAAGAATGGAATGGAGGTTGCGAAATGAAAGTGAAATGAACACGTCCAAGCAAGGCCAAGCAAGGAAGAAAAGGCTCTAGCTAAGCAAGGCCAAGCAAGAAAGAAAAGGCCCAAGCAATGAAGCAAAGCTTCTACAAAGGACCGAGCATTCATCCAAGATGATCAACGTTCAAATCCATGGTTCAACATGTTCTAAATTCAAAGAAACCAATGCCACGAAGTTGAATGGGTTTACGGAGGTGAAACGGTTGAAATCTGGAAAATTCCCAGCTAGCGGTCGACCTACAGCAGCTAGCGGTCGACCTAAAATTCCAGGGACTGAAACTCTACAGGACAGGAGCTAGCGGTCGACCGCCAGCCAGTGGCGGTCGACCAAAATTCCCAGGGATCACCCGAATGCAAGTTTTATAGTAGCGGTCGACCGCCAGGAGCTGCAGGTCGACCGCCAGCCCCGAGCCAACCATGTTTGACTTCGAATTCCACCTCGTGGGCTGTCTAATTCTCATGATTTCTTTAATCCCAAAGAACCCCAAAGTCTCCCAATCACCCACAAATTGTGGATGTGGTCTAGGGCTTCTCCAAGGACCATTCAAGGTCTATAAAACCAACACATTGGTGGAGGCATACTCTAATGCTTCATTTGGGATTAAGGGTGGCTGCAAGAGGGGTTCACAAGAGAGAGGAGACGAAGTACTGTTCATATGAACAGTAGTTCGTGAATGAGTTCTTCATCCACTCAAGAGTTTCAAGTAAAGATCTGAAGCAATCCTGAAGCAATCACCTTCTACTCTTCAATCAACTTCCAATAAGGATAAGAAGCAAAGCTTTCAAGGCGATCCAAGAAGCTCATTTCTCAAAGTGATTTTCTTCATCCTTTCAAGTTCATCCAAGGTGATTTTTGAAGCAATCAATCTCCTACAAGCTATTGAAGAAACAAGATTCAAGGTAGAATCAATTACTCTCTTCATCCACTTCAAGAAGATACAAAGAAAAGATCAAAAGAGGAGATTGAAGGAAGAGTTACTGTTCACGTGAACAGTACTCCGTGAAGAACATCTTCATCCAATCCAAGGTATTCAAAGTTCATATCAAAGCAATCATCATCCAAGATCTGTGAAGAAGGAAGCAAGGATCAAGGTAGCATTTATTCACTTCTTCATCCATTCAAAGAGATCAAAAAGAAGATCAAAAGAGGAGGATTGAAAGAACAGTTACTATTTATATGAACAGTACTCCGTGAAGAACATTCATCCATTCAAGGGTGAATCAAGAAGATTGACTTGCAAGAAGAAGAGATCCCTGTTGCTGATCAACAAATCATTTCCATTCAAGGGCCAATTCCTTCTTACTCAATCTCTTGTTTTAGTTCCTTCACATTTGTTTTACTTTCAATATTGTTAAACATTGAAGTTGTGATTCGTCCCTACCGGTGGTTAGTAGGAAGGCAATTGGAGGGTGTTCCAATTTGCTGTTGACGTCCCTACCAGGTGGTTAGTAGGAAGGCAATCGGAGGTGTTTCCGATCTGCGGTGTTGACGTCCCTACCGTTGGTTAGTAGGAAGGCAATCGGTGGTTTCCGATTTGCGGTTTGGTGCGCTGCACTAGTGGAGCCTCACCGGGTTTGGTGAGGGGTGGACGTAGGGCTGAGGATTCAGTCTGAACCACCTTAAAATCCATTGTGTTATGGTGTGTTTGTGTGATTGCTTGTGCTAGATGCATGCTTAGGTTTAATATTCATATTACTTGTTCATCCTTCTTCGTTAAGCTAGTTATATTCCGCTACGATTCTCGTTGTCTAGCTTTAAAGAGGGTTGAATTGCGAAAAGAGGGGTGATCTATTCACCCCCCCTCTAGATCAGCCATCCACTACCCATCAAGTGGTATCACAGTACACAACAAGTGGTATCAGAGCCTAGCTCTACTATTTTCAGATCCTACGATCTGCAGGGAAAGATCTGGGTTCATTGTGATTTAAATGGCTTCTTGTGCTACACGTGCTTCGATGGTTTCTCTGCCCATTTATGATGGTTCAGATTTTTCTACATGGCTAGGGAGATTGTTCATCTATGTTAGCTCAATAGATCCACAATTGTGGAATCTTATATACAATGGTCCTCATGAGCTGCCATCAAATTCAATTGATTGGTCAGCCAAACATGAGACCAAACACAATGATAACCTTGCTGCATATAACTTAATTATAGCTACAATTGATATTAGACTAACTCACATTGTGTCTTCCTGCAGCACAGCCAAGCAAGTACTGGACAAGTTGGTGAAAATCCGTGAAGGAAAAGAACAAGAACAAGAATGCTTCATGGCCGACTGTGCAGAAGAGTCAAGCAAACCATCCTCATCAAAGGTAAATTCTGATTCCGAGGAATTCACTTTTGAAGAACTTATGGAATCCTATGATGAGTTGTTTACACAATACAAAAAGGCAATATCAGAAAATAAAAAGTTGAAAAAGGATCTCAAGAAAAATAACCAACATGAAAGCTTGATTTGTAAAAGTGTTCTGCGTTTGAAGAGCTCTCTTTTGATCTAGACACACATAAACAAAGTATTGCATGTCTAAGAGATGAAAATGAAAATCTTCATGATGAAATCACTAGGTTGGAAGAAATTGTAATAAAACTTCAAAACCAACCTAAGGCAATCTCTAATGATCAAACTATGGCCGATGGGCTTATTCATGATGAGAGGTTGATTGAAGAAAATAAAAATTTTGTTTCATGCTCTGCTAATTTTACATGTGAAAAATGTTCATTCTTGAGAAACATAAATGCTGGTCTCCATGATGATCTTGAATGGCAACAAAATTTGATTGATTCACTAAAGGAAGAGAATAAAGAGTTGTTGGAAAAGAAAATTGAATGTGAAAAAGTTGAAGAATAATTGCATGAAAAATTGGCTGCACATGAAAAAGGCAAATCTATCATTGATGATCACTCTGAAACATTGCATGCTTTTGAACAACAAAGTCAAAATCTTAAAGCTGTAAATGCCATGCTCAATGAGCAATTGGCAGCATGTGAAGAGGGTCTTAATGAGTCTAAACAGCATATTTCTTCACTTGAAAGTGAAATTCAAGTTTTGAATGATTTCTTGTCAATGTTTGCCCAAATCCAAGATTTTGGCTCACCGGAAGCCACCACTTCATGTGGTCACCAAAAAGGGCATACTGCTCGAAAGAAAAGTAAAATTCAGTATTCTCATCCAAACATGCACCATAACATGCTCAATGCTAAATATCATGTTTTCCACAAAAAGAATGTCCATTGTTATTATTGTGGTAGACATGGTCACACTGTGCATGATTATTTTATCTTGAGAAATGATGAGCTTAGAGCAGGACAGCAAGTGAAAGAACAAGGAAAGAAAGAAAGACACCACCCTCATACCATGAAAGGTAAGAATCATGCTCGCCCACAAAAGTATAGTCCACATGCACATGCACATGAACATAAAAAGGATAATCAATCTTTTGTGCGTTGTTTCTACTGTGGTAAAAATGGGCATGAGATGTATGGTTGCCATACAATGAGGGAAGATGATTTGATTGCCTTGAAAAAGATGAGTCAAGATGCTAAACCTGTTGCTAACCCACAAGGACCCAAGCAAGCTTGGGTACCTAAAAATTTCAAATAAGAATTTTGGGTGCAGGATGCCTTGGAGCTGAACAAATGAATGGTCAGGTAAATAAAAGCTCAAGGCACATGTATGTACATAAACTTTTTAATTTCAATCATCTTGCATGTTTAGTCCTAACATGTAGATAGTGCATCATAAATCTGCCAAATGTCATTAAATTCTGCAAACTGAATTGCTCTTTGAAATGCTTTACCCCCATGGTGTGAGATGAACTTTTGAGCTAGATTTCTTGCTCATACCATGCTGGACCACAGCTGCTTAGTTCATGAAATACTTATTTTGCTGATGTTGCTGATATGATGATGAGTTGTTTAATTCTTACTACCAACCATGTGAAATTCCTAGATTTTGGTTTTGATGGTGTATACCATGGTTGTAATTTTCAACTCATTAATTCACGATTAGCATTGCTCAAAGGGGAGTCTAGCAATTGGCATCATCATGTTGCATCCAGTTCAAAATAACTTGTGAATGATTTGTGTTTGCATCATCTTGTGATCTTATATACTTTAATGCAAATCATGTTTAGAAAAATAAAACAAAACAAAAAAAATGTGTGCAATCATCCATGCAGCATCTGCATTGCATTGTGTATTCATATAGTTCATAGGCTGCACATTTCATAGCAAACCCTTGCATAGATCTAGGGGGAGTCAACATCAAAACTCTGTTTGCATCATTCTACACATTATTGACATCCTTGCATAGAATGCATAACCTCAGGGGAGTGTTCCTTCATTCATTCCTGTTTATCATTCATGCAACACTCTCTCTCATTCATACCAACCAACTGCATTTTATTGATACACTAAATCAGATTGCTGAACCTCGGGCTAATGGAAATTGAAATAATGATCTTCTTCAACTAGATTGTGTGTTTTTGCAAATTAGTTTCCATGCATTGTTCATCTGTAAAAATGTCATTTGCTTATGGTGTAGCATTGCATGTGGTTGCATAATAAAACTGAATTGCTTGCTTGAGAATGATTTAAACTTGCATTGCACCCGGTATATAAAAAGGTGTCGCCCGACCGTTAGGTTACGCCAATCGGAGAGGTGATTCACTTGCGTGAGGGGATCCTTGGATTCTGTAACTCCGCCGAGTACCGGATAGGTCTAGGTGCATCATATTGCATAGTCCGTGCTTGTCTAGATGCACTCACCATGCGTGAAAATTCTCCTCCGCTATGTACCATGTGTCATTCTTGCATATAGGCCATATCGTTAGGGGGAGTTGTCTCCTTGACGCATTCATGCACATGCTACATACCATGAGTCGGGTCATAGCATTCATGCATATTTCTTTTTGCCCATCTCATGAGTGATCTAGCTATTCCATGCACATCCTAAGGGGGAGTCTTGCAATCTGAACATTCTTGGGTAATTGTTTGATAATGGTGTAAGAGCTTTCTGTTATATGCACTGATGATTGTCCATCAAATAACAATGGTTCAGATTTAATGATTTCTTTGAAATTCTGATAAATATGCTTTTGAAATCATCTATGTCACGTAGTCTTTAATAGACTTTAACTAGAGGTTGCATGTTGTGATTTGAATGATCTTTCTGAAATCTAAAAATTCAAATGTCATAGTCAAGTTGGTTGAGTTGCTACAGTCTCATATTGTTTTTAAATAACTTGACATATTGGAATTCATAAAGGAAAAATTTGGCAAAGTAATGACATTAGGTCACTGAGAAACATGTCTTCCTTTCAAAGAAAATGAGGCTAGATATGTCATGAAGTACCCTTGTTATCTTTGTTATCAATAGCTTGGACTCAAGGTAGAGCAATGGCTAAATTGCTGAGAAATATATCTCCTCATCAAAGATATGAGATCAGATATGTCATGAGGTGATTTCAGCTATCTCTGTTCACTATGAAGCATAACAGTCAGTTTTACCGAATACCTAAGAATATGGGCATCTAAACAACGTGTATTCTTACGGCTAGGAGGTATGACTTAGACTCGATTGCTCGTAAAATATGAGTCTAATGATATGACTTTCATTGCAGAAGATTATGAAAAATATGTTGAATCAAAGCATTCCTTATAATTGTCATGGTTGTTTAACCTCAATACAAGTTGTGCTTTTCCCGATGACGATTATGAATATGGCTGTGTAAGACAATGGAGGATTACCATTGCTAGAGCATGCACTTTTGGTTCACTTCTATTAAACCATGGATATAGCTACTTTTCAAATTCTCTTGTTAATTCAGAATTCATTAGCTTTGAACCATACATATTCATCACGGTATGTTTCTAGTTGCTTATAATGGTTTGCTTTATACTCCTCTTTCCCTCAGTTTCCTACATAATTTGTTCATTCATTTAGATAGGAGGAGAAAGTTTGCATTCATTTCTATAGGGGGAGAAGGCTTGGTGACTTGGTGAGTCATTCATCATACTAGGGAAGAATGTTTGCATATATTCTTGTCCCCAATTTTGACCTATCCCTCCTTTTTGCTGTTGTCAAAGGGGGAGATGGCTTGGTAAGTCATTCATTTCGATAGGGGGAGAATGTCTGATAGGGGGAGAATGTTTCTTGTATGTGTTTGCATATGTGGTTTGGTGAGCGTCATATATAGGGGGAGAAGACCATGTCATCTTGTGAGCATTTCATTGTCAAACGGGTAGCATGTTTTCATGATTCATGTCATAGCATAACATGTTCATATGTCATTGCATAGCATGTGTAAAGCATGTTTTCATAATTCATTACAAAGTATGTGTTGAAACTTCAAAATTCATTGACATTGCATAGAATGGTTTCATTCATTTTAGAGCATATCACACATTGCACTCTTTGCATTCACATGCTCTACTTCATCTATGCATATCTGTGTTCACTTCATGCATACATAATTGGGAGAAATCATTTTGTGCTCATGCATACATATTTGTATTTACATGTTTTGATCATCCTTGCATAGCACATATGTCTTGCATCTTGCCTTCCCATGCATTGCATAGAAAATCCTGAAAACCATAAAAAGCTAAAATCTTCAAAACTTCTAAAAATTGAAAAATCTAAAATCAAAATTGCTTTCTGGCTGTCTTATCTATCTCTTCTGTTGGACCATGTTGGCATACTTCATCCCATTCATTGGTCTCACAACTGCAACAGGGGAAAAGATTTGATTCCTTCTTGCTGATCCCTTCTTGCTGATGGCAAAGGGGGAGAAGATTTGATGAGCCATTTCAAAGATTTTGGTATTCTTTGTGTGGAGTCGATTTGGTTGAGCCATATGAATGTTTTTTTAATGAGCCATAGTGTTCTTGAATGTTCTTGAATCTTTTTATGAATCATAATTACCATCATCAAAAAGGGGGAGAATGTTGGGGAGAATGTTGTGCTAAAGTTGGGCATGTGTGGAACGTGAGTGTTTCTATTATTTTGATGATGTCCAACTATGCCTCAACGAATGATTGGTTCTATTGTTTTGATGTGATTCCAACTATGACTCAACTATGACTCATTTCTAGTGTTTTGATGATGTCCAACTATGCCTCAACTAATGATTGGTTCTATTGTTTTGATGTGATTCCAACTATGACTCAACTATGACTCATTTCTAGTGTTTTGATGATGTATGTCTTTAGAGTCATTTTACTATTCATTATGCATTTGCTATGCATTTGATAAAATCCATTTGCATACAATTCAGGTCATTATATTACCAATTCAACATATCAAGAATGGCTTGCAACGCTTAACCAATTGGCCGCACAGAAATCAAGATAGATCCAAAGGCGCCAAGATCACTCAAGATGCAAAGTGGAAACTCATGATGCCAAGTGCACTTGCAGATCAAGAATGGCTTGCAACACACAAATCAAGATCAATCCAAAGGAGCAAGCCATCCCAGGAGGACGATCAAAAGTCACTCATGATGCCAAGTGCATGATGCCAAGTACACTTTGATTGGAGTGGAAATATCTACTGTGAAAGCTCAACAGAATGCAACCAAAGAATGGAATGGAGGTGGCGAAATGAAAGTGAAATGAACACGTCCAAGCAAGGCCAAGCAAGGAAGAAAAGGCTCTAGCTAAGCAAGGCCAAGCAAGAAAGAAAAGGCCCAAGCAATGAAGCAAAGCTTCTACAAAGGACCGAGCATTCATCCAAGATGATCAACGTTCAAATCCATGGTTCAACATGTTCTAAATTCAAAGAAACCAATGCCACGAAGTTGAATGGGTTTACGGAGGTGAAACGGTTGAAATCTGGAAAATTCCCAGCTAGCGGTCGACCTACAGCAGCTAGCGGTCGACCTAAAATTCCAGGGACTGAAACTCTACAGGACAGGAGCTAGCGGTCGACCGCCAGCCAGTGGCGGTCGACCGAAATTCCCAGGGATCACCCGAATGTAAGTTTTACAGTAGCGGTCGACCGCCAGGAGCTGCAGGTCGACCGCCAGCCCCGAGCCAACCATGTTTGACTTCGAATTCCACCTCGTGGGCTGTCTAATTCTCATGATTTCTTTAATCCCAAAGAACCCCAAAGTCTCCCAATCACCCATAAATTGTGGATCTGGTCTAGGGCTTCTCCAAGGACCATTCAAGGTCTATAAAACCAACACATTGGTGGAGGCATACTCTAATGCTTCATTTGGGATTAAGGGTGACTGCAAGAGGGTTCTCAAGAGAGAGGAGACGAAGTACTGTTCATATGAACAGTAGTTCGTGAATGAGTTCTTCATCCACTCAAGAGTTTCAAGTAAAGATCTGAAGCAATCCTGAAGCAATCACCTTCTACTCTTCAATCAACTTCCAAGAAGGATAAGAAGCAAAGCTTTCAAGGCGATCCAAGAAGCTCATTTCTCAAAGTGATTTTCTTCATCCTTTCAAGTTCATCCAAGGTGATTTTTGAAGCAATCAATCTCCTACAAGCTATTGAAGAAACAAGATTCAAGGTAGAATCAATTACTCTCTTCATCCACTTCAAGAAGATACAAAGAGAAGATCAAAAGAGGAGATTGAAGGAAGAGTTACTGTTCACGTGAACAGTACTCCGTGAAGAACATCTTCATCCAATCCAAGGTATTCAAAGTTCATATCAAAGCAATCATCTTCCAAGATCTGTGAAGAAGGAAGCAAGGATCAAGGTAGCATTTATTCACTTCTTCATCCATTCAAAGAGATCAAAAAGAAGATCAAAAGAGGAGGATTGAAAGAACAGTTACTGTTCATATGAACAGTACTCCGTGAAGAACATTCATCCATTCAAGGGTGAATCAAGAAGATTGACTTGCAAGAAGAAGAGATCCCTGTTGCTGATCAACAAATCATTTCCATTCAAGGGCCAATTCCTTCTTACTCAATCTCTTGTTTTAGTTCCTTCACATTTGTTTTACTTTCAATATTGTTAAACATTGAAGTTGTGATTCGTCCCTACCGGTGGTTAGTAGGAAGGCAATTGGAGGGTGTTCCAATTTACGGTTGACGTCCCTACCAGGTGGTTAGTAGGAAGGCAATCGGAGGTGTTTCCGATCTGCGGTGTTGACGTCCCTACCGTTGGTTAGTAGGAAGGCAATCGGTGGTTTCCGATTTGCGGTTTGGTGCGCTGCACTAGTGGAGCCTCACCGGGTTTGGTGAGGGGTGGACGTAGGGCTGAGGATTCAGTCCGAACCACCTTAAAATCTATTGTGTTATGGTGTGTTTGTGTGATTACTTGTGCTAGATGCATGCTTAGGTTTAATATTCATATTACTTGTTCATCCTTCTTCGTTAAGCTAGTTATATTCCACTACGATTCTCGTTGTCTAGCTTTAAAGAGGGTTGAATTGCGAAAAGAGGGGCAGATCTATTCACCCCCCCTCTAGATTAGCCATCCACTACCCATCAAGTGGTATCACAGCACACAACAAAGATACTCATAAAATTCCTTGTTAGTGTATTCGGTCCCATTATCAGAGCGCAAAATTTTAATTTTGATATTGAACTGTGTGTCCACCAACTTATGGAATTCTTTAAAGCAACTGAGAACTTCGCCCTTACTCTTCAACAAGTATACCCAAGTTACTCGGCTGAAACAATCAATAAAAGTGACAAACCAACGATGACCTGTAACAGCGACAGTGCTACAAGGACCCCATACATCCAAATGCACAGTGTCAAAAGGTGCAGAACTTCTATTCCCAGAAACAGGATAAGTTCCTCTGGTATGTTTTGCCAGCTCACAATGGTCACAAACCAACATATGTGAATTACTCTTAAAAGAAGGAAACATACGGCCAATAATTGGAAATGGAACATGCCCTAACCTACGATGTTGTAACACAATATCTGAGATAGCATTATCAACAGAAAAGGCAGACCTCTCTGCATCAAGCTTCAAACTATGCATTCCACCTTCCAAGTAGTAGAGTTCATTATGCATTTTACCACATCCAAGTGTCTTCCCCATTTTCAGCTCCTGAAAGATGCAATAAGAAGGCAAAAAAGTGACAGAACAATTCAAATCTCGCGTAATAGAACTGATGGAAAGTAGATTTGTAGGAAATGAAGGGACATGTAAGACCGAAGACAATCTCAAGATAGGTGTACAGTCCACAGATCCTTTGCCTGAGATAGAGGTAAAGGATCCATCAGTGATACGGACTTCATCCCTACCCGAGCATGGGAGATATGACCGAAAAAAGGTGGATGTACCTGTCATATGACTAGAGGCTCCTGAGTCTATCACCCAGGAGTTGGATTACTTACATACACAATTGAATGCATGCTCGATACTAGATGTGATACCTAACTGAGCAAAGTGTGAAGAGTCTAAATACCCCTCGGGTTGGCTAGGTGTCTCCGTCGGAGAGGAAGTAGTACTAGAAGATGTTTCATACTTTGCCATCAACCGTCGCAGAGTCTGATACTCCTCCGTAGACATATTAGGTATATTGCTCCCAATTTCCTCAGACACATGAGCCTGCCCAAGGTGACTACCACGACCACGGCTTCACGCTCGACTACCACCACGATGTCCAGTACTGTCACCATGACCACGACCACGACCAAACTGAGGAGGACGACCATGAAGATCCCAGCAATGGGCCTTGATGTGCCCCGACTTCTTGCAATGGTGACATACTTTCTCTCCTGATAGTTGAGGCTGCACAGTAAGAGCTGATCACATTGGAGCACCCAATGCTGAGGTGACCCGCCGTCGGGTTTCCTCGCTTAGGATAGTAGAGAATGCTTGGCCCAAACTAGGAAGAACATCTCGAGCCAATAATTGAACACGAACGGACTCAAAATCTGAATTCAGACCATAAAGGAAGTCCTGAACCCGTTCATGTTCGAGATATTTCTGGAAGCCATCAACATCAATTGAACAGGCAGGAACAAAGGTTCTATAATGATCAACCTCAGACCATAAATGCTTCAATTCTGTGGCATACTCTGTCACCGACAAATCTCCTTGGCGGAGTTTTCGCAACTGGGACAGAATCTCAAAAAATTGTGCAGAATTAAATTTTTGTGAAAACATTTGAGTTGTTGTCTCCCATACCTCATGTGCAGTCTCAAGTAATTGAACACTCCTGGCAACACTTGGTGCCATGGTATTAAGAAGAAATGCCAAAACAACTGAGTTCTCCATCTTCCATTGTACCATGCTAGGTGCATCATTAGGAGGCTTCTTTACTACACCAGTCAAATATCCCTCCAAACCTCGTCCTTGCACAAGAAGACGAGTACTTCTTACCGAGGTAAAATATGTTGCTGTCCCATCAAGTTTGACTGCCACTTGTAAGGCATTAAGGGATATAGTCTCCCGTGTTGAACTACTTACATTAGTGGTTGATTGTGCAGCCGTTATCTGCGCTGAGATAAGGCGCTCAATCAACCCTTCAAGATTCTGCATAGTAACTGGGTCGGCCATCCCTGTTTAACTTATATAACACAGCTACACAGGAGACTACTCCTCTAAACTTCAAACATCAACAAATATTGCTAACAAACCACCAACAAACATCCATGGACATTCATACACACCATCTCCAAACAACACCTCAAGATGATAGCAGAGTATTTTGGGAAGCGACACATACCTCAAGAAGGTGATAGAGAAGATAAGCCCACGACTGCACTAGATCCCATGGCGAGACAGCGAGGAATATGACGTCCGTGCCGGTGAAGGGCAATGACTTCTTGTTGCACACACAACTCGAAGAAGAATTATTTTGATAGGGGCAACACACTTGCCTCGGCACGCCCAGGCGTGCCCGACTGCCGATCCCCCCTCCAAGAAGGGGGGCGGGGGGGGGCGACGCACTTGCCTACGCAAGCCTGGGCGCACCCGATTGGGCGTGGAGTGTCACCCGCCCCTCACACTTGGCTCTGATACCAAGTTGAGATAGAAGAGGAATAGAGAAAGAAGAATATAAGAAGAGAAGAAGAGTAATTGGGTGTATCTCCAAGAGGAACACCCCATCTCTTTATATAATATTGTTGTGATACAAGAAGTTCTACAAAACCAATATGAGACTAAATATTACATTATTTTCTCTCCAACACAGACCATCCCCCTTGGCAGAACTCTCCCCCACTTCTCTTCACACCGTCCTCCTCCCCATCTGATTTTTCCCCCTCCTACGCTTCACTCCACGCCCCTCTCGCTGGACACCGACCGTAACCCACTTTCTTTCTCTTCCCATCAACCTATCGCACCCCTCTCTCTCCCTCACTCTTCTTTTCTCTCCACAACCGCCTGTCTCCTCCTCTCTCTCTCGAACCTCCGGCCACCACCCACGTCGACCTCTCCTTTGTTCTCTCTCCCATGTAGCAGCCCAACCTCTCCTCCCTTCCGGCCTTCCTTCAACCATAGCTCCGCAGCGCCCTGCTCTCCCCCTTCTCTATTCTCTCATAGCCACGACCAACCTCCACCCTCCCTTTCTCCCTCTCCCTAACCTCCCCATGCACACCTCCGCCTCCATCTTTTCTCCCTCTCACCATCGCAGCAAGCTCACCTGCCCGCAGATCACCGCAGCAGACTCACCTCCACTCTCCCTCACCACCTCGTCACCTTCGTCGTCCACACAACCTTCACCACCTCCGGACGTCTCTCCCCACCGACGCCAGTAGCCCTCTCCTCCTCCGGCCGCCTCCTTGCCGTCCGACCACCTCACCCTCACGTAGCCTCTTCACCACCGAGAACGCCACCACCGGTGCACCCCACTGCCGCCGTCGGCCTCGCCGTGAAGCCCGCTGTTGTGAGCCTCCCTCGCCATCTCCGTCGTCGTCCGGCCACTGCCTGCGCCGCTACCGCCGCGTCATCAACCGTCGCCGTCCACCTGCGCCACCGTCACTCGGGCCGCTGCATCTGCACCACTGCCCGCTGGTGCAGCCTGTTCACCCGCCGTCGTTCCACCACCTCTGTCGCAACCCATGCCGCATGCGCATTGATCACCGCCGCCCGCGTCCCTCGCCGCTGTTGCACTCCATCCACCGCGGCCCGTTCACCCGCCGGCCACCGCCCTCGCCGTGCCCGTCGCCGATCATCCTCCACCGCTGCATCCGTCGCTGGTCCCATCTCCCTCTCTCCCTCGCGATCTCTCTCTCTTCTCACTATTTATCTCTCTCTTTCTCTCACTCTCACGTTTCTCTCCCTCTTGATCTCTCTCTCTCAATTCTTTTTTATTTTTATTTTATTTTGGTTTATCCCTCTCTCTCACACTCTCTCTTTCTCTCTCTCCCTCCGTCTCACGATCTCTCTCTCCCCTTCCGATCTCTTCCTCTCTCCCTATTTTCTTATTATTATTATTATTATTATTTTCTTCTCCTTACTCTCTCTTTCTCTCTCTCGCATCCTCTCTATCTCCCTCTCTTTCTCACTTTCTCTCACTCTTTCTTTCTCTCTCTCTCTCTCTCTTTCTTTTTTTTTATTTTCTCTCCCACACGTTCTCTCTCTCTCCCCCTCTCGATCTCTTCTCTCTCTCTCACTCTCTCTTTTCCCCCCTCTTTCTCGATCTCTCTCCCCCTCTCGATGTCTTCTCTCTCTCACACTCTCTTTTCCCCCCCTCCCTCTCTCGATCTCTCTCTCTCACATTTTCTTTTTTTTATTATTATTTTTCTTTCACCCTCTCATTTCGATCTCTCTCTCAACTATTTCCCTCCTTTATTTATTTATTTATTTATCTTATCTCTCTCAATTATCTTCCTCTCTCTCGCTCATATATATCTTTTTTTATCTTATTATTCTCTCCTTTTTATGTTCTCATTCTTGTATTTTCTTCCCTTTCAAAACCAAAGTATAAAAAATCCTGAAAACAAAAAAAAGAAAGAAAAAGCTCTTTCCCTCTCTCTCCCTTTCTCCTTTTCAGGGCGGCACCGATATCGGGATGGCCCTGCATGAGTTTTCGGGCGTCGAAGTATACGAGAAGCCGTTACGCCTCACCATACGCTCATGCCATCCTCATCTCGGAGAAGCTCGTCCAAAGCCCGTCAACAACATCCGCAATAAGCTTTCTCATCTCCCTTGTCATGTTTGAATTTTAAACGCATTGCATGCATCATTTGTCATCCATATTGCATTTCTCTCTCTGAGAGATCCTTGTTCGTCTCATCATCATTTCATTTCATACCCTTTAATCTAAAGGGGTTTTAAACCACCACCAACCAGGTGCGTGTTCTTGGTGCAATATTGGTTGTTATCTCATTGTAATGGACTGATACTACATCACCACCTTTGTTCTGATTCAGTGCTGTTTGTTATTTGTTTTCAAGGGTAACCAAAGGAAGCCCTCTTCGTCGGTCGGCCGAAAGAAGAGGAAGAAGAACCCACATAATCCCTCAGTCCGAAGATGACACGTGATCATTCCCTTCCATTTCGAGGTACACAACCTTTGGCGATCATAGACCCTTACTTTCATTTTTAGTTCTTTATTTTATTCTCACCCATGCGGAGGATCATTCCCCGTGGCGATTCCCCTCCCCATTTAAATTCTGTTTAAACCCCGTTGATGGAACTAGTTCCTCGCAGAGGTTTTATTTTGTGTCCTTCACTCAAATCCCGTTGACGGAACTAGTTCCTCGCGGAGGTTTTATTTTGTGATCTTTACTCAAACCCCGTTGACGGAACTAGTTCCTCGTGGAGGTTTTGTTTTGTGTCCTTCACTTGAACCCCGTTGACGGAACTAGTTCCTCACGGCGGTCTTATTTTGTAATCTTCATTCAAACCCCATTGACGGAACTAGTTCCTCGCGGTGGTTTTACTTTGTAATCTTCACTCAAACCCCGTTGACGGAACTATTTCATCGCGGAGATTTTATTTTGTGAACTTCATTCAAACCCCGTTGACGGAACTAGTTCCTCGCGGTGGTTTTATTTTGTAATCTTCATTCAAACCCCGTTGACGGAACTAGTTCCTTGCGACGGTTTTACTTTGTAATCTTCACTCAAACCTCGTTTACGGAACTAGTTCCTCGTGGAGGTTTTATTTTGTGATCTTCATTCAAACCCCGTTGACGGAACTAGTTCCTCGCGGTAGTTTTAGTTTGTCATCTTCACTCAAACCCCGTTGACAGAACTAGTTTCTCCCAGCGATTTTATTTTGTAATCTTCATTCAAACCCCGTTGACGGAACTAGTTCTTCGCGAAGGTTCTATTTTGTGATCTTCATTCAAACCCCGTTGACGGAACTAGTTCCTCGCGGAGGTTTTATTTTACAATCTTTGTTCTGCCATTTTATTTCTATTATTTTTTATTTCTGTTCAAACCCCGCTGAATGGAACAAGTTCCTCGCAGAGGTTTCCTTCCGTAATTTTCATTCTGTCCTTCATTCCCATTATCTTCATCTTTGCCATAAAAATCGCTCAAAGACCAACGTCTAGTGGTGGTTTGCTGAACGTGTATATACTTGTTGCTATATATATATTGCTATAAAAACCCCGCAAAGACCAATGTCTTGTGGTGGTTCGCTCTGTTTATATCACTGTTATGATCTCCTACTAAGTGATATCTTGCTATAATTCTAGTTCGCCTTGTTCATATTACTGTTATGATTCCATGATGAGTGACATTCTGTTGTAATTTCATATTCTTATTTTGTTTGTCCCCCGTTCCTGAATCCAGTGGAGATAATTCTCACCGGGTATTCTCCAGCATTCACTATCCAATTGGTACCCCCCTATTCCCCGTTCTTGTGTCATAACTTTCATCATCGCCGTTGTTCGTGTCAACACCTTGCATTACTTCGTTACCTAGAGTCCCAGCATATCCTATCCTAACATCCGGTATCTTTAAAGCTACTCCCGAAACAACAGGCTACACCTGTTGAGGACGTAGTTAGCATGCGTGAGAGGATCTTCGGATCCTTATCTCTGCCCCGTACCAGAAATTGGGTAAGTCTATATTTCCCGTGTTCCACTAGAACACTTCCTTCAGGTTATGTTTTCCACTTCTTTTCTTATATCACCCGGTAATTCGTCCCCGTCGTCCCATTTCCCTCTCTCTCCTTGGCACGATCTCGCCGTCCACAAGTGTGTCTTGTAAGGTCTAAGCACATGCTACATCAAGGTAGATGCACATTTTAGGGCCTATGCACATATTGATCTCAAGGTCTGAGCACATGCTTAAGTCTTTGCACATGTTGCATCAAGGTCGATGCACATGTATAGACCGAAGTCTGTGCACTGTTTAAGGTCTATGCACATTCTGATTTTAAGGTCTGTGCACATATTTTGGTCAGTGCATATGCACACACCAGGTCTAAGCATACATGTTCAAGTCAATGTACATGCAGTATATAGGTCTGAGCATATGTGCTCACTGCGCTATGCAAGTTAGGGCACATGCAGACAATTCAGTGTACATGCAGTATATAGGTCTGAGCATATGTGTTCACTGCATTATGCAAGTCTGTGCATCATTATCTGCACTCTAACGCATTTGCATATACATCATCTTTTACCTCTTTGACCTATGTGTGACTGATATAATGTTGGATAAATCTGCATCTGACTAGAAGTGTTTGATAAAATGTTTTATTTCTTATTGGCAGGAACTTCATCAAACACGTGAAGGGCAGAATGCATCAAGACTCAGGCAAGCACGTGAGCTCGAACTAGAGTAGAAGCACACGATCCCAAGTCACTCAATGATGGGCACATGTTCCCAGAGTGGCAGAACAATAAGCACGTGATCTAAGGTGGGAGTGTTGACTGAAGATTCAGCCACGTAGACAGCATCATCTTATCTCCTGACACGTGGATATCCAGCGAAGCTTTGTTGAATCAAATTTCTAGAAAAGAGTAGGCGAGAATGTTCCCTCCACACGCCCTCGATGGAAACTTGTACGGACCACAAGATTCACGCCAGAAGAACAGAATTGGATTCAAATTTTTGGAAGCTCTATTTTTTCTATAAATGGGGATCCTCATCAGGGCATGGGTTTTAACAAGAGTGAAAGAGAGAGGAAGCAGAACTAGAGCCAAGGAGAGAAGAAGCAACTAGAGAGTAAGGAGAGAAGAAGATCAGAAAGGCTGCGAGAAGAAGGAAGCTGCAGAGAAGAGAGAACTAGATACTAAGAGAGAAGAGGAAGAAGAGAAAGAAATAGAGTGAGATAGTGAGATCATGAGAGCAGATAAGAAAGAAAAAAAAAAGAAGAGAGCGCTCGTGAGATTGTGAAGATCCTAGAGATCCGTTCATCATTGGCATTTGGATCAGATCCAAGCCAATTTACTCCTTCGAAGAGCTACATCATTCTAGTTCTTATTTCTAGCTTTTCGTCATTGCATTTTGTCTTTCTATTTTCTTTTCAAACTTCAAGCTGTGTGTCAGCAGAGCAAGCTGTGATGCTCAGCGGGCGAGGTGTGTACCTCGGATAGCAAGCTATGATGCTCAGCGGGTCAGCAAGCTGTGATGCTCAGCGGATGTAAGCAAGCTGTGATGCTCAGCGGTTCAAGCTATTAGGCAGCAGTAAGCCATACTCAGGACTGAGTGTGGGGTGGATATAGGTGAAAACCGAACCACCTAAAAATCCATGTGCATCGTGTGATTGCTTTGCTTTTCATTCTGTCATAGATTCACGGTAGATGGTTGATTAGGCCAGTCATATTTGACTTTCTACAGTGAGCATTTGAGTTCATCTAACTATCATCTGAGCGAGCTAAAAGTACCTCTATACCAAGTATATCAAAAGCTATAGCAGGAAGGTTTGGTCACACCAATCTGGAATGTTGTACCTTCCGTGAGGGATCCTAGATCTCACCTCCGCCTTGTACTTGGTAGATAGTATTTCATTCTTACTCAACTGATAATTAGTGAAATCATTCAAAAACTGTCTATCTGAAGTTTATCTGAACACTGTAATCTGAAGTTTATCATTCTACCGTCTATCTGAAGGTTGTCATAGTTGATTGGGTCTGAGAAAGTTAGCAAATCAATTTAGTGCTATTCAAGTTTATTTCTACACAAATCTTTCAGAGAGAACTTTAATTCCGCAAAATTTTTAAGGGGATTCATTCACCCCCCCCTCTGAGTCTCTATCTAGCACCATTGTATTTCCATCAATTGGTATCAGAGCAGGTCTCTGATTGTCTAGATCCAACGATCTGCATAGGATCCTTCTATTTTTTAGGTACTATTTTTAGGTACCTTGTATTGGTTTTGATCTCTATCAATGGCTGATCTTCCTATTTTTAATAATTCTAACTTTAGCAATTGGCTAGGTAGCCTATGTATCTACATGAATTCCATTGACTCCAATCTATGGAATCTTGTATTAAAAGGCCCACATAAACTACCTCATGACCAGACTGAGTGGTCTAATGTGGACAGATTGAAGGATATTGAAAACACTATGGTTCTTAATATTCTGAAAGTTTCAGTTAATACTGACTTATTTCCATTTGCTTTTAGGTGCACATCAGGAAAGGAAATACTGGATGAGGTGATTGCCATTCATGAGAAGAAGGAAGAAGAATGCCTCATGGCTAAAAGAAGTGATCAACAGGAGGAAATATCATCTCAGATAAGCTCTAGATCAGAAGAACTTTCGTTTGATGATTTAGTAAATATGTATGAAGAGCTTACTTATAGACATAAGAAACTAAAGAATGAAAATAAAAAGTTGAAAAAGAAATTTGATCAGATTAGTTGAAATGTCCCTTGTGAAAACCGTCCAAAACTGAGACAATCTCATGATGTTTGCTTAGCTGATGTTCATATGAGTAAGGAACAAATTTCTTCGTTGAAAATTGAAAATCAGAAACTGAGAGATAAAATTTCTGAACTGGAAGATAAAATGAAGTCGTTGGGTGATGATCAAATCCTGATCAATAATCTTGTTCAGAATGAAAAGGCGATGAAAGAAAATGAAAATTTGAAGGAACAAAATAAATGGCTGATGGTTTTGAATAGTGTCATGTCTGAAAGACTAATCTCTCTTGAGAAAGAGAAATGTGTAATTTCTGACAATATTAATAACCTGCTCACTCTAGAGAAAGAAACTAAGAACATCAAAAATGAAAATGAATGCCTAAAAGAAAGGATTGTTGTCTTGTAGAAAGGAAAATTGATCGGTATAGATGAGTCTTAAAAATTATGCAATCTGGAACAAGAAATTAAAAATTATAAAACTACAAACAAAGTGTTGAATGAATGTGTTAATTACAGTGAACAAGAGATTGCTAGTTATGAGATACACATTGTATCACTGGAAAAAGAAATTAAGGATCTAAAAGATTCTTTATCCATGTTTGTTGAAGGGCGAGATAACTTGAATAAGTTGCTGTAAAAGACTTCATCTAAATCTGCTAAAGATAAAGGCAAAATGAAAATGCCTCTGGAAGATGAAGTTAGTGAACAAATTGAGGGGATAGGTCACATTTCTGATATTAAAGGGGCTATGAGGAACCAGCTGTATACAACCTTTGTTCGGAGCTCAGAAGTAGCTGGAACCTCTCATTAATCTGCAAAGAAATCTGATGCAGCCAAAACACACAAACAAGATAAAAATTAGAAAATATAAAAACAGAAGAAAAATCAGGAACAAAAATCCAATAATATTTCATGTTATTACTGTGGCAAGCATGGTCACTTCATGGACAATTATTTTGTGCTGAAGAAGGATGATCTGAATGTTGATAGAATGCATGCTAGGAATTCTCAGACTAGAAAAATACCTAATGCTCATAAAAAGATCACTGCATGCTTCTATTGTGGTAAATCTGATCATTTGATGCTTGCTTGTGAATTAAAGAAAAAGGATGATTTGAGCATTGGTAGAAAGCATGAATTTTAGTATGTTCAGAAAAAGCAAGTTCAATGTTTTCATTGTGGTAAGATTGGCCACACTGTTGCTCAATGTTGGCATGTTCAGGGAGGAAAACTCTATTCCAAATATGTTAACATCCCTATCACGAAAAATGCTTTTGATAGAAATAATTCTAGTTCTAAAGGCAAGCACAGTGCGTGCTTCCACTATGGAAAGAATGGCCATACAGTCAAGGACTGTTGGCATGCTCAGGGTAGAAATTTGCATGCTAAAAATTTTCTGAACATTCCTACTAATCAGAAAAGGAATGCTCATTGTTTATGTTGTGGCAAGATAGGCCACATTGCAGCCCAATGCTGGTTTGCCAATGCACAAGAGAAAATTTATTTTTATCCTGGTCATGATAAATTTCCTGTGAACCATGTCTCTCACAGAAATAAAATTGTTTCAAATGTTCAGCATACTATGCGCTTTAATCGTGGAAAATCAGGTCATAGGGCTAGAGGAGGCCTGCTTGCTGACTGTAACAGACAGAAATTTCATGTTAAAAAGAACAACATTCATGATCCTACACATAATTTCTATACCCATGTGAACATGAAAAATAGTCAGCTTGTGATTTCTTGTTATTATTGTGGTCAAATTGGAAATTTCATGTTTGACAGCAAACTGCTAAAATTTGATAACTTGAATGTCCTGAATTCTTGGAATGCACCTAGGAGAGGTATTATTCACCATGGAGGACCCAAGAAGTCTTGGGTACCTCAACATGCAAAATTAGGTTCTATTTTTGTAGGTGTGTCTTGGAAGAAAATAAAAAGGGGGTTCAATAAGCTAAGGCACCAGAGTCAGTAAAACCCCATTTCAGCACCTTACAGGTTTGAGTTTTCGATAATTCTTTTTACATAGATGCATATCATGATTAATCTGTTTATCTGAATTTCATGCATACATCTTAATCTGATCTTTGCATCTTCTGTCTCTGCATATATTAAATAAGGTGTGCTTATATTAGTTTGAGATTGGATTGCACATGGTTGATGCTTGTAATGAATTCACTGAAAAGATCTGAATTGCATAAGTTTGACATCTGCATAAACATGTGCTTGACAAACCATTATCAAAGACTTGAAATGCATATAGGACTATTCTTTGTTTGCACCGCACTGTCATGCATGACCCAGAGGTCTATAAAATGGTACGCTGAGAGAAGGACAAATCATGTCTGTCTGGAAACCGACGCTATGCATAGAGGCTAGTCCTTCGCCTGGTACCTTGGGTCAAATCTGCACTTAGAATAGTCTAGATGATTCATGAACATAATTCATCAAACTTTCTGCATAAACTGTCATTGAACATACTATATTTAGAATCCTCATACATTGCATGTAAATAGGGAGAGTGAGACAAGTCATTCTGAGTCTATTGCATAGGTTATTCTCTACATTGACTTCATTGCATGTGTTGCATTCAGAATTCAATGTTTATTGCATAAAGACAGGGGGAGTCAGTCAAGGCTAGCCTGTGTCTCATGCATACACTCAGTTTAATCACCTCCCTACATAGCATTCTTGTCATATCTTGAGTACTAGTTCATGCATACAGACAGGGGGAGTTTCTTACATATTGATAGGAGTGTTATTTTTGTCAAATCCTTATTATTTCCTTCCTGATCAATTAAAGACTCCTATTGTTTCTGAACTGAAATTTTAGTGACACAATGTCACTGAATATTGTTTTCATTCTTTCTCCCGGTACATTCATTTATCTCTACCTCTTGACATCAAATTCTTGAAAAGTCATTGTACTTTCTTTTGAATCTGAATTAATGACAATCTAGTTATCAGTTCATTACTTTAAGCTACAAAAATCAGATATCTTCTTTTATAAGAATCAGTAATGTATCATGAATGAACTGATGGTTTAAACTTAATCAATTTTAGAGTCTAAAGATTAAGTTTAATGAAAACTATTGTTGAATACACTTAATAGTTCTCAACCAGATATTGCATGACTTGTCTAATTCAGTCTCTCAGAATCTAAAAATCTATAGGTTCATGTTTTCTTGGTTGAGAAATTTAGAAGTGTGCATTATTTTTAAACAAAACTTTATGTAAAACCAAAGGGCAGCAAGGATAAAACTTTGAGTCATAAAGTTATCGGCAGAGCAATGGATGAATGCACAGACAAACTAAGTCCTCTATCAAAGAAATGGAGTGAACTCAAGTCATGAAGTGCTTTAGTTAGTTCTGTTCAATATATTAGAACTGAAGGGTTAGTTTCACTGAGTAACTAGGGGTACTGGCATCTGATCAACGTGTACCCTTACGCAAAAAGGTGCAAACCATACCTGACAGTTTAATAATTGAAACAAAATGATAAATCCTACTGAGTGACTAGGGGCACTAGCGTCTGATCAGCGTGTGCTCTTATGTAAAAAGGTATGGACTATACCTACATGTTCAAAAGTTCAAGAACAAAAAGAAAAAATTATCTAGCTGTAACCCTGAGGTAAAATTTCAGAGATGTCAAAATTTGTTTAACCTCAATGCATGTTCTGGCTTCTCCTAAGAAATTCATTGAATCTTAGATAAGTAAGATAAAGATAGAATAATTTGACATGATACATGTGTGTTTTGTTTATTGCTATTAAGGGTTGATGCGAACCTCTTCAAAGAATGCAGTTGGTACACTCTAACCTTCATTACTCTTAAACCAGATTTCTATCAAGGTTGCATTATATGAAATCTTATACTAAAAGAATCTGAGATATATATGCTTGATAAATGAAAGATAAATCCGTTTGTCAGTCAGATTCTTTCTGTGAATCTCCCACTTTGTCATTGTCATTTCAATTCCTTGTTACTTCCCTCTTAAGCTCAACTTGTATTTTGCATCTGTCTTGCTGATGACAAAAGGGGGAGTGATGTTCTTATGGCTTGTTAGAGGGGGAGAGATTTTAAGTCTTTGATAGCAAAAGGGGGACATATTAAAAAGGGGGAGATGTATATGTCAGGGGGAGTATCTAAAATTGTAAGATTAAATCTGTATGTCTGTGTCATTGTCTGGTCAATCATATCCTTGTTTAAGAAGGGAGAGTAGAAATTGTTTCTGATTTGCATTCATGACCTTATCAATTTTTTTTTAAGTCTGCACTGCATTCTTCCTACTGTTGTTCTCTCAAGGAAATCATATGTGTCCATTTCATTACAAACTATTGTTTCCTTTTTGATGAAGTCAAAGGGGGAGAATAGTGTTGCAATTGTTTGGCATATAGCTTTGGGAGAGAATAGTTAAATAGTGCTATAATTGTTTGGCATTGTAGACCTATCGCCATTTACACCAGCAGAATGCAACCTTGGCAGCCCATCCAGTGCCAGATGATTCACCCTTCAACTGGCATATAGCTTTGGGAGAGAATAGTTACATAGTGCAGCATGGGGGAGAATAATTTGACAGGCATGGGGCATCATACATAGTGTTGCATGGGGCATCATACATAGTGCTCATAGTCTCATAAGTGCTGCCATTGTGTTTCTATTTTGCCATAGTGTTGCCATCATCAAAAAGGGGGAGATTATTGTGACCTTGTGATTTTGATGATGACAAACACTATGGTTCATTTGATGTTTTGGCATGCATAAATATGTCTCATGGAATTGTTTGGCACCATTGTGCTCACAATGATTATAGCATTGTGACCCTGTGGTTTTCCTGTGGTCTTGAAGATGTCAAATCTATGAGTATGACTGCATTGTGTTGCATTGTGCTTGCATTTGCACTTGCTTTGATGTCATTCATGCATCTTGTTTATTCACCTATAAACCAGGTCAAAGAGTGTTCATCAATAGTCAATTATCATGCATATAAGGTTGATGCAGATTCATGGCATTTTGTCATACAGGGCTAATGCATATTCATGCAATCATAATCATGGAGGTCAACACACATTCATTTAATGAGCCAATGAATCATTGGGTTGCATTCTTCATTTGTATAGCTCATCAGTCGATGCATCCATACATTTCTTAGTTAAACACATCAGTGCATTTTCATGTACTTAGGTTGATGCATACGCTTGTTGCTGCTTAATAAAAATCGATGCTAGTTTAGCCTTCAAGTATCTAAGGTCAATGCATGTTTACTTTGCTGCATATCAAGGCAGAGGAAAGTATGTGCACATTACTATTCATTCATAAGAAGGTCGGTGCACATTACTATTCATTCATAGAAGGTCTGTGCACATGTGACCGTAAGGTCGATGCACATTACTGTTTAGTCATGAAGGTTGATGCACATCACTGTTCATATCAAATGAAGGTCGATGCATACCCTGTTCACACCTTCATGCAGGTCGGCGGACATTTACTATAGCTCAACTAAGATCGATGCACATTTTTCCTTAGCCATACTAAGGTCTGTGCACATCTGCCTTAGTCATTCATAAGGTCTGTGCACATCTTGCCTTAGCTATACTAAGGTCGATGCACATTGCATTTCTGCATATAGAAGGTCTGTGCACATCTTCCATCATGCATGTAAGGTCGATGCATATCCCTATTCACCCCTTCATATAAAGTCGATGCACATTGAAGGTCGATGCACATTGGTTTACAAGGTCTGTGCACATCCACCTATACCTACGCTACACAAGGTCGATGCACAATGCAGATCGATGCACATTTTAGGCTCTGCCCCAAGAAGTTTGTGCATAGTTTCATGCTATGTCTACAAGGTCGATGCACATTTCTCAGTGTGTCTTGTAAGGTCCACGCACATGCTGCATCAAGGTCGTTGCACATTTTAGGGCCTATGCACACATTGATCTCAAGGTCTGAGCACATGCTTAAGTCTGTGCACATGTTGCATCAAGGTCGATGCACATGTATAGACCAAAGTCTGTGCACTATTTAAGGTCTATGCACATTCTGATTTTAAGGTCTGCACACATATTTTGGTCAGTGCATATGCATACACCAGGTCTGAGCATACATGTTCAAGTCAATGTACATGCAGTATATTGGTCTGAGCATATGTGCTCACTGCGCTATGCAAGTCAGGGCACATGCAAACAAGTTAGTGTACATGCAATATATAGGTCTGAGCATATGTGTTCACTGCATTATGCAAGTCTGTGCATCATTATCTACACTCTAAGTCATTTGCATATACATCATCTTTTACCTCTTTGACCTATGTGTGACTGATATAATGTTGGATAAATCTGCATCTGACAACAAAGTGTTTGATGAAATGTTTTATTTCTTATTGGTAGGAACTTCATCAAACACGTGAAGGGAAGAACGCATCAAGACTCATTCCAGCGCGTGAGCTCGAACTAGAGCAGAGGCACACGATCCCAAGTCACTTAATGATAGGCACATGTTCCCAGAGTGGCAGAACAATAAGCACGTGATCCAAGGCGGGAGTCTTGACTGGAGATTCAGCCACATGGACAGCGTCATCTTATCTCCTGACACATGAATATCTAGTGAAGCTTTCATGAAACAAAGTTTTGGAAAAGAGTAGGTGAGAATGTTCCCTCCACACGCCCTCGATGGAATCTTGTGGGGACCACAAGATTCACGCCAGAAGAACAGAATTGGATTCAAATTTTTGGAGCCCCTGTGTTTTCTATAAATGGGGATCCTCATCTAGGCGTGGGATGTACCAAGAGTGAAAGAGAGAGGAAGCAGAACTAGAGCCAAGGAGAAAAGAAGCAACTAGAGAGTAAGGAGAGAAGAAGATCAGAAAGGCTGCGAGAAGAAGGAAGCTGCAGAGAAGGGAGAACAAGATACTGAGAGAGAAGAGGAAGAAGAGAAAGAGATAGAGTGAGATAGTGAGATCATGAGAGCAGAGAAGAAAGAAAATAAGATAAGAGAGAGCTCGTGAGATTGTGAAGATCCTGAAGATCCATTCATCATTGGCCTCTGGATCATATCCAAGCAAATTTTCTCCTTCGAAGAGCTACATCTTTCTAGTTCTTATTTCCATCTTTTTATCGTTGCATTTTCTCTTTCTGTTTTCTTTTCAAACTTCAAGCTATGTGTCAATAGAGCAAGTTGTGATGCTTTGCGAGCGAGGTATGTACCTCGGACAGCAAGCTGTGATGCTCAGCGGGTCAGCAAGCTGTGATGCTCCGCGGTTCAAGGTGTTAGGCAGTAGTAATCCACACTCAGGTCTGAGTGTGGGGTGGATGTTGGTGAAAATCGAACCACCTAAAAATCCTTGTGCATCGTGTGATTGCTTTGCTTTGCATTCTGTCATAGATTCACTGTAGATGGTTGATTAGGCCAGTCGTATTTGACTTTCTACAGTGAGCATTTGAGTTCATCTAACTATCATCTGAGTGACATAAAAGTACCTCTATACCAAGTATATCAAAAGCTATAGTAGGAAGGTTTGGTCACACCAATCTGGAATGTTGTACCTTGCGTGAGGGATCCTAGATCTCACCTCCGCCTTGTACTTGGTAGATAGTTTTCATTCATACTCAACTGATAATTAGTGAAATCATTCAAAAACTATCTATCTGGAGTTTATCTGAACACTGTGATCGAAAGTTTATCATTCTACCATCTATCTGAATCTTGTCATAGTTGATTGGGTTTGAGTAAGTTAGCAAATCAATTTAGTGCTATTCAAGTTTATTTCTGCACAAATCATTCAGAGAGAACTTTAAATTCGTAAACTTTTTAAGGGGATTCATTCACCCCCCCCTCTGAATCTCTATCTAGAACCATTATATTTCCATCACCTTGCAAAGCGGACATCAAGGAGGGGCATCTGTTGACACCCGTTTTTAGCCTGCAAGTTACGGTGTTTCTCTTATTCATCATTTTTGATGTCCCAAATTAACCATTTCTTGGGGCCTTTCTTGGATGGATTTTGAGCCCATTCCCTAACCTTTGAGCCTTGGAGATTATGATTTCTTAGAACCCTGGGGATTATTTTATCAACTTTCAGCCTTCCAAGTCGACTTGCGGCCCATTTAGGCCGACTTCCATCAAGCATTCGGCCCCTTTCAGTGCGCAGTCCTGAACGCGGCCATTTTTAATCCCCTTATTTTCATCTATTCATGAAGTGTCATTCACCAAAGTTGTTCGTTTCTTAAATTCCTAGATTTTCTTCTTCTACACCATTATCCAGTTCTCCACCGATTTCAAATTATTTGCATTTTTTTGGCAGGCTACGCTGTTCACCCGTGAACCAAGTGTTTTTTCTATGTTCTCGCCACATTTTCTCCCTCTTATGCTCATCTTCTCATCATACGCTCTTCATGAAAGTTGTTCAATTTATTATTATCTACAATTTCTTCTTCTACGCCTTTCACTAGTTCTACACCGTTTTCTAGATATTATCCAATTTACAAAATCTACCGCATCCTACCGAGAAAGTGTTCTCCACCAGCCTAGCGGTCCTGGGACGACCGCTAGGTGATTGTGGCGGTCTTCCCAAGATCGCTAAGCCCCAAATAGTGCCCGTTTTACCCCGTTTCACCTCCTATTGCCTTGCGGTCACCCCCATGACCATTTGTGGTCCCCTTGCGGTCTTCACTAGACCGTTTTCCCCCAAACAGTGCCTATTTTGCCCCATTTCACCTCTTGAAGCCTTGCGGTCCTCCCTAGACCGTTTGTGAGTACCCTTGCGGTCCTCCCATGACCGTTAGGCTCTGTATACGGCCCTGCGATATACCATTATCTAGACATAGAGTCCTAAACTTCTTGGACTCCAATTTCTTCACCGTGGGACTCTTTGGAACCCTTGTTCGATCCATTTTCTCTGAGAGGAAGCTTACATATCGGCTCTAATTGATCTAGGACTCTTAATCTCACTATCATCCACGAGATTTATCAATCTAGAGCCCTATTTTGGGTGTTTATCTCAGATTGAAATTTCTGGGTTTATGCAAGTCAAACGCTGTCCAATCAAGTTCCGAGCCCTTCTTTCCACACAAATATCTTTCAGATTCTTCCACGGAGTTGAGACCCTCTTGTTTCTATCTCTTGTCCTAGCAATTATCTCAAGGATGACCCAAAGAACCCGAGTTTTGGTGGGCAATATCTCTTTGAATCTCGGGATAACTTTCTGGATTTCTGCACTTCTATATAAAGCACCCAGGTTCGCAGGTCGCGAAGGGGGGGGGCTCTTCTTCGGTTCGAGGTGAAGCCATGCAGCATCTATGACTCACATCTTTGGCCTCAACCTGAAGGGGGAAGTATTAGCTTTCAATTCCACATCCAATGGCTTGATTTCATCATCTCTATTCTTAGTTCTCTCCCTCCTAATTTCACAAATCATCACAAATCTCTGTTTTCTGCACTTTTCTTCTACACATGCACTTTTCTCCGTTTTGCATAGCATATTCCCGCAGTTGTGCTGCATGATTTTTCAATCTATTTTTTCATACATTATCACAATACACACACCTATTATTTCCACCCTTCCACAAGGGTTAAAAACCTCCCCCCGGTGCGTTCTCCCCCTTTAATTCATGCTATTTTATCACTGCAGGATTGATGCTACACTTCATGGATCTAATGGGTTTTTCTCTTGTGTTTCATCTTTGTTTTACAGGAGAGCATGATTGAACGTGCGGCCCTCTACCTCTAGCCGCTGGAAGGAGAGGAGGTCTGATCTCACAGGTTCCCCATACCCCGTTCCTCAAGCACGATCAAGTCTTCATCTTTCCAAGGTACACGGCGCCGTTGCACTCCTTTGTCTCATATCTTCATCCTTTGGTGTTGTTAATCCTTGGTGGCGATCACAATACATTTTCCTATTTATTCATCTTCCTTTGGTCATTATCTTCCATGCTTGTTCATGCTCATATGATATTTGCATAGTTCGGGGGGGGGGGGGGAGTAGATAGTTTATCTACAGGCACCTGGTCAATGTCGATGATACTTACCGTTGCCTTTCATCATCATCGGTGAAGTCAATTCCTTGCGTCGGCACATGGCTAGTGTCGGTGATATTGTCGGCCTTTGTCATCATCGACAAAGCCAATGATACTCATGTCGGCATAGACCTTCCATCTATCCCGATGGTATTCATTCCTTGCGTCGGCACTTGGCTAGTGTCGATGATATTGTCGGCCTTTGTCATCTGGCAAAGCCAATGATATTCATGTCGGTATAGATCTTCCATCTATCCCGATGATACTCATGCCTTGCGTCAGCACCTCACTAGTGTCGATGATACTATTGGTTTTTGTCATCATCGGCAAAGCCAATAATATTCATGTCAGCATAGACCTCTCGTCTATTCCGATGATACCTATACCTCGCATCGGCACCATGCTAGTGTTGATGATACTATTGGTTTTCATCATCATCGGCAAGACTAATGATATACTCTTCAGTATAGACCTTCCATCTATCTCGATGATACTCACTCCTTGCGACGACACTTGGTCAGTGTTGCTGAGACTTACTATTGGCTTTTGTCATCATCGGTGAAGTCAATTCCTTCTGTCAGCACTTGGCCAGTGTCAATGATATTATCGACCTTTGTCATCCTTGGCAAAGCCAACGATTCTCAGGTCGGCGTAGACCTTCCGTCTATCCCAATGATATTCATTCTTTGCGTCGGCACCTCACTAGTGTCGATGATACTGTTGGTTTTTGTCATCATCGGCAAAGCCAATGATATTCATGTTGGCATAGACCTCTCGTTTATTCCGATGATACCTATACCTCACGTCGGCACCTCACTAGTGTCGATGATACTGTTGGTTTTCATCATCATCGAAAAAACAAATGATATACATGTCAATATAGACCTTCCGTCTATCTCGATGATACTCACTCCTTACGTCGGCACTTGACCAGTGTCGATGATATTGTCGACTTTTGTCATCATCAGCAAAGTCAACGATATTCATGTCGGCATAGATCTCCCATCTATCCCGATGATACTCATTCCTTCCGTCGGCACTCGTCTAGTGTCAATGATATTATCGGCTTTCGCCATCATCTGCAAAGTTAATATACAAACCCCATCAACCTTCATCATCATCGACAAAGTGAGGAGATAAACCTATGCGACTTGAACCTGATGTCCCTGTCGATGGACCAACCCTTGAATACACCGACAGTGGCTCTTGACGGCATCGAAGTCGATGAGCAAACCCTGCCGACTTTGGCATTAAGCCTCTGCTAATAAATAAACCCTCCTTGTCAAACAAACCCTGGCGGCTCAGACCTTACGTCTCTACCGATAAATAATCTCTTTGCTTCAACATTTATTCAATGCCGATGAATGAAGTACCCCAGTTCATGGCTCACAGTCAGAGCTGACAACTTAAACCCATTGGCCTAGACCTTCCGTTTGAGCCAATGAATAAACCCTTATCCTTGCTTTGGCATTAACCCCATGCCGATAAATGTACTACCAGGTATCCATGAGCAGTAATGGTGGAGCGACCTACTCATCCCTTCTTTGAAGAGGTGAGCATTCTCCCATACTCTCGCATATGCTATTAAAAAAAAAGGCGACTGCTCAAAAGGAGGTTACACCCATAGGCCCTAGTCATTCTTTCCTCATTCACGTTGCCTGTGGGTGGGGGGCATTTGTTGACACCTGAAATATTACACAAGTGTGTAATGCCAGCTATGAGACAAAAACCAATAAGGTCAAGCTCAACAGTTGCAATTTACAACCCAGAAATGCTCTCCCGAGCCACCGGAGCCCTGACATGCCACCAACAGAATGATTAACCCATGGAACGCCATGAAGGCACAACGACAATCAAGTCAAGTGTCAAAGAAGTCACCCAAGCTGATGCACTATCCCCAAAGCAATCGTCAAGGGTCCCAGCCTCATCAATTAGCGAAAGGGGCCCACTGCATTACGAGAAGCTCATCTGGCCGTGCCTTTCCGGGAAAGCTGATACTCGACAGAATCGTTGTCAGTCACATAAGCGATCGAGCCGAACAAACTCAAAGAAGAGTCCTCGAAGCATGAAAGAACTCACAGGCGATCGTTCGCCTGATAAAACCTTTGCAATGAGTTTCCGACCTTGGGATGTGGCTACAAGAACAAATACTAGAACTCAAGACAAGCTCGGCACCAATCCCTAAGATTAGTAATATTACTGTGAAACACGCATTAATATGTCAGAATATGTGTTGGTCTGTAGGGGCCCCCAGCAAGGCAAGCTCTCACCAGCTCTGGCCTAGAGAGTAAACAGAATACTCTAGGCAATGACGACAAACTACTAAATGGGTCGATGGGTGAATGGTATCTCAGTTGGGCTGAGAAACCGTGAATGGGCCAAATGGGCCAAAAGCATAAGTGAGCTAGCGGCCACATGTGGATCCGGCGGCCACGTCCGCTCCTCCTGGCACTGCCGGGTGAACCCCCGCCATTTGTTGTCGTATCAAGGCCAATCTCCTCCCTATAAAACCCAATTTATTCACCCTAATGAGGGACAGAGGGGATGAGTACAATACAATATAAGACTCAGAGACAGAAAAAAAAAGAGAGAATAAGGAGAAAGAAGAAGCCCCGATTCCAGTGAGAAATATCTCTATTTTTTGTCTCTCCCGGTTCCTGAGCTACCCGAGTGCGGAGAGCAGTGGAGGTGATACCCTATTCCCGTTTGTTGATCTTGTAGGTGGGTCTCCACCGATTTATGTCGCATGTGGCTATATCCCCCTCTCCCCTCCCTGATTTGTAATATATCTCGTGTTTCTATATGATTAAACGAATAAATGTTATAGAATTTCCTCGTATGATCGGTCCTCTCCCTCATTCTGCTTTCCTTTTTTGTGTTTCTTTTTCATCCGTTGTGGATGGAGCTGGTGGTGTGTGATTGCCCAAGGGGGCCATAGAAACCCCTTCCGCATGTGATCCATGATATTTTGTATGCTCTTGCCTAAATGAATGGAACGGTAAACAACGATTCGATGGTGCACACTCTGATTGTCCCCTCCTCATGCTCTTGTCCCCCTTTTCTCATTTTAATAATAGCTCATATATAATTGTGTCTGATGATCACTTGATCCCCTAATAACGCCAGGGGTTTGTCATTTCCCCGACATGATCCCTGGTAGCCGATTCGTGGGGTACAGACAGCCAGTCGTCGTTACTTCCCTTCCCGTTCTCCCCATTTGACGCTTTACCCCCGCATATTAACCCATACGCTAACTGTCTGCCGTGCCAACTACTAACACACTAACTCAATCATCGTATTGACTGCCAACTTCTTAATTTCCCTACTATCCGGAGTGATGTTACTTCTCGTTGTTTGGTGATTGCTAAATCCCCTCAGGGTGCCAGGAGTTTGTCAGTACTTCCAGACATGATCCCTGGTGACCCGTTCTTTGGGGAAGAGGTGCCGGATCATGCCTGAGTCCAAAGGGGAAGGGCCGCCGGATCAAGGGGTCTACCCCATTGCCAAGGCCCTGGATCAAGGGGGATTTCCCCATTGTGAGGAGCAACTGGACAAAGGGTATTCCCCCATCGTGAGGGCCGTCGAATCAAGGGGGATTTCCACATTATCAAGGCCGTCGGACCAAGGGGGATATCCCCATTGTGAAGGCCACCGGATTAAGGGGGTTGTCCCCATCACAAGGGCCGCCAGATAAGGGGTTTTCCCATGTGAAGGCCATCGTATTACCTTTCAATTCCCGCGTTCCTTCAGATTTTAGCTTCGGTTTGACCAATCCCAATTCCAACAGGGGTTTGCTGAGTCCTCACAGCATGATCCCTGATCGACAAGAGGGGTATAAGCGGACTGATTGTATTTCGCTCATTTCCAGTTGTGATCTGATCGTGGGTCACGAATGAACACTATATTCCATATCTTTTCCCTGCGCGTATTACTAACTCAATTGTGTATGCATCTGCTTTCATCCTATTTGTTTCCATATCTTCCGATTTTCCCGATCACCCCAATTGTCACGGGGGCTTTCCCTTTAGTCGGCATGATCTCCGGTGACCTCAACAGGGGGATAGTACATCATCATTCCATCTAGGGCTCCTTGTTTATAGCCACTCCTGCCAAATCATGGACAAGAGCTACTGTCCCCCCTAGTGAACATGAACCGCGTCAGTGGTGAACAGTTCCCCATATTCTAAGACCCGTTGACCCATGGTTATACCAGCGCTCCCCTAAGCCTCCATGTATATGTCATGGTGCCTAAATGGGTCAACAACCTTGGCAGAAGATGTTTGACAACCCTAGGGTGACACAGGTCTCCTAGTAGGTGAGTCCTCGGAGATCCGCCACCCGATGTACGGTCTGGGCTGTCGTTTTGATGTACCTATCTTTTACGGAGTCCGTCTCAGCCTGCTGTTGATGGGCCTCCTATATATCTCCCCCAACACGTCCAGGGGTAGGGGAAGATGCTGCCAAAATCTTCTTAGAAATCTGAGTTTCTTTTTCTATTCTACATCATGTTTTCCCAGGCCTTTCGCTCAATTTTTATCCCTTATGGTGGTAACAGCCCCACAGCTATGTATCCCGAATTGTGAGTGCAAGGCACCCGATAAAGGGCATAAATCAATAACAAGTGTCGTCCCCTGGCATACATCATCCCCATGACATGAAAGCATGTTTAAACGCCGCCATGCCGACTCTCCTCGTGAGCTCACAGGCATGCACCGTAATGATAGAGGCGGGTCCACAATAAAAAGGCAAGCATTGATCGACAACTCCATATGTGGCCGGGATTTCCTAGGGGGTTAGCCTTCAGAATCCTCTATTGTATCCCAAGTTTTGATGATGTCTGACTATGACTCATTGATGAGTCTAATGTGATTTTGATAATGTGAACATGAATAGAGTTCAAGTCAAAGTATGTTAAAGGATGCCAATGGATATGTTAGAAAGTCAGCAGAAAAGAAAAGCCTGCAAATTGGCACGGTGTCGACCCAATCTAGATAAGAAGTTATAGCAACCTTGGTAATTTTTTGGATTTTTTTGGAGTTTTCAAAAATTAAAAATAATTAATCAAGCATTTAATAGGTTAATTAATTTATTTAATGATTAAAGCCATTAACTCAAAAGCCAATTATTAACCAAATAAATGAGCCTTCTTAAAATGGGCCCATAGACCTAATTCTTAGACTATTACACCCAAGCCCAGCCCTAGAGACGTATTTGGGTAATTTCCCTATCTTAACTAGATAAGTAGGGGATAATTAGGAAGGGAGTTTGACTAAAATTCAAATTCCGGTGGCCCGGCCAAGTAGCGATCAGTCGCGAGACCACTACCTGGAGGAGGCGGTCCTGGCATGACCACTATCTAGTTCCGTAAATGGAAGGAATCAAACCCAAGAAAATCGGGATTTTTATCCTTCCAATTGCCAAAGATCGATGTGATCTGGCATGGTAACTTGCATAGGACTCTTAAGGGATCGGATTGACGCCCCATAGGACTCCTAATTCGACCTAATCCCTCAGGCCTAGGTGATTCCCTATAAATAGGACCCAGTTTCGCCCTACGTGAACCCTAATTTTAGATCACGTAGTTCGAAGGTAAGGCGTCGTCTTCTCGAGTTTGTCCTTTAAGGTTATTTGTTCTCCTTAGTATCTTCTAACTTCCTTCTAAATCCTGTGCTAGGAGATCAAGCCATCAAGGAGTTAGAAGGTTTGGAAGTCGCTGTTTCTACGCAGAACATGCAAGAATGGGAGCTCTCTTCCGGCGACAAATTCGAAGTCTAGGGACAATACCAAAGGTAGGTTATCTCATGAATGGCTTAAACAACTTGTTAGGAGGAAAAGCCTTCCAACCTTGCTCGATTTCATGCCATGTACACGGTGTATTTAATGTTTTTCCTGGACTGCGTAATTAGTTTTTATCACCACATGCTATCCCTGCACCCTTAGCTAAAAGATAAGAACTTTGGTTTAATTCATGCCTTTTTCATGCACTTACTTCGTTCTAAACATGCTATCAAGATTTTAGCTGTTGTCCGATGCAGATAGAAGGCGGTCCTCCAGAGACCGCTACCTTCAAGTAGCGGTCCTAGACAGACCACGTTCTGGTTTCTGTAACTAGATCCAACCCATTAAATTTCTGTTATATATGATAGTGGTTGAGGTTGATTTCATTTAACTATGATTTCTGATCATGACATGAGTTTTATTTAGGACTTAGCATGTTATGAAGCTATTTTTCATGTATGTTAATTTCATGTCAAAACTTTATAGTTTTGTATTTAAAGGGAATTTCCATGACTTAAGTTCACATGGATTTATGCTTTGGCAGGTTCCCTTCTCACCATATTTCTATTTTATTACTTCACATATAGCCCGTACTTCGATACGACGCTATTAGATCACTTGTACTTGATAGGAACATCTCTTGGACTTGAGAGCCTCTCCGTCGGATATTCCTTCTGCCGGACTAGGCGATCTTGTTTCAAAGCCTCCGTAAGACTCCGTGAGCCTGGGATTCCCACTAGGACACCGAGCTGGTTGTACCCTAAAAACTTAAAGTCTAGAGAGCATATGATGTTTTCTATGAATTGGCTTGATAGCGGCCCAGAGGAGACAGCTACCTGAAGATAGCGGTTGGCCCATGACCACTACCTGGTTCAGTCAACTTCAGATTGCATTGACATGTTCCTTGTCCTGTGTCGACTCCACGTGATATCGATCTTGACTTAACTGCTACCTCAAGATAGCCGTCCGCGTTGAACCATTTTCTGTCATCTTCAGTCCAACCCGGGGTTTGACCCAAGGGTTGATAGTGCTTTGTTCTCAGGTGATCTTATGATTACCTGGAACCCAAACCTTAGTCACTAAATCATTAATGAACTATGAAAATTGATAATGTACCGTTATGCTCCCGGATTCCTCCCATAGCATGACCTTCTTATTAAGTCATTCTCGAACTCTCATGTTCATTTTGGTACGTTCTTACCTTGGTTACATTCGTCGTAAAGCTATTATTTGAACTTGATATTATTGGCCGACTTTATTATTTCTCGTGGAAGTATAGCTTGATTTATAACATGAAGATGTAATGGCGGGCAAGGACGGTGTCCAAGGGATCCACACTAGTCCCCTCGACAGATGGCCAGACACATACTGTAAACTATGGGGTATGATGAACACCGGTGTCGCATTGCGCAGGGAGTACTTTCGTTATAAACGGGTGAAATCTATGAGGCAATCTTATGAAATTACATGCTTGCTTGTTACATGATTTTCTAGTGCATAACCTTTTCAAGGTAATGAAAAGTACATTCTTGTTACATGCTAGTACATTCTCGTTATTGAAAGGCCATACTATAATCTTGCGTCATCATGCTCTCATATTTACTTGATATCTCATATCTATACACTTATCTTGATACTAGTTGTTACTTCATTTGATTTTGCATGTTTTATCGCACTTTCATTATTGCCCTTTCTCTAGAGCGAAAATGTTAATTACTTTAACATTGCCATCATGTTGATACGAAGATACCTATTGGGAAAGTGCGCTCCTTCCCTACTTTTTCAATCTTTTTCAGGAGACTCTAGAGGGTCAGAATCGGACAACTCAAGTGATGGGTCCGAGGGTAATTGATGGACGAGAGAAACCCTAGAATGTTAGACTGTCTTGAGTCAATCATTATAATTTAGTTACCTTCACTATAATAGGAGGTGAAGTTGATCATGTTGAGATGGGGACGGGTGCGAGACCCCACTTGAAGCTCCAGGTCCGTCCTCCTCTGCCGTCCACCTTCGCCTTCACCGACGCCGCTACTCCTCCAAGCAAAGGCCCTAGGTTCGAGGTCGAACCTCCTCCAAACAGAGGGGTTTGACAAGGATCGTAAGCAGCAAGGGCATTTATCAATTTATATATATTTTGAGTGTTTTCTTTTAAGTGTCTTCACAATAGTAAATCTATATGTGTAATTTTCTTTTAAGATGTCACAATCGTGTACTAGTCTTTAGCGTCTTTTGTCTTCCACCGAAAGTTCTGTGTTTGGTGATGTTAGTCTTAAATGATTAAGTGTTAGGTGTTGAAGATTAAGTGTTAGGTGAGGTTTGACTAAGTTGTTCATGTGAAGAGTCTATATAAGAGTTGTAAACTTGTGTTATGGGATAATGAAGTTGATTTGAGATTATTGGAAAGCTATTCCCTCTGAGGTGTGATGCCTCCTTGTTTGTTCTTCTCCGAGAAGAAGATGTCCATGAGTGACAAGCCCCCCGGGTGAGATGCCCCTACTATCCAATCCCACCATAGCAAAGCTCTTCCCCTCCTCCTTGCCATTAACTCTTTTTTTTTATTCTCCTTTCTATCCCACCTTTCAATGCACCGTACCACACCCATCCCTACCTCTGCTCCCTTGCCCCCCACTACACAACCAGCCATGCAGGTGAGCCGCTGGTCAGCACCCGCCAACGGTCCCTCTGTCTAAAACAAAGCCGCCGCTGGCCCCCCGTCACTACCACCGTCCATTGCAAGGGACGCCAACCACCCACCTCGCACCAGCGCCGTCATTGTGCCAACCCACTGCCGACTCTCCTGCTAAGAGGGGCCATATATGTAAGACACTCGTATTAGCAACGTGGAAGGTGAGCATTTATATAGTGAGAGTTAATTGGACGCAGGCAGCTACTTTTCTTCTTCTCATTTGAGAGGTTATCAGTTCAATCACACATGAATAATGTATACCGAGGGGTTGAAACGGTGGCATCATGATAGAAAAGGAACAAATAAACAAAGTCGCCACTAGAAGTGCATCTGCCGCCCCTCCATCTTGCGTAGGCATGTTAAACAATGACAGCAAATACCCTACATCAGTGGTGAGTTACGATGGCCAGCAGGCATGGGTGAGCACCTCATTACATGTGATGCGGGTATAATTCCTCTTACTTGATTATCATATTTGAGGGAAGAATCGGCAATATCGTATGGGTTAAATCAACAAATGAATCAACGGTCAGAACCCATGGTTTTGCATAGTTAATCTATTGTTATGAACAGTGGGATTAGTAAGTTATTACTGTTCATTGGTGGCCAATAACGGGTTATTTTAAGTATTGGTGGCATTATATCCGTTTGACCAAATGCCCATGAGAGCTCAGGTTAATTTGATAGGGTGAACAGTTTTTGTCCCGCATCAGTTTGGTATCAGAGCAAGTTGTCCACTTGTTCTCATAAGTTCGGTCCTTGGCTAAGTCCGCTCCACCGTGAAGGGAGAATTTGAAGCTTTGGGTGCATCATCCTTGAGATGTGGACGGGTGCGAGACCCCACTTGAAGCTCTAGGTCCGTCCTCCTCTGCCGTCCGCCTTCGCCTCCACCGACGCCGCTACTCCTCCAAGCAAAGGCCCTAGGTTCGAGGTCGAACCTTCTCCAAACAGAGGGGTTTGACAAGGATCGTAAGCAGCAAGGGCATTTATCAATTTATATATATTTTGAGTGTTTTCTTTTAAGTGTCTTCACAATAGTGAGTCTATATGTGTAATTTTCTTTTAAGATGTCACTATCGTGTACTAGTCTTTAGTGTCTTTAGTCTTCCACCCAAAGTTCTGTGTTAGGCGATGTTAGTCATAAATGATTAAGTGTTAGGTGCTGAAGATTAAGTGTTAGGTGAGGTTTGACTAAGTTGTTCATGTGAAGAGTCTATATAAGAGTTGTAATATTATGTTATGGGTTGATGAAGTTGATTTGAGATTATTGGAAACATATTCCCTCTAAGGTGTGATGCCTCCTTGTTTGTTCTTCTCTGAGAAGGAGATGTCCATGGGTGAGAAGCCTCCCGGGTGAGATGCCCCTCCTATCCAATCCCACCGTAGCAAAGCTCTTCCCCTCCTCCTTGCCATTAACTCTTTTGTTTGATTCTACTTTCTATCCCACCTTTCAATGTGTCGTACCATACCCATCCCTACCTTTGCTCCCTTGCCCCCCACTACACAACCAGCCATGCAGGTGAGCCGTTGGTCAGCACCTGCCACCGGTCCCTCTGTCCAAAACAAAGCCGCCGCTAGCCCCCAGCCATTGCCACCGCCCATTGCAAGGGACGCCCACCACCCACCTTGCACCAGCATCGTCATTGTGTCAACCCACTGCCGACTCTCCTGCTAAGAGGGGCCATATTTGTGAGACACTCGTATTAGGAACGTGGAAGGTGAGCATTTATATAGTGAGAGTTAACTAGACGTAGGTAGCTGCTTTTCTTCTTCTCATTTGAGAGGTTATCAGTTCAATCACACATGAATAATGTATACCGAGGGTTTGAAACGGTGGCATCATGATAGAAAAGAAACAAATAAACAAAGTGCCGCTAGAAGTGCATCTGCCGCCCATCCATCTTGCGCAGGCATGTTAATCAATGACAGCAAATACCCTGCATTAGTGGTGAGTTGCGATGGCCAGCATGCATGGGTGAGCACCTCATTACATGTGATGTGGGTATAATTCCTCTTACTTGATTATCATATTTGAGAGAAGAATCGACAATATCGTATGGGTTAAATCAACAAATGAATCAACAGTCAAAACCCATGGTTTTGCATAGTTAATCTATTGTTATGAACAGTGGGATTAGTAAGTTATTACTGCTCATTGGTGGCCAATAACGGGTTATTTTAAGTATTGGTGGCATGATATCTGTTTGACCAAATGCCCATGAGGGCTCAGGTTAATTTGATAGGGTGAACGGTTTTTGTCTCGCATCAGGTTGAGTCGACGTAATGATCACATGGAGTCAACGCAACGGTTCAAGAATCAATGGAATTTAAAGGAACGGTCATCAAGCATTCATATAATGGCTGAGTCACCGCAAGAAAGCCGTGGCATCGACGCAACAGAAGTATCAACAACAACAAACATTAGCATGCCAGCAAACAACAACAAAATAGCAAGAGCAGTCAGCAGTAGTAGAAGAAGCCAACAAATTCAGCACCTTCAGCAAAGTCCCTAACAACAACAAGTAACACTAGCAGCAGCTAAAAGCCAAAGCATCATGATGCTAGCAAGTCTAGCCATGAGCATCCATAGCAACACAAGCAGCAGTAGTAGTCAACGAAGCAACGAGCAAGCTAGCATGGAGTCGATGCACCCTGAAACCACAAAGCCATGGCGTCGACGCAGTAGCTAGCAGCAAGGCCTCTTCAAGCGCACTTCAATGAGTGCGTCGACACAAGTAACTCAATGCATCGACGTGGGCTCAGATCCAACATCTGTCAAATGGAGTTGGGTCGACACCACTTTTACAGTAGGTCGACACAAGGGCTTCTCTATGAAACCGCTTTGGACGCAATCTCACATGGTCGCGTCAACACAACATCCTCATGGAGCCGACGCAGGACTCATTCCAGAGCTGTCTCAGGAGCACGTTACAAGGCTGCATCGACAAAATCCCCTCATTGCGTCAACGCACCTGAAGCATATGGCCAACTCATTACGGTACTCTATCATGTCTTCAAATAGAGTAAACCAATCCCGTGTTTTTTTACATCAAATCAATGGCCCAAGCCTTCCGGACTAGCAACCCAAGGTCTGAAAAACCTCCTAGGATAGAGATATGTCCTCTTCATCCTAAGACAGTCAAAACACCTTTTGTGAAGGAAGATCTGCACTACAAGAAAAGGCAGTCTTTGCGACTGAAATTTTTGATGATTTTATTTCCGTTGGAATATTCATCGTAATTTAGGATGGACTAAATTCTGTCGGACATTGCATCAGTATTTTCGACAGATAAACATATGTCAGAAAATCTATCAGAATTTTAGACGGATATACAGACGGAAAAGTTTCCGTCAGAATATTTGGCGCCACAAATTAAAAATTTAGAGGAACTTTTCGACGGAATATAGGTTGGTCGAAAATACATCATAAAATTCTAACATATTTTCGATTGAACATTGTTCCGTCGGAAATATATTTGTCACATAAGCGCTATGTGTCAAATTATTTTCGACGGAATGTGAGTTGGTCGAAAAGACGTCAGAATATTCTCACTTATTTTCGACCAAAAATTATTCCGTCAAAAATCTATTTATCACCCTTAGCAACCTATTTGTCACCCTTAGCGACCTATTTGTCAACCTTAGCAAGTTATTTGTCACCTTTGTTATAAATATGTCAAATAATTTTCGGCAGAATATAGGTTGGTCGGGAATACGTCGAAAATTGTTGACGTATTTCTGACGAAAAAATGTTCCATCGCAAATCTATTTGTCACCCTTACCGACCTATTTGTCACCCTTAGCAAGCTATTTATCACCTTTGCTATAAATATGTCAAATAATTTTCGACGGAATATACGTTGGTCGGGAATACGTCAGAAATTTTTGACGTATTTTCAACGGAAAATTTTTCCCTCGCAAATCTATTTGTCACCCTTAACAACCTATTTGTCACCCTTAGTGATCTATTTATCAACCTTAGCAAATTATTTGTCACCTTTGTTATAAATATGTAAAAAAATTTAACGAAAATAAGTTCCGTCGGAAAGTCAGCTGAAAATCTCATCCTCCTACCCATATCGACCCCTTCCCCCCCCCCCACTCTCCCTCTCACTCTCTCTTTCATCTGTCTCCCTACCTCCGTCACTGCCAGAGCCCTCGTCGTCGGCACCGGCCGTGGCTATCCTCGCCATCCTCGTCCTCGATCGCCGAATCTCACCGTCACCATCCTAACTCTGATAAACCCCATCCCTCTCCCTCTCCCTGTAACACTCTCCCTCTCCCTCTCTTAGTCTCCCTCACTCCCTCTCCCTCTCCGGCTCCATCACGCCCTCTTTGTAACACACGCACGCACACACCTGGCAGAGGGGGCACCGGCCAGGGGTGGCCGACCCCCTCCCTCTCCCTATCTTCCGATCCGATCCCTCTCCCTCTCTATGTTCGCCGCCCTCCCTCTCCCTGCTCCCACCCTTACTTCCTCTCCCGTTGGCCCCCCTCCCCCTCACAGACACACACATACATGAACACACAGACACACGCACACACGCACACAAGCACACACAGATGTTGTCCCTAGATTCTCGTATGGACAAGAAGGGGGGGTTGAATTGTTCCCTCCAAGTGCAAAGGTAGTTTTAAAAATTAATACAGCGGAATAAAATTAACTACAAACGCAAGATACGAACGAATGAAAATATCAAACTAGTTCCCTCAACCTCTCCGTTCTCACACGATCGAGACGATAATAGTAATCAAGCAGACCACAAATACACATATGCAAGACATATTTTTTAGGTGGTTCGAGACCACGACAGGCTCCCTACGTCCACCCCTCACCAAACTGGTGAGGATCCACTCGGTTCAAATGAAGCGCACGGAGCTTTCGCTCCAAGAGACACGGAGACGTCATCTCCTACACGATCCAACCACGGATCAACAGTCACACACACTAGCCGCAACACCAATGGCACAAGAATACCACAACCGTTCGCAGATGGTCAACAGATTGATAGAGTTCAAGTTCGGAAAGTAAATATATGTTCAATACAAGCATGTAATCCAGAAGCTAATGACTCCAATAGACACAAACAAGATGTAGAAAGAAATCTCCATGGATAGAAAGGGCTATAGAAATTCTCCTCTAAGCCTCGGGTCGGAGGGTAGCCGTGTTGTATATCTATCTCGGTGTTTTTGATGATAACAAAACCAAGGACCTTTGGTGGCTCTCCTGTTTGGAATCCTTGACCCAAGTGTTTTTCACACGTTTTCAAGGCCGGGTTTTTCATGCTTTTGCTTAAGGTTTTAGCCTTCCGAATGGGCTTTCTAAGATCTCAAATGAACTTGACATTTCCCATAAACATGCATCAAATTCATGTCTTGATCTTATGGATATGGTTCTCTGGGCTAAACTCTTATTTTTCAGGTTTTTTGATAGTCTGGTCGACCTCCAGCATGACCCCGGTCGACCTGAAATAACAGAATGCAGTTCTCTACAGTCTGTCACAGTGGCGGTCGACCGCCCCTCAAATCCTGGTCGACCGGATTTCGCAGGGACCGGCCACCTGCAGGTTTCTCATTGGCGGTCGACCGCCAGCCCCTGCAGGTCGATCGCCAGCCCCGAACTACCAACAATTGTTGACTTTTTAACCATTCGAGATAAGCCACTCTCATGGGAATTGTTTAATCCCTAAGCTACCAAACTCTCCAGATATTATGGATCTGGTCTGGGGGAGGCCTTGGACCATTCAAGAACCTATATAACTTACACAAGAGGGTTTGGAAAACCCTAATGTTCAAGGAAGATCAAAGGAAGGCTGCCAAGAGGAAGAGAAGGGATTTGGCACTGTAGACGTGAACAGTGCTCCGAGAGAAGTTCTTCATCCTTCTTCATCAAGTCAAGTGAAGATCAGCCCAAGGATTCAAGCTGCATCCAAAGCGTCCAACCATCTATTAAGGTGGAGCAAATCAAGATTCCTCTATTGTGTTCTAAATTCTTTTTGCCTTCTTAAGCTTCATATGTGGATCCTGTAGTTGTTAAAATATTTCGGTGTGTGTGGATCTTCCTAGATCCATGTGTGTGTGTTTGTGTGTGTCCTCCGGTGTAGCTGTGTGTGTATTAAGGTGTTCTTACACCTTCGCGGGAACTCCTCTTCCCAGTGTGTAAGTGTTGTGTGTGGTTGATCTTGTAACTTTTTACAAGATAGTGTGTGGATCCTCACAGTCCGTGAGGGGTGGACGTAGGTTGCCATTGTGGCATCCGAACCACCTAAAAATCATTGTCGCCGTGTGGTTTGTTCCTTTTCTTTTATCCCCATTCTGTGCAAATTGCATGTGTGATTTCCAGTTCAGTTTTATTCTCGTTTATCCTTAATAATCCGTTTATCACCTTTTAGATCTTGCCTTGTTTTTTGGTTTCTGTTAACCTTGTCTCTCATATAGCATTCTATCACATACTTTATACAAAAAAAAAGAAATCTTCATTAATTTTTTAACACCCAATTCACCCCCCTCTTGGGTGCCATTTAAACTCGGGACTTCAATTGGTATCAGAGCAAGGGCTCTTTCCTTCACAGATCTAACGATCTAGAGCAAGATCCGATTAAATGGCAAACAAGGGTATGATACCCGAGGGTCACTCCATCAACCGTCCTCCATATTTTGATGGCTCAAACTACTCTTACTGGAAAAATAGAATGCATGTTTTTCTAAGGGCGCAAGAGTACGAAGTTTGGAGAGTTGTGGACAAGGGTCCTCATAAACTCGGGGCTGATGAAGAAAAATGGACGCCCGAGGAAATTAAGAAATGCACTGCTAATTTTAATGCCATGAATATTATGCAATGTGCAATACACCATAGTGAATTCTCTCGTGTTTCTATGTGCAGCTCAGCCAAAGAAATATGGGACAAGCTGCGACTCATATACGAGGGAACTTCAGAGGTCAAGGAAACCAAGGCAAATCTCATAGTCACTGACTATGAGCTATTCAAAATGAAACCTGAAGAAACCATCTCCGAGATGTTTGCAAGGTTAACAGAGATCACAAATGGTCTCAAAGGTCTCGGGAAGGAATACTCAAATTCCGAGCTTGTGAGGAAGGTGTTAAGGTCCCTACCGTCAGCTTGGCACACAAAGGCCACGGTAATTGAAGACTCAAAGAACTTGTCAACTCTCACCTTGGGCGAACTCATAGGATCACTCATGACCTATGAGGTAAATATAAAGAGAACAGCTGACGAAGACATCAAAAAGAAAAAGGTCATTGGACTGAAAGCTCACCAATCCGATGATGAATTTCAAGAAGGTGAATCAGTGACGGAAGCAATGAAGAGGAAGAATTGGCGATGATAACTCGCCAAGTGAGGAAATTTCTAAGGAAGAAGAGAAACTTTCATGGAAGCTTTAGAAAGTGGCCAAGAAGGCCCACGCAAGCCAAAGGCGAATCGAGCAAGCCAAGTAGCATCATATGCTACGAATGCAAGAAGCCTGGGCATATGAGAGGTGAATGTCCAGATCTAAAAAAGAAATTCAAGAAGGATAATTTCAAGAAACCCAAAGCCATGGTCGCCACTTGGAGCGACGAAGAAGATGAACCATCTGATGAAGAGATTCAAGAACTTGTGGAAAGCTTGTGCCTCATGGCACATGAAGATGAATCCACGGAGGTAAATTCTGAACATGAATTCATTTCCAATGAACAATGGGAATCTGAATATGAAAAGTTGTACACTAAGTACAAGAAAACCAGATCTGAAAATAAAACTCTCAAAAAGAAACTTGATGACTTGTCATGCGAAGATATCTTTGCTAAATTTGAGAAATTGGAACAGGAATGGTTTGAGGCTACGGAAGAAAAGGAAAATCTACTGCAAACAATTATAGAATGTGATAAGACCAAAAAGGAACTATCATGCAAGATAACTGAAATGGAGGAAGCATGTGAAAGGATCAAAATTCAAGAACAAATTTTGAAATCCACCAATTCAGAACTCGAAAGGAGAAATGGGTCTTTGACTGAAAAAGTTGCTGAACTTCAGCTCACCTTGACTAGGTTTGTTAAGGGGAAACAAAACCTGGATAACCTATTGGGAGTTAAAGTCAACTTCCAAAAGGAAGGCTTGGGTACACACCTCAAAATAAAAAATCTTTTGAGCATAAGATCACCACATCCTTTATTCATGAAACGGACTATAATCATGCTTCATATTCTGATTCTCAATCCCAACATGTTCAGCCTAAACCACACAAAAATCAAAGAACCTTCTCACATGCTAATTGCTTTCATTGTGGTAGATTTGGTCACGTGATGTCCAACTGCTGGTTCAGACAAAGCACACCTAAATATCATGTTCCATGGACCAAGAAAACATCCACAAGAAGTTGGACTAACTCCTATGGACCCAAACTTGTTTGGGTACCAAAAACAATTACATGAGAAGTTTTTTTCTTGCAGACATGTCTTGAAGCTAGGGGGAGCAAATGGTACTTGGATAGCGGCTGTTCAAGGCATATGACAGGGGACAAGGAATTGTTCTCTACACTGCAAGATAAGGATGGAGGGTCAGTTGTCTTTGGAGGTCAAGATAAAGGTAAAATCATTGGAACTGGTAACATTGGCAAGAATTCTGAAATCCTTATTGAAGATGTGCTTTTGGTGAAAGGTTTAAATCATAACTTGCTAAGCATTAGCCAATTGTGCGATAAGGGTTTTAAAGTTATTTTTTATGAAACTCACTGCATTATCTTAAACAAAAATTCAAATGAGATCAAATTTCTTGGAAAAAGGAATAACAATGTCTACACTGTTGATATTGATAATGTTTCATGCGATAACTTCTGCTTGGTTGCAAACAATCATGAAAATACATGGTTATGGCACCGAAGATTAGGTCATGCTAGTTTTGGAGTAATCTCTAAGCTGTCTAGACATGACTTGGTGAATGGACTGCCAAAATTAAAATTTGAAAGTGATAGGATATGTGAAGCTTGTACTAAAGGCAAGCAAACACGAACCTCTTTCAAAAATAAAAACATTGTTTCATCTGCTAGGCCTTTGGAACTGTTGCATCTTGATCTTTTTGGTCCCACTAGAACATCTAGCCTAGGAGGAAAATCTTACGGCTTTGTGATTATTGACTATTTCTCCAGATTCACATGGGTGTTATTTTTAGCTAATAAAAGTGATGCTCTGATGGAGTTTCAAGTGTTTTGCAGAAAATTCCAAAATGAAAAAGGTTACCTCATCACCACCATCCAGAGTGATCATGGTGGTGAATTTGAAAATCATGATTTCAACATCTTCTGTGAAGAGCAGGGGTATACATACAATTTTTCATCACCAAGGACGCCCCAGCAAAATGGAGTAGTGGAAAGGAAGAACAGAACATTAATAGACATGGCCCGTACCATGCTAAGTGAGAATTCCCTGCCTAAGTATTTTTGGGCTGAGGCGGTGAGTACAGCTTGCTACATCATCAATAGGGCAATGGTAAGGCTCATTCTGATGAAAACTCCTTATGAGCTCTACAAGGGTAAGAAACCCAACATCTCTTATCTTAAACCTTTTGGATGTCCCTGCTATATTTTGAACAATGGTAAGTCCAACCTGGGTAAGTTTGATGAAAAGAGTGATAAAGGAATTTTCCTAGGTTATGCACTCAATTCTAGAGCTTACCGTCTATTTAATAAAAGGACTTTGGTTGTTGAAGAAAGTCCTCATGTCATCTTTGATGAATCCGAATCAAAACTGATAGACCAAACTTCTTCTACCTTGGATGCAGATGAAGATCCTAAGAACTCAATAAGTGTCAAGGTTAAGGATGAATCGTTGGAAGCAACCTCAAGCAATAGTGAAAAAGATGAAGATCCTATACTCGAGACACTACAAGAACCACAATTGCAGCATCCTGATCTACCTAGCTCCTCTACCCGTCTAAAGGATCATCCAGCTGTGAACATCATAGGCAATTTGGAGGATGGGGTAAGAACTAGGTCCTCTCTAAGGCAAGTTGAAGAGGAAGACTTGATAGCCTTGCTATCACAAGAAGAACCCAAGGACTTTCGTGAAGCTCTTCAAAATGAATCCTAGATTCAGGCTATGCATGAAGAACTGCACCAGTTTGAAAGAAATGAGGTGTGGACTCTCATGCCGTGTCCTAAGAACCATACCACTATTGGAACTCGTTGGGTTTTCAGAAACAAGTTAAATGATGCGGGATTGGTGGTTAGGAATAGGGCCCGGCTTGTGGCCAAGGGGTATAGCCAGGAGATGGGCATTGATTTTGATGAGTCTTTTGCACTAGTTGCCAGACTTGAAGTTGTTCGAATCTTATTGTCCTATGCTTGTTCTTTGAACTTTAAGTTATTTCAAATGGATGTTAAATCTACATTTCTTAACGGCTATATCAAGGAGGATGTCTTTGTAGAGCAACCTCCAGGTTTTGAAGATTCTAAACATCCACAACATGTGTACAAACTCCAAAAGGCCCTATATGGACTAAAGCAAGCACCAAGGGCGTGGTATGAACGGCTTACCTCATTTTTGGTTGAAAATTGTTTCAAGAGAGGTAAGGTTGACCAAACACTTTTCACCAAGAGATCAGGTAAAGACATTTTGGTGGTTCAAGTGTATGTAGATGACATCATCTTTGGGGCTACTAACAATGTCTTATGCAATGAATTTGCAAAAATCATGCAAGGAGAATTCGAGATGAGTTTAATGGGGGAGCTAACCTTCTTTCTTGGATTACAGGTGAAACAAACTTTAGAAGGAATCTTCATCAATCAAACCAAATATACTATTGAACTGTTGAAGAAATATGGGATGGCGGAAGCAAAACCCATATCAACTCCCATGGCTACCACCACAAAGCTGGATAAAGATGAAAATGGTAAAACAGTAGATCCTACACTGTTTCGAGGTATGATCGGAACGCTACTGTACCTTACAGCATGTCGCCCTGACATTCAATTCAGTGTATGTCTCTGTGCCCGTTTTCAGTCATGCCCCAAGGAATCTCATTTATCAGCCGTGAAACGCATTTTCGATATCTCATTGGATCCTTAAACTTTGGCTTGTGGTTTCCTATCGGTGGTTCCTTTGATTTAATTACTTATACCGATGTGGATTATGCTAGGTGCATTGTAGATCGTAAAAGTACAAGTTGATACTGTCAGTTTCTTGGTGGTTGCCTAGTCTCATGGGCCTCCAAGAAACAACATTCAGTAGCTCTCTCAACGGCCGAGGCTGAATATGTAGCCGCCGGAAGTTGTGGGGCCCAAGTACTTTGGATCAAAAATCAACTGCTTGATTTAGATGTTGAAATGAAAACTGTTCCAATTCTGTGTGATAATACCAGTGCAATAAATTTGTCTAAAAACCCTGTTCAACACTCCAGGACCAAACATATAGATATTTGTCATCATTTTTTGAGGGATCATGTAGGAAAAGGGGTCTTTGAATTGAACTTCATTGACACACACAATCAGCTAGCTGACATTTTCACCAAACCTCTAAACCAGGATCAGTTTAATAAGATAAGAAGAGAACTTGGGATGTGCAAGGGTGAGAGCATACATGCATAGGTTTGCATCTAAGGTATAGGGTTGCATTTGTAGAAAAATCATGTGCACCGAGGGTAGAAAACATGCATTTTGCCTCTTCTCTTTCTTATGTGTTGTTACTCACCTTGTATGCCTGATTGTGACTACTTATATCCAACCCTTCTTGAATAATTCTTCTATGGCTTAATATTCCTTGCTCAAACATCTGTGGACTCAGTGTGCTGGTACTAAAGGTACTTACTAGGGAAAATCAGAACCTCTTCTCAGTTACGCATCTTGCTCTTTTCACTTCCCTTGTCCTGATTAGTGGCCCCTCTCAGGCAGTCCGTTGCCTATCCCCCAATAGAGAAAGAAAAAGAAAATAAAAAAAGAAAAGAAAAAGAGAAAAAGAAAGAAATGAAAAAAAAAAGAATATCTAGTTTTGGGGATTTTGGTCCTGGCGGTCGACCGCCAGGCTCGCGCCGGTCGACCGCCGGCGGCGGACCGGCCCGACTTAGGGGTCAACTGACCCTTCATATATGGGTCTTTTTTCTTCCTTTCTCTCTCTCCTTCACTTCCACTCACTCTCTACCACCAAACCCTAACCCCAACACTCCTCATCTCCACCATCCAAGCCTCCACAACCCTTCTTCCTCCATCCGCACATTGATTCGGTCGTCCCGGCATCACTTCGGGACCTCTTCCATATCGTCGGTTGTGCGTTCGTGGAGATCTCTCTCAACTTCTTCTCTGTGGAAAAGTTCCTCCAAGCCGTAGAAGTGTCCCTTGTGCTTCATCCACGTTCTCGGGGTTGAGATCGATTGCTCAAGAGTTTCCCGGTGGGTTTTTCAAGTTCGGAATGCCGCCAAGACAGAGTTCTCGGTGTTCTACCCAAGGTGAAGCTAGCCGTCAACGGCAAGCGGCCCTGGCTCCTCCATCTCAGCAAGCTCCTCTTCTGCCTCGAGCACCCTTACCTCCACGTCCTATTATCGACCCTCGCTTGGTTGACTTTGATGAGGTGAATGAGCTCTTCCCGAATTTGTGCGCTCTTTTTGAGGTTCAGGACGGTTGGATGGATTTTGTTACCCGGTAAAATAGGTATTATCCTCGGTTGGTGTAGCAGTTCTATGGCTTTTTAGCTGTGAGAAATGACCAGTTATACACCACGGTTGAGGGTGTGGAGCTTCATATCACTGCAGAGTTATTTCAGCAGGCCCTAGGAGTATCCGCCACGGGTGCAGATAGGGCATATGGTTTTGGTGAAGTTCCAGCAACATTTACTGCTATGACCAGCTGTGAGTATGTACACGGTGTGAGCAATTTGATCAAGCTAGATGCACATCATTTTCCTCCAATACAGCGAGTCCTGCACCACATGTTTACATCATTGATTTATCCCAAAGTGGGCGGTCGGGATGCGGTTACAGAGGTTTAGCATTTTCTATTCTATCATGTTATGAATGGTATTCAAATCAATATGGGTCGGCTCATGACTGATCTGATTGGAACCTGTCGTACCTACCTCCGGCGGTCTCTTCCCTATGCTTCGCAGTTGACCGGAGTCTTTATTCATGTCGGGACAAATGTGGCAAATGAGCAGTTCATCTATGTTCGGCAGGATGATGTGTACAATAAGCATAAAATTTTCACAGATTTTGGCTACTACTTTGGTCCCGATGGCGAGCTTGTACGGGACATTCCAGTTTATGGGGAAGATGAGATCCGTGAGGAAGATGATGAGCCAGCGCAGCAACAAGGCGACGGGGATGTCCCCCCTCTAGTTCCAGTTGAGGAGCAGCCTCCTCCCTCGTCTCCGTTTCACCCGGATCTTGAGATGCCTCCTCCACCCCAGTTTCACTATGGGAAATCTTCCACTCAGGGGGCCGGACAGCACCCTTTGGTGGACTACGAGGCTCTTGACGGGCGACTTACCGGCTTGGAGACTTGTGTGGATAACCTTGGGGATCGTCTCTCTACCCTTGGAGATAATATGGGCACTGCGTTTGACACCCTATCAGGGCACTTGGACACCTTCTCTACTGCTTTTGAGACTCTCTCTACTCAGATGGCCACTCTCAGCACCCACATGACTTCTCTCCGCGCAGATTTCGCTGAGTCTGGCCAATCCTTTACCCTCTTGTAGCTCTCCCTTATTGGCATGCGGCGCCAGGATGCGGCTCGTGATGTATCCATTGGTCATATTATTGATCTTCTTCACAGTCATGGCCACCAACTTAGCGACATTCGTCGGCACCTTGGCCTTCCACCTACACCTCCCGCCGATCAGCCCCCTCCTGCAGATGCTCCATGAGGCTTTGTTTTGCTTTCACCTCTAGCATGTTCTCTTTTGATCCAGTGCTGCTTGAGTCCCTCCTTCGTCTATCCAATCCCTTTTTGCTGTTGACAAAGGGGGAGAAGTAGTAGGGCAGGCTTATTATCTACTTATGTATGTCATTGTGTGGTTGGGTTGCTTGCTTGCATGTCATGTGAGGGATGTCCGTAGTGTTGGTCTTTTGCTTAGACTTTGGTTTTAGAGTCGTGCATTCACTCGCACTAATGTATCTTGTAATGAAACTATGATGAATTGAAAGCACTGGTGTTTGAATTCATTTGTTGGCTTTGGTGTCTCATTTCATATTCTTGTTGCCTATCTAGTGATCTGTGCTACATCGTGTTGATTGGTTTGGTTTGGTGAATGACATTTCTAGCACAACGTTCAATCTGAATTTTTACAACATAAGCCTTGGTGTGTAAGCCTAGCGTTTTGTCATCATCAAAAAGGGGGAGATTGTTGTATATCTATCTCAGTGTTTTTGATGATAACAAAACCAAGGACCTTTGGTGGCTCTCCTGTTTGGAATCCTTGACCCAAGTGTTTTTCACACGTTTTCAAGGCCGGGTTTTTCATGCTTTTGCTTAAGGTTTTAGCCTTCCGAATGGGCTTTCTAAGATCTCAAATGAACTTGACATTTCCCATAAACATGCATCCAATTCATGTCTCGATCTTATGGATATGGTTCTCTGGGCTAAACTCTTATTTTTCAGGTTTTTTGATAGTCCGGTTGACCTCCAGCATGACCCCGGTCGACCTGAAATAACAGAATGCAGTTCTCTACAATCTGTCACAGTGGCGGTCGACCGCCCCTCAAATCCTGGTCGACCGGATTTCCCAGGGACCGGGCACCTGCAGGTTTCTCAGTGGCGGTCGACCGCCAGCCCCTGCAGGTCGACCGCCAGCCCCAAGCTGCCAACAATTGTTGACTTTTTAACCTTTCGAGATAAGCCACTCTCATGGGAATTGTTTAATCCCTAAGCTACCAAACTCTCCAGATATTGTGGATCTGGTCTGGGGGAGGCCTTGGACCATTCAAGAACCTATATAACTTATACAAGAGGGTTTGGAAAACCCTAATGCTCAAGGAAGATCAAAGGAAGGCTGCCAAGAGGAAGAGAAGGGATTTGGCACTGTAGACGTGAACAGTGCTCCGAGAGAAGTTCTTCATCCTTTTTCATCAAGTCAAGTGAAGATCAGCCCAAGGATTCAAGCTGCATCCAAAGCATCCAACCATCTATTAAGGGGGAGCAAATCAAGATTCTTCTATTGTGTTCTAAATTCTTTTTGCCTTCTTAAGCCTCATATGTGGATCTTGTAGTTTTAAAATATTTTGGTATGTGTGGATCTTCCTAGATCCGTGTGTGTGTGTTTGTGTGTGTCCTCCGGTGTAGCTGTGTGTGTATTAAGGTGTTCTTACACCTTCATGGGAACTCCTCTTCCCAGTGTGTAAGTGTTGTGTGTGGTTGACCTTGTAACTTTTTACAAGATAGTGTGTGGATCCTCACAGTCCGTGAGGGGTGGACGTAGGTTGCCGTTGTGGCATCCGAACCACCTAAAAATCGTTGTCGCCGTGTGGTTTGTTCCTTTTCTTCTATCCCCATTCTGTGCAAATTGCATGTGTGATTTCCAGTTCAGTTTTATTCTCGTTTATCCTAAATAATCAGTTTATCACCTTTTAGATCTTGCCTTGTTTTTTGGTTTCTATTAACCTTGTCTCTCATATAGCATTCTATCCCATACTTTATACAAAAAGAAAGAAATCTTCATTAATTTTTTAACACCCAATTCACCCCCCTCTTGGGTGCCATTTAAACTCGGGACTTCAAGCCGGATATCCACGATGAGAAAGTCCATGTGTTCCCCTTCTCGTTCCGCTCCTTTGTTTCTTCAATCACGAACTCCATAAATGCATGGAAGTAGATGAAAACCTTCAATCCTTTCTCAACTCCTCTCCTTCTTCCCTTTCTTTTCCTACAAGATAGATAGAAATATTAGAACACTTGTTTTTCTCCTAAATTCGTAGAATATATATACACCCAATAGAAAGGTATGAAAAGACCATAAAGCCCATGCTAAAACCCCCTCAAAATGAGTCTAATATATATGTTAATGCCCTAAGGGTATTAGGGTCAAGTTTGACTCCAAATGGATCTCATTAAGATGGGTTTCGGAGTTCACGTAATGGGTCTCCTGTAGGGTTCGATCGACCTGTGCGAAAGGGCTGGTCGACCGGAATTTTACAAGGTCAGAAACTTCAGTTGCTGGGAAATCCGATCGACCGAAGGCCCAGGGGCTGTCGACCGAAATTCAGTAAAATGTAGATTTTGAGAAATGAAATGCAATAACCCCATATGCATATGGCATGAAGTGTGAACATAAAAACCTTGATATGATAAGAGACATTTCACCATATTGAAACCTATTCAAGTCTTCAATTTAGCCAATCAAAAATAGGATCAAACGACCTAGAGTTTAAATAGCATGAGAGCACAATGAGTTGCTAAGTTACAACCAAGGTTTGTAACAAAACCTTAAACATGTTTCCAATCTATATGAAGAGTATTCAAGGAGGCATTTTGAACACAAAGATGACACACCTATCTTGAGTATCCTATGACCATGAATATGAAGAGGGTGTGAGAATCAATTTTGCCAAATTCTACTAATCTTCACACGAAATGATTAATCAACATGCAAGCTCAAAATCTCATGAAAGATATGCGTGGAATGACTCTTGCAATCACAAATGTTATACCTAATCACCAAACACCCATAGCTCTCCACAAATGCACAAGAGTTAGCATTAGTTACCTTTACAAACCTAGTGAAGGATTTTGTAATCTAAAGTCTTACCATTCCCTTTTGATAAACATTGTATGAGATTTTCAACCTGTTTGGTGTTGTGGATGACACGATACTTGTTCATTCAATCCATTGACTTCAGAAGTATATTCACCATAAATTTCAGTCATGTAGAGCAAGGTTATCATGTTTTGCATAAGATCCTTAATGATCATTCATTCTTAAATGAATATTCTACATACCACATGCACACAAGCATGCACACAAGTTTTGTCAACATTAAAACTAAATCATCAAACACACCTAGGGGTCCAACAATCTCCCCCTTTTTGATGATGACAAAACATGCATTGTGTGCCCAAAATTTGATAACAAGCCAGAACATGTGTTTGTGCATGGTTCAAGATAGTTTGAGTGAAGGGAAATGAAAATGCACTTAGAGATGATATGAAAAGACCCATGTATCAACAAGTAAAGTGAAAATGCCATTAATTGCAAGAATATGCAACATGACATTATGCACACTCTATTCTCCCCCTTTTTGTCATCACCAAAAAACTGGTTGACAATGGGGTTATTTCAACTATTATGAGCATGTATGATCTGAAATATGAAGTTATTCATGCAAGCAACCAAGCAAGCAAGCATGAAAGTCAAGCATGTAATACTATAACTCCCCCTTAATGGGGTAAAAGGATAGCAAGTGAACAGTTGATTAAAAATCAAATTGTGTCACATGAAGTATAATAAAAAAGGTAGTGCATTCATATACTAGAGGTATGGCATAAACCATGATGAGAACAAATTCAGAATACACATTCATCATAATAATACCCAATAGTGAAATATGTGGAAATGAGCAATGAACTTCAAAAATATATGGATATTAGCAGAATTTCTAGAAAACACTAGAGGGTTATTTTCTTTCTACACTTCCATTTCGATCCTCGACTTTTGGTAGCATCACACATCCCCTTTTTTTCTTTTTTTTGTTTCTTTTATTAGATTTCACCGTTCGTCGCGAGTCACCTCGTGTGTCTCAATAGGGTTTCTCGGCTACTAGGATTTATCACACATGTGGATTTTGTTTCACCTTTCGACGCGAGTTTCCTCATTTTTTTCAGTGGGGATTCCCAGCTACTTGGTTTAACATTCCACTTATTTAGCAATGCGAGATATGCATCTTTTTCCTCACGATTCTTTTAATTTCTATGTAGAAATTTATTTCCCTTGAAGTGTTAAAAAGAATTTCTGAAATCCTTATCAATCAAAGTCATATGCATCATTTTTGAACAAAGTATGTGGGTAATTGCTTTGTATGTAGAAAATAAATTTGCCTAGACATAATTATGACTCCCCCTAAATGTATGCACAGTTGGAAATAAATCATCCTCCTTTGTATATGACATGATTCACAAAAGATTAAGATCACTGCATGATTATTTATCAAGGAGGTGAGGTCTTAGAAAATTTTTAAGGAATGGTTTTCTTAGAAATATATACATGCAATCAATCAAGGATTTGAAAGTGAATTCATGTAATTATGATTTTCGGTACATGGCGGAGGCGAAGGTCCAAGACCCAACTCACGCCTCAAGAGTGTTTCCAGATGGAGTTTATCCACCCTTCCACAACTCAAGATTTGAAATATCGAAGAATCATGGCATTCAAGCAAGTAAGTATGTCAAGTATATACAAGCATATGCAAGTGAATGAAGAGATGATGAAGAATTATTTCTATTTACAAGCATGCAAAAATTTATGCAATGCTAACCATGAAGTTGAATATATGCAAATCTGAAATGTTATTTGCAAAATAAGCAAAAGTGTTTATTCAAGCCTAATATGTGCAATTACTCGTTCAAATAGTAAATTCCTAGTTCTCTTCTTATTCTTTTGAAATTTCAGGAGATAAGGGTTTTGTAAAAATATCTGTAAGTTGGTTTTCTGTATTTACATGTATAAGCTCAAAATGACCCTTACTCACATGATCTCGCAAAAAGTGGTCTCGAATTTCTATGTGCTTGGTGCGAGAGTGCAAAATAGGATTGTTAGAAATATTAATTGCAGAAGTGTTATCACAAAGAATGGGTGTGTTATTCAAAGAAATCCCAAAATCAACTAATTGTTGTTGGATCCATAGCACTTGGGCCACACAACTACCGACAGCCATGTATCCGGCTTCGGTAGTTGACAATGCCACTGTATTTTGTTTCCTAGGAGCCCATGAAACCATGCATCCTCCAAGAAACTGACAATACCCGCTCATGCTCTTACGATCCACTAAACACCCAGCGTAATCAGAATCTATATAGGCTACTAAATCAAAACTGCAACTACGAGGAAACCATAGACCAAGATCCGATGTGCCAAGCAAATATCTAAAAATCCTTTTGACTGCTAACATGTGTGGTTCTCTAGGATCAGATTGAAATCTCGCACACATGCAAACACTAAACATTATATCCGGCCTACTAGCAGTCAAATACAACAAAGATCCAATCATGCCTCTAAAAAGTTTCTGATCGACAGACTTATCTTTTTCATCCTTGTTCAATTTCACCGTTGTTGACATCGGTGTCTTGTGTGGCTTTACATTGTTGAATTTGAACTTCTTGATGAGCTCCTTTGTGTATTTCCTTTGATTTATAAAAATTCCATCATTTTGTTGCTTCACCTGTAAACCCAAGAAGAAAGTTAACTCCCCCATCAAACTCATCTCAAATTCCACCTACATCAATTTAACAAAATCATCATTTAATGAATCAAAAGTGGCTCCAAAGATAATGGCATCAACGTATACCTGAACAATAAGCATGTGTTAATTATCATTCTTAATGAAAAGGGTTTGATCGATATTACCTCTTTTGAAGCCATATTCCGAAAGAATGTACTTAACCTTTCATACCACGCACGGGAGGCTTGCTTCAAACCATACAATGCTTTGTCAAGTTTGTACACATGGTCCGGGTTCTTCTCATCTTCAAATCCCGGTGGCTGCTCAACATAGACGTCTTCTTTCACTACACCATTCATAAATGCACTTTTAACGTCCATTTGAAAAGGTTTTCTATTCCTAGAGCATGCAAAGGCTAGTAATATTCTAACGGCCTCAAGCCTAGCCACGGGTGCAAATGATTCATCAAAATCAATTCCTAATTCTTGACTATAGCCTTGGGCTACAAGCCGGGCTTTATTCCTAATTATCACCCCTTGATCACTAAGCTTGTTCCCAAAAAACCCACATAGTTCCTATCACCGGGTGGTTCTTAGGTCTAGGCACAAGAAACCACACTTCATTCCTTTGGAATTGGTGTAATTCCTCCTGCATAGCTAAGATCCAGAAATTATCATTTAATGCCTCATCTACAGATTTGGGCTCAATATCGGAAAGAAATACAAGATTATCAAATTCAAAAACTTCCCTGATTGAAGCCCTTATTCTTACGCCCTATTCCACGTCTCCTATGACATTGTCTTGTGGGTGGTCTTTATGGAACGTCCATTGCTTGGAGAGATCTTCATTTTGGGTTGGAGCTTCATCATTTTTAGTGCTTGACTCCGCTTTATCCACATCTTGATTTTCCTTGTCTTTCTTCTCTTCTCCATCTTCATGCCCTACATCAATAAAATGATTATCAATATTAGATAGCCTCAAGGTGTATTCATCAATGATCACATGTCGGCTTTCCTCTACCACAAGAGTATGTAGGTTATATACTCGATATGCTCTAGATGACGAAGAATATCCAATAAATATACCTCTATCACTCTTTGCAGCAAATTTCTCTAAATTATCTTTAGAATTGTTCAAAATAAAGCGTGGAGAACCAAAAGGTTTAAGATATGCAATATTAGGCTTCTTACCTTTATACAACTCATATAGAGTTTTCTTGAGTATAGGTCTTACCATGGCTCGATTGATGATGTGACCGGTCGTGCTCACCGCCTCGGCCCAAAAGTACCTTGGTGAGCCATTTTCCGCAAGCATTGTTCTCGCCATCTCCACGAGCGTCCTATTCTTTCTTTCCCCGACTCCATTTTTTTGTAGGGTTCGAGGTGCTGAGAAGTTGTGTGTAAACCTCTGTTTCCTGCAAAAATCATCAAAGTCATGGTTATCAAATTCTCTCTCATGATCACTCAGAATAGCTTTATTTTGATATCCCTTATCAGTTTGTAAGTTCTTGTAAAGATCTTCAAACTCTTGTAAAGCATCATTCTTATGGGTTAAAAATAATACCCAAGTGAATCTTGAGTAATCATCTACAATAACAAACCCATAAAGTTTCCCTCCAAGATTGTGTGTCCTACTGGGACCAAATGAATCTAGATGAAGGAGTTCAAGGGGTCTAGTGGTGGTGACAATGTTCTTGGATTTAAAAGACACCCTGGTTTGTTTCCCCATAGCACATGCATCACAAATTTTATTTACATCAAAATTCAGTTTTGGTAAACCTCTTACCAATTCTTTTCTATACAATTTAGAAAGAACACTAAAACTAGCATGACCAAGTCGTCGATGCCATAACCATGCATCATCCGACTTATTAGCAACTAAACAAAGATTTTCATTTTAAGAATTTTCAAGATCAACAGAGTAAATGTTTCTATCTCTAAAACCAATGAATTTTATTTCATGTGAAACTTTATCTACAATGGAGGAGTGTGTGTTTTCAAAAATGACTTTGTGACCTTTGTCACAAAGTTGACTAATGCTAAGCAAATTATGATTCAAACCATCTACAAGTAAGACTTCTTCAATAGATTGGTTTGAATCCTTACCTATTCATCCAATTCTCACAATTTTACCTTTATCGTTCCCGCCAAAGGTGACCAATCCGCCATCCTTTTCCTTCAGGTCTGAGAAAAGTTCCTTATTGCCTGTCATATGTCTGGAGCATCCACTATCCAGATACCATTTGTTCCACTTGGCTCTTAAACAGACCTGCACAAACAAATCAAATCTTAAGTTGATTTAGGTACCCAAGTAAGCTTGGGTCCCGAAGTGTTAGTCCTACCATGAGAAAATTGCATTCTATTTTTCTTTTCAAAATATTCATCATCAGCCCTCATTAAATCACATGCGTACATTGAGTGGCCGAACATTCCACAATAAAAATATGTAACATTTGGTTTTCTGAAATTACTTCTCTTATGCATGCTTGATCTATTAGCAAAAGAGTTCATACATGGATCAATAGAAGAATAGTAATATGAATCAAAAGATTTTTGAAATTGATTTCTTGCAAATGAATTTTTCTTTATGGAAGAGTATCCCATATTATTCTTCTCATTCCTAGCATTTCCATTGCTAGTCTCACCATGCTCAAATGTTTTCTCTTTTCCTTTCAGTTCTTTTTGAACAACTTCTTTCAACTTCTTTAATTCATTTTGCATAGTATTAAAGTTGGTTTCAATATCCTTCTTGGATTTTTCGCATTCATTCAATCTCAATTTCAATTCACCCAACTCCTTTACCAATTGTTCATTCTCATTTTTTAGTTTTTTAGCATTTTCATAAGCATGTTGTTTTTCTACCTCCAAACATTCTAGTTCATCCATGTACAAGGTTAGCTTAGATTGAAAATCTTCGTTTTCATCCTTAAATTTTTCAATTTGCATTTCATAAAAGCTACACCTATCATATGGATTAGTAGAGCTAATAAGGTCAGAAAATTTCTTTTTTAGAATTTTGACATCAGTTTTAGACCTCTTATACTTCTGATATACATCTGCATAAACTTCATGCCATTGTTCAGCAGTAAAGTTTTTAGAATCAGAGTTTACCTCAGAATTATCTTCATCCACCATAAGGCAAAGATTTTGGACTAGCTCGCCCAATCCTTTCTTCTCACCTTCGGATTTTGAGCTATTTGAATCATCATCGCTCCATGTTGCCTTCATCGCTTTTCCTTTCTTTGGCTTGTTCTTGTTCAGCTTCTTTTGGAGCTCGGGGAATTGACCCCTCATATGGCCGGCCTTCTTACACTCATAGCAAATGATTTCTTCTTTCTTGCTTGGCTCACCTTTCTTGTTGAAGTTTCTCCTCATGAATCTTCTAGGAAGATTTCCATCTCTTCTAGCTCTTCTAAAATATTTTCTGACATTCCTTGTTACAAGAGCCATCAACTCTTCCTCATCACTATCCATAGATGAGTCTCCATCACTTTCCTCTGACGATCCTGGATAAGCATTTAGTGCAATCAATTTCTTTTTTTTGCTTTCCTCCGCAGCTGGCTTCATGATGTTGATTTTGTACGTCATCAACGACCCGATTAATTCATCCACCTTGAGTGTGTTGAGATCCTTTAAATCCTCTATGACAGTCGCCTTTGTGTGCCACGGAGGTGTGAGGGACCGCAACACCTTTCTGACCAAGTCTTGATTTGAATATTCTTTTCTCAAGGCCTTTAGGTTATTTGTGATCTCGCTTAGCCTTGCATACATTTGCGTTATGTTCTCCTCGGGCTTCATTGCAAATAGTTCATACTCCCGAACCAAGAGATTTACCTTTGTCTCCCATACTTCTGAAGTGCCTTCATAGATCGTCTTCAATTTGTTCCACATCTCCTGCGCATATTAAAACATAGATAAGCGTGAGTACTCATTAGGATGTATCGTGCACTGAATAATATTCATAGCTCGAAAGTTTGCACATGATTTCTTAATGTGATCATCTTCCCATTCATCTTCATTCGGTGGTAAAACATGAGGACCTTTGTTTATAACTTTCCAAGTGTCGTAGTCTTGTGCTCGCACGAACACAGTCATTATGTTCTTCCAATAGGGATGGTTAGTCCCATCAAAGAAAGGTGGTCTATGTATCGAATGTCCCTCGGGGAGCATTCCCTTGTTGGCCATACCAAGAGATCTTTTCTCTACAACTGTGAGGTTGTCCTAAAATCAGAGACCCGCTCTGATACCAGATTGTTGTACCAAGATTCCCGTATGGACAAGAAGGGGGGTTGAATTATCCCCGCCAAGCACAAAGGTATTTTTTGAAATTAATACAGCGGAATAAAATTAACTACCAACGCAAGATATGAACAGATGAAAATATCAAACTAGTTCCCTTAACCTCTCCATTCTCACGCAATCGAGATGATAATAGTAATCAAGCAGACCACAAACACACAGATGCGAGACAGATTTTTTAGGTGTTTCGGGACCATGACGGGCTCCCTACGTCCACCCCTCACCAAACCGGTGAGGATCCACTCCCTTCAAATGAAGCACACAGAGCTTTCACTCCAAGAGACACGGAGACGTCCTCTCCTACACGATCATACCACGGATCAACAGTCACACACACTAGACGCAACACCAACGACATAAGAATACCACAACCGTTCGCAGATGGTCAACAGACTGACATAGTTCAAGTTCGGAAAGTTAAGATATGCTCAATACAAGCTTGTAAACCAGAAGCTAATGACTCCAATAGACACAAACAAGATGTTGAAATAAATCTCCATGGATAGAAAGGGATGTAGAAATTCTCCTCTAAGCCTCGGGTTGGAGGGTAGCTGGATATCAACAATGAGAACGTCCACGTGTTTCCCTTCTCATTCCGCTCCTTTGTTTCTTCAATCACGAACTCCAGAAATGCATGGAAGTAGATGAAAACCTTCAATCCTTTCTCAGCTCCTCTCCTTCTTCCCTTTCTTTTCCTACAAGATAGATAGAAATATTAGAACACTTGTTTTTCTCCCAAATTCGCAGGATATATATACCCCTAATAGAAAGGTATGAAAAGACCATAAAGCCCATGCTAAAACCCCCTCAAAATGAGTCTAATATATATGTGAATGCCCTAAGGGTATTAGGGTCAAGTTTGACTCCAAACGGATCTCATTAAGATGGGTTTCGGAGTTCACGTAATGGGTCTCCTACCGAGTTTGGTTGACCTGTGCGAAAGGGCCAGTCGACCGGAATTTTACTGGGTCAGAAACTTCTGTTGCTGGGAAGTCCGGTCGATCGAAGGCCCAGGGGCGGCCGACCAAAATTTAGTAAAATGCAGATTTTGAGAAATGAAATGCAATAACCCCATATGCAAATGGCATGAAGTGTGAACATAAAAACCTTGATATGATAAGAGACATTTCACCATATTGAAACCTATTCAAGTCTTCAATTTAGCCAATCAAAAATAGGATCAAACGACCTAGAGTTCATGAGAGCACAATGAGTTGCTAAGTTACAACCAAGGTTTGTAACAAAACCTTAAACATGTTTCCAATCTATATGAAGAGTATTCAAGGAGGCATTTTGAACACAAAGATGGCACACCTATCTTGAGTATCCTATGACCATGAATATGAAGAGGGTGTGAGAATTAATTTTGCCAAATTCTACCAATCTTCACACGAAATGATTAATCAACATGCAAGCTCAAAATCTCATGAAAGACATGCGTGGAATGACTCTTGCAATCACAAATGTTATACCTAATCACCAAACACCCATAGCTCTCCACAAATGCACAAGAGTTATCATTAGTTACCTTTACAAACCTAGTGAAGGATTTTGTAATCTAAAGTCTTACCATTCCCTTTTGATAAACATTATATGGGATTTTCAACTTGTTTGGTGTTGTGGATGACACGGTACTTGTTCATTCAATCCATTGACTTCAGAAGTATATTCACCATAAATTTCACTCCTGTAGAGCAAGGTTATCATGTTTTGCATAAGATCCTTAATGATCATTCATTCTTAAATGGATATTCTGTATACCACATGCACACAAGCATGCACACAAGTTTTGTCAACATTAAAACTAAATCATCAAACACACCCATATTGACATCGACATGCACACAAGACGTTGTTGATGTCAATATGGGTGTGTGAATATGGACATGAAAGTGGATGTGGATATGGATATATATGTGACCAAATAGGATATACAAATGTTGAAAATAGTCAATTTTTAGGGGAGATGCTGTCAAAAAAAATTTAGAAGTTTAATATGGCATATTGATATGATTTTTTTGAGGGTAGGGGCCAAAGGAGAGGGTGGGATGGAGGGATTTTTTTTTAATTTGAGTGTGTGTGTGTGTGTGTGTGTGTGTGTGTGTGTGTGTGTGTGTGTGTGTGTGTGTGTGTGTGTGTGTGTGTGTGTGTGTGTGTGTGTGTGTGTGTGTGTGTGTGTGTGTGTGTGTGATATGTTTTTGGATGGAGCCTCACTTGTAAATGCATGTATGTTAGTTACCTATGATGAGCTCTATGTATCACAGTATTGCCACACAAGCTAAAGGAGAAGGTGCAAATAAAGCATGTATGTTAGTGACGCCTCCTTACACAATCTCCATGGTCTCCATACATCAAATAAAGGAAAATGTTGATTATTTAACTTTGATGTTCTTCATTTGAATATTTTTGTAAATTCGATGTATGCAAAATGATAAGTTGATGCTATTTATATTTTTGTTATATAATTACATGGGATATTCCCTGTGAGCTAAGGTGCGTGGGTGTAACCTAACATTACACACACCTCAGGAGAGCGTGTTAAACCCGTGTCAATGAACCTTCATGTTCAAGACTTTCGGATTGATGTGTATGTTCTCATTTTTTTATGAGAATATATATATCTATCTCAAAGTCTTGAATTGTCCCATTTGGACAATCTGAGATTGTTTGATTGCACTAAGGCAGTCATTTACTATATGTGTTTGTATGATTTGTTGAGAATTTCGGTTGCGTCTTCTCACTCTTCTCTGGTATACCTATATTGATTTTGAGTATTTTCTTAACCACTTACTTGTAATTGTTTAAGAAGATTTATTAATCAATAAATATTTTTGGTATGTTGGAGAAGTGTGGGGAGATGCTGTCGAAATTTTCAGCAAATCATACAACACATATAGTAAATGGTTGTGCGATCAAACCTTCATGGATGGGTTAAAAAGTGATAATCTAAATAATAGTCATCTTCCATCTATAAATGGTCTATGGCGAACAATGTGAGGAAAGGGTCGGGCTTATTTTCATGAGTAATGATTTCAAAGTTATTTGTGTATTAACATTTAGTGGGTGAAGGTAAAATGTTGACAAATCGTTCATGGATGTATCGGAGAATAGTTGATCGGGTGGTGTCTATTGACTTTAAGCATGGAGTTGAGAGTTTCATTCATTTTGCATTGGGGAATCAAAATACAGTAATAGATCGCGACGGTCACATTCAATTCCCTTGTTCAAGTTGTAGAAACTTGAGGTGACGTTCATCATGGGATGTGTAACATCATTTGTACAAGAAAGGGTTCGTGGATGGTTCTACGAATTGGACATGTCATGGTGAGGATGTCTTGTCATATGAGCCCGTCAATATTGCAGGCACAAGTGGGTACATGGATATGGTTGTAGATGCTGTTGGTCCTAGTTTTAATGTTCATGAGGGAACATGCATATATGGAAGAAGCACCGAATAAAATAGCCGAAAGATTTTATCAACTACTTAGGGATGCTAATGAGTTGTTGTGGGATGGTTGTGAAAAGCACACTCGGTTGTCTGCAGTGTCACAGTAGTTGAACTTGAAATCTAAATTTCATATCAGTGAGACTTGTTTTGACCGTCTCCTCCTCTTGATCAAGAGTATGTTGCCTCGAGACGAGAAGTTGCCAGAAATTTTGTACCGTGCAAAAAAGTTGGTCAATGAGATAGAGCTTGGATACGTAATAATAGATGCATGCCTGAATCATTGTATGTTATATTACAAAGAGGATGCAGATAAGATATCATGTTCTATTTGTCACCATGATAGATTCAAGCCAAAGAGAGGGGACAATTTAAAGTCAAAAGATGTACCTTGCAAGGCATTGCGATACTTCCCTCTTACGCCTAGGCTGCAACGACTGTATATGTCCTCAAAGATGGCTCAACATATGACATGGCACATTGAAAGAGTACGTCGTGCCGATGATATAATCAGTCATCCTGCCAATGGTGAAGCTTGGACTCACTTCAGTCATACTCATCTTGCTTTCTCGAAGTAGCCATGTAATGTTAGGTTGGGTTTATGCACAGATGATTTTAATCCATTCGGTGGTTCAGTGGCATCTTATTCTTGTTGGCTAGTGTTCATGACACCATACAACCTTCCGCCGGACATGTGCATGAAGCGAGAAAATCTATTTTTGTCCTTAGTAATTCCTAGTCAAAAAAGTCCCAGAAAAAAATTGGACATATATCTCAGGCCGTTGATTGATGAGCTCAAAATTTTTTGGACTGGTGGAATTGTTACTTATGATGCATGTAGGAAGCAAAATTTTATTATGAAGGCTCCACTGATGTGGACAATAAGTGACTTCCCTACATATGGAATGCTCTATGGTTGGAGCACACATGGGAGGTTAGCATGTCCTTATTGTATGGAAGATAATAAATCATTTGTATTGAAACATGGTGGGAAAGCATGCTGGTTTGATTGCCACCGGTGGTTGCTACCAAGTGACCATCATTTTTGAAGGCAAAAGGACTCATTTCAATAAAATACTATTGAAATGGAGGAAGCAGACTTACAACGGGTGTCGGGTCAACATATGGCAGCATGGGTGTAAAATTTACCAGATGTAGTACAATTGTCTGGTAGCACACGACAACTCTCTAGATTTGAAAAGGATCACAAATGGAGCAAGAAAAGCATATTTTGGGAATTGCCTTATTAGTCAACTCTTCTTGTACGACACAATTTGGATGTCATGCATATCGAGAAGAATTTTTTTGATAATGTGTTCAATACGATCATGAATGTTAAAGGTAAAATAAAGGACAACGCTAAAGCGCGTATGGACTTAAAGATGCTTTGTAAAAGTCTAGAACTGGAACTACAGAACGTAAATGGAAAAATTGTGCAGCCTAAAATAACTTATGTGCTTAATGATACACAGATTAAGGAAGGGTGCCAGTGGTTGAAACAATTGAGATTCCCAGATAGATATGTGTCTAACATTGCCCGTTGTGTGAATGTTAATGAGGGGAAAATATATGGATTGAAAAGTCACGACTGTCATGTGTTCATAGAGAGGCTGGTGCCCATTGCATTCTGTGACTTGTTACCAAAGCCTATATGGGGAGCAGTGACTGAGCTAAGTCAGTTTTTCAAGATTTTATGTGCATCAGAACTCAGACTTTGGGATGTACAAACAATCAAAGAAAATGTAGTCACGACCGTTTACAAGCTAGAGAAGATATTTCCTTTGATATTCTTTGATTCGATGGAGCACCTGGTCATCCATTTGTCATACGAGGCTATAGTCGGAGGGCCAGTACAATTTTAATGGATGTATCCATTTGAGAGGTATGTGAGAATTTTTTTTAACATGGATGTATCCATTTTCCATACAAGGCTATATGTCGTCCATGTGGTCGCTACATGTGTACGATATGTATGTCATTGCCATCTGAATTGTTGTTGTAGGTGCATACATGAATTAAAAATGAAAGTTTGTAACAAGGCAAAGGTGGAGGGTTCGATTGCTGAGGCATATATTATTGAAGAAATTTTAAACTTTTGTTCCATGTACTTTTAGCCAGAAATTCAAACTCGTCGTACTCGACCTCCACGTAATGATAATGGGGGAGTTACTGATTTGTCTGATCGGCTCTCTATATTTAAGCTGTGCATTCAGACGTTGCTTGACTCGTACGCTCAAAGATAAAGAGTTGTATGCTGCAGAGATATATATTCTTCTGAATTATATTGAGATTGAACCTTATGTTGAGTAAGTTCTTAACTCACATTTCCAGCAAGGCCATAAGTTGTTCATCCTTCTTATGCAGTTCATTTAAAGTAGTAGTGTATTTATATTATAGATAATTTGATTCATAATTAACATAAAAATGTCCAAATATCCAGGACGTGGAGATTGAAAAAGAACGCGAGAAGTTTTTTGCCAAATGGCTGAGATATCGAGTTCGTGTCGATCGTTGAATATATATGTTTTTATTTACTTCTATTGAGGTAATTGTTAATATTTTAACTACTATAATTTACATATAGGTTGAACAAGGTCTTATAGCTGATTAAAGAGTACAGGAGATAAGTTATGGCCCCTCGAAAGCTGCATGTGCCTATCCAAGATATATTGTGATTGGATACAGATTTCACACGAGAGATTATGGACGAAGTAAGTCTACGATGAACAGCGACGTGTGTGTTAAGGGAAGTGCATACACTGAAAGTAGAACTGGACTACTATGGTATTCTTGAGGAAGTCATAGAATTGCAGTATTTGGGATGAGACAATCATGTATTCCTATTTAAGTGTCATTGCTTTGATCCCAATTCTGTTTGACATGACACAACTTATGGGATTGTCGATGTCAAACATAGGTCTAAACTTAATACATATGAACCGTTCATTTTAGCTGCACAAGCCCAGCAAGTGTATTATTCAAACTATCCATCATCCAAGAATAAAGATTGGTGGGCAGTTTATAGGGTTAAAGTAAAACTTTTTCCCACTTATGAGTAAAATGTGAGTGAAAATGTCTCAGAGGTTGCCAGTGCTGAATATTTTCAATCAGACAAAGTTGGCGTGGTAGGTTCAACGCATATTAATCTAGATGAATCTGATGAGCCACTGTCATTACGTAAGGGAGATGAAGTGGAAGAAGTCAATCCGACGGAGCTAAATGTTGATGTTAGAGGGGAGGAGGAGTCGGATGAAGAGATAGAGTTCGAATCTGATGAAGCTACTATGGATGACGAAGATGAGAGTGAGTTACATATATCATCAGCATGGGCTGGGCTAGATAAATTTTGATAATTTAGTAAGATATCCTTACATTTTTGCATAATTTTTAATAACATTTGTAAATCTTATATAATTATGGATTAATATGTATTAATTATTTTGTGTGCTTGCATCAGAGATGGTCCGAGGAGGTCGTAGTGGGAGTGGGAGGAGACAAGGCAGTGAGAGGGGCTCTACTCCCTCCTCTTTGGCGTCTTCTTCAGGCATAAGTATATATATTCAAATAGTTAGCTATATAGATGTATTAATTATATACCAGCTTAAAAGATTTTTTTTTACAGGTCCAAGTGTCGGCTCACGACCACCCCAGCAGACAGGTATATATGTCTATTTTGAAAATGCAATGAAATGTTGTGTGATTATATGTTTTACTTATGATGCTTCAGGTATGTATATTTTAATTTTCAGCATAATATTCGTTTTACTTATCATATTTAATTTTTTCAGGTCCGAGTGCCCTCCCACCACAATGACAGGCGCCACCCCCACCACCTCCCGTTGCAGGTATGTATATTTTAATTTTCAGTAAAATATTCATTTTACTTGTGATATTTAATTTTTACAAGTCCCAGTGCTTTCCCACCACCTGTACAAGTGCCACCCCCACCACCTCCCACTACAAGTATGTATATTTTGATTTTTAGAAAAATATTCATTTTACTTGTGATATTTAATTTTTCCAGGTCACAATGCCCTCCCACCACAAACACAGACGCCACCCCCACCACCTCCCATTGTAGATATGTATATTTTAATTTTCAGCAAAATATTCATTTTAGTTATGATATTTAATTTTTACAGGTCCTAATGCCCTCCCACCACAAAGATAGGTGCCACCCCCACCACCTCCGGCTGCAGGTATGTATATTTTAATTTTCAGCAAAATATTCATTTTACTTATGATATTTAATTTTTACAGGTCTCATTGCCCTCCCACCACTTGTACAGGCGTCACCCCCACCACCTCCCGCTACAGGTATGTATATTTTAATTTTCAGCAAAATATTCGGTTTACTTATGATATTTAATTTTTACAAGTCCCAGTGCTCTCCCACCACCTACAGGGCACACCTCCACCACTTAGCTGCTTCAGGATGTCAGTAGTCATCACGAGGGCTAGGGAGGCAGGGCCCATGATGGACGTCTACCGTGCTGGTTCTCCAAGTAAATTTATATGGTTATTACATTCATTATTTATCCTTCAATTGTCTGATACCAACTATTTTAACATTTACAATTGTAGTTATAAATTAGAACCTGCCGATGTTGTTTGTCATTCTATGCAACTAGTAATGGCACATGTTCCCGGGCCAGTATTGTCTTTCAAAGAATATCCGATGAGCATCCGGTATTCATTGTTCGACATGTTCTTAGTAAGTAATTTAATCATTTAATTCAAGTATTTTCCAAACTCAATTTATAACAGTATACTAACTATGAAACTTAATTTATTTACAGCGGACTTATCAGTTCACGAGTGGACAGGACGTGGCGAGAGGTCGTTCTGCCTTGGAGGCTACTGTGCAGACAAATTACCGAAAGAAAATGCATAAGGCCTGAGTAAAGGCTCAGAAAGGCCGCCCTCTTTGGATGAGGAAGGAGGATTGGGACGTTGTATGTGACAAATTTGCCAAGCCCAAGTTGATAGAAAAGTCTCAAAAAGCCACAACAAATAGGGCGCCACAACTGGACATAAATGTGCATACGAGTGGGTCCGTCTCTTTCGCGACTCATAAATAAAAAATGGTAAGTAATGTTTCAATTTATCTTTTTATATCTTATTCATATATATGACTTTTTTTACTTTGAATTGTAAAATATGTTGTGGAGTTTAATCGAGCTCCGTCATTCCTCGAGGTGTTTGATAGAACACACAAAAAGAAGGGGACATATCAATTTATTAGTGAGAGAGCTCGCTCAGTAGCGGTAAGTTTATCTACATATACAAGTTCTTCTTTTCATTTTAATATGATTGATTCATATGAAATTGACAAGTTTTTTTATTCAATTTGTAGGAAACATATAGCAGAGATATGACGGAGAAGTATGGGGAGGGAGACGTGCAACAGCCGGAGTTGGATCCGGCGGCATGGGTGGCAGCAGCTGGCATACCGAAGAAAGGCCGGCTATATGGTTTTGGGGAGAGCATGGACACTAGCACGTTCATATCATCGTATGTGAGTTCAGGCGCTGCCCCAACCAGTTCCAATGCCTTTAGTACACCCTCACCCGGCCCCAGTACTTCTCCCAGCGACGTCAGAGCCATCGTCCGATCGGAGATCTCTAATTTGCAGCAGCAGATGAGGGCGGAGATGTCTAGCCAGCAGGCAAGCATGTTGCAGGCAATCACTGGCCTCCTCTTCTAGGCGGGAATTCTCCCTCATGGATCCACGACCACGGCATAGCCCCCTCAGGTGAGTGTTTATTATATTTTTATTTTGGCAGAATTACTCAATTCTAAAATCAATGAATATACATATATTTAGATTCAAAGTAACAAAAACCTATTCACATAACTAGGGGTTCAGGGTTCCAAAATATAAAATACTGGCCTGATCGATAAATTAGCTAATTCTAACATGACTTGGGTGATGAGAGTGACTTGGGAGAGGTGACGGAATCCAAATCGGATACCCGGTTTGAGCCCGGTGCTCAAATTACTAAATTAAGAACTAGGTTAGTTTTCAAAGCTAACTTTGTTTAAAATAGTTCAGATAACTAAGGGTTTGGGATGTCAAAATTGATGCGGGACGGACTGAGGAGACGACGCTACATGAGACGGACACGACTCGACCAGCAATGACACGACTACTAGAGCGACCTCGGCTCGACACTAAGAGCTCCTATGGGTTACACGTCGCTAACAGAAGTGCAAACTCACTCGTCGTCCCATGCGAGGGAAAGCGTGGATCGTGCGCGGTTAAGGAACCGGCAGAGTTCAAGGTAGTCTGACTCAACTTCCGGACTCGGATCGAGTCACGGGACGGGTCACTCTCACACTCATAGCGGTGACATGGACACACGGGCTAGTACCTATCGCTCTCGGCAGTGGCAAAAGATCATATACTAGCTAAGCAAATGAACGCCAAGAGGTTCGGACCATTACCTCCACGCACCCGGCGTGGCGAAGACAACCCCGGCCGAATCACGGACTCCCGGTTAACAATTATTACAGCAATACACTAAGTCGACCCACTCCACACAGGGAGGTAAAAGGTCACATGTGGGGTCCGGGAATCACACAACTCGGGTTGACGGGCAGCATCTTGATGTCGCCCGGCGGTGCCGAACTCCGCGTTTTCGTGCTTTCCGAACGGCGACTTCTACGGGCCCGTGGGGCCCACGGACGGCGCTGTCCTCCGGATCTGCGGGGGTGGGACCCACTGTGATGGGGACCCTTGGTGGCGCGCCTCCACGGACGGTGGTCGGCCGGAAATGCCGATCGGGGGTCGATTGGCCCCGATTCCCAATTGTTGAACTAGTTGCCCACGGATTTTAATTTTTGTTTTCCGGCGCGCGCTCCGGCGAAAACGGCCGCTGCGATCAATCTCGGCGTCGGACCGGGACGGATGAACTATCTTTGGAAAGCTCTCTCCAAATCCTTCAATCTAGGCTCAGAGGGAACTGTTGGATCTCGTCGTATATGGACTTTACTGAATTTACAAGTTCCTGTTGTACAGTACCCGAAATCTCAGATCTACAGGTGAGTTGTCTGAGAACGGCCATTGACTGTGAGGTTGATGGCCGATTCAGCTCCTGAACTCTTCACGAAGGTTGTAGGATTTTGAACAAGGAAAATTGAGATATTTGTTTTGGACTGATTAGATGTGGCTGTGATTTGTTATGATTTGCTTACTGGAGGGTGGTCGGATCTGGGAACAGGTGGACAGCATTGTAGCTAGCTCTAAGAATGAATTTTGAAAAATAAGTGGAGGGCTGATACAAAATCAGGAAAATTCATGGAAGGAGGGATTGATGGATATAACTCCCAGTAAAATTGGGAGTTCTAGAAAAAATAAAAAGGTTGATCGAAGATGCGAAACTAAGGAAAAGTGGAAAATCAGATCTGAAACTAGCAGAACTGAACTTGGAATTGAATGAAAATGGGAAATTATCAAATCGAAGCTTCATGACCCACCAATTTTTTTTAGAACGTGGGGAACACCTATGGAACATCCCCTCAAAATCCTAAGTCGATCTGAGCTCATGGCTGATAGCAGAATTTCATGGAAGTGGCAGTGGTCGGCTGAAAATAGAACTCCGACGAACTTGATGGCGGTGCGATGGCGGCTCGTGGCGGCGGAGATGATGACCGGAACCGATAGGGGAGCTGTCACACCTCAGAATGGCAACCGTCTCAGCTGCAAGGGGGAGAGGGAGGAGAGAGGAGGGGTGTGCCCAAGGGCTGCTCCAAGCAATTTCAGATTTCACAATGCATTAATTCCTCCAAAATGGGAAATTACAAGTATTTATGTGTTACATCTCAAATCCATTGTCCACCGTTGGATCTAGGGGATGGGAATGGGTGGCCTGGATTGAGTGTGACACACACACAAAAAATACAATAAAAATATTAAGGGGGGGCGGCCTATTGACTAGAGACGCAAGGGGGGGACATGGTAGTAAGCCACCTTGGACTTTGAAGTCCACTTGTCTCCCATGTGCCTTTTACCACTCAACCTTCTAGATGCCTCCATTTGACATGTTGACTGACCCCACATGGGGCCCTAGGGCTGAGGTGGTTCAATGGAAGGGGGTCTGGGGGGGCCCGTGGGCCAGGGGGTCCCACTTTGCAAATAAACCCCTCTTACAAGCAAAATTACAAACCGACTAAAATGAAATAAACACACATTACATACAAATAAAGTCTAACTAAATATGATAAATGCCGGGACTCAAAGGGGAGTCTCCAGGCTGTCTCCGAGCCAGATGGATGCTGAGGTGGCTTGAGTCGTGCTCCGCGTGCGGTACCAGTGGCTCGGCGTATCGCGCCACTCAACTGCTCGGGTGTCCGCACCAATTCTCCCCGGGTGGGAGAAACTCGACCCTGTCGAGTAAGGGTCTGCATCGCTTCTGTATCCCTCCAGAAGGTCTGGATCAATCCGCTGAAACTCTCCATGTGTGATCCATGTGTCCTTGGTAGCGGGCCATCCTCTCCATCGCACTAGATAGCGCGAGGTAGGATCCACTCCGGGTAATTGTAACCTTCTCATCCAGTATATGATCTTTATGCTCACGCTACCGTGACAAAGGGGCTAGAGGTGGACACTCAGGTGTGGGATCACTCTCAAGGGGAGGAGATGGCTCGAAAGGCTCACTAGGGATCACCGCTGGGTCCCTATATGCAACTAGATCCGATACATTGAAAGTAGAGCTTATACCATATTCCTCGGGCAACTCCACAACATACGCATTGGATCTAACGTGTTTCAACACTCTAAATGGACCGGCTCCGTGAGCTTGTAACTTCTTAACGGTTCCAAAGGGAAACCGTTCAGGTCTTACCCTGATCATGACATATTCGCCCTCTTGGAACTCTCGGTGGTGTTGGTGAGCATCGGCTAACTCCTTGTACTGTGCATTGCTGGACTCAATGTGACGACGGACATCGTCATGCAGACTCCTAATCATGCTTAGCAAAAGAAAAAAACACACGGATGCACACACAATCCCTAAACAACCCTACAGTTAATAAAACCCAATCATATGCAAGGTGGTCCAGGACATCTGAATGTGTGCCATGCATGCATTTGACATAACCGGAGGTTATTGTCATGGTGGACTTCTAGACATCCTACGATGCACCAATCATGGACATTGGGTTTGGATGTGGGAAGTCCGGGAGGTTTGGGTGGTTTAGGTGGGCCGGGTGAACCAAAGTCTTCATTACCCCCGAATGACGGTTCGGACCTATTGTCATGTGAAGGTTGCTAGGCCCGAGTAGGAGGGGTGTGATAGTGGACTTCCTTAAAGAAATGGAATGGAGGTTGTGGGCCAAGGGGCCCACGAAGAAGGGAATCGAAGGGATCAAAGAATGTGTGACCCCTCAATATGGATTCCCTCATCTCAAGATTCCATGTGTGGAAGTCTAGAAGGTGTTGTTGATCTCCTTCATTCATGAAGGGAGATGAGACGGTGGGGGTATGATGGTGGACTCTCTCAAAAAGGTGGATTAAATATGGTGGGTCACGGGGTCCACAAGAGAATGGGTCGAAGGGATCAAAGAAGGTATGACCCCTCGGACTAGGCTTCCACAAATCACTGTCCCACATTTGGAAATCTTGGAGGTGTAAATGATCACCTTCATTCATTGTGAGAGGTGGGACGGCAGTCATAGGTAGAAAGTAAGATTCCTCCCTTGGGTAAATGGGAATGAAGTCAGACTCGACTGGCATAGGGAGGAGTAGAAGAACCTCCGTGGTAACATGACCCACAGTGTACACAGAGGTGATAGACCCTAACGATGGATGTGTGAAGCTACGACCGATAGGTTGGTCAAAGCATGGGGCCAACAAGTGCATAAATGTCAATTGCTGGTCTAATCCGTTAAGAAGGTCATCCAATGTATCCACATGGCGACTAGACTGGAAAGTGGTATGGAATGAGTTGATTGGCACCAGAGGTAGGATAGGGTCCATAGATGGGAAGGGAAGTGGGACCAAGCCATCCTTGAGCCAGCTAAGGAGTGGCTTGGCTATGAGTAGCTTTCCTGTTAGAAACACGGGTAGCTGTGGCTGAGATGGCTCCGAACAAAGATCGGAGAGTGAGGCTTCTCCAACCCTTTTGTCCCCTAGGGCTAGAGACGTCCGAGTGGGACACTGTCGGGCAAAGTGGCCGAACCCCTGGCAGCGATAACACTGCTGCCGTGACCCACTACGCTCCCTGATAAGTCGATCTTTACCCTTACCCTCCTGACAGACAGGGGGTGTAGGCAATGGGGCTCTCGTGGGTGGGGGAAGAGGATCCACCAAGATGGGGGGAGGACCTCGGGATGGCACTCTAGATGGCACTGGATTGGGACTACAAATTACTCCCTCCTTAGGCTCGTGCTTGGTTCCATCCCGGCCAGGTGGTTGGCAAGGGGGAATCAGGGACTCGATATAATCACACTTCCTATCCACTCTTTCCATAATGATTTGGAAGAGTTCGGCAATGGTGGGTTTTGGAGTATGAGTAATGTGATGGACTCTCCCATATGAAGTCGGCTTAGTCGTGGGCCTAGGCACTTCTACATGCGCGGCACTTTGCCTTTGATTATGGCCCACTTGGAGGGAGGTGATTGGGTGGGGTCGGTTGGAGGTGACCGGGCCGGGTAGGTAGACCTTCCTAAGTTCCTCCTTCATCTCATGCCACGACTCGATGGGCCTTTGCCTCCTAACCTCCCTCATGCGCTTAATGCTCTCCCATTTCCAGGCGGCTTTGTGGACAAGCCTCTCTCGGGCAAAACTAACTTGCATGGCATCGGACATGGTGTAACATTCAAAATATTTGTCCATGGCAGCCTCCCAATTGAGGTAGTCGCGCGGATCATTAGAGCCATAAAAATCCGAGGCTTCGGGCCTACGGAAGGGGAGAGGATGGTTGCCAAGCCCATGGGTAGACCAACGGCCATATTGCCCGGGTGATTGGGAATCCAAGGGAAATTGGGGGGAACTACATGTTGGACATGCCGACACTTGGACAAGACCTACTGACTCTTATTGGACTACACACGAACTAGGAGACACAAACTGATGCAAACACGGACTAATGCACCTAGACCTAAACCAATATCCGGTACGTGGCGGAGTTAATCGATCCGAAGATCACACCAGTAAGTGTGCGGCCTTCCCGATAGGCGTAGCCTAGCGTTCGGACAACACCTTTTAAGATACCAAATTATCGGGATGAAATACAATTTTAAAACACCTTTTTTTTTGTTTTGAAAACTAATGATGATCCTAGACTCGACTTAGACCATGATGCATGCAAGACTTATGCAAGACTACCCTAGACTCAACCTGGCTCTGATACCAAACTGATGCGGGACGGACTGAGGAGACGACGCTACATGAGGAGGACACGACTCGACCAGCAACGACACGACTACTAGAGCAACCTCGGCTCGACACTAAGAGCTCCTATGGGTTACACGTCGCTAACAGAAGTGCAAACTCACTCGTCGTCCCATGCGAGGGAAAGCGTGGATCGTGGGCGGTTAAGGAACCGGTAGAGTTCAAGGTAGTCTGACTCAACTTCCGGACTCGGATCGAGTCGCGGGACGGGTCACTCTCACACTCACAGTGGCGACATGGACTCACGGGCTAGTACCTATCGCTCTCGGCAGCGGCAAAAGACCATATACTAAACTAGCAAGCGAATGCCGAGAAGTTGAGACCTTTACCTCCACGCACCCGGCGTGGCGAAGATAACCCCGGCCAATTCACGGACTCCCGATTAAACAATATTCCAACAGTACAATAATTTGACCCACTCCACGTAGGGAGGTAAAAGGTCACATGTGGGGCCCGGGAATCACACAAATCAGGTTGACGGGAAGCATCTTGATGTCGCCCGGCGATGCCGAACTCCGCGTTTTCGGGCTTTCCAAACGGCGGATTCTACGGGTCCGTGGGGCCCACGGACGGCGCTGTCCTCAGGATCTGCGGGGGTGGGACCCACTGTGATGGGGACCCCTGGTGGCGCGCCTACACGGACGGTGGTCGGCCGGAAATGCCGATCGGGGGTCGATTGGCCCCGATTCCCAATTGTTGAACTAGCTGCCCACGGATTTTCATTTCTATTTTTCGGTGCGCGCTCCGGCGAAAACGGCTGCTGAGATCAATCCCGGCGTTGGACCGGGACGCACAAACTATCGTTGGAAAGCTCTCTCCAAATCCTTCAATCTAGGCTCAGAGGGAACTGCTGGATCTGGTCGGATATGGACTTTACTGAATTTACAAGTTCCTATTGTACAGTACCTGAAATCTCAGATCTGCAGGTGAGTTGTCTGAGAACGGCCGTTGACCGTGAGGTTTATGGCCGATTCAGATCCTGAACTCTTCACAAAAGTTGTAGGATTTTGAACAAGTAAAATGGGGATATTTCTTTTGGACTGATTGGAGGTGGCTGTGATTTATTTTTATTTGTTTACTGGAGGGTGGTCGGATCTGGGAACAGGTGGACAACACTGTAGCTAGCTCTGAGAACAAATTTTGAAAAATAAGTGGAGGGCTGATAAAACATCAGGAAAATTCTTGGAAGGAGGGCTCGATGGATATAACTCCCAGTAAAATTGGGAGCCCTAGAAAAAATCAAAGGGTGTATCGAAGATGCGAAAATCAGGAAAAGTGGAAAATCAGATCTGAAACTGGCCGAACCGAACATGGAACTTGAATGAAAATAAGAAATTATCAAATCGAAGATTCATGACCCACCAATTTTTTTAGAATGTGGGGAACACCTCTAGAACATCCCCTCAAAATCCCAAGACGATTTGAGCTCATGGCTGATAGCAGAATTTCATGTAAGTGGCAGTGGTCGGCTAAAAACAGAACTCCGACGAACTTGATGGCGGTGCGATGGCCACTCGTGGTGGTGGCGATGATGACCGGAACCGATAGGGGAGGCATCACACTTCATAATGGCAACCGTCTCAGCTGCAAGGGGGAGAGGGAGGAGAGAGGAGGGGTGCACCCAAGGGCTGCTCCAAGCAATTTTAGATTTCACAATGCATTAATTCCTCCAAAATGGGAAATTACAAGTATTTATGTGTTACATCTCAAATCCATTGTCCACCATTGGATCTAGGGGATGGGAATGGGTGGCCTGGATTGAGTGTGACACACACACACAAAATACATTAAAAATATTAAGGGGGGGCGGTCTATTGACTAGAGAGGCAAGGGGGGGACATGGCAGTTAGCCACCTTGGACTTTGAAGTCCACTTGTCTCCCATGTGCCTTTTACCACTCAACCTTCTAGATGCCTCCATTTGACATGTTGACTGACCCCACATGGGGCCCTAGGGCTAAGGTGGTTCAATGGAAGGGGGTCTGGGGGGCCCGGGGGCCCGGGGGTCCCACTTTGCAAATAAACCCCTCTTACAAGCAAAATTACAAACCGACTAAAATGAAATAAACACACATTACACGCAAATAAAGTCTAACTAAATATGATAAAGGCCAGGACTCAAAGGGTAGTCTCCAGGCTGTCTCCGAGCCAGATGGATGCTGAGGTGGCTCGAGTCGTGCTCCGCGTGTGGTACCGGTGGCTCGACGTATCGCGCCGCTCAACTGCTCGAGTGTCCACACCAAAAATGCCAAATACTGGCCTGATCGGCTCGACAATCATTCCAACGAGATCTGGCTGATGAGAGTGACTTGGGAGTGCTAACGGAATCCAAATCAGATACCCAGTTTGAGCCCGACGCTCAAATTACTCAATTCAAAACTAGGTTAGTTTTCAAAGCTAACTTTGTTTAAAACAGTTTAGATAACTAGGGGTTCAGGATTCCAAAATGCCAAATACTGGCCTGATCAGCTCGCCGATCATTCCAACGGGATCTGGGTGATGAGAGTGACTTGGGAGAGCAGAGGGAATCCAAATCGGATACCCGGTTTGAGCCCAACGCTTAAATTACTCAATTCAAAACTAAGTCAATTTTCAAAACTAACTTAGTTCAAAAGAATTTAGATAGTTAGGGGTTCGGGGGTTCAAATTATAAAATACTAGCCTAATCAGCATGCCGGTCGTTCCAACATGAGCTGGGAGGTAAAAATGACTTGTGAGAGTTGACGGAATCCAAATCGGATATCCGGTTTGAGCCCAACGCTCAAATTACTCAATTCAAAACTAAGTTAGTTTTCAAAACTAACTTAGTTTAAAATAATTTAGATAATTAGGGGTTTGAGGGTTAAAAATATAAAATACTAGCCTGATCGGCGTGCCGATCGTTCCAACACGATCTGGGAGGTAAAAGTGACTTGTGAGAGCTGACGGAATCCAAATCGGATACCCGATTTGAGTCCAGCGCTCAGAAGTGCATTCTTTAAATGCACTTAGTTTAAAATTAAAGAAGTCAGGTTTGGGGATCCAAAATCTAAAATATCGCTCTAATGTACGGTCGATCGTTCCAACACGACCTGGGAGATAAAAGTGACTTGTGAGAGCTAACGAAATCTAAATCGAATACCCGGTTTGAGCCCGGCGCTCAAAAGTGCATTCTTCAAATGCACTTAGTTTAAAATTAAAGAAGTTGGGTTCGGGGATCCAAAATATAAAATATCGGTCTGATCGGCGTGTTGATCATTCCAACAGGACCTGAGAGGTAAAAGTGACATGTGAAAGCTGACGGAATGCAAATCGGATATCCGGTTTGACCCCGGCGCTCAGAAGTGAATTTATCAAATGCACTTAGTTTAAAATTAATAAAGTTGGGTTCGGGGATTCAAAATATAAAATACTGGTCAGATCGGCATGCCAATCATTCCAACACGACCTGTGAGGTAAAAGTGACTTGTGAGAGCTGACGGAATCTAAATCGGGTACCGAGATTGAGCCCGGCGCTCAGAAGTGCATTCTTCAAATGCACCTTGTTTAAAATTAAAGAAGAAGGGTTTGGGGGTCAAAAATCTAAAATACCACTCTCATTGGCATGCCAATCATTCCAACACGACCGGGGAGGTAAAAGTGACTTGTGAGAGCTGACGGAATCCAAATCGGATACCCGATTTGAGCCCGGTGCTCAGAAGTGCATTCTTCAAATGCACTTCATTTAATATTAAAGAAGTTGGGTCCGGGGGTCCAAAATCTAAAATATCAGTCTAATTGGCGTGCCGATCATTCCAATACAACCCGGCAGGTAAAAGTGACTAGTGAAAGCTAACGGAATGTAAATCGGATACCCGGTTTGTCCCCGGCGCTCAGAAGTGCATTTTTCAAATGCACTTAGTTTAAAATTAAAGAAGTTAGACTTGGGAGTTCAAAATATAAAATATTGGCCTGATCGGCGTGCCGATCATTCCAACACAACTTGGGAGGTGAAAGTGACTTGTGAGAGTTGACGGAATCCAAATCGGATATCTGGTTTGAGCCCGGCGCTCAGAAGTGCATTCTTCAAATGCACTTAGTTTAAAATTAAAGAAGTTGGGCTTGGGGGTCTAAAATCTAAAATATCACTTTGATCAGCGTGCCGATCATTCCAACACGACCTGGGAGGTAAAAGTGACTTGTAAGAACTGACGGAATCTAAATCAGATAGCCGGTTTGAGCCCGACGCTCAGAAGTGCATTCTTCAAATTCACAAAGTTTAAAATTAAAGAAGTTGGGTTTGGAATCTAAAATCTAAAATATCAGTCTGTTCGGTGTACCGATCATTCCAACATGACCTGAGAGGTAAAAGTGACTTGTGAGAGCTGACGGAATCCAAATCGGATACTCTGTTTGACCTTAGCGCTCAGAAGTGCATTCTTCAAATGTACTTAGTTTAAAATTAAAGAAGTTAGATTCGGGGGTCAAAAATCTAAAATATCAGTCTGATCGGCGTGTCGATCGTTCCAACATGACCTAGGAGGTAAAAGTGACTTATGAGAGCTGACGGAATCCAAATCGGATACCCAGTTTGAGCCCGACACACAGAACTGCATTCTTTAAATGTACTTAGTTTAAAATTAAAGAAGTTGGGTTTGGGGTCCAAAATCTAAAATATCAGTCTGATCGATGTGTCGATCGTTCCAACACGACCAGGGAGATAAAAGTGACTTGTGAGAGCAGACGAAATCTAAATCGGATACTCGGTTTGAGCCTGGCGCTCAGAAGTGCATTCTTCAAATGCACTTAGTTTAAAATTAAAGAAGTTAAGTTTGGGGGTCCAAATCTAAAATATCGGTCTGATCAGCATGCCGACCATTCCAACACGACCTGGGAGGTAAAAGTGACTTATGAGAGCTGACGTAATCCAAATCGGATACCTGGTTTGAGCCCGACGCTCAGAACTGCATTCTTCAAATACACTTAGTTTAAAATTAAAGAAGTTGGGTTCGGGGGTCCAAAATCTAAAATAGCACTCTGATCGGCATGTCGATCATTCCAACACGACCTGAGAGGTAAAAGTGACTTGTGAAAGCTGGCGGAATGCAAATCGGATACCCGGTTTGACCCCGGCGCTCAGAAGTGCATTTTTCAAATGCACTTAGTTTAAAATTAAAGAAGTTGGGTTCGGGGGTTCAAAATATAAAATACTGGTCTGATCGACGTGCCGATCATTCCAACATGTTAGGAGTAAAAGTGACTTGTGAGAGTAGGTGGAATCTAAATCGGATACCCGGTTTGAGCGTGGCGCTCAGAAGTGCATTCTTCAAATATACATAGTTTAAAATTAAAGAAATTAGGTTTGGGGGTCCAAAATCTAAAATATCGTTCTGATCGGCGTGTCGATCATTCTAACACGACCTGGGTTGTAAAAGTGACTTGTGAGAGCTGACGGAATCTAAATCGGATACTCGGTTTGAGCCCGGCGCTCAGAAGTGCATTCTTTAAATGCACTTAGTTTGAAATTAAAGAAGTTAGGTTTAGGGATCCAAAATGTAAACTATCGCTCTGATCGGTGTGCCGATCATTCCAAGATGACTTGGGAGGTAAAAGTGACTTGTGAGAGCTGACGGAATCCAAATCGCATACCCGGTTTGGGCCCGGCGCTCAGAAGTGTATTCTTCAAATGCACTTAGTTTAAAATTAAAGAAGTTGGGTTCGGGGTTCGAAATCTAAATTATCAGTCTGATCAGTGTGTTGATCGTTCCATCATGACCTGAGAGGTAAAAGTGATTTGTGAGAGCTGACGAAATCTAAATCGGATACCTGGTTTGAGCCCGACGCTCAGAAGTGCATTCTTCAAACGCACTTAGTTTAAAATTAAAGAAGTTAGGTTTGGGAGTCCAAAATCTAAAATATCACTCTGATCGACATGTCGATCATTCTAACACAACCTGGGTGGTAAAAGTGACTTGTGAGAGCTGACGGAATCCAAATTGGATACCCAGTTTGAGCCCGGCGCTTAGAAGTGCATTCTTCAAATGCATTTAGTTTCAAATTAAAGAAGTTGGATTCGGGGGTCCAAAATCAAAAATATCGGTCTGATCGGCATGCCGATCGTTCCAACACGACATGGGAGGTAAAAGTGACTTGTAAAAGCTGACGGAATGTAAATCTGATACCCGGTTTGAGCCCAGCACTCAGAATTGCATTTTTTAAATGCACTTAGTTTAAAACTAAAGAAGTTGGGTTCGGGGGTCCAAAATATAAAATATCGGTCTGATCGGCGTGCCGATCGTTCCAACAAAGGTAAAAGTGACTTGTAAGAGCTGATGGAATCTAAATTGGATGTCCGGTGGAGAGGGGGATTTCTGCAGCCCATTCAAAGAGCAGCCGAACTAGGCCCATCAGGACCAAACGAGGCCATGCTCGCCCAAGTGACAGCCCACAGGGCCCACTTAGGACAAAAAGCCCAATAAAAGATTCGCTCGAGGATACTACCTTCCTAGGCGGCCTCTAGGCTCGGAAGGCCCGAGCGTCGGTCAGGTCACAGGAAAGGTCCATGCCCGAGCCATCTCTCTGCCCAAGAGAAGAAGGCGCATGCCGACCGATCCGACCCATCTTCATCCGAGCTAAGCCTACCGCCCGGATAGGGCTGGCCTCTTTAAGCTCGGAACTACCGACGATTGCTTATCCATGCAGCCGTTAAGAGTCCTCTGTGAGCAGGAAGTTATAAAGGTGAGGGACTCCAGCTCCCCAAGGTCATAATGCTCCCACGATAAGGTGATAAAAGCCCACGTCGAGGACGTAACGCCCACCTAAGAACCCTCGAATTACGGGACTTCGGAAGACGGCGCACTATTTAAACCAGGGATACCCTCCGGCGAAAGGTAAGGAACCAGACGTCCTAAACTCCTGAGCAGGAACCACTTCACCTTTCTGGTGGAGAGGGATCTCGCGCAGAAGCTATCTCCTCCCTTTATTGCTCCCACCATAGCTCCACTAACTTAAGCATTGGAGGGTTTTCCCCAGGGACTCATCCCTGGGCCCCCTGATCCATTTCCCTTTCTTGCCGTTCACAATCGGTGATCCACTGCCCGCTCAAGACCAGCGTGAGATCACGCCTCTTCATTTGGCACCGTCTGTGGGAAATCGCACAAAGAGCCAGTATGGTGCGAAGGAGCTCAGGGAGGAGGTCCGCTGGCGACAGAGGAAAGGCCATGGTAGCGGCGGGGGATGGCCCCTCTCGGGCCTCGCAGAACCCCCCCTCCAACGCCAGTGCCACCGCCGACGGACCACCACCCCCCCTGCGGCAGTAGGGCTACCGCCCAACGGTGGTACGGACGCTTTCCAAGCCCTCAACGTAAAATTGGATATCCTCGTGGAACTCATGAGGACCCAGGCGGCCAGGGATGGAAGGTCACACGCCCCGTCAAGGAGCCCTCCCCGTGATGATGCATCTCAACACACTGCCGAAGGCCGCTTCACTCTCCACGGCCAGCAGATCATCCGCAACAAGATTGGAGGACCCTCGCAAGCTCCGCCTCCGGAACAAGAGGCTTCCTCCACACCGAGGCAAGCAAAAGCGGGAGCATGCCGTCGGAACCCGAAGACCGACGTCCCCAAGGATCGCCAAGATGTCCCCCCCGGCCCCGCGACACAACAGCAGCCGGAGTTATCCCTCCGACTACGAGAGTTAGAGAGACGCTTCACAGAGCAAGAGCGCGCCCTGCGTGCCCTGCAGAAGGCCTCTCCCGATGAGGATGAGGAGAAGTCCCCTTTCTCCAAGTATATCTTGAAGGCAGAGGTGTCTCCCAGAACCTCCATCCCGACGTTCAAGCTCTACGACGGCCAGGGAGACCCGGCCGATCACTACGACAGCTTCGACGCTCTGATGACCCTACACAGAGCGTCCGACGCCATCAAGTGCCGAGCCTTCGTGACCACCCTGGTCCAAGGCGCTCAAGCATGGTTTCGGGCCTCGCCCCCGGATCCATACGAGACTTCAAGCAATTTGGGTGAGTCTTCAAAGACAGTTTCGCCGGGAGTGCCCCCCCAAGGTCGGTAGCGGGGCTCCTTGCCCTTAAATAGGCGCAAGGGGAAAGACTTCGGGCTTATATTCACCGATTTAAGTCAGAAGCCCTGAGAATCCCCTGCCTGGACGCGGCCTTAGCCATAACCGCGCTGACTGGGGGCACCCGGGACGAGAATCTCCGCCGTGAACTTGTCCTCCACCCTCCCTCGACCCTTGCCGAGCTAGTGACTCTGACGTTGCGCCACGCCGAGTGCGAAGAGGTTCTCAGCACTTGCCGAGATGCAACCGGCTCGGGTCGGGAGGGGGACAAGAAGCGGGCTTCCGAGCCAAGCTCAGGTTCGGGGAAAAGGTGGAACCAGGATAGGGAACGCAAGGAACTATCACGAAAGTATGAGCGGTACACCCCACTAGCCGCGTCGGTCTATGAGATCTACGAAGACATCAAAGACTCGGGTCTCCTCCACCAACCCGAGCCATTGAGGTCGAAGAGCCGTAATCGCAACAAGCACTGCTTGTTCCACAGCGATCACGGGCACCACACCGGTGACTGCCACCAGCTCTAGGATGAGATTGAGCGCCTCATCCGTCAGGGTCACCTAGCTCGGTTCATAGCCGAGCGTAAGGAGGACCGAGGCACCCCAGAGGAGATCGACAACGCCCCCCGAGGGGTCCACATCAACGTCATCTCCGGAGGGACGGCATCAGGAGGCGACAGCAATCGAGGAAGGAAGCGTCATGCTGAGCGGGTGAGCCGAGCCATAGAGCCTCCCAAGGCAACGTCGAGTGAGCCCCAGGTCATAGTCTTCTCCGACCGAGACCTGGAAGGGCTGAGCACCCCGCATGACGATGCCCTCATGATTTCGGCTACGATAAACCATTGTAACGTAGATAGGATTCTAGTTGACAATGGGAGTGCCCCTGATGTACTGTCTTATGATTGTTTCCTTAAGATGGGGAAGGATCCATCCAAACTCCGCCCGATCCGAACCCCTCTCCGCGGGTTCAATGGCCTGGCCACCTATCCCGAGGGAGCCCTAAGCCTGCCGGTTACCCTCGGCACCCCACCCAAAACTGTTACGGTCTTGGTGGACTTCATAGTGATCAAAGGTATGATAGCATACAACGCCATCTTCGACTGGGGAATCCTCAGCCGAATAAAAGTGGTGCCGTCTACCTATCACCAGAAAATGAAGTTCCCCACCAAAAATGGGTAGGGGGAATTCCGAGGTAACCAGGCCGCGGCCAGAAGGTGCTATAATATCTCGGTAGAGGCCACAAGGCCGGACGGGAAGGACAAGGGTCCCCGGGGAGTCGAGGATAAATCTGCAACCACCGAGCCTGGTGGCGAAGTGCTGGCGGTTTTTCTAAATGATGACCCAGCCCTAGGAGTAAAGATCGAAGCCGACCTACCGTCTGAGGTTCAATAGCAATATAAAAAATTCCTTTCTGAGTACATCCAAGTCTTCGCTTGGTCTGATGATCAACCGCCTGGGATACTAGAGGAGACTGTAATGCACAAGCTCAGCCTCGACCCTGCCGTGAAGCCCGTACAGCAACGCAGAAGGAAGCATGCACCAGAGAAGCAGGCAATCATCAAGGCGCAGGTCCCCAAGGGACAAGAGACTGGCCTTTTTAGACCGGTCCTGTACCCGACGTGGCTAGCCAACATCGTCCTGGTACCGAAAGCTTCGGGCAAGTGGCGGATGTGTGTGGATTTCACCAGCCTGAATAAGGCCACCCCTAAGGACTGTTATCTGTTGCCGAGCATTGACCAATTGGTTGACTCAACCTCAGGCAATGAGATACTCAACTTCCTAGACACCTATTCGGGTTACCTACATATCAACATGGATCCAGGAGATGTCGAGAAGACCAGCTTCGTCACTGACTACGGCGTGTACTGCTACACCCGGATGCCTTTCGGATTGAAGAACGCTGGAGCCACGTACCAAAGGCTGGTTAATCACATGTTTGAAGGACAACTAGGTCGGAACGTCGAGGCCTACATTGATGACATGCTCGTCAAGACCCCCAAGGCCGAAGGCCACTTCACCGACCTCGCTGAGACCTTCGACACCCTCCTGAGGTACAACATGAAGCTCAATCCTGCCAAGTGTGCCTTCGGAGTGAGATCCGGGAAGTTCTTGGGTTTCCTAGTCACTCAGCGTGGGATCGAGGCCAACCCCGACAAAGTCCAGGCCATCTTGGACATGCGCCCGCCCACCTGCGTCAAGGACGTCCAGCGCCTAACTGGGCGTGTCGCCGCTCTCAGCCGGTTCTTGTCCCGTGCGGCAGAACGATGCTTGCCCTTCTTCAAGCTATTGAGGGGGCCCAAATTGGCATCTGCTACGTTTGCATAGGACGAGGAGTGCCAGAGAGCGTTCGTCGAGCTCAAAGAGTTCTTGGCCTCACCCCCGGTGCTCTCCAAGCCCGTTCTGGGTGAAGTCTTGCTGCTCTATCTCTCGGCAATGCCATATACAGTTAGCTCGGTCCTAGTCAGAAATGACTCGGGAGTCGAGCGGCCGGTCAACTACACCAGCAACGTGCTCAACGAGGCTGAAAGGAGGTACCCCAAAACCGAGATACTCGCGCTAGCGTTGGTTACCTCCGCCAAGCGCCTCCGGCCCTATTTCCAGGGGCACCCCATCACCGTGCTAACCGGTGAACCACTGAAGAAGATCCTTGCCCACCCTGAAGCCTCGAGATGACTCGTCAAGTGGGCCATCTACGATATATCCTATCGGCCGCGCTCAGCTGTGAAAGGCCAAGCGCTCGCCGACTTCATCGCCGAAAGCACCATCCCGACTGAAGAAAGGCCTCCGTCCGCACCCGGGTAACCTGGGAACTGTTCGTCGATAGATCTTCCAACTCGGTCGGTAGTGGTGTCAGAATCCTCCTGAAGTCCCCCGAAGGAGTAGAGCTACAGTACGCCTTGAAGTTCAAATTCCAGGCATCCAACAACACTTCCGAGTACGAAGCCCTTATCTCGGGAGCGCGCATGGCCCGACGGTTGGGGGCTGAGCGAGTCAAAATCCACACTGACTCCCAGCTGGTTGCTAGCCAAGTCAACGGCGAGTACGACGCTCGAGAGGCACCAATGATCAAATACCTTCAACTGGTCAGAGACTTGGTCCAACAGTTCGAGAGATTCAAGGTAGTCCGAATAGCTCGGGAGGAAAACTCTCGAGTGGACGCCCTCTCTCAGTTGGCCTCTTTTGTCGACCTTGAAGGCACCCGATCGGTCCTCCTCGAAGAGCTAGAACGCCCAAGCATTGACTCGGAGCTCCTTGCTGTTGACTCAGCCATTCCGAGCGACTGGCGCTCCCCCTACCTGTCGTGGCTCCAGGACTCTCAAGAGCCTTCCGACCCTCGAGAGGCCCGCAGATTAAAGTACCAAGCCCGGCACTTTGTCATTCTAGACGACACTCTCTACCGGAGATCTTTCTTCGGTCCCCTCCGGAAGTGTCTCGGCCCCGATGAAGCCAACCGAGCTATCCAAGATATTCATGAAGGCATGTGCGGAGCGCATTCAGGAGTTAGGTCACTCACCCGCATCCTTCTACGGCAGGCTTACTGGTGGCCCACTCTGCAGCGCGACTGCGCGGCCTACGTGCAACAGTACGGCCGATGCCAGCGATTCGATCACTTAGTCCATCAGTAGGCTATGGAGCTCGTCACCCTGGCTGAGCCGTATCCCTTCGCTCGGTGGGGGATCGACATTCTTGGGCCGTTCCCCACGGCTCTAGCCCAGAAGAAGTTTATCATCGTTGCCATCGACTACTTCACCAAGTGGATCGAGGCCGAAGCCACAGCAAGGATCACCGAGACAGTCGTCTGGAGTTTCATCTGGAAGTCGATCATTTGTCGTTACGGCATCCCCCGGTTGATAGTGAGCGATAACGGTCGGCAATTTGACTCTCATTATTTCCGAGACAGATGTGCCGACCTAGGTATTTGCAACCACTTCACTTCGGTCGCCCACCCTCAGGCCAACGGGCTAGTCGAGAATGCCAATAAGACTATCTTAAAAGACATAAAGTCCAGACTCGACAAAGCCAAGGGCAGCTGGCTCGAGGAACTGCCTAGCGTACTTTGGTCACACAGAACAACTCCCAGAACAGCAACCGGTGAAAGTCCTTTCCAGTTGGTATATGGCACCGAGGCTGTCATTCTGTTGGAGATCGCCAATCCCTTCCTCCGAGTCATTTGCTTCTCGCCCGAGGTAAACGAGCAAAAATTACTCGAGAACCTCGACCTAGCGGATGAACTCCGAGAGATTGCCAGCATCCGAGCAACGGAGTACCAGTGCCGCCTCACTCGATACTACAACGCCAAAGTCCGAGACAGGCACTTCCAACCGGGAGACTTCGTCCTCAGGAAAGCCGAAGCCTCTCGACCACTAGAGGCGGCGGGCAAGCTATCCCCTAACTGGGAAGGCCCCTAATGAGTGGTCGAGACGCTCGGGAAAGGAGCATACCGGCTATCTACATTGGAAGGGGAACCCATACCTCGGATGTGGAACGCAGCCACACTACGCAAGTTCTACTATTGAAGTTGAGCAAACAATTTGAGTGAAATAAAATTTTCTCCTTTTCATTCAAATGATTGTTGGTACATCAGAAAGGCAAAAGCCAATACATTACATAACAAAAAAGTCCATCTGACGTCGCTACAAGAGACCATCGCACGGCCGACTCGATTTGATCTTCTTGCGTCCAGCCACTGACTCTGCCTCACGTAGAAACTGGCTCGGATAAAAGGTGGTCGATCCAGTTGGCTCGGATGGCCCATGACAAAGGTGACAAAGGGATTGCGGGGGGGAAGGCTACCTTCCAAGTTGACAGAGGCTGGGGAGAGGGAACGCCTATGAAGGCCCCCTCTCTTCCAACCTGCCAATTCTTTGGAACGTACAGAGAGCAAGCACCCTCCGAAGAGTGAAAGAAAGGAAGAGCAGAAGAGGAAAAAAGAGGCTGCCAGAAAGAAAAAGAAACCAGAAGAGCTGGATGAGGAGGCAGGGGAAGGCCCGGAAAGGAGGGAGCTTTATTCACTTCCTCCCCCCATCCCTGAAGCGGGCAGAGAGGGACTGGCGGCGGAGATGCCGGATGCCCCCATCCACCCTCCATCTCGCCCCCCTAAAAACCTCGCCAAAACTGATAAAGGGAAGACGGCGTGCCTCCGCGCGTCGACCCCTTTTCAAGTCTGCCAGCCGGCCGTCGACTCCTTTTCAAGTCCGAAGCAGCAGGAGCCCCATACCCCCCGTCGTTGACAGCCTCCTCATCTGGAGCGTCCTCCATGCTCTGGACACTATGGCACGACGCAACGTGAAGAAGGAATAAGGAAATACTTTTAGGGAAAACCCTAAGCGATGGAGAGGAAGAGACGCCCTTCAGTCTTTTTATAGGCAAAGGGAGGCTACTCGCCTTAAATGATTCTCTCCTCGAAAACACGCCAAATGAATTTCCCCCTATGAACGGTCACCTCAAACTTCTCATCTTCCTCCCCAGCGGGATACACGAAGCGGCCAGACATTCAAAGCGTGAGAAAAATGGAAGGGCACCCTGTCAGCGGACCACCCAACCATCATGCGAAATCTGCACAGAAAGTATCGATCCTTTCCAACTACTGTAGATACGCTGATCAAATCACGGCAAGGACAGCAAGAAGCAAGTAAGATTTTATTTGTTACGTTATAAAGGGGAAGTCCTTTTTTTTGGAAAAGAAAATGATGCAAACAAAAGAAGGAGGCAAAACAAGATGATACATCAGGCCTAGGGCCCACTTTGAAGCTCGGAAGTGGAAGACACAGGTGTTTCACCCCCGGTGCCCTCGGTGATGGCCGGCCCTGGCACTGACCCCGCCTGCGCGGGAACTGCCTCGGTCGCGAGCCCTCCCGAGGCAGCCGGAGTTGGTTACCCCTCGGGAGAAGAGCCCTCTGGATCTTCCTCATCCGACGTAGAGGAGGTGGAAGACGACATGTCCGAGTCGTAGCGTTGGCCAGAGGGGAAGTCGATCCCAGAATCTTGTTCCCCCGCATAAGCTACTGCCCGGCGGTAACCCTGCTTGAACCCCTTGCGGATGTCTCGGTGAAGTGCTAACTCATAGTAGGGATGGGCAGCTTCCTGCAGGTCGGCCCGGTAGGCCTCTGAGCCCTTGTATTGCTCGATCGCCTCCGCCCCGGCCAGTCCCATCCTGTCAGCAAGCTCGGCCTTCTCCCGCTCCGCCTCGGCCGCCCGCTCCTCGGCTTCCACCGATCATTTCTCTGCCTAGGCCGACTTCCGTTTGGCCTCGGCCGCCCACTCCTCGGCCTTGACCGATCGCTTCTCCGCCTCAGCTCGGTCGGCCTCGGCCTCCAAACGAAGGTGCTCCGCTACCTCCGCCCGATCCACCAACTCGATGCGCTCGGCCTCCCAACGGCCATCCAGCTTGAGACGAAGAAGGTGCTCCTCTTCAAGGAGTTTACTTTTCCTCTCGAGCAATTCCCGGGCCTTGTTTAGTTGCTTAGTCAACACTCCGACCTCCAGCCGACTCGACCGCGACAACTACCTGATCGCGGAGAACTTCTGTTGGAGACCCTCATGCGCCTCACTGAGTGGAGCTAGTTTCCTCTCACACCCTCCGAGGGTCCAAGCACTATTCGACCGCTCCGACTCCGACCGAGCATAAGTCTTCGCCATTGTAGCCCCCATCTGGGCCATGACCAGGCCGCCCTCCATAATGATGTCGAGGACCCCGGGTGGAGAATGACGCTTGTCTCCCCCTCTCGTCCTCGCGGCCACGTCGCGACAAAGCTGGTATAAAGTGCTTGAGATGCCGAGCCTTTCCAGAGCCACTGGCATGGGAACCCTTTCCGCACTTGGTGCCTCGCCAGAAGGCCCAGGTCGAGCTGCGGGATCGGCCGCCCCGCGCACTACGGTCGGTTGGGGTTGCGATGCCTCCGTAGGCGAGCCCCCGACCTCGACCGACGCTATGAGCCCGACCGCTCCGTGCACCGTGGACGTTTGGGGCTGCAACGCCTCTATCGACGAACCCCCAACGTCAACCGTCTCGGCCCGCACATCACCGCCCGAGACATCGCCCACCTCGGACAGCGCCCCGGCCTCTGTCGCGGTCGCTTCAACTTCGTCCCCCTCTGTCCCCACCGAGGGAAGAGCCGATCCAGCACCTTCATGATGCGGGACGGACACGGGAGACTGACTCTATATGATGGGGACCTCGGACTCTAGATGGAGATGCGACCAGCAACACATAAATTGGAGAGACTTCGGCCCGACACTAAGAGCTCCTATGGGCTATACGTCGCTAACAGAAACGCAAGCTCACTTGTCGTCCCAAGCAAGGGAAACGCGGATCGTGCGCGGTTGAAGAACCGGCAGAGTTCAAGGGTAGTCCGACTCACTTCCGTACTCGGGTCGAGTCACGAGACGGATCACTCTCGCACTCACAGCGGTGACATCGACTCACGGGCTAGAATCCTATGCTCTCACAGCGGCATACGACCAGATACTAGCTAAGCAAATGAAATGCCAAGAAGTTTGACCGTAACCTCCACGCACCCGGCGTCGGGAAGACAACCCCGGCCAACCACGAACCCCCGGTTAACAATTATTACAGCAGTACAATAATTTGACCCACTCCATGCAGGGAGGTAAAAGGTCACATGTGGGGCCCAGGAATCATGACAATTGGGTTGACGGGCAGCATCTTGATGTCGTCTGGCGGTGCCGAACACGCGTTTGTGGTGCTGTCCGGACGGCACCATCTACGGGTCCTTGGGGCCCACGGACCGCTCCAACCTCCTGTGCTAGTGGGGTGGGACCCGCTGTGATGGGGACCCCTGGTGGCACGCCTCCCTGGATGGCGGCCGGACGGAACTATCGGTCGGAGGCCGATCGGCTCTGATCTCTACACTTTGGAATTGCTGTCCACGGACTAAAGCTTATGTTTTCCAGCGCGCGCTCCGGCAAGATCGGCCGCTGCGACCAATCCCGATGTCGGATCGGGGCACAGAAGGTATCGTTGGAAAGCTCTCTTGAAGTCCTTCAATCTAGGCCCTGCGAAAGGATCTGGATCTGCACGGATCTGGACTTTGTTGAATTTTGAAGTTTCTATTGCACAGTACCCGAACTCTCAGAGCAGTAGGGCAGTTTCCTTAAAACGTCCTTTGAACGTAAAGTAAAACTCTGAATCAGACATTGACCTCTTCATGAAAGTTGTGGACGGGAAAGAGAGGAAAACAGAAATAATTTTTGTGGAAGGATTGGTGGAGACTACGATTTGTGAGGATTTTAACATTGACTGGTGGTCGGATCTAGAAACTGGCTGACAACACTGTAGATGGATCTAAAGATGAATTAAAAAAAATGAGATGGTATCCCAAAACTCCAATAAAATTCATGGGTGTAGGGGTTGGCGGATAGAACTCCCAGTAAATTTGGGAGCTCCTGGAAAAATCAAAGAATGGTCCGAAGATGGGAAACTCAGGGTGGGTGGAAATCAGAACAGAAAATAGAAAGATCTGGAAAAAGATGAAGAATAAAAATGGAAAATTATCAAACGGACTCTGGAGACCAAACCGATTTTGTTGGAATGTGGGGAACACCTCTGGAACAGGCCCTCAAAATCTCAGCTCAAGAAGATCTCGGATCTGAGAGAAGAAATTCGTGGAAGATGCTACTATTGGATGAAGATAGAACTCCGACGGCACCCGTGGTGGTGCGATGGCGGCGGCGACGACAAACTCCGGAACCGATAGGGAGGCTTCACACCTCAAGAACACAGCCGTCCCAGCGGCAAAGGGGAGGGAGAGGAGAGAGGAGGAGGGCGCACCAAGGCTGCTCCAAGATTTTTCTTCAATTCAAATGCATTAATTCTATACAAATGGAAATACAAGGCTTTTATATGAATGGCCAAAAGACACAAAATACCCTTGGACCTAGAGTTTGGGGAATAAACAAATGGGATAGAACTAATTAGTTCTAATACCATTTTACAAAAAAATAAAATGATAATGGTGAGAGGGGGGCGCCCCCTTGATCAAGAGTGAAGGTTGGTGGCCAACCTTGACTTCCAAGCACACTTGTCCCCCCACTTGGCCCACCCTTCTAGAAGCTCACAATTGACATGTTGACTGACCCCATATGGGCCCTGGGGATGAGGTGGATCAATGGGAGGAGAGGTGGGGGGCCCGTGGGACCTGGGTGGTCCCATTTTACATATAAACCCTTATTACAATCCAAATTACAAACCGAACAAAGGTAAATAAAAATACATTACACACAAATAAAGTCCCAGTAAATTTGATAAATGCCGAGACTCAGGGGGGAGTCTCTAGATTGTCTCCGAGCCAGATGGAAGCCGTTGACGCTCGGGTGGTGCTCCGCGTACGGTATCGGGGGCTCGGCAGCTCGTGCCGCTCGTGTGCTCTGGTGTCCGCACCAATTCTCCCCGGGTGGGAGAAACTCGACCCTGTCGATTAAGGGTCTACATCACTGTGGTACCGCTCCAGTAGGTCCGGATCAATCCGCTGCAACTCTCCATGGGTGATCCACGTATCCTCGGTGGCGGGCCGTCCTCTCCATCGCACTAGGTAGTGCGGGTAGGATCCACTTCTCGTAACTATCACCTGCTCATCCAGTATATGATCTATATGCTCTTGCTGCCGTGAAAGGGGGGCTGGAGGTGGACACTCAGGTGTGGGATCACTCTCAATGGGAGGGGATGGCTCGAAAGGCTCACTAGGGATCACCGCTGGGTCCCTATATGCAACTAGATCCGATACATTAAAAGTGGAGCTTATACCTGAAACCCCGAGATCAATGACACCCAAGAGGGGGGTGAATTGGGTGATTACCAATTTTAGGAAAACTTTTGGCCTTTTATAAAATATGTGATACAAAGCTACTTAGGAGATTCAAAGTTATTTGAACACAAATTGGATTTAACAAACTTTATATGATAAGATATAGATTAAGCAAGATAGACGAAGATAAAACCAGAACAACAATTTAAACTAACGTTTATGTAGAATGGAGATAGAGGAAATGGAGCAAACCACACAATACAAGCACAATGCACAGCGGTTTTTAAGGTGGTTCGGATGCACGACGGCAATCCTACGTCCACCCCTCACCAAACTCGATGAGGCTTCACTCGGGGATAAATCCCCAAACGGAGACGACGCTCCAACCACACACGCAGGACGACACCTGCACATACACACGGGGACGCGCCCCAAACTACACACGGAGACAAGCTCCAACACACACACACACGGAGATGAACTCCAACACGATCCGACAACCGGATCACTACCACACACACACGCTGCGACAAGTGCAGCAAACCACACACTAAAACAACTGGATCTAAGAGATCCACACACACACGTAGATCTAGGAAGATCTACGCACACACGAATGGAAAACAACACACACACACGACCACGGATCCAACACGATCCACACACATACAGATTCTTCAGTTTATGATGAACATAAATACAATACCCAAAAACATAAATATGATGAGGCTTAGTTTACAAAACGCCTGTTTTGGGTTCCCCTTGAATGCATGTTACGGATCTTGAACATATCTTCAATCTTCACTTGAACACCTCCTCTTGATCTCCACTTGAATCCCCTTAGATGGCCTACTTGCTTGCTTCTTCTTCTTTCTTCTTTGAGCAATCTTCCTTTGAATCCTTGCTTCCTTGCTTGCTTCTTCTCCTTAGAGGATGTTGGCTTCAGATCTACCTTGAATGGCTTGAAGTTGGATGATGATTGTTGCTACACGAGATACTATTCACGGAGCTACAGTACCCTCTTCTTCCTCCTTGGACAGCCTCCCCTTAGATCTCTTGGATGGTTAGGGTTATAGCTCCAAATGAGATGCTATATAGCCCTTGAATGGTCTATGGACATCCCCCAGACCAGATCCATATTTTGTGGGTGATTTGGTGTCATTAGGATTAAAGAATTACAAGGAGAAGGCCTCTTCTCGAAGTGGAAAAAGTCAACAATTGTGGGCAGCTCAGGGCTGGCGGTCGACCTGCAGCTTCTGGCGGTCGACCGCTACTGAAAAACCAGTAAACGGATGATCCCTGGGAATTCCGATCGACCGCTACTGGGCTGGCGGTCGACCGCCACTGAGAGAGCTGCAAGCAGTGGGTTCCTGGCAGGGGCGGTCGACAGCCCCTAAGCTGGCGGTCGACCGCCAGCTGGGCAGACCCCCAGGATTCCTGGCTCAATCCGTTAAGCCGTTAGCTCAACCGCTTAACTCCTTTAGCAGCCCATTCTCATATGTGGCATCGACTTTGATAGTCTTGAAGGTGTCAACTGAGCCTTTGACCTGCAAACACATGGATATTTGATTAGAACTATAGCTTAAACATCCATATGATAAATGCTTGAAGTTCATGTAAACTATTTGAGCATTTATCAAAATTTGTTCCGGGGGCTCCGCCCCCGGAAACCCCCGCAAGGGGCGCTGCCCCCTTGACCCCCGCGACCTGACCGAGCAGGTCGATCCCCGCGACCTGACCGCGTAGGTCGATCCGCGGGCGAGGGCGCACGATGGCCAGAAGGGTTTCATGTTGAATGTGCAAGAATGAGGTGTATACATAAGATACAGAAGGTGAGATCGATGCTAAGCATGAGATACACAAGGTAAGAGTCTCACCAATGGTTCTTGATAGTAAATGACATATACCACCTGTTTTGGATTGTAGAGGAGCAGGGTGCTTATCCACAAGTTTAGTTCACCAAGTGACTGCCATGTTTGATCCTGCAAGCAAGATAGTTAAGGTTAATACCATGCTTGTTCACATTAAAGAGGTTATGAAACCTCTTGCCTCTTGTAAAAACAATTCAATCAAGCATGAATCAAAACCATATACCATTGCCATTTGTCATCTCAAACATATTTAAACATGAATGTGCAATCAACCATAAGTTTAGTTATCATCACTCAATCACACATTAAGTTTAGTTATCATCAAAATCATAACGCCAACAAACATCAAAATCATAACTCAGCAATACCATATTCCTCAGGCAGGTCCATAACATACGCATTGGATCCAACGCGTTTTAACACTCTAAATGGACCGGCTCCACGAGCTTGCAGTTTCTTAACGGTTCCAGAGGGAAACCGTTCAGGTCTTACCCTGATCATGACATATTCGCCCTCTTGGAACTCTCGGTGGTGTCGATGGAGATCGGCTAACTCCTTATACCGTGCATTGCTGGCCTCAATGTGACGACTGTTGAGTAGTGGGTGGCGGATCTAGAGGGGAGGGGTGAATAGATCTACCCCTCTTTTCGAAATGTAGCCCTCTTTAAAGCTAGATAAAAAGAATTGCAGCGGAATATAACTAGCTTGGCATGGCACACAACGATTCGCTTAGCAAGATGAATAAGTAATATAGATATTGAACCTAAGCATGCATCTATCACGAAGAAATCGCACAAGCAAACCACAACACAAAAGATTTTAAGGTGGTTCGGACTGAATCCCCAGTCCTACATCCACCCCTCACCAAATCCGGTGAGGCTCCACTAGTGCAACGCACTGAACCGCAAATCGGAAAGACCTCCGATTGCCTTCCTACTAACCACCGGTAGGGACGTCAACACTGTAGATCGGATAACTTCCGATTGCCTTCCTACTGACCACCGGTAGGGACGTCAACACCACAGATCAGATAGCTTCCGATTGTCTTCCTACTAACCACCGGTAGGGACGATCTTCAGTTTCAAATGTTTGAATGAAATGGAAAAATAACAAACATGAAAACACTCAAACAAGATATAGAATATGCTCAAGGAGAAAAGATCTTGTCTGAGATTGCTGGAGCTTGAATCTGATTCTTCAATGGTATCTGCTTCCTTGTGAAATGATCTTCCTTGGATCACTTTGAGTTGATGAAGAAGATAAAGGATGCAGATTTGATCTCCCTTGAAAATCTTGATTGCTTCTAGCTTCCTTGGAGGTTGCTTGCTTCAAATCTATACTTGAATCACCTTGGAATGGATGAAGAACTCCAGCCCGAAGCACTATTCACGGAGGTGCTACACTACCCGCGAATCACCTCCTCTAGCCTCCCTTGATCTCTCTTGTTCCAATTGAAGCCTTAGGGTTTCTAACCCCTCATGTGTTGGTTTTATAGACTTTGAATGGTCCTTGGAAATCTCGCGAACCAGATCCACAATCCATGGGGGATTGGGTGACTTTGGGGTTAAACAAATGGGTAGAAAGACCTCTCCTCGAGCTTGAAACAAAACTCAACAAAAGGGGGCCTCGGGGCTGGTGGTCGACCGGAAGGCATGGGGCGGTCGACCGAAATTTTACAGTCGGTTGATTTTTCATCTCTGGCAAAATCGATCGACTGGACACCTAGGGGCGGTCAACCGAAACCTGTAAAAACTGGAGTTTCTCGTTTCTAGAAGAACTAGTCGACCGGCCACTACCCACTGGTCGACCTGAACCTGTAAATTCTGAAGTTCTTTGTCTCTGGAAAATTTGGTCGACCGGCCAAGGTGTTTTGGTCGACCGGAAAGACCTATACCTACAAAAATGAAGTGTTAGCCCAAAGAAACATGTCCATAAGTCAAGATACTCATGTCCTTATCAATTCCATGCATTTTTGGGTTTGGTTTATGCATTAGATCATTTGAGCATGTTACCATGATTGGAATGAGAAACTAATGCATTTGAAGAGTGAACTTGTAAGTTATCAAACCAAGTTATCATTGTGAACCTCAAATATCATGAATGAAGTTTAGAAATGAGAGGTATATGGAATACCCATGGTGAGATTGATGGCTATGACAAGGTAAGAATATTACCAATGGTGCTTGACAGTAAATGACATATACCACCTGTATTGAATGGTAGAGAGGCAAGATGCTTATCCACACGTTTGGTTTGCCAGGCGACTGCCATGAGTTTGATCGTTTGATTGATCATGATTTGAAAAGATTTCCATCCTTGCTTGGGTGTGATCATTAGGATTTCACATTTGTCATCTCCACTCCATTCCGTGTCCATTCATGGGCTTATATGTCATGAACAAAACATTATGTATGTCAGTCATATGAGAGTGGAAAATAACAATGACTTATAGTGTTTAGCCATTATCAAAACCAAGCCATTATCAAAACCAAAAATGTCTAATAGCTCAAATGACCACAGGATGATGTCGAATGACTCAAATGACCACAGTATGACTTAATTGACCACAGGGGCACAACATTCTCCCCCTTTTTGATGATGGCAACACTGTGAGTCATTATGTGGCAGTGATATCCAAGATGGCAAATTTTATAACATATGCAGCTCAAGATCCTTGATGATGAAAGTAAAGTATGTGAATGCGGATATGTATGCATGGATGCCCTTTGACTCTCCCCCATTCATAATTCGCTTCTCCCCCTTTGACAAGTTACAAAGGCCGCACAAAGGGCGGACTCACAACAAGACATTCTCCCCCTTTGACAGCAGCAAAAAGGAGGGATAATGTAGAGAAGGTGACAAATGTCGGTGAGACCAGAGCTGAATTGGAGTTGAGAGCAAGCCATTATATGCAAACCGAAAACATGCCATGAGCATTGTACATGGTTCAAAGCTAATGAAATCCGAGATCAACAATAGAGTTCCAAAACCATCTATATGCATGTTTTAATAGAAATGAATCAGAAGGGCATATCATGGCAGTGCTGAACTTTCGTTTGTCTTAAACATTCATATTCAATAACTTCATCGGGAATAGCACCAACTAGTATTGAGGTGAAACAAGCATGACTAAAGCATGAAATTTTATGAATTCAGCACTGTGTTGCATGATCTTTTACAGGTTTATGCACATGACTCATATTTTACGAGCAATCGAGTCTAGTACATGCCTCCTAGCCGTAAGAATACACGTTGTTTAAATGCCAGTATTCCTAGGTATTTGGTAAGACTGACTGTTATGCTTCAGAATGAACAGAGATAGCAAAGTCATGTCATGACATATCCAATCTCATTTCTTTGATGAGAAGATACATTTCTCAGCAAGTATGCCATTGCTCTGTCTAGAGTCCAAATGAATTAAGACAGAGATAATAGGGGCACATCATGACATATCATTCGCCACTTGTTTTGAGGACCTGACATATTTCTCAGTGTAACAATATCATTGCTCTGTCAAATTGATTTTCATGAATTCTAGCTCATCAAGGTGTTTAACAACAATACTAAGCTTTAGCATCTTCAACCAACGTTGCAAACACATTTGAATTTTCAAATTTCAGGATAGTCATTCAATGCACAACATGCAACCTCTAGTTAAGATCTATTAGAACCACAGAACATAGATGATTTCAAAAGATATATCAGAACTTCAAGGGAATCATTAAATCTGAACCATTTTCATTTGATGGATAATCATCAATGCATATAATAGAAAGCTCTTACACCATAGTTCTATCGGTCTCATGATCTCATTTTCAATCTGGAAGCCATGAAGTTCATATTGCAAGAGATTAAGAATAGTAGCAGTACTCCCCCTAAAGATATGCCGTGAATGCACTCAAGGAGTTATGTTGGCAATCAAGTGGAATGACGAATGTCAAGGAGAGGCTGACTAGAACCAAGCATGGGTTGACCTGATCGAACATGAAGTTGGCAGAAATGAAATGCATGACCCAACACATTGTTGTACACTTATGAAAGTCAACAGAATGAAGATGAAAAATATGCATGAATGCTTCAAAAAGACAACTCCCCCTTACTATATGGCCTATATGCGACAGTGACGCATGGTGTTTGGCGGAGGTGAAACCTCACGCATATTGAGTGCTTCTTGACAAGTATTACCTGCCTTTCCATACATCAGCATTTAATATACCATAGCCATGCAAGAATGATGCTATGCAATGCATCATGATCATGAATTCAAGGTAATTTTGCAAATGAGTGCAGAATGACATGGATACATATATACAATGCATGGATACCAAACAGCACACAGCCAAAACGAAAAAGATCACCAGTTCAATTTTTTATTGGCCTTGAGGTCGGCAAAGACCAAGCTCCCTTCTGAGTGTTGTAGACCTGTCATTACACAAAGTCCTGGTGAAGATATCAGCAATTTGATTTAGAGTATCAACAAAATGCAGTTTAAAATTTTTCTTAATGACCTCATCTCTAACGAAGTGATGCCTAATCTCAATATGCTTGGTCCTACTCTAGGACTAGCTTGAAATCTAGCACAGAGGCAAACACTAAACTGGATATCTGGTTGGGATGCAATCAAATAAAGTAAGGAGCCAATCATACCTCTATAGATCTTTACATCCACTAATTTACCATTTTCATCCGAATCCAGTGATGTTAAGGTGCTCATAGGAGTTGCAATGATTTTGCTATTCATCGTGTCAAATCTTTTCAGCAGTTCCTTGATGTATTTGGCTTGACTTATGAAGCACCTATCTTCTCTTTGGTTGACCTGTAAATCGAGAAAAATTGGAGTTCTCCCATTAAACTCATCTCGAATTCACTAGTCATGAGATTAACAAATTCCTCACACATTTTCGACTTAGTAGAGCCAAACACAATATCATCAACATAAATTTGAAAAATCAAATTATTCTTACCTTGCTTCTTGGTGAAAAGTGTTTGATCTACCTTACCTCGTGTGTACCCTTTCTCAATGAGGAACAAGCTTAGTCTCTCATACCAAGCTCTTAGTTCTTGTTCAAGCCATAAAGTGCCATGTCTAGCTTGTATACAAAATCTGCATGGTTAGAGTTCTCAAAGTCAGGGGGCTGCTCCACACTGACTTCTTCCTTGATCAAACCATTCAAGAAAGTACTTTTTACATCCATTTGATACAACTTTATTCTAAGAGAGCATGCAGCTTGGTTTTAGATGTTGACTCCTACTGAAAGCATGCATGGGTTGGCAATGAACTATGCATCCTAAGACTTATGTGAATGCACAATGCAATGAAGATGGTGCATGATGATTGCACATTTTTTATGTTTTGCTAAACATAATTTGCATAGAAGTACATGAGATCACACGATCAAGCAAACATAAATCATTCACAATTGATTTTGAACTGAATGCAACATTATGATGCCAAATGCTAGACTCCCCCTTTGAACAATGCTAACATGAATAACGAGTTGAAAATGTAGCCATGATATGCATCATCAATGTCACGCCCCGAGCCTTTAATTACAGCGGAAGACTCGCTCGGGGAGCGTAAACAACCGGCATGGTAAGCCTCTTACAAGCAAGAATCAATCAGAGCGCAAGACAATCACACAAATAAATGCAATTGCACAATAATATTCACACTCTAACTTTATTTCATAAATGATCAATCTTTAAATACAATAGCCTCTACTTCTCAATTTATTGACTCAAGAAATAGGAAAATTACATTGACTCAATCTAGACAATTTAGACTTCCTATGTCTTCACTCTTGTCATAATAACATTTAATCGCTCTCGGACCCGCTACTTGAATCATCCGAATCCGAATTCGAACTATTTCCATCTCCTGAAAAACATTGGAAATAGGTAATGAGCACACTTGCCCAGTAGGTATCTTCACATCAACATGAAGGCATTATTAAAGTGATTATCATTTTAGCTCTAAAGAAATAAGGTAAAATCATGCGAATGCGAATCAATCATGCGATCAAATCAATAGAAATAAGATAACCATGTAAGATAGAATGATCAAGAATGAGCTAGCAAGAATATGACAAGAACATGATATTGGCCTTCCATGAACAATAATATATCGAGAATGTACTAGCAAGCCACATATTCCTCACTTTAGCATCTTATGCTTAATAGCAAGTGCTTCGTGAATTTCTGTGGAATATCAAGCAAGAATGTCATGTTGTGCCATGGATCTTCACTTATTTATAGAAATAGTACTCCCAGCGCAATGCGACGCCAGTAGCATCATACCCCATGGTTTATAAATTAGTATGTTTCCGGCAATCAGCCGAGGGGACTAGCATAGAGCCCTTGAACACAATCAGTGCTCGATCGCATCTTCAGTTATAAATTATGCTACTTCCACGCAATATATCAGTAAAGTATGGTCAATAATATAGCACTTCCAATAATTCCATGATAACTAAAATCAATGAATGAATGCTTCAAAATAAGAATGTAGGAGTCAAGAAATAGACTTTAAACAATGTCATGCTCATAGAAATAAATCGACAGCATAATGGTATTTTCCTTTACTTCCATTAGATCAATTTAAGTAATATGACAAGTTCTAGATCATCAAGGTTTGTCTAGAATCATTGGAATATCAACCCTTAGTCAAACCTTGAGTTAACAAGTGCAAGCTATGTAACGGTCGCTGATGGGGCCGTTACACTATGTAACGCGCCAGTAATAGGCCGTTACAATGATCCGAGTCCAGAAGGATAAAAATAGACCCAGTGGAATGTGACGGTCTGGCACTGGGCCGTTACATGATCCTGACGGTCCAGTTCAAGGCCGTTACATTTCAAGAATCAAAACCACGATAGAGTGTTCTAATTAATGGGCTTTCATTGGTACAACCAACTCGGCGTCCTAGTGGGAATCCCAGGATCGCGGAGAATTACGGAGGCCTTGAAACAATGATTCCTAGTCTATTGGAAGGAATATCCAATAGAGAGGTCCTCATGTCCAAGATTGTGTTCCTATAGTGTAAAGTGTGAACTAATGACAACATACCGGAATATGTGCCATGTACGTATAGAATTGACTCTATTGACAGAGAGAGATATGTATAATCAATGTGAAAATCATGATAAAAACTCCGTCAATACAATGTTAAAAAGTCATGCTTTATAGTACAAAACTATAGAATTTGGTTTAACATAACTTAAGTAGAAGTGATGACAAAGCATGCAATACCTATCATGAATAATCAAATATCTTTAAAATCACATGATTAGGTTTAAAACTTAGGTAACTAGGTTTTAACCATAATAAGATTGGCATGTTGTATTCTGTCATAGGGTTGACAGAACACAGGATATAACGGTCTTAAGAGGGGGCGTCACAGTGAAAGTGACGGTCATGATCAAGCCGTTACTTTAATGTAACGCGTCTGTCCAAGCGCGTTAGAAACATCAGTGCAATTCAAATACTACAGAGTTTGTAACGGTTTGTAGTAGGGCCGTTACTTGAAAGTGACGATCGTATGCTATTGCGTTACAGTATCTGTTAACAGAAAACAATCATAGAAACTAAGAGATCAACTCACATCATGTCTTATATCAAAACCTGATGAGTTTCTAGTCATGTTAACGAAGTAAGGCCATCTACATGCATAGGTAATCATGAATAGATGAATAGTCATGTTTTAATTTCTTAATTTGGCTAAGAGGTGCATGATGTGCATAGAACAAATAAAACATGAAATCAGTGCTCTATAATGCATGGAATTCAATCAAACCAGAGGGCTTTTAGTCCTATCATGCTGTTTTTGCCGTTCATGAGATAACCTACCTATTACTTAGACTGTAGTTTCTGAATTTGGTTGAGAACCGTGCCCTAGATCCCTTCCTTCTCTTGTGACTTTTTCAGCAACTTCTTTAGGCTCCAACTCGACACCCTTTTGACCTAAAGATGTGAAATTCGGAGGGGCGTTAGTCTAAAGTATTGTAAACAAATATCTCTAAAGAATTTACCTGAGCTAATGACTCCTTACCTTGCTTCTTTACGTCCCAAAAGTAGGGGTCGCACAGTTCAGAACTATGCCCTATTTATAGAGTTTTGGCTAGGGTTTAAGGATTAGATCGAGTTTAGAGTCCTTATTTCATCAAATCCCAATCTCTAAGAGTTCTTAGTAACATTACGAGCCTTCCCAAGTCGATCCATAGTGGATAGGAACATCAAGTTCCAATCTTTTCATGAGTTCTTTCACTCACGAAACTTACAGGCATGTAACGGTCTGGAGACCACGCGTTACATGGATGTAGCGGTCTTACGATAGACCGTTACAGTCATCGTAGGTAGAATTTCTAAATCGATCAAACTCTTCTATTCATTATCCGTATAATTATCTATATTAAGTGGTGTTTATCCTTATAATTCCGAGGATAGGCTTAATAACCTTCTAGAATATGGGCCTAACTTAATGGGCCTGAGTTAAAAACCTTTTAGACTTTAATTAAGTGGGTTGGGTTAATTGATCAACACTACTTGGCCTTATAATGACTTATTAATCAAATAAACCATTTATAAATTTATTTAGGCCTTTATTATTTATGAAGTTCTGGGGCACTACACCCTCCCCCACTTAGAAAGAATTTGGTCCCCAAATTCAATACATGGATTGAGGAGAGTGTACTTACAGTCAAATAATTTCGGGAATCTTTTCTTCATGGCTGATTCTGTTTCCCATGTTGCTTCATAAGGCCATGCTTTCTTCCATTGAATTTTAACCATAGGAATGACCTTATTTCTGAGTTGACGTACTTCTCGTTCCAAAATCTTCATTGGCGTTTGTTCATATGTCAAGTCCTTCTGAATCTCCAGATTGTCATAAGTGATAATGTGATCTGGATCATACACATACTTCTTCAGCATCGAGACGTGAAATACGTCATGAACTCCTGCTAACTGTGGTGGTAAAGCCAATTTATAAGCCACTTTACCGATCCTTTCGAGGATTTCAAATGGACCGATAAATCTTAGAGTTAGCTTTCCTTTAATGCCAAATCTTCGAATACCACGACCTGGAGAAACCTTTAGATATACATGTTCTCCTACTGGAAATTCCAAGTCGCGCCTTCGATTGTCAGCATAAGATTTCTGCCTATCTTGTGCCATTTTCATCCTTTCCTGAATGAGCTTGATTTTTTCTGTAGAATCCCAGATTAAATCGGGGCCTAGAAATTATCTTTCCCCTATTTCATTCCAACATATTGGTGATCGACAACTTTTCCCATATAGAGCTTCAAAAGGTGCCATTTGTATGCTTGCTTGATAGCTGTTGTTATATGCAAATTCTACCAAATGCAAGTGATCATGCCAACTTCCTCCAAAATCAATGACACAAGCCCTGAGCATATCTTCTACCACCTGATTTATCCTTTCTGTTTGACCATCAATTTGTGGATGGAAAGCGGTGCTAAAATTCAATCTAGTCCCAAGTGAATGTTGTAGGCTCTTCTAGAATTGTGATGTGAATCGGGGATCTCTATCTGATACAATAGTGACAGGGACTCCATGAAACTTAACAATTTCTTTTATGTATAGTGCTGCTAGAATATCTACAGACCATCGACTTTTTATTGGTATGAAATGTGCAGATTTAGTCAATCGGTCTATAATTACCCATATTCCATCGTGTCCACCTCTTGTCTTAGGTAGTCCCATAATGAAATCCATTCCTATGCTCTCCCATTTCCATTCCGGAATACTTAAGGGATGTAATTTACCTGCGGGTCTGAAATGTTCCGCCTTCACTTGTTGACATGTGAGACACCGAGATACGAAGTCAGCTACTTCCCTCTTCATATTGGGCCACCAAAAGTTTCTTTTGAGATCCTGATACATTTTTGTACCTCCTAGATGAATGGTATACTTTGATCTATATGCTTCTTCTAAGATCAATTTCTTTGTATCTTCATGATCGGGTATACACATTAGGCCCTTGAATAGCATTCTTCCCTCTTCGGATATAGAAAAATCCGGTCTTTGTTCAATATTGGCCTTAATTTCCAGTAAAATTGGGTCATCCTCTTGTAACTTGGTCAAATCCTCAATCAATGTTGGTTGAGCTCGGATATTTGCCATGAAACAATTATCTTCCTTAATGTCAACATCTAGATTCAATTGAGCAAATTGAGGAACAAGGTTAGTCATACTAATCATGAGACTTGATAACATACCCATTGGTTTCCTACTGAGTGCATCTGCTACAGCATTTACCTTGCCAGGGTGATATTGAATAGCGAAATCGAAGTCTTTAAGATATTCCAACCATCTCCTCTGCCTCATGTTAAGCTCTTTTTGGGAAAATAAATATTTCAAACTCTTATGGTCTGAATAGACAGTGAACTTTTCTCCATAAAGATAATGACGCCAAATCTTCAAGGCGAAGATAACTGCTGCCAATTCTAAATCATGTACAGGATAATTTTCATCGTGATGTTTCAATTGTCTTGAAGAATAGCAAATCACCTTTCCATCTTGCATAAGGACACACCCTAAGCCAATTCCAGATGCATCCGTATATACTTTAAATCCAGCACCCTCTATTGGTAGTGACAAAACAGGGGCTGTCGTAAGATGATTCTTAAGACTTTGGAAACTTTTTTCACAGTCCTTCGACCAGACAAAAAGATTTTCTTTTCTGGTAAGTCTAGTTAAAGGAACCGCGATCTTTGAAAAGTCCTTTATGAATCTTCTATAATAACCTGCTAGACCCAAAAAGCTTCTAACTTTAGACACAATCGTTGGTCGACTCCAATCTCTGACAGCTTTTACCTTAGAAGGATCCACATCAATACCTTCTTTTGAAATAATGTGGCCTAGGAATGAGACTTCCTTGAGCCAGAATTCACACTTATTGAGTTTGGCATATAGCTTGTGTTCTCTAAGTGTTTGCAAGGCTATCCTTAGATGTTCTTCATGTTCTTCTTTTGTCTTGGAGTATATCAGGATATCATCGATGAAGACGACAATGAACTGATCTAAATATGGCTGGAAGACACTGTTCATAAGTTGCATGAATGCTGCTGGGGCATTAGTTAACCCAAACGGCATTACCACGAATTCATAGTGGCCATAACGACTTCGAAAAGCCGATTTGTAAATGTCCTCTTCTTTGATTCTAAGCTGATGATAACTTGATCTTAGGTCAATCTTAGAAAAATTTTCTGCTCCCGAAAGTTGATCGAAGAGCTCATCAATACGCGGCAATGGATACTTGTTCTTGATTGTAAGTTGATTCAATCGCCGGTAGTCAATGCATAACCTGAGAGAACCATCCTTCTTCTTGACAAATAGAATAGACGCACCCCAAGGGGATGTGCTAGGTCTAATGAAACCCTTGTCTAGAAGTTCCTGTAACTGCTTCTTTAGTTCCTTGAGTTCTGTGGGGGACATCCTGTAAGGGGCTATAGAAATAGGTGCCACACCTGGAATGAGTTCGATGGTAAAGTTTACTTCCCTCTCGGGCGGAAAATTAGGTAGTTCAGATGGGAACACGTCCAGGAATTCATTTGCTATAAGAATGTTTGCTAGGATAATTTCCTTAGATTCGGTGACAATTACTGAAGCAAGAAAAGCTTCACAACCTTTTGAGATAAGTTTCGTGTAGAGAAGATATAATGGTAGGATGCTTCTTGTATTTGATGCCAAGAAAGGAAAATCTTGGAAGACCAGGCTTTCGGAAAGATATAATCCTATTTTGACAGTTGATGTAAGCATCATGGTCTACAAGCCAATCTACCCCTAAAATGGCATCATATCCTTTCATGTCAAGGCATACTAAGTTTGCGGGGAGATTGTGTCCTTCTACTACCACCTCACAATCGGGATAATACTTGGTAAGCTTAGTTCCAGATCCTAAAGGTGTAGTAATAGCAAGATCTGAAGGTAGGGGAACTGATGCAGTTGGTAAGGTTTTTACAAAAGTGGTGGATGTGAGCGACGTCACGCGGTTCGGGGAAGAGCGGAGAAGACGCGGAGCGCGCGGGCTCCTCTTTTTTTGGTGTTTGTTTGCTGCAACACAGAAATAAGAGAAGAGAGAGAAGGGGCCACCACGGGAGATTGCTCCGGCGGGGCGAGCGGGACAAGTGTGATATAGCAAGATATGGGGGTTAAACGGCCATAGCGGGAAGTGACTCGCCGCGGCCTCGGGGGGACGGGAATGGTGCAAAAATTAAATAACAAGAATTAAAACGGCCATTGGGGAAGTGACTCGCCGCGGCCTCGAGAATATGAGCAGATAATAAGATGACAGAATATAAAGAGAATACAAAGAGCGGGAATTTAAACGGCCATTGGGGAAGTGACTCACCACGGCCTCGAGAACATAAACAGATAAGAATATAACGTATAAGAACGTGAATTTAAACGGCCATTGGGGAAGTGACTCGCCGCGGCCTCGAGAATATGAGCAGAATATAACAGAATATAAAGAGAATATAAGAACGGAAATTTAAACGGCCATTGGGGAAGTGACTCGCCGCGGCCTCGAGAACATGAATAGATAAGAATATAACATATAAGAACGGAAATTTAAACGGCCATTGGGGAAGTGACTCGCCGCGGCCTCGAGAACAATATGTGATCGCCAGGAGCCAAAAGACCCCAAAAATAAGAAGGTGATCGCGCCTACCTCAAGAGCGGGAGATGGCGGATTGCTTCTTCCTCTCCCTCCGGTCGGCCGACGGAGAGGGCTTTCCTCGGCTACCCTTGTAAAACAACGACAAACAAATGACAAGTGGATTAGAAAGATGGAGGTGTAGTATTCAAATCCTTACGATAAAAATAACGAAATGATGGCAAGACACACACCTGGTTGGTGTTATCTTTTAAACCCCTCTCGGACTCGAGTAGGAGGAAAATGAGATGATGGATGTAAGAAGTGTATAAGAAAAGGCGCCCTTATGAAGGGGGATACGGGATGCAAGATGATGAATGCAAAAGAACTACGAAGAAAAGGAAAGAATTGGCTTATTGAATGTGCCGATCGTGAAATCCAGCGGAGCTCCGACAGCGTGGGGACGACGTGGAAGCGCGGTGGATGAAGATGACCTTCCTCTCGCGAGCGTGAGCACCCGAGAAGCCGGCAGAACCTCCACCTATAAAAGAACCCACGGGTTAGAAAATGACTCCGTAGCCTCTGGGCTCCGGCAGCCTATCGGATCACTTCGAAGCTCTCCCAGAACTGAGGGGGTGGGCCTCTATTTATAGGGCTCCGGAGGGTGGAGGCGTCCAGGACCCTGGACACCTCCATCAGGGCAGAATTAATATTTTATTCTATTTTTATATATTTTTTTGGAATACTTTTGTGGAGGCATCGAGGGCTCCGGACGCCTCAAACAGGTCCACCGAAAATCGATGACGGCCGCACGCGGTTTGGCACAACGCGTGGTTTGTGAGCGGCGCCTCGTGATTCAGAAATGGGCGCGTCCAGCGGCCTGGACGTCTTCAAAATTTGGATTTTTTCACACACGACAAACCGTCGTTCGGTGAGCGGCGCCCGTGAGAGATTTGATGGAGGCGTCCAGGGGCCTGGACGCCTCCAAAATATATATTATTTTTTTATTTTTCTTTTGTCTTTTATGCCAGGGCTGGCATGATTTTTTTTTTATATTTGTTTTTATGGAGGCGTCCAGGGGCCTGGACGCCTCCATTAATATATTTATATTTTTATTTATTTGTTTGTTTTTTTATGCCAACTGGCATTTTATACACATTTTTTATTTTTGTTTTTATGGAGGCGTCCAGGGGCCTGGACGCCTCCATTAATATATATATTTTTTATTTAGTTTGGGCCCTGAGAAAATAAATAAATAAAATTAAAAATATGGGGGCGTCCAGGGGCCTGGACGCCCCCATTAAAACCCACCCGGGTCCTCAATCGGCGGCTGCCCGGCAGACACCTTCTTGGTTCCGGAACCTCTTGATGCGTCTGGCTGGTGTTGATGCCGTCCGAATGCCGTGACGAGACGATTCCGGATGCCGAAAAAGGCAGAAGAAGACCCAAGAAAAGGAAGTACTCAAGTGATTCGAAATGCGTAAGCCGTCGCGGGGCGTCGTATAGTAATATGAGACTTTCTCAGGAGACGTTAAGAATGGCGTGTCTACAGCTGCCCCGCCTTGGCGTCTGCTTTGCAAGGGAGCGACACGTAGTGGAATGGTATCGAAGTGGAGTGAAATGTTGTGGGAGCGGACTGATAAGTTGATGCCAAGGTGTGATGAGACACACTTTTGACGTTACTGTTTGGAATCTTTCCTGAAGTTTCAATGAGGCGACCTTGAAGAAGGTCTTTCAAATATTGTCGATTGCTTGGACGGAGATCAAATAAGGGAGGGTGAGATGTGCGCTCAGGCATGAAACAAAAAGAGACCAACTTCTCGGCGTGGAAGTACCTGGGTCATAAACCGGAGGTTTCACCTTTGGGGAGCGGTTACCAGCCAATGTGGAAGTGCTGCGGCCAAGGTGGGTCAAACAAGGTCAAAAGTAAAGGAATATCTGAGGGTCTGTCCAAACAAGGGTCTCCTTTGGAAGAGCAGCGTAGGGCTGTCTCAAGGAAACTCAGTATTTCATTCGGAGTGGAATATCTCATATTTGTAGGAATTGAAGCACAACGGCCTTCGCAATCGAATCACTTGAATGATTTTCCGCAATAAATAAAAATCCTATATGAATGCATGCTGGGTTAAAATAAAAATTTAAAACAAACTAAAATAGAAAATAGCCAAGGATAATATTGTCAACTTGTTAAGAACGAGTCAGGATACCGATCCGGTGAGCCGCCACTGGGCTGGGGCCCGTTTATCCGCGCACCAACTCACTGAATGGAACCGTCGTCCCCATGCTACCACAAGTTAACGGCCTATCCGTACAACCCAAATTCTCCCGGGATCATCATCGTTTTTGTTGAATGGGAACTCAAATCCCGGATTCGCTTGGGCCGCAAGTTCCTTGACATATTCTAGTAGCGTAGGTATCGTATACTATGGTGGGACCAACCATTGAAAGGTGGGACAGGAGACTGGACAAAGACGTCCGTTAGTAAAACCTGCACAGGCCAGCATGGATCAATAACATCAGAAAGTAGCAGATTTATAACAGAATCACACCACAATGGAAAGGAAATCTAGCCAAAATCCTGACACTGACTGCTGATGTGACATGTTCCATCCTGTAGCGATCTTCCCTTCCTATAAGAACTCCCCTTAGGCTAGTTCATTCAAATGCACCAAGGTGGGTTTTGGAAGCTCAGGAGAGGAAGGAGAGGAGAATCTAGAGATTTCAGGATGGAAGGAGAGTCTTCCCGCGTTATGAAGAGGAGCAGGCCTAGCAGCGAGATCAGGCGACTCTCCGACCTCGAGGGTCATTTGAGTGGGACGATCATGTCGCATATGGTAAGCTGATTCATTTCAAATTTTCCATGTGAACCTTCTTCTTACTTCCTTCCTTTCTTCTTCTTTCTTTTCTCTTCCAGTCATATCCACTCTTCCCAGGCCCGAGGAAGTTTTCCAAACTGCCATGGCTTTCAAAGCTAACTTCCAACATCTCCATTGGCATGAGGGCCATACTCTCGAAGTGGCATCTGCAGGGGCTCCTTATTCACGCCAAACACTATGAGAAGATTCGTATGGACTGGGCGGCTATGGGCGCACTAGTGGAGATCTGGCATCCCCAGACCCACACTTTTATCTTCCCGACCTTCGAGGTGACCATCCTCCTTGAGGAGGTGGAACTTCTGCTCGGATTGAAGAAATTCAAGAGTGACGGGAAGGTGAAGGCTATGCGGATGCTGACACGGGTGACTTCCGAAAGCATTCTTGGGAGCTTCATGCCGCCCGACGCAGCCAGAAAGGTCCGTACTCAAAAGGGGATCGATCTCCAAAAGCTTGCGGAGTGGGTCATGGACGTCCTGAGAGGGTCACCAGACGATGACTATTTGGAGGGAATCATGAAGTGGTTCACTATCTGTCTGGTGGGTGCTCTCTTGTTTCCTTATACCGACAACATGGTGGAAGAAGACCAACTGAGTGCTATCTGCGGGATCTGGCGTGGAAAGAGGGTGGGACCCGCTGTCCTTGCCTACCTGTATAGTGGCCTTACTGCCTCGAGCATGGGTAAGCCTCCTTTTGGTTGCGCACTTGTCCTGAGCTGCTGGCTGGATTTGCATTTCAAGTTTGATCACCGCGAGGGAATGCCAACTGCTTCGAAGCTTTTCCAACAAAGCCCTCTCCCATCATATAGCCGACGTGTTAGGCTTCGGTGGTACTGTAGTGAACCGCGTTTTCGTGGCTGAAGAAACGTGAAGACTGGCGGTCTCACTTCCGCACCGTGACATAATGCTTCTTTACTTGCGCACCGGCATGTTTGCTTTTGCTAGATCTTCTCATGAGGCCTTCTCCCGAAGTTGATCTTCAACTGATCGGTGCGACCGAGTTCATCTTTTATAATGCGCATCGGTGCTGCCTCCAGACTGGCATCCCACGCCATTCGTTCCCGCCACCGACTGGCATCGTTCCTTTGAAGAAAAGGGAGTTGGGCACTGAAGCGGACGCGAAGGAAGCGAAGGCCATTAAAGCTCCCTGGAAGACAAGTGTTGCGGGAAAGGCCTTAGCGCACGTGGTGGGAGAATGCGAGCCGTGGAGGGCTTATGTAACCGAACTGGGGAAGTTAAGGCCTAAGGCGCCTAAGCCCCTGATGTAGTTCACTCTGCTTTCTGATGGAATAAAATCTGGCATTGATTTTTCGGACCAGTTCCCTTAATTATTATTATCTTTTTTATGGTTTTTATTTTTCTTTGTGTTTTTTATTTTTTTATTTGGATTATACATACTCTTATCTTTTTTACTTTTTTTATATATTTATATATTTTTGAAAAAAAAAATTATTATAGGGGCGTCCAGGGGCCTGGACGCCCCTAATTTTTATTTTTTTATTTTATTTGATTTTTTGTTTTGGGGGCGTCCAGGGTCCTGGACGCCCCAACTTTTATTTATTATTTTTTTGCTTTTTTTTGTTTTGGGGGCGTCCAGGCGCCTGGACGCCCCAAAATTTTTGAATTTTGAAAAAAAAAATAAAAATTGTGGGGGCGTCCAGGCGCCTGGACGCCCCAAAGAAGGTAGCTTCTATATATAAGGGCTGCCCCCCCCCCTTTTGCTCATTTACTGTTCATTCTGACGACCTAGTCACCCTAGACGACCCATTCTTAGTCCCAATGCAGCGAGGAGGATCGAGCCAGGGTCCAGAGAAGCGGAAACGACTGGCTCGTCGTGCGAGGAGGTTGAGGGATGATGCCGAGGAGGCTGCTGCGGCGGAGGAGATTGCCGCAGGTGAGGAGGGGATGAAGGTGCCTCTCCTGGCCGCGGAGGCCGCTGCGGGCGCTGGCGACGTGGGAGAGGACGATCATGACCCGGTAAGTCCTTCGGAACTCTCACTCTGTGGTTGAATAGGCTAAACGGACGGGTGAGAAGCTGTGAGAGAAGGCCGAGGAGTGAGGGAAAGGAGGCGTTCAGGGCCCTGGACGCCTCCACATTTTCTTTTTCTTTTTTTATTTTTTATTTATTTATGAAAATAATAGAAATATAATAAAAAATAAGGAGGCGTCCAGGGCCTGGGACGCCTCCATTGTAATATATATATTATTAATATATTTTTTGTTTTGGTTTTGGGGTTTTTCTAAAAATAAAAAAAAATGAAGGAAATGGAAAGGAGGCGTCCAGGGGCCTGGACGCCTCCACAAAAAATAAATATTTTAAAAAGAAAAATAAAATAAAATGAATAAGTAGTATATACAGTGTTATTGTTTATTACTATTCATGATGCTGATGTGTTCTCTATTGGTTTTGTGGTGTGCAGGGCGTGATGAAGGGACGGATCAGCTGGTCCCTAGTGGTGGCAGCATACCGTGGGCTGCCGGACTTCCAGAGGGCGCGTGTGGACGCCATGGGCTTTGGAGCTTTCCTTAGGATCGAGCCCTTCCGGCTCGACCTTCCTCTTATCCAGGCACTGAGGGAGCGGTGGTACGCACCGAGCCGGGCGTTTCTGATGCCCTGGGGGCACATGGTGCCGACACTGGAGGACGTGGCTCGGATTACCGGGCTACGAGTTGACGGAGAGGCAGTCAGCGGGGTCACCTACCCCGACTACCGAGAGAGTGCCCTGGACCTGCTGTCGTTAGAGACGAGCGTGACTGATAGAGACAGCAGGGTAGTTGGCCGAGTGGAGATCATGGAGGCGCTCGGATTCATCGACCCGCGCCAGCGGGTTAGCGAGACTGGAGCGGAGTTCTTGGCTCGACTAGAGGGGGACGCTCGCGCTGCTTTTACCCAGGATCCGAGTGAGCGGGAGCTGGTGGATCTAGACCTTCGGAGGTTTCTTTTCTTTTTCCTGGGCCGCCTTTTGCTGGGGACGAAGGGGGATGGCATCCACTGTCGTTTCCTCAGGATCTTGGCGGATCTGGACAGAGTGGGACACTACGCGTGGAGAGCGGCTCTGCTTGCCCATTTGATTGCTGATCTCTCCCAGACTTCGGAGAAGGAGACGACAGTCAGTGGCTTCGCACCTTTTCTCCAGGTAAACATTTTATTTATGCATTCCCACAGTTAAATATGTAATTATTGTACTAATGATGTATGATGGATGCAGGTGTGGAGCTATTACTATTTCCCGATGGGGAAGGCTAGGCATGGGAACAGGAGGGCCGTGCCTCTGGCGCGGCGGTGGAGGCCGGTTGTGGTTGCAGCACCCCACGGCTACCAGCTGGCGTCGCTTCGTCGGGAGCTGAGCGAGTATCCCGAGGCCATGGTATGATGCGTATGATTTTTTGAGTTTTTATGCATGTGACTATCATGATATATGCATGGTGATGCAGGTGGTGTGGAGGCCCTACCTGGGCATGGGCGATGCTGGTCAGCCCTGGGTTGTAGCGGGTCTTCCTCGTTTCAGGCGGGGCGTGTGGGTCCATTGCCTGAACGAGATCGAGCAGCTTCGGCTGAGGCTGGTTATGAGGACGTTGGGGCTGGCCCAAGAGTGGGTTGATGTAGAAGAGCCGGCCAGCATTGGGCGGAAGACTAAGGGGAAGGCGAAGGTTGTGGACTGGCGTATGCGCTTCCCAGCACAGTACCAGGACTGGCAGCAGGGCGGGGTCCCAGTGGTGTCCCATGTACAGGACAGCACAGACTACATGAGACGGTACCGAGCTACGTACGGGGACCGCCTCTCCTTGGGTGGTATGGCAGGGGTAAGTGAAATGAAACTGCTTCACCTTTCTATATGTATATGCATGTGGTACTAACTTACGTGTAATGCAGGATGCTCGTGATACCATGATCGCCGACCTGCGGGCCCAGTTGGCGGACGCCAGGCGACAGTTGGTGGCCATCCGACAGGAGTTGGAGATCCTGGTGAGTTTATGCGATGTATTTTTTTGTGACCTGGATTTTTGATGCTTAGCCTTTGACTGACGTTTGCCCCGTGTTTCAGCGGGCCCACCAGAAAGCGGCAGCCGGGACGGCTGGTGGAGCGGGTTCCAGTTCGCGGGGCCCTCCTCCGGAGGTTTCTGCCCTCCAGGAGCAGCTGGCGTATGCAGTGGCTCGGGCTGAGGAGGCCGAGCGTGACCGCGAGGCTCGAGTGAGTGCTTGCCTGACCTTGACTCTCTTCTGGCTACTTTTCTTCTATCACTGTTGTTCTCTTATGGTGCATGCGTGCTTTGACAGGTGGCCGAGATTCGGGAGGCCCTGGCGCGTGCTGTTCGTGCCGAGCAGGAGCGGGATGCTCGGGTGGCGGAGCGTGACGCCCGGATTGCAGAGCTGGAGGAGGAGCGTCGACGGGAGGCTGAGGAGCTCCCTCGCGACGTAGTGGATCTGCGGATCGCCCTCGAGCTGTCGAGGAGAGAGGCGATGAGGGAGAGAGAGGAGAGGGAGAGGGATAGGGAGAGCGTGGAGAGAGATAGGGAGAGGGATAGGGAGAGAGAGAGGGAGGAGCGACAGCGGGATCAGACCGAGAGGAGGGCTCTAGAGGCCCAGCTGCTGGAGCTCCGATTGAGTCTCGGCACGGCGGAGGGGAGGCTTCGGGAGAGCGAGGAGCGGTACCAGAGGGCGAAGGAACGCGGGGCGCGACTTCGTCAGTCCGGTTCTTTTTCCATGGGCAGCTATCTGGTTTCTTCGGCCGAGGAGCGTCGTCGCGCCTTCGAGGCTGGAGTGCCACCGCAGGGCGAGGCGAGCACGGCTTCTCAGGGTTCGCAGAGGCCCCATAGGGGTCCCCGGCAGAGGAGGGAGGAGAGAAATGACCAGGAGGGTGATGGTGAGAGTTAGAGAGTTGCTTGTACACGTCACCCTTCTCACTGTATGATGTACTTTCGGCTATTATATGAAATGGAAATGGCTTTCTTGTGTTGTGTGTACTTTTCTCTCTCCCACACTTTCTTCTTTGCACTGAGTTGTCCTTCGAGGCACGCTCCACGAGACCTTGCCCTGAACAACGGGGAACAACGCTTTGTACGGGGGGATTCTTTCTCCCCCTTTTGGGCGCGTCTAGGCGCGAGGACGCGTCTTAGTCCTTGAATTCAAATTTAAAGCGTCGGGTGGCCTTTCTTCTCCCGTGCCTTACCCGCAAACGAGCCCTCCTTCCGCCGAAACTCGCTTGCCCCTTTTTCGTCTTCCTCCTCTTTTGATTGATGGAGTTCGGTGGGCCCGATCATGGTGAAGGTGGAGAGGGACGAGGAACTCCTCGCCCGAGGAGGGACTCGCCAGAGCACGGAACGGCGCCCATGGAGGAGGAAGGGCCGCTTCGGATCCCCGAGGGACCCGAGGGGCCCGATGGCACGGGAGGAGGTGAACACGGCTCGGTGAGTGCTTGGTTTTCCCCCTCTTTGATCTATTTTGAGTTTTGAAGCAAGCCGTGCGAAGGGGGAAAGGGTTCGGCTAGTGTCACACTTAAATGATGGACGCGTCCTAGATAGGGGACGCGTTATTTTTGACTGATGTGGGACCCCTTTCTTGGTGCAGGACATGGCAAGGACCCTGGGCCTGGCCGATGAGTGGGCGAGTGCGGACGAGCCGAGCCGCGTCAGGAGGGAGAGTCGCGGCAAGGCGAGGCTCGAGGACTGGCCCGTACGTCTCCCTGGACAGCAAGGGGGTGTACTGGTGCAGGACAGTGCCGACTTCCTGCGGCGGCAGAGAGAGAGTTATGCGGGGCTTCCCCAATCTGGGGACACGCGTGGCATCGGCGGCTCGCGCGCCCAACTGTCAGAGGCTAGGCGGCAGTTGGCCGTCGCTCAACATGAGTTGTCGCTCCTGGTAAGTTACGTGCCGCACTTTTAACTTCAGATTTTGGAGTTTCACTGACGGCCGTTGTTTATTTTATTCCAGCGTGCCCAGCAGACAGCGACGGTGGGAGTGGCTGGCGGATCTTCCAGCTCCTCGGCCCCTTTTCTCGAGATTGCCTCCCTCCGGGAGCAACTTGCCAGTGCGGTGGCCCGCGCAACCCGGGCGGAAGAGGAGCGTGACGCCTGGGTGGCGACTGTAGCGGAGCTGCGGCATCGTGGTGAGGAGAGACCTTCTCCAGACATCCTGGAGTTAAGGGTTCTTCTGTAGATGATGAGGAGAGAGGCAGAGAGAGAGAAAGCCGAGAGAAGGTCGAGCGACAGCGGGATCTGACCGAGAGGAGGGCCTTGGAGGCCCAAGTGAGGGAGCTCCAGCTGGGCCTTCAGGCCGTCGTGCAGAGGCTAGGAGGGATGGAGACGCGCTACGAGAGAGCGCGAGAGTTCGGGGAGCGACTCCGCCAGTCCGGTCGCTTTGCAACTAGTGGCTTCTTCGCCACGCCAGGGGAGGAGCAGCGAGTCACTGCTGCGGAGCAGGAGCCAAGAGGCGAGGCAGGTGCTGCTGCACGGGGATCCCGGAGGCTTCTGAGGGACCCTCACCTCGGGGGAGAGGAGGAGAGTGCCCAGAGAGATGAGTGATGGTGAGGATTGGCGAGCTAGTGGACCCACCACCTCTCTATGATTGTAGTGTTTGTGATAGCTTATGTAGAATTATGAATGGAATGATTTGATGTTCTGCTGCTTGTTTGTTCTCTTGTGCGTTCCTTCTTCCCTACACTTCCTTTCCTTTGCACTATTCCCATGTGATGGGTCTGCCGAGACTCTGCCCCGAGCGGAGAATCGCGTCTTGTTGTGACCATTTTCCACGGGAATCTGCCGTCGAAGTCAATAATGACGGCCCTAGTTTCTTTTCCCGAATGCTGTGTCAAATTTTGCGGACGTCCTCCAAATCATGATAGGGTATCCCTAGACAACATAGGGGCTATTCGTCGTATTCTTCGTCCAGTCAATCACCCTGTGCGCGCGGTGAAGTGACACACGGGACCGCATGGCAGGTGCCTCATTGCGAGGGCTATCATCAACAGGTGATGGAGGCAATCTTGGCCCGCACTCCTTCCGTTTCTATAAATTCTTGTCCCTTTTATTTTCCCAGGTATATCGAGAGCTAACTCGAGGAGCACAAGTTCTCACGGGAGAGGAGGAGTTTGAAATTCCGAGGGTTGGATGGAGGGCGAATCTTCCCATTCCTCGAAGAGAAGCAGGTCCAGTGGTAGTAGTTCCAGGAGGCTTTCAGACCTTGAAGGGCACTTCAGCGAAAGGGCCCAATCACAACTCGTAAGCCAAGTTTTCTTGCCCTTTTTTCCATTCTTTCTTCCTTTCTTCTGACCAAACCTCACCCCCATTCCTTGTAGGTTGTGATGAAATCACAAATCTTATGGGAGTTGGTAGTAGCAGCGTACAGGGGCCTCCCAGATTTTCAAAAGGCGAGGCTAGACGTGATGGGATTTGGTACCTTCCTTCGGATCGAGCCGATCCAGCTCGACCTGGTCCTGATCCAAGCCTTGTGTGAGAGATGGGACCCAGTGAGTCGGGCATTCCTGATGCCCTGGGGGCACATGGTGCCCAGCTTGGAGGATGTGGTCCGGATCACAAGCCTGAAGGTAGAGGGCGAGGCAGTGACCGGAGTCACTTACGCGGACTACAGAGAAGGTGCCCAGAAGTTACTGGGTTTGGACCTAGATGGTCGGAAAAATAGGTCGGTAGCTAGGGCGTCCCTCATGGATGCATTAGGGCTCACCGACACTCGTCGGTGGGACGATGAATCCTCAGAAGAGTTCATGGAAAGGATGGAAATAGGATGCCGTGCCGTGTACTGCACAGATTTCGGCGACTGGTAAAGATGCAACATAGATTTGAGGAGATTTCTCCTCTTCCTTTTGGGGAGATTGGTACTGAGCTCGAAAGGGGACGGTATCCGATGTTGCTTCCTGGAGCTGCTGTCAGACCTTGAAAGAGTAGGGTATTATGCCTGGGGAGCCGCCATGCTGGCACACTTGTTTGCAGGCCTATTCCAAGAAACGGATCGTGAGATGACTGTGAGTGGTTTCACACCATTCATCCAGGTATTTTTTTAGTTTTGCTTGTTTTATATTTTTTTGTGTTTTTGCAAAGTACTGATGACCTATGCCGAGCAGCTATGGAGCTATTATTACCTCCCTATGGGGAGAGCTCGGCATTGGCGACTCGTGGTGGTGCCGTTAGTCAGGCGGTGGGAACCCATCATGAGTGCGGCACCCCTAACCTACCAACTGATGGTGCTAAGGCGGGAGCTACAGGAGTTCCCTGCAGCGATGGTAAACTGGAGGCCCTACTCAGACATGGTCGATGCCGACCAGCCGTGGGTTCTAGCAAGTCGTGCCCGGTTCGGACGGGAACTGTGGATGCACTGCCTGAATGAAATCGAGCCGCTTCAGCTACGATTAGTTCTGAGGACTTTAGGACTGGCTCAAGAATGGGTGGATTCAGCGGCGCCACCTCGTGTCGGGAGAAAGACACGGGGACCGGCGACCTGCATTGACTGGCGCGTGCGGTTCCCTGAACAGTATGAAGACTGGCAACGGGGTGGCACGATTGTAGAATCACAGGCACGGGATAGCGAGGACCACTTGCGTCTATATAGGACAAAGTACGCAGAGCGGCTCCAACCCCGGGGACTTGTGGAGGTAGGTTTCCCCTTTTCTCTTATCTTCTTTCTCCTTTTCTTGGTTTTCTGGTGAAAATGCTGACTTGTAAGGCTGCAGGATGTCCGGGATGCCATGATAGCGAATTTACGAACTCGCTTGGCAGAGATGGAACAACAGTCGGGCGATGCCCGCGGAGCTACGAGCGCCTTGGTAGGTGTACAGTACGTTCCTAATTAAAACCCCAGATTCCAGATGTTGGCTGCTACTTCACGCGGTCGTAGCATGCCCAGATTGGCGCGGCTTCCCCAGCGATGGGAGTGGGTGGTGCCTCTTCCAGCTTGTGGATTCCCACCTCAGAACTTGACTTGCTTCATGAGCAACTTGCTCACGCCACGCAGCGTGCTGCGGAGGCAGAAGGGATGCTCTCTATACAGGTAAAGTTTCAGTGTTGAGTTCTCCTTGTTTATGCCTTATCGTGTATCTGAGATGGTACACTTGGCAGGAAAAGGAGACGGAAGAAGCGCTTGCCAAGGCTGCGCAGAAGGAGGCTAGGATAGCAGAACTGGAGAGGGAACTGCGGCGTCATTCTGATGACGACTCCTCTAGGGATGCCGTAGAACTGAGGATCACTCTCCAGTTGGAGAGGGAAGACCGCGAGAGAGAACGTGCAGAGAGAGAAAGAGACGCAGAGAGAGAAAGAGCCAACAGATTGACTGAAAGGGAGGAACGAAGGGCCATGGAGGCCCAACTATTCGAACTCCGAATCAGCCTTGGTCTTGCTGAACAGTGGCTGAGAGATGGTGAGGAGCGCTACCGAAGAGCACGAGAGCGTGGCTTTCGTGTTGGTAGCTTCTCTGCTGCTTCCGTGGATCAACGCCGGGATGTGGGAATAGGAAGGGGAGTACAGAGCGGTAGGAGTACCGCTTTTCGTAGTTGGGTAGCACCTTTAAGAGCGTTTTGCCCGGAGAGTAGTGGGACGAGTAATGCAGAGAGAGAGGGCGGAACTTGATGTAATTTTTTTTGGTTTTTGGAATAAAACACAAGGTTTGGTTTGTTTGGTTTTCACCTTTGCTTCTGTTGCCTGAATCCCTGCACATATCACTGAAACAAACAAATCAGAATTTCTGTTCTGACTTGGCCCCTTGCTCAATAAGCAAATGGTCACTGTGACTGTTCTTGATAACTGGTCAAGGGGCCAAGCCTTCATTTAACGAAGGCAAGGGAAAGATGCGGTGATGATAAATGCGACAGGCAAGCACACGAATGCAAGCGGTATTAAAGTGAGATGCTGCACGCAAACGCAATCATGCAAAAATTGATTTGTTTTCTTTTTTATATTTGGCATTTTTTGTTTTATCATAAAAAAGATTTTTTTGTTTGCAAATATGTACATTTTCTCTTTTCCATTTTTTTTGCTTTTATTATAAAAATTTTTTATTGCTAACGCCCGGCAAGCACCCAAATGGCTCCTAACCTACGTGAGACAGGGGTTTCTTACTAACCTCCCAGGTATCCTAAGTGCACATCTAGGTTGATTTGGGCCTCTAGACCCCTCGAATGATGATCCCGCCGGCTAAGACTTACCCTGATGACAATACCGTCATGCCATGCTTAGGCTCCCAGTTGCTTCCGACCACAGGGATTCACCCAAAAGATGTTTGAGGTAAAAGATTTGCCCGACCCGGGTCTGTTTCCTCACAACTCTAGATGGTATATGATGGAACACCCTGGAACCCTAATGACCAACCGCGCGACGCTGACCCGGAATCAGACGCCGTCGCACCCATAGGTGACGCGCTTGCATTGGCCTAAGCCCGAGGTTAAACAAGAAGACATCAAGGTGGTAAACAGGGGTCTTGACTAGCCAGAAACACGGAGACTCCTTCGCAGCGATAGCTTTTGCTTTTCAAAGTAGGCAACCAAATGTGTATATTAAAATAAGGTCGCAGACCTTGGCAGTTTTCACCTTTCAGAAACTCCATCGAACCTTCATCTTTAGAGGGAGAAGGAAGAGTGTAGGGGATAAACCTCCTGAGAGGACCGGCAAAGCCGTTAACCCGGCGAGCGAATAAGGGCCCATTAACTCTTTCCTTTCAGACAACTTCGGACCAAATCTCGAGCATTTACATTCCACGGCCCCTTTTGTGGATTCAGACTTTTGCTTTGAGGGGTTCCGTTTATCGCAACAGGCACGGTCACGACCAGGCTTTTCTCTTGATTTTGATTTTGTATTTCTTTTTGTGAGGGAGATATAGTCGTTTGACGTTTGTGGGCTCCCTTTTCGTATGCCTGCGGGGACACTGCCCTCTTCTCGTGCTCTGATCGATGCTCGAGGAAATGGATCCTACTCTTGCCCTTGGGGTTTGAGTTTCGGTTTCTCATGCTCAGCGTTTTAAGGGCGCCGACTGTCTCATTTGGTCGAAGAGAAAAGAATAAAGATTACAGCTTCCGGAGATCTTCTGGGTGGAGCCCCACCGTAGGTGATGCTACCGACTTTTTTTGAATAAAATACATAAGTGAGCACATGTTGGCTTCCTTCGAGCGAGCATAGGCCGACGTGGCCGGACAGGGATCTCCACGGTTCTGGCAAACCAAGACCCGGTGCCTACCAAGCCTTAATGGGCCCTATCCTAACATGAAGGTTAGATGCAGGGACTTAACTACATGGTGACTGCCAGGCATCGGCATTTTGAATTTTCCATATTTTTAGTGGTTTTCAAAATTTCTTTATTTTTGATGTTTTTATCTTTTCATCACTTTTTTTGTTTGTTTTGTGCTAAGGGTAGTATTTCTTAAGATAAAGCCCATTCCAAGGGTGGGATAACTCGGTCCCTTCGGCGTTGATTAGCTTGTAGGCGTTGCCAGGGTACACGGCTTGAATTACAAATGGTCCTTCCCAATTGGGTTGGAGCTTAGAACGCGGCCCTCCAGGTTTGACAAAAATTCTTTTTACGACCATCTCACCGACTTTGAATTTTCTCTCAACGACTTTCTTTTGGTAAAAGCGAGCGAGTCTATTTTGATACACACGCGCGTGTTCGGCAGCGGCCAGTCGCTTCTCATCCAAGAGTTCCAACTGGGCGAGGAGTGAATTACGACGATCGTCGAGGGGAAATTCCTCGTCCAATTGTACCCTGAGAGAAGGGATCAGAGTCTCATACGGGACTACCGCTTCCATACCATAAGTAAGGGCAAATGGAGTCTGCCCGGTGGGGGTACGGATTGAAGTGCGATAGGCCCATAGAGCTTCGATAAGCTTTTCTGGCCAGTCTGAAAACTTACTAGACTCGCAGGTTTTTTTGATGATTTTGAGCAATGTTTTATTGGTGGCCTCCGCTTGGCCATTACCTTGTGGGTAATAAGGCGATGAATGATGCAATGCAATTGCGTACCTTTTGCAGAGGTCCTGTAGGTCCTGAGAAATGAACTGTGGCCCATTGTCGGTGACGATCGTGCTTGGGACGCCGAATCTGGCGAGGATGTTCTTCATGATGAACTTGCAGACTGTTGACGCCTTGATTTCCGCGTAAGCTTCGGCTTCGGCCCATTTGGTGAAGTATTCCGTCGCAGTAAGGATGAAAGATTTCTGCTTGGTGAGGGAATTGGGATCACCTAGGGGACCAATGATGTCGAATGCCCACATGGAGAAAGGCCACGGGGAGGATATTGGGTGAAGTGAGGAAGATGGTGAATGGATTTTATCGGCGTGAAGTTGACACTTGACACACCTACGGACATAGACAGCACAATCTCTTCCATAGTGGGCCAGTAAAAGCCTTGCCGAATGATCTTTTTGGCGAGCATCTGACTATTCACGTGGCCACCGCACACACCCGAGTGCGTCTCTCTACATATTTCCAAACCTCATCGTCACCAAGACATCTTAACAGAATACCAGTAAGGCTCCTCCTATAGAGTAGACCTCCAACCAAAGTATATTTCTGAGCCACCCTTCTTATGGCTTTCTTGTCCTCTGTGGTGGCCCCTTCAGGATAAGACTGATCTTGGCAGTATTTGACAATTTCATAGAACCATGGTTTCTCTTCATCAGCCAGTTCTCTTCGGCCTCTGCCAACATGATTTCCCTCTTCTCAAGGATATCTTCCTGCAGGATCTTCCTTGCTATCCTGTCTTTGATATTTACGTAGGAAGCATCATCGATTGCAGGGGCGTGAAGTTTATAGATGGAAATGGACTTAAACCATCTTCCTAGAGGGAACCTTATGGATGATGCCAACGAGGCGAGGGCATCGGCGAGAATATTCTGATGACGAGGGACATGAACAAAGATCAGTTTGGCGAACAGTTTGGCAAAGGCAGCAGTGAGTTCTTGGTATGGCTTGAGTTTGGGATCGCGAGTGCGATATTTAGTGAGCACCTGGCGAAGGATGAGTTGACTATCACCTACGACTCGCAACTCAGTGATACGAAAAGAATGAGCGAGTTCTAGGCCAGCTAGAAGGGCTTCATATTCAGCTATATTGTTGGTGACTGGAAATTTGAGCTGGTATGCCAATGGGAATGTGAGGCCTTCAGGCGACAGGAGGGCGATGCCGATTCCTCTCCCTTGAGAATTCAGAGCTCCATCAAAATATAGCGTCCACATTGGCTCATCTGATTGGTTGATGGACATTAGTTCCTCATCTGGAAACTCTGATTGGACGGGATCGAACTTGGGAAGAGGATGGTGAGCGAGATGCTCGGCTATGGCATAGCCTTTAATCACCTTTTGCTGGATGTAGGTGATGTCGAACTGAGAGAGAAAACTTTGCCAGCGTGCTAGCCTATCCGTAAGGACGGATTTCTCCAGAAGGAATTTGATAGGATTCATTCGAGCAATCAAGTGGACCTCGTGAGCCAAGAAGTAGTGCTTCAATTTCTGCACTACCCAAACGAGGGCAGCACAGGTTTTCTCTATGCCGGTGTACTTCTGCTCACAGGGATTGAGAAGTTTGGACAAGTAATAGGTTGCCCGTTCCTTGCCTTCTTCATCAGCTTGTGCGAGGACGGCTCCTACGGAGTCATCCAAGACTGAGACGTAAAGGATCAGAGGTTTTTCTGGTTTGGGTGGAATGAGACGGGTGGACTAGCCAGATATTCCTTAACCCTTCAAAAGCTTTCTGACATTTAGAATTCCAGTGGAATTCTACTCCTGGCTTGGTCAACTCGTAGAGAGGTCTACACCTTTGTGAATGTTGGGACACAAACCGACGAATAAACTGCAACCTCCCGATTAAACCTCGGACTTCCCTCAAATTCTTGGGAGGCGGCATATCCCTGATAGCCTTAGCTTTGTCGGGATCTATCTCGATCCCTCTTTTGCTCACAATGAACCCCAGCAATTTACCTGACGACACACCAAACACACACTTCTTCGGGTTCATTTTCAGTTGGAACTCCCTTGACCTCTGCAAGACCTTAGCCAAAACTTCTGGATGTTCCATCCTGGTCCTTGATTTTACCAATAAGTCATCCACATACACTTCCAGATATATGTGCATCATGTCATGAAATATGGCCATCATCGCTCTTGGTAAGTAGCTCCAGCATTCTTTAATCCGAACGGCATGACCACGTAACAATATGTTCCCCAAGGGGTAGTGAATGACGTCTTTTCCTGATCCTCTTCTGCCAAACGAATTTGATTATATCCTGAAAATCCATCCATGAACGAGAGGGTCTCGTAGCCTGCCGTGTTATCGATCAACACATCAATGTGAGGCAAGGGAAAATCATCCTTTGGACACGCGCGGTTAAGGTCCCGGAAGTCGATGCAAATCCTGACTTTCCCATCTTTCTTCATGACCGGGACAATGTTCGCCACCCATTGAGGATAAAGAACGACTCTAATGAACCTGGCTTTGTGGAGCTTATCGACCTCTTCTTTCATTTTCAAAGCCATCTGAGGGTGGAAACGCCTTAACCTTTGTTTTACCGAGATGGACCCTGGTTTTAGGGTTAAACGGTGTTCGACCAAGGTTGAATCCAGACCCGGCATATCCTCGTAGCTCCATGCAAACGTGTCCTTATATTCCTTGAGAACCTCAATTAATGCCTCTTCTTCAGAGGGTGGTAGGTTGTCACTTATGAGGATGATCCTAGGGTCTTCCTCAGTTCCCAAGTTGACTTCTTTGGTGGATTCTTCTACGGCGGTTGACGGCTCGTCGAATCTCCTCATTCCACTAGCGTATGCGCCCGCCGCATCCTCATATTCTTCACCCTCCTCTTCAGGGGGGCATTCTTCATCCGTGATCTCGTAGACTCCATACCCTTCATCAGACGCACAGTCGCCCTCACATTCTATTTCCGGTAGCCGGATGGGATTTTCTAACAACTGGGGGATGGCAAGAAGGGCCTGACACCTGGCGGCCAAATCCAGAAGGAATCGACGAGGGATCTGCCTACCCTTGGATTTCTTCCTAGGTACTACCCTTGGCCTATCATTCCTAGATTGACTGACAATATTTACAGAAGAAGAGGAAGACGAAGAGGATGGTGTAGAATGTACAGGAGAAGACCCCTCAGAGGAGGGGTAGAAAAGGTCGCTCATCGGACCTTGGATGGGTGGTCCGCAAGGCGGTACGCACCCGTGGGAGATGTAGGAGGTTTCCTCAACGAAGATGTGTTGTTGGAGAGTTTGAAAATTGACGTTTTTTTTTCATTTTCATTTTTAATGACAAAGCAGTGAAAAGAGATTGGAGGAGAGAGGAAAGTGGTTATTGCTAGAGGATTGTGAGGCTCATAGAGCAGATCATGGTTGAAGACCTGGCGCGGGTTGAAAAGCCCACGTAGGTATGTAAACAGAGAAGGGGATCTGGGAAGATCATCAGACAATTGTCTGGCCCAGGAAGAAGATATCAGCAAAGGCTGAGACGAGTGGATGGAGAAGATGGCGGCTAATGAGCCGTCGACGGTAATGTTGAGGACGGATGAAGATCCGTCGATGACAGAGTCCTTCTGGCGAGGACGAGGATAGTTTGGAACCTTGGCAAGAGTGGTAATATTCTCTGGTATTTCGGAGATCAATGGTGGTCCTTCAAGCTGCGGAGACGAGAACATCCTTTCCAGTGCAACGGAAATGTCCCGTATGTCGAACCATTTGTCCCACTCGCATTCCGGATCTTTGATCTTGCCTCTTTTGGTGATCCTCGGACATTTTTCAGCCAAATATACAGCATGTGATCCCCCATATGCTTCTCGTGGGTGATCCCCCATCTGAACAACGGGCCCTCTGTTGAAGTGGTTTGATAGAGTCCACGTGAGGGGCTTCCAATCTGCCTTGAACGGTCCTTTGAAGCCTAGGCCAAACCTGCGGTTCGGCCTAATTTCCTTTGGCGGTTTGAGCATACCCTGTAACTGTGCGCCCAGACCTTTTCCTTGTTGATAGCCGATGTTCCTCATAATCTCCCAACCTTTGGAGTGAAAAGGGAGACATGATGTTGTGGTTGCCCTGACCGGCTCCTTTGGTGCTAGTGGAACATGAGATGGATCACGTACGTCCAGCAGTGACAATATGGGCCGATGAGACGGCCAAACAGAAGGCAGAGAGGTGTTGATAGCATCCACTGTGTGAAGGACAGGTGTACTGACCACTTTAATAATTCTCCCATTGTAAGGAAACTTCAGGCACTGATGGTTGGTGGAAGGCACAGCGTCCATGGCTTCGATGTAAGGGCGACCCAGTATAGCCTTGAATGTGGGGTCCATGTCGAGGACATGGAATTCCGTGGGAATTGACATGGGGCCTAGTTCTGCCTTCAGAATAATCATCCCCTGCGGCGGCCTTTTGCTATTGTCATAAGCCGTGACCGTGATCGAGGAAGGTCTTATTTGTTCCTCGTTGACCCCACACAACTGAAGAGTGCTCATGGAGATCACATTTATGGATGCACCCGTGTCCACAAGACACGGGTTTATGGATACCCCATTAATTTTTATTGAAATGCACAATGCATATTTCCGAGCTTCCTTGGGAGCGAGCTCGTAGTTGTGAAACATGATGGCTGGTTGTGTGTCTGTTGGGGTCAGGACGGTCGAAATCTTCTCCACGGGGAGGTCTTCATTAACCATGACCTTTTGAAGATATTCCATCAAGGCCGCCTGGTGGGATGTGGATCTTTGAAGTAGCTCTAGGATGGAGATCCGGGCAGGTGTCTTGTCCAAGTGTTTCAATAGATCATACTGTGTTCCAGGGATAGCTCTTTCTGGTTGTTCTGCATCATCCTTCTCTGGCTGAGATTGCTCGGGATTCTGACTGTTGTGGGGGAAAACCCTGTGGAAAATCCTTCCACTCCGGAGCACCATTGCCTGCGGCTTTTGTACCTCTGTGGGGGTAGCAGTGGGTTTTAACAGGGGTTTGAGGGGTAGTAGTGGAGGAATGGTTGATGAAGCAGGGGTGATGACGGGAGCAGGGATTCTGATGAGGGGTTTGTTAGGTGGCGGCATGGTGGAGGTAGAGGGGATATTGCGCGGATTATGAAGGATAAGGGGTCTAGAAGGTGGCGGTGGAGACGAAGTAGGAGTGGGTAGGGCTTGAAGTGGGCAATGATTTTGAGGTGGGTGATGGTTAATGAGTGGTTTTGAAGGCATTAGTGGTGATACGGTGGAGAAAGACGGGGTTATGTATGGTTGACGGATGATAAGGGGTTTAGAAGGCGTAGGGGTAAATGTGGTAGAGGTGGATGGTAAAGTGGGGGAGTGAGAGAAGATGAGAGGGTGTGAAGGCGTAGTGGAGAGTGTCGGTTGATAGGAGGTCGGGGTGCGGATGAGAGGGCGTAATGGTAGTGGAAATGGTGATGGTGATACTGACGCGGGTTGATGAGAGAGAGGTGCTACCCGGGCAAGGTGAGGGGGTTGCATGACGATAGGGTTGGAGGTAGAAAGAATGGAGGTACTTTCCTGGTGCCACACCTGCTCTCTCCCGACTTCCGGGAAGGAGGAGATGGGGTTAACCTGATGATTGGGCTGTTGGTGCTCCGGTAATGGATTCTGGATTATGCCCATGTCGGGCTGTTGTTGTGGGGCCTGCTGAGCCTGCTGTTGTTGTTGTGGTTGCTGTTGCTGTTGCTGTTGTAACTGCTGCTGTGGCCTATGAGGGGGTCTCCTAGCCTTGAGAGCCGCGACGTATCGTCTCATCTCATCCCAATCTATTTGATGTTCATCATTCATATCATGGATGTAATCTTTGAAATGGAAGCAGTAATCTACTGTGTGTCCCGGCTGCCTGTGGTAGACACAGTATTTGGAGGTATCAACATTGGGGGGCCACGCGGGCCTTTCTCTGGGTAGGGCGAGTTGGTTTGATGCCATGAGGGCATTAAAAATGTCTGCTAAGGTTTCCGGCAATGGTGGATAGTAGGCTCTCTTGGGACCGAGCGGCCTCCTTTGTTGCTGTTGGGGACCATAGTTCCCGGGGGTGGAACTTGGTTGTACTGAAGTGGTGGTTGTTGTTGCTGAGGTTGTGGTTGTTGTTGCTGGGGTTGGCGTAATGGAGGCATATTATCCTGGGGTGGATTATTTTGGGGTGGAGGACGAAGAGGGAAAGGACCTGGTTGAAGGGGAAGTCGGGGCATTTGTGGAGGCCTTGGGTTGACTGCATAGTTGGCATTGTTGACCGCACTGACTTGCTCATTTGTCACGACCCCTTCTGTGGCTCCGCCCGGGACACCAGCGCCTGTCTTTCTGACCACTTTGGGTTTCGGCGACTCAAACATGTTCATGATGGGGGAGTCTTTTAGCTGGGTTTGGATGTACCGGGCCCTTTCATAGAGTTCCTCCATTGTAGTAAGTTTATTCATGGCCAGGACATGTCTGAACTGTGGGGTTGCATTAGACACAATCATCTTCACTTGTTCGGGCTCGGAGAGGGTATCCCTTATTCTTTCCGCCAGAGACCTCCATCTATCAGCATATCGGACAAAATCCTCGTCGGGTTTCATCTTTTCGGCCACTAGGTCGGTAATGGAGAGTGAGGGACCGACCCTATCCCTATATTTCTGCAAGAACCTTCTCTGGACTATTTCAAAATTCTCGGCCTCGCGGGGCTCCAGAGAATAGAACCACTCAAGCGCAGGACCATCCAATGATCTCCGAAAGAGGTATGCCAGGGACCTTTGATCATTTTGCCAATAGGAGGACTCATACATGAAGTCCTTGAGGTGAATGAAGGGGTTGCCGGTACCATTGTATCTGCGGTACGTGGGCATTTCGGAGGGAGGAAGATGAATGACGGGAAGGATTGGCAAAGCAACCTCCGGGGTGGCTTTCACGTCCACCATTCTTCTTAGATTTTGAAACTGCTCGTCCATGCGATTGAACCTATTGAGGAGCGATTGGGCGAGCTCCTCTGGAGGTGAAGGTGGCACTTGCCACTGGGGGAGAAACTGTCTCCCGGAGACTTGAGGGGGAAACCCCGAATGAGAGGGAGCTGTCGGACCGCCGACAGTTGGCCCTGGCTGAAGCGGTGTGTGGGGAACAACGGGAGTTTGAGATTGTGACGGGAACTGGAATGAGGGTGGTTGTTGGCTCGCTTGTCCTTGAAGCGAGGGAGACTGGATGGCTTGCGCCAATGAGGGAGATGGAATGGCCTGCACGGACTCTTGGAGAGGTGCGATGACCGGAGTTGATTCCTGGGGCGTGGGGGAAACAGATTTCCCCTTTAGAATGGCCTGGAAGGCCCGGAGCTGTTCAGAGGTAAGCTCCGTGTTGGCGAGGACGCCCAGTAAAGAAGAGATATCCTGTGGTGGGGACGTGTCCCCGGCAATAACCTGCACCTCATGCGAGGGGTCATGAGAAGGACCCGAGTCCATAGCATAGACTCGCGGGTCGGCTGACAAACCACGGCTAGGGTGGTTCTCCTCAAAAGACTCGTGAGACATGCTCACAGTTTTCCCAGAACGTAAAAACATACACTAGCAAGTAGGTAGCAGAGATTATCAAACAAGTGGATGCCTTTACGCCCTTTTTTTGTGTTTTGATTTTGATGATTTTTTTGTATTTTTTAGCGAGATCTGAAGTTCACACAAAATGGGGACCCTAGTTTATTTTTATTTCACCGCCGTGTCAGCTAGGGTCTCTCGTCTCACCACGAATGAAATGACTAACTCCGGGGAACTTCAATGGTACAACCAGCCCAGTGAACGAAGAGGAGATTCTTCGATGTCGGGGACTTACGGAGGTCCCAGTGTAGGAGATTCTAGTCCGTTGAGAGGAATTCCCAAACGGAGAGTCCTTCCTTCACCGGGAAAGGGTGATCCTCAAAAAATGAAAAAAGGATAGAAAAGAGGAATGGATGTATGCAATGGAATGCTGACAGATATATAGAGTAAGAAAACAACAGAAATAACAGACATATAATAAACAAACAACCAATCACAACTGATAGTGCTGCCGTGAGCACAACGGGGGCGCGCGCGGGCGCCAAGGTGGAGAGGCACGGATGGTGCCGAACTTGCAAGGGTAGCCGAAAGGAAGCAGTAGAGGTCCCACCGTGATCGCCAATCTGTGAGCGACGTCACGCGGTTCGGGGAAGAGCGGAGAAGACGCGGAGCGCGCGGGCTCCTCTTTTTTTGGTGTTTGTTTGCTGCAACACAGAAATAAGAGAAGAGAGAGAAGGGGCCACCACGGGAGATTGCTCCGGCGGGGCGAGCGGGACAAGTGTGATATAGCAAGATATGGGGGTTAAACGGCCATAGCGGGAAGTGACTCGCCGCGGCCTCGGGGGGACGGGAATGGTGCAAAAATTAAATAACAAGAATTAAAACGGCCATTGGGGAAGTGACTCGCCGCGGCCTCGAGAATATGAGCAGATAATAAGATGACAGAATATAAAGAGAATACAAAGAGCGGGAATTTAAACGGCCATTAGGGAAGTGACTCGTCGCGGCCTCGAGAACATAAACAGATAAGAATATAACGTATAAGAACGTGAATTTAAACGGCCATTGGGGAAGTGACTCGCCGCGGCCTCGAGAACATGAATAGATAAGAATATAACATATAAGAACAGAAATTTAAATGGCCATTGGGGAAGTGACTCGCCGCGGCCTCGAGAACAATATGTGATCGCCAGGGGCCAAAAGACCCCAAAAATAAGAAGGTGATCGCGCCTACCTCAAGAGCGGGAGATGGCGGGTTGCTTCTTCCTCTCCCTCCGGCCAGCCGACGGAGAGGGCTTTCCTTGGCTACCCTTGCAAAACAACGACAAACAAATGACAAGTGGATTAGAAAGATGGAGGTGTAGTATTCAAATCCTTGCGATAAAAATAACGAAATGATGGCAAGACACACACCTGGTTGGTGTTATCTTTTAAACCCCTCTCGGACTCGAGTAGGAGGAAAATGAGATGATGGATGTAAGAAGTGTATAAGAAAAGGCGCCCTTATGAAGGGGGATAGGGGATGCAAGATGATGAATGCAAAAGAACTACGAAGAAAAGGAAAGAATTGGCTTATTGAATGTGCCGATCGTGAAATCCGGCGGAGCTCCGGCAGCGTGGGGACGACGTGGAAGCGCGGTGGATGAAGACGACCTTCCTCTCGCGAGCGTGAGCACCCGAGAAGCCGGCAGAACCTCCACCTATAAAAGAACCCACGGGTTAGAAAATGACTCCGTAGCCTCTGGGCTCCGGCAGCCTATCGGATCACTTCGAAGCTCTCCAGAACTGAGGGGGTGGGCCTCTATTTATAGGGCTCCGGAGGGTGGAGGCGTCCAGGACCCTGGACACCTCCATCAGGGCCGAATTAATATTTTATTCTATTTTTATATATTTTTTTGGAATACTTTTGTGGAGGCGTCCAGGGCTCCGGACGCCTCAAACAGGTCCACCGAAAACCGACGACGGCCGCACGCGGTTTGGCACAACGCGTGGTTTTGTGAGCGGCGCCTCGTGATTCAGAAATGGGCGCGTCCAGCTGCCTGGACGTCTTCATAATTTGGATTTTTTCACACACGACAAACCGTCGTTCGGTGAGCGGCGCCCGTGAGAGAGTTGATGGAGGCGTCCAGGGGCCTGGACGCCTCCAAAAATATATTATTTTTTATTTTTCTTTTGTCTTTTATGCCAAGGCTGGCATTTGATTTTTTTATATTTGTTTTTATGGAGGCGTCCAGGGGCCTGGACGCCTCCATTAATATATATATATTTTTATTTATTTTTTGTTTTTTATGCCAACTGGCATTTTACACACATTTTTTATTTTTGTTTTTATGGAGGCGTCCAGGGGCCTGGACGCCTCCATTAATATATATATTTTTTATTTAGTTTTGGGCCCTGAGAAAATAATAAATAAATTAAAAATATGGGGGCGTCCAGGGGCCTGGACGCCCCCATTAAGACCCACCCGGGTCCTCAATCGGCGGCTGCCCGGCAGACACCTTCTTGGTTCCGGAACCTCTTGATGCGTCTGGCTGGTGTTGATGCCGTCCGAATGCCGTGACGAGACGATTCCGGATGCCGAAAAAAATAGAAGAAGACCCAAGAAAAGGAAGTACTCAAGTGATTCGAAATGCGTAAGCCGTCGCGGGGCGTCGTATAGTAATATGAGACTTTCTCAGGAGACGTTAAGAATGGCGTGTCTACAGTGGAGATAAAAGAATGAGAGCCACCAGTATCAAATAGCATGAATGCAAGACGAGAATAGATTTGAAGAGTACCTTCCATGAGCCCATCATTTTGATCCCTGGGAGCTTCATCTTCATCTATAACTGCATTGAGGCGAGCCTGCCTCCTACGTCCTCCATTATTTGGTTGGTCTTTCATAAGGGGGCAATCTGGCACACGATGCTCCTTACTCCCACAGTGCAAATAAGCACCTAGGTGCTTCCTGCATTCTTCAGCCGAGTGGCCGAATTTCTCACAGAAAGTGCACGCCGAGGCGACTTGCTCCCTCTCTTCCTTCACCTTTTTACTATTCTTTTGGGAACTTCCACCATTCCCATTCCTTGATCTTTTCTTATTATCACGACTTTTGTATGGTTTTGTGATGCTGAACTTCTCCTTCTTATAATGCCGATCAGAGTGCTGGCTAGATTCTTCTCCCTTTCCTTTCAACCTTTTGACCTTCTCTAAGGTCCTCTCTCATAAATATGCCCTTTGAACCATCTCCGCATAAGTGTGGATATTCTGTGTCCCCAGTTGTTGAATGAAACCGGGTCGTAACCCGTCCATAAATTAGTTTGCTTTTAATAAGTCTGTACTAATCAAATGTGGTGCATACGGTGCTAGCCTTGAAAACTGCAACTCGTACTCTGCTACTGACATCATCCCATGACGAAGGGAGGAAAACTCCATAGCCTTCCTTTCCTTCACATGTTCGGAGAAATACTTGGCATGAAATAAAGTGAGAAAAGCATTCCATGTATGTGGCGCATCGGCCGGAGGTGCCGGAATTGATTTCCACCAAGTACGGGCGTCCTTATTCAATTGGAACGTTGCTAGATGGACTTTCTCCTGATCAGTGCATTGAATAACATCAAATATCATATTCATCTTGTCGATCCAATTTTCTGCTTCGTCTGGATTGGAAGATCCATAGAAACGCGGAGGATTTAGACTCCAAAAATTACGATAAAGGTCACCAGCCCTTGCCCTTGCCCCTGCACCACCTTGTGCTATAGTCTACAATGCCTGGGTGAGGCCGGTAACAGTTTGTTGCATACCGTCCCAATCTACGCGATGAGCCATGATAAGAATAATAAGGTACCTGAGAGAGAAAAATAACACTCGTTATTTATCATGAAACCAAATCTTAAAGCTAATTAATTACCTTATCCCGGGCTCTACCCAATTCTCACATGGGTACGAAAATTTTCTTCCTTAGTTCATAGGTATGGGTCCTTAAACCTTGGACTTATCCGATGACATGACTCTTTTCCTTAAGTCCCGAGACTTAGGCTCTGATACCAACTTAACTGTCACGCCCCGAGCCTTTAATTACAGCGGAAGACTCGCTCGGGGAGCGTAAACAGTCGGCATGGTAAGCCTCTTGCAAGCAAGAATCAATCAGAGCGCAAGACAATCACACAAATAAATGCAATTGCACAATAATATTCAAACTCCAACTTTATTTCATAAATGATCAATCTTTAAATACAATAGCCTCTACTTCTCAATTTATTGACTCAAGAAATAGGAAAATTATATTGACTCAATCTAGACAATTTAGACTTCCTATGTCTTCACTCTTGTCATAATAACATTTAATCGCTCTCGGACCCGCTACTTGAATCACCCGAATCCGAATTCGAACTATTTCCATCTCCTGAAAAACATTGAAAATATGTAATGAGCACACTTGCCCAGTAGGTATCTTCGCATCAACATGAAGGCTTTATTAAAGTGATTATCATTTTAGCTCTAAAGAAATAAGGTAAAATCATGCGAATGCGAATCAATCATGCGATCAAATCAATAGAAACAAGATAACCATGTAAGATAGAATGATCAAGAATGAGCTAGCAAGAATATGACAAGAACATGATATTGGCCTTCCATGAACAATAATATATCGAGAATGTACTAGCAAGCCACATATTCCTCACTTTAGCATCTTATGCTTAATAGCAAGTGCTTCGTGAATTTCTGTGGAATATCAAGCAAGAATGTCATGTTGTGCCGTGGATCTTCACTTATTTATAGAAATAGTACTCCGAGCGCAATGCGACGCCAGTAGCATCATACCCCATGGTTTATAAAATAGTATGTTTCCGGCAATCAGCCGAGGGGACTAGCATAGAGCCCTTGAACACAATCAGTGCTCGATCGCATCTTCAGTTATAAATTAAGCTACTTCCACGTAATATATCAGTAAAGCATGGCCAAGAATATAGCACTTCCAATAATTCCATGATAACTAAAATCAATGAATGAATGCTTCAAAATAAGAATGTAGGAGTCAAGAAATAGACTTTAAACAATGTCATGCTCATAGAAATGAATCGACAGCATAACGGTATTTTCTTTTACTTCCATTAGATCAATTTAAGTAATATGACAAGTTCTAGATCATCAAGGTTTGTCTAGAATCATTGGAATATCAACCCTTGGTCAAACCTTGAGTTAACAAGTGTAAGCTATGTAACGGTCGCTGACGGGGCCGTTACACTATGTAACGCGCCAGTAATAGGCCGTTATAATGATCCGAGTCCAGAAGGATAAAAATAGACCCAGAGGAATGTGACGGTCTGGCACTGGGCCGTTACATGATCCTGACGGTCCAGTTCAGGGCCGTTACATTTCAAGAATCAAAACCACGATAGAGTGTTCTAATTAATCGGCTTTCATTGGTACAACCAACTCGGCGTCCTAGTGGGAATCCCAGGATCGCGGAGAATTACGGAGGCCTTGAAACAATGATTCCTAGTCTATTGGAAGGAATATCCAATAGAGAGGTCCTCATGTCCAAGATTGTGTTCCTATAGTGTAAAGTGTGAACTAATGACAACATACCGGAATATGTGCCATGTACGTATAGAATTGACTCTATTGACAGAGAGAGATATGTATAATCAATGTGAAAATCATGATAAAAACTCCGTCAATACAATGTTAAAAAGTCATGCTTTATAGTACAAAACTATAGAATTTGGTTGAACATAACTTAAGTAGAAGTGATGACAAAGCATGCAATACCTATCATGAATAATCAAATATCCTTAAAATCACATGATTATGTTTAAAACTTAGGTAACTAGGTTTTAACCATAATAAGATTGGCATGTTGTATTCTGTCATAGGGTTGACAGAACACAGGATATAACGGTCTTAAGAGGGGGCGTCACAGTGAAAGTGACGGTCATGATCAAGCCGTTACTTTAATGTAACACGTCTGTCCAAGCGCGTTAGAGACATCAGTGCAATTCAAATACTACAGAGTTTGTAACGGTTTGTAGTAGGGCCGTTACTTGAAAGTGACGATCGTATGCTATTGCGTTACAGTATCTGTTAACAGAAAACAATCATAGAAACTAAGAGATCAACTCACATCATGTCTTTTATCAAAACCTAATGAGTTTCTAGTCATGTTAACGAAGTAAGGTCATCTACATGCATAGGTAATCATGAATAGATGAATAGTCAAGTTTTAATTTCTTAATTTGGCTAAGAGGTGCATGATGTGCATAGACAAAATAAAACATAAAATCAATGCTCTATAATGCACGGAATTCAATCAAACCAGAGGGCTTTTAGTCATATCATGCTGTTTTTGCCGTTCATGAGATAACCTACCTATTACTTAGACTGTAGTTTCTGAACTTGGTTGAGAACCTTGCCCTAGATCCCTTCCTTCTCTTGTGACTTTTTCAGCAACTTCTTTAGGCTCTAACTCCACGCCCTCTTGACCTAAATATGTGAAATTCGGAGGGGAGTTAGTCTAAAGTATTGTAAATAAATACCTCCAAAGAATTTACCTGAGATAATGACTCCTTACCTTGCTTCTTTACGTCCCAAAAGTAGGGGTCGCACAGTTCAGAACTATGCCCTATTTATAGAGTTTAGGCTAGGGTTTAAGGATTAGATCGAGTTTAGAGTCCTTATTTCATCAAATATCAATCTCTAAGAGTCCTTAGTAACATTACGAGCCTTCCCAAGTCGATCCATAGTGGATAGGAACATCAAGTTCCAATCTTTTCATGAGTTCCTTCACTCACGAAACTTACAGGCATGTAACGGTCTGGAGACCACGCGTTACATGGATGTAGCGGTCTTACGATAGACCGTTACAGTCATCGTAGGTAGAATTTCTAAATCGATCAAACTCTTCTATTCATTATCCGTATAATTATCTATAGTAAGTGGTGTTTATCCTTATAATTCCGAGGATAGACTTAATAACCTTCTAGAATATGGGCCTAACTTAATGGGCCTGAGTTAAAAACCTTTTAGACTTTAATTAAGGGGGTATGGTTAATTGATCAACACTACTTGGCCTTATAATGACTTATTAATCAAATAAACCATTTATAAATTTATTTAGGTCTTTATTATTGATGAAGTTCTAGGGCACTACAATCAAAACCAAAATCCAAGAATTTCATGTGGCTGATATCAGGTACCAAACAACTCATCATCACATCAACTTCATCAGCATAACAAGTTTCTCATGAATTAAATAGCTGAAATAATTGATCTGTGGTTCACTGCAGAGGTTTTGATCTTAGATCCTTCTCACGCATAGTAAGCGTTCTGGGCAAGCATGACTTGCCTTTCAACTCTCGACCATTGGAAATACCAGAGGTCAAGCAGGGTGTGAGCAATTAATCTAGCTCTTGTGTTCATCTCCACACCATGGGGGATAAATCATCATTTCAACCAAGCAATTCAGTTTGTAGAAGTTTATTGAACAAAATGGGCAAACTTATGATGCAGTATCTACATGTCAAGACTAAACATGCAAAATGATAAAAAAAAATATTTACACACCTGTGCCTTGAGCTTTTATTTACCTGACCATTCATTTCTGAACTCCAAGACATCCTGCACCCAAAATTCTCATTTGGAATTTTTAGGTACCCAAGCTTACTTGGGTCCTTGTGGGTTAGCAACATGTTTAGCATCTTGGCCCATCTTTTTCAGGGCAATCACATCATCCTCCCTCATTGTAAGGCAATCATATATCTCATGCACATTTTTCCCACAATAGAAACAACACACAAATAATTGATTTTTCTTTTTATGTTCATGTGCGTGTGCATGTGGACTACGCTTTTGTGGGCGAGCATGATTTTTACCTTTCATGGTATGAGGGTGATATCTTTCTTTTAGATGCCAGCATTCCTGGTCAGTGTGACCAGTCTTACCACAATGAAAGCAGTAAAGAGAATCATTTCTTTTGAAGGCCATGGGGAGTGTCGACCTGTTTGGATGGGAATGTCGACACTTCTGATTCTCCATGCGATTCTGTGCAGAGTTTTGCTGAGCAGGCCCTCTGCCAGTGTTGACCTGTTTCTTTCCTTGCCCTTTCACTTGTTGTCCTGTTCTAAGCTAATCATTTCTCAGGATGAAACAATCATGCACAGTGTGACCATGTCTACCGCAATAATAACAATGGACATTCATTTTGTGGAAAGTATGGTATTTCGCATTGGACTTGTTGTGGTGCATGTTTGGATGAGTATGCTGAATTTTGCTTTTCTTTCAAGCTGTATGCCTTTTTTGGTGACTACAGGAAGTGGTGGCTTCTGATGAGCCAGAATCTTGGTCTTGGGTAAACATTGACAGAAAATCATTCAAACCTTGAATTTCATTTTCAAGTGAGGAAATATGCTATTTAGATTCATCAAGACCCTTTTCGCATGCTGCCAATTGCTCATTGAGCATGGCATTTACTGCTTTAAGATTTTGATTTTCTTATTCTAAAGCATGCAATGTTTAGAGCAATCATCAATGATAGTCTTGCCTTTTCCAAGTGCAACCAGTTTTTCATTCTGTTCTTCGTCATCTTGTTCAAGTTCAATTTTCTTTTTCAACAATTCTCAATTCTCTTCTTTCATAGAATCAATCAGATTTTGTTGCCATTCAAGATCATCATAGAGACCCATATTTATCTTTTTCAAGAACGAGCATTCTTTGCATGCAAAATTAGCAGAGCATGAAACTTCAGTTTCTTTTAGGATCTTTTCACTTTGAGTTTCAGAATTCTTACTTTCTTCAATCAACCTCTCATCATGAATTAGCCCATTGGCCATACTTTGATCATTGGAGATTGACTTAGGTTGGTTTTGAAGTTTTATTACAATTTCTTCCAACTTAGTGATTTCCTCATGAAGATTTTCATTTTCATCCCTTAGACATGCAATGCTTTGTTTATACGTATCTAGATCAGAAGAAAGAGTGTCGTTAAGCTCTTCAAAAGCAGAATAATTTTTACAAAAAGTGCTTTCATTTTGGTTACGTTTCTTGATATCCTTTTTCAAATTTTTGTTTTCTGATTTTACCTTTTTGTATTGTGTAATCAACTCATCATAAGCTTCCATAAGCTCTTCAAAAGTGAATTCCTTGGAGTCAGAGTTTACCTGTGATGAGGATGTATTACTGGACTGTTCTGCACGGTGGGCCATGAAGCATTCTTGTTCTTGTTCCTTCCCTTCATGGATTTTCACCAACATGTCCAGTACTTGCTTGGCTGTGCTGCAGGAGGACACAAGATGAGTTAGTATGAGATCAACTGCAGCTATAATTAAGTTATATGCAGCAAGATTATCATTGTGTTTTGTCTCATGTTCGGCTGACCAATCAATTGAATTTGATGGCAGCTCGTGAGGACCATCGTATATAAGAGTCCACAATTGTGGATCTATGGAGCTAACATAGATGAACATTCTCTCTACCCATGTAGAAAAATCTGAACCATCATAAATGGGTGGAGAAACCATCGAAGCATGTGTAGAATATGAAGCCATCTCAATAAAATACACCGGGATCTTTCCCTGCAGATCATTGGATCTGGGAATGGCAAAGCCTCGCTCTGATACCACTTGTTGAGTAGTGGATGGCAGATCTAGAGGGGAGGGGTGAATAGATCTGCCCCTCTTTCGAAATGTAGCCCTCTTTAAAGCAAGATAAAAAGAATTGCAGTGGAATATAACTAGCTTAGCATGGCACACAACGATTCGCTTAGCAAGATGAATAAGTAATATAGATATTGAACCTAAGCATGCATCTATCACGAAGCAATCGCACAAGCAAACCACAACACAAAAGATTTTAAGGTGGTTCGGACTGAATCCCCAGTCCTACGTCCACCCCTCACCAAATCCGGTGAGGCTCCACTAGTGCAACGCACTGAACCGCAAATCGGAAAGACCTCTGATTGCCTTCCTACTAACCACCGGTAGGGATGTCAACACCGCAGATCGGAGAACTTCCGATTGCCATCCTACTAACCACCGGTAGGGACGTCAACACCATAGATCGGATAGCTTCCGATTACCTTCCTACTAACCACAGGTAGGGACGATCTTCAGGTTTAAACGTTTGAATGAAATAGAAAAAGAACAAACATGAAAACACTCAAACAAGATATAGAATATGCTCAAGGAGAAAAGATCTTGTCAGAGATTGCTGGAGCTTGAATCTGATTCTTCAATGGTATCTTCTTCCTTGTGAAATGATCTTCCTTGGATCACTTTGAGTTGATAAAGAAGATAAAGGATGCAGATTTGATCTCCCTTAAAAATCTTGATTGCTTCTAGCTTCCTTGGAGGTTGCTTGCTTCAGATCTATACTTGAATCACCTTGGAATGGATGAAGAACTCCAGCCCGAAGCACTGTTCACGGAGGTGCTACAGTACCCGCGAATCACCTCCTCTAGCCTCCCTTGATCTCTCTTGTTCCAATTGAAGCCTTAGGGTTTCTAACCCCTCATATGTTGGTTTTACAGACTTTGAATGGTCCTTGGACATCCCGCAGACCAGATCCACAATCCATGGGGGATTGGGTGACTTTGGGGTTAAACAAATGGGTAGAAAGACCTCTCCTCGAGCTTGAAACAAAAGTCAACAAAAGGGGGCCTCGGGGCTGGCGGTCGACCGGAAGGCATGAGGCGGTCGACCGAAATTTTACAGTCGGTTGATTTTTCATCTCTGGCAAAACCAGTCGACCGGACACCTAGGGGCGGTCAACCGAAACCTGTAAAAACTGGAGTTTCTCATTTCTGGAAGAACTGGTCGACCGGCCACTACCCACTGGTCGACATGAACCTGTAAATTCTGAAGTTCTTTGTCTCTGGAAAATCTGGTCGACCGGCCAAGGTGTTTTGGTCGACCGGAAAGACCTATACCTACAAAAATGAAGTGTTACCCCAAAGAAACATGTCCATAGATCAAGATACTCATGTCCTTATCAATTCCATGCATTTTTGGGTTTGGTTTATGCATTAGATCATTTGAGCATGTTACCATGATTGGAATGAGAAACTAATGCATTTGAAGAGTGAACTTGTAAGTTATCAAACCAAGTTATCATTGTGAACCTCAAATATCATGAATGAAGTTTAGAAATGAGAGGTATATGGAATAACCATGGTGAGATTGATGGCTATGACAAGGTAAGAATATTACTAATGGTGCTTGACAATAAATGACATATACCACCTGTATTGAATGGTAGAGAGGCAAGATGCTTATCCACACGTTTGGTTTGTCAGGCGACTGCCATGAGTTTGATCGTTTGATTGATCATGATTTGAAAAGATTTCATCCTTGCTTGGGTGCGATCATTAAGATTTCACATTTGTCATCTCCACTCCATTCCGTGTCCATTCATGGGCTTATATGTCATGAACAAAACATTATGTATGTCAGTCATATGAGAGTGGAAAACAACAATGACTTATAGTGTTTAGCCATTATCAAAACCAAGCCATTATCAAAACTAAGAATGTCCAATAGCTCAAATGACCACTGGATGATGTCGAATGACTCAAATGACCACAGGATGACTTAATTGACCACAGGGGCACAACAACGACGAACGTCGTCATGCAGACTCCTAACATGCTTAGAAAAAGAAAAAAACACATGGATGCACACACAACCCTACACAAACCTAATGTTAGTCTGACCCAATCACATGCAAGGTGGTCCAGGACATCCGAATGTGTGCCATGCATACACTAGAGGCAACCGGAAGTTGATGGAATGTGGACGGCATCCTAAAGTGATCCATTCATGCACGGATGGCCTTTTAGATTTGGGAGGTTTGGATGGGTCATCTTCTACATCACCCCGATATGTAGGAGTATTATGAACGGGTTTGGAGGTTGTAGATGGATCGGCCCGTGGAGAAGGGGTATGATGGTGGACTCTCTCGAAAAGGTGGAGTAAATATGGTGGGTCACGGGGTCCACAAGAGAATGGGTCGAAGGGATCAAAGAAGGTATGCCCCCTCGGACTAAGCTTCCACAAATCACTGTCCCACATTTAGAAATCTTGGAGGTGTAAATGATCACCTTCATTCATTGTGAGAGGTGGGACGACAGTCATAGGTAGAAAGTAAGATTCCTCCCTTGGGTAAATGGGAATGAAGTCGGGCTCGGCCGGTATAGGGAGGAGTAGAAGAACCTCCGTGGTATCATGACCCACGGTATACACGGGGGTGATGGACCCTAAAGCGGGATGAGTGAAACTACGACCTGTGGGTCGGTCGAAGCCTGGAGCCAACAAGTGCATAAATGTCAATTACCGGTCTAACCCTTTAAGAAGGTCATCCAATGTATCCACATAGTAACTAGACCAGAAAGTGGTGTGAAATGAATTGATTGGCACCAGAGGTAGGATAGGGTCCATAGATGGGAGGGGAGATGGGACCAGGCCATTCTTAAGCCAGCTAAGGAGTGGCTCGGCTATAAGTAGCTTTCACGTTAGAAACACGGGTAGCTGTGGCTGAGGTGGCTCCAAATAAAGATCAGAGAGTGAGGCTTCTCCAACCCTTTTGTCCCCTAGGGCTAGAGATGTCCGAGTGGGACACTGTCCGACAAAGTGGCCGAACCCCTGGCAGCGATAACACTGCTGTCGTGATCCACTACGCTCCTTTATAAGTGTGTCCTTACCCTTATCCTCCTGACGGACAGGGGGTGCAGGTAATGGGGCTCTCGTGGGTGGGGGCAGAGAATCCACTATGATGGGAAGAGGACCTTGGGATGGCACCTTAGATGGCATCGGGTTGGGACTACCAGTTGCGACCTCTTTAGGCTCGTGCTTGGTTCCATTCTGTCTAGGGGGTAGGCAAGGGGAAACCAGGGACTCGATATCAGCACACCTCCTATCCACTCTATCCAAAATGATTCGGAAGAGTTCGGCAATGGTGGGGTTTAGAGTAGGAGCAATGTGATGGACTCTCCCATATGAATTCAGCTTAGTCGTGGACCTAAGCTCTTCTACATGCGCGGTGTGTTGCCTCCGATTATGGCCCACTTGGGTGGAGGTGATTGGGTGGGGTTGGTTGGAGGTGACCGGGCCGGGTAGATAGACCTTCCTAAGTTCGCCCTTCATCTTATGCCACGACTCGATGGGCCTTTGCCTCCAAACCTCTCTCATGCGCTCAATGCTCTCCCATTTCCCGGTGGCTTTGTGGACAAGCCTATCTTGGGCAAAACTGACTTGCATGGCATCGGAGATGGTGTAACATTCAAAATATTTGTCCATGGCAGCCTTCCACTTGAGGTAGTCGCCCGGGTCATTAGAGCCATAAAAATCTGAGACTTCGGGCCTACGGAAGGGGAGAAGATGGTTGCCAAGTCCATGGGTAGACCAACGGCCATGTTGCCTGGGTGATTGGGAATCCATGGGAAATTGGGGAACTACATGTTAGACATGCCGACACGTGGAGACAAACACTAGACAATGCAAGGTTGGAATGAGACTCGACTATACCTAGACACCAATAGACGGTACTTGGCAGAGTTAATCGATCCGAAGATCACTCCCGCAAGTGTGCGGCCTTCCCGATAGGCATAGCCTAACGTTCGGACAACACCTTTTAATATACCGAATTATCGAGATGAAATGTAATTTTAAAACACTCTTTTTTTTGTTTTGAAAATAATGATGATCCTAGACTTGACTTAGACCGTGCAAGACATATGCAATGACTACCCTAGACTCGACTTGCTCTGATACCAAACTGATGCGGGACGGACACGGGAGACCGACTCTATATGATGCGGACCTCGGACTCTAGATGGAGATGCGACCAGCAACACACAAATTGGAGAGACTTCGGCCCGACACTAAGAGCTCCTATGGGCTATACGTCGCTAACAGAAATGCAAGCTCACTCGTCGTCCCAAGCGAGGGAAACGCAGATCATGCGCGGTTGAAGAACCGGCAGAGTTCAAGGGTAGTCCGACTCACTTCCGTACTCGGGTCAAGTCACGGGACGGGTCACTCTCACACTCACAGCGGTGACATGGACTCACGGGCTAGAATCCTACGCTCTCGCAGTGGCATACGACCAGATACTAGCTAAGCAAATGAAATGCCAAGAAGTTTGACCGTTACCTCCACGCACCCGGCGTGGGGAAGACAACCCCGGCCAATCACGGACCCCGGTTAACAATTATTACAGCAGTACAATAATTTGACCCACTCCACGCAGGGAGGTAAAAGGTCACATGTGGGGCCCGGGAATCACGAAAATTGGGTTGATGGGAAGCATATTGATGTCGCCCGGCAGTGCCGAACACGCATTTGTGGTGCTGTCCGGATGGCGCGATCTACGGGTCCGTGGGGCCCACGGACCGCTCCAACCTCTGACACTGGTGGGGTGGGACCCGCTGTGATGGAGACCCCTGGTGGCGCGCCTCCCTGGACGGCAGTCGGCCGGAACTACCGGTCGGAGGCCGATCGGCTCTGATCTCCACACTTTGGAATTGCTGTCCACGGACTGAAGCTTCTGTTTTCCAGCGCGCGCTCCGGCGTGATCGGACGCTGCGACCAATCCCGATGTCGGATCGGGGAACAGGAGGTATCGTTGGAAAGCTCTCTTGAAGTCCTTCAATATAGGCCGTGATAGAGGATATGGATATGCACGGATCTGAAGTTTGTTGAATTTTGAAGTTTATGTTGCACAGTACCTGAACTCTCAGAGCAGTAGGGCAGTGTCCTAAGAACTACCTTTGACCGTAAAGCAAAACTCCGAATCAGACATCGACCTCTTCATAAAAGTTGTGGAGGGGAAAGAGAGGAAAATGGAAATAACCTTTGTGGAAGGATTGGTGGAGACTACGATTTGTTAGGATTTTAACACTGATTGGTGGTCGGATCTGGAAACTGGCTGACAGTACTGTAGATGGATCTAAAAATGAATTTAAAAAAAAAAGAGATGGTCTCCCGAAATTCCACAAAAAATCGTGGGTGGAGGGGTTGGTGGATAGAACTCCCAGTAAATTTGGGAGCTCCTGGAAAAATCAAAGAATGATCCGAAGATGGGAAAATCAGGGCGGGTGGAAATCAGAACAGAAAACAGACAGATCTGGAAAAAGATGAAGAACGAAAATGGAAAATTATCAAACGGACTCTAGAGACCAAACCGATTTTTGTGGAACGTAGGGAACACCTTTGAAAAATGCCCTCAAGATCTCGGATCTGAGAGCAAAAATTCGTGGAAGATGCTATTGTTGGATGAAGACAGAACTCCGACGGCACCCGTGGTGGTGCGATGGCGGCACGATGGCGGCGGCGGCGGCGACGACGAACTCCGGAACCGATAGGGAGGCTTCACACCTTAAGAACACAGCCATCCCAGCTGCAAAGGGGAGGGGGAGGAGACAGGACCAAGGCTACTCCAAGATTTTTCTTCAATTCAAATGCATTAATTCTACACAAATGGAAATACAAGGCTTTTATATGAATGGCCAAAAGACACAAAATACCCTTGGACCTAGAGTTTGGGGAATAAACAAATGGGATATAACTAATTAGTTCTAATACCATTTTACAAAAAAATAAAAGGATGCTGGAGAGATGGGGGCGCCCCCTTGACCAAGAGTGAAGGTTGGTGGCCAACCTTGACTTCCAAACACACTTGTCCCCCCACTTGGCCCACCCTTCTAGAAGCCCACAATTGACCTGTTGACTGATCCCACATGGGCCCTGGGGATGAGGTGGATCAATGGGAGGAGGGGTGGGAGGCCCGTGGGACCCGGGTGGTCCCATTTTACATATAAACCCTTATTACAATCCAAATTACAAACTGAACAAAGGTAAATAAAAATGCATTACACACAAATAAAGTCCCAGTAAATGTGATAAATGCCGAGACTCAAGGGGGAGTTTCCAGACTGTCTCCGAGCCAGATGGAAGCCGCTGACGCTCGGGTGGTGCTCCGCGTACGGTATCGAGGGCTCGGCGGCTCGTGCCGCTCGTGTGCTCTGGTGTCCGCACCACTTCACCCCCCGAGGCGACCCCGGCCACCTCGGTGTAGACACGCCAAAATTGACGTTACTGTGAGTGCATCTCATATTACCTTGTAATGTCCCAATTTAACCATCAAATTAACTTTGTTTGAGTGATTTTTCTCGCTTTTCTTGGATTTCTCCCTTTTCCTCCCTTTTCTTATTTTTTCCTATTTTTCTAGATTTTCTGGGCATTTTTCTCTATTTTTATGAATTTTCCAAAATTAACGGTGTGAGAGGGGACGTCATTTGTTTTTAAGAAAATTAAAAAAAAAAGTTAAATGATGCCACTTTTCAGAGGCGTCAATTTCTCTCATTTTTCCATTTTTCTGGATTTTTCTGAGAATTTTTTTATAACAGATGACTTAGCAAAGGAGGTTGCTTTGATTTAAATTAAATAAAAAAATGAAAAAAATTGAATTAACGACATGTTGAAGGTCGTCAATTTCAAATTTGAAATTTTTTAATATTATTTCGGTCCCTCTTCTAGGGGTGATTTGGTGGCCTTCCGGATCTCAGAAAAATACGAAAAAATAGTAATTGGAATCAACACAGTTGGATGCACGTCCACTTAAAAAATGGGAAAATAAGATTAAGAAATAAAAATTGACCATGCTTTGCATATTTTGAAATAATGACCCTAAATCGGACGTCAATTTAATTGACGCCCGAATTCCCGGTCGTCTATTCCTTTTGGCTTTTTATTCATGGCACTGTGCAAGTCATCATTTTGAATTGACGACCCTAGTCAGGTCCTCATTTTCATTGCCATGTTTTGAGATTTTGAATCCGACCAAAATTCGTGTTAATCACTAAATAGCGCCCTTCTGCAAGTCGTCAATTCTTTAAAAGACGACGCGTCCTCGGGCGTCATTTTAAAAAGCAACTGTCATACGGTCTTCAATTCTTATTGAATTTCGAACTTTCCCAGAACCCCCTTCTTTCCTCGTTTTGAGCCCCTTTTAACATCGGAAAGGACCCTAATGACTTTTCATGACTGGAGTAACCCCTTCCAATATTTATCTCATACTAAAATCATTTTTCCTAATCTTCATCGGATTAAAACTCTAATTTTCCCTAGAAATAAAGCCATGTGGCTCTTGCTCGAGAGGCCACTTTTTTACACATACGCAGGGGAGGTGCTGCCTGCATTTTTGCTCAGGAGGGAGCTGTCCTGAGCATCTAAAGCTTCATCCTTTCGAAGGATACTCCCTCCCGATTGCATATCAAGGCCAAAGGAGAAACAATCCCAGGCTTCTGCTTCTTTTATCATTTTGTGTTATATATTCTCTATTTTTTTTAGATTGCATGCATGCATTATATATAACATGTTTATTCCTTCTCAACCACGTTGAGCCTCCTCTAGTGTAACACTTGCAAATATTTTTTGTTTCTTTCATATCATTCATCATACTTTCATCCTCACCCTTTGCATAGGGGTTTAAGGGCCAACACCCAACAAGGTGTGTTCTTATAAATGCTTTTCATGGTCATCTTTATTATGAATTTGATGCTACACTCACCTTGGTTCTAATCCATATTCTTTTATTGGTTGTTGTCTTTGATTCTTTGCAAGGGTAATCAACAAGAAGAACTCTCTTCATCGGCCGGCCGATCAGAAGAGAAGGAAAGCACTCACAATCTCCCCCGCATCCTTTTGAGGTATTTATATTCGCGATCCCTCCATATTGTTATTTGTTATATCCTTTGAGGCCCTCGCGTCTCTGGCGATCACATTCCCCTTAGCATCCTCGCATGCTCCCCTTTTTCCTTTCTCCCCATTCTTTTTCCCTTACTTTTTCTTTTTAATTTTTTCTTTTAATTTTTCTAAGTAGATTTCTTAGAATCTACAAATTGGCGATCACGGCGGGACACCTTTTATTTTTCTTTTTGATTACCCTTCCCCTTGGGCACCCACGTGTGCCATCTCCCCTTTTGCACTCATGGTGCACCTCCTTTTGTGCTCCACGTAGCACTCTTCTTATGTGATTTGTTAGTTTGATAGATTTTTCAAAATTCTATTTATCCATCTCTTAAAAAAAATGATGAGCATGCTATATCCCATTTCATGTTTTTATTGATTGACATACTGTGATTGTGAGTGTTTTCCTTCATGTTGGTATTTTTGTCACTGTATGAGCTTTCTGGCCCTTGGAGAGGAATTAACGCCCCTCATAGAGGCGTCATTTTCCAGTATAACGCCTCATACCAAGGCGTCATTTTCTTTGGACGCCCCTATCAGAGGCATCTTTCACTCGTACAGCGCCTTACTGGAAGGCGTCATTTTGATTATCATTGTTTATTCATGTTGATTACTGCTATTTGACGCCCCTGTGCACAGGCGTCCATTCTATAGGCAGCGCCTCACCTTAAGGCGCTATTTTACTCTGCTTCCACTATTCACAGTGATTAGCGACTGACACTCAGGCGCTGTTTCTTGATATAGCGACCTTTCCCAGGTCGTCATTTTTGTTCTGTGATGTTCATGCTGATACTGTCTGCTTGATATTACCTGCTTGCACTCATCTTTGCATTTGGTTTGGGAGACCTCCTCTCCCCACACTTTTAGGAGATCTTACCCCCTCTTGGTGAAGGAAGGAGCCTCCATTGAGCATTCCGTCTCATTGGACCGAAAATTCCTAAACCAAGCCTCCGTAAGTCCCCGCACCCGTGGATTCCCTCACGGACGCTGGGTAGGTTGTACCTTTGAAGTCCCGGGTTTAGTTGGCCTATGCATGGTGAGAGAGTGTTCCTAGTTGGCACCGGAGAAAACCACATTTGAAACTAGGTTCCTCCCTTGAGTGATCACATCAATTTGTTAAAAGTCATTAATTCACCAAGGTTTAAATAAATAAATAAAAAATCAATGGTAACCATTCCAACTTCGGTGCTTCTTTGCAAATTATTTTGCTTGAACTTTGATTGCATAACAGCTTACCTTGATAGATGAGATAACATGTTTAATCTTAATTATGTTCATGAGCATGCACAACCTAGCACAACCTAGCACATCCTATGCTCCTCAATCTCAACATGTTCATCATAATTCTCACCATATTTTCAAGGGACCATGCCCTCATTCTTATGGTGTTGCCTGACGCATGGGCAATGTCCAATCTCATGGTCCCTCGCCTCAATCGCAAGCCACTATTCCTTCGGGACCGCCTCCTCCCAATGACGAGAAGGTCTCTCAAATCATCCGTGGACTAGATCATTTCACCCCTCAACAAATCTGAGCCCTTAAGGCCGTTGCTGAGGGTACACCTCCTTCGTCCACACCTACCCCTATTCGGGTGGCCCATCACCCGCCTCCATCATCCACACATACCCCTATTCTGGTGGCCCATCACCCACCTCCTTCGTCCACGCATACTCCTATTCGGGTGGCCCATCACCCGCCTCCTTCATCCACACCTACTCCTATTCGGGTGGCCCATCACCCGCCTCCTTCATCCACACCTACTCTTATTTGGGTGGCCCATCATCCGTCTCCTTCATCCACACATACTCCTCGGGTGGCCCATCACCCGCCTCCTTCTATTTCTCATCCTTCACGGCCCCAAGGTCCATTTATTCCTTGTAATCTGGCCCGTCGGGGTCCTTTAATGGGTCGGCCTATTAATCCCCCTCCACGGCCGTCATATCAAGCCACCCTTCCAAGGCAATCATGCCAACCTTCCAATGTTCATGTTACACCCTTCCAGCAAAGCCTCTTTGATAGACTTGCTTCCATGGAGGAACAACTTAAGAGGCTCACCAGCCCACAGCCCGCTCCTCCTCCATCTCAAGACAATCCTCTTCATGATTTCATGAATAACATCGCTAAGTTGGAAAAAGATTGGAAGGAGAGGAGGGACGATGGCATCAACGATATATGTAAGCGAGAAGATGTTACAAGTTCTATGGACGACGTCCGCCCTCCACTCATCCGCACTACGCATTTACATGGCTCTCCGCCTCCATATACGTATTCGCCTCCTCAAAATCCCCCACAACACCATACTCCACCACTTATCATTTCGCCTCCACCACGGCGTCCTTTGGATTTATTTAATGATGAAGATTTGGAGATGGTACAAGAATTTGAAGCTCCTCGGGATGCACCACTTCCAAGTTTCCTTCGAAGTCCTCTTCCTCCACTGCCAGAAGACCCCTATGCTCAGGACGATACCACAGTCACCGATCCAACCCCCATTTATGAGACCTCTTGGTGTTACGATGATGGGTCGATACTCCAATCATCCATACCGCCACACCATGAGTCTCATCCTATCCCTAACACCTCTCGCCCCATCCGGCATTTTCAACGCACTAAACCCTCACCTCCCGTAACCACACCAGTAGCCTCCATTCCATCGGCCTCCGCCGAGCCTCCATCACCCTCCACTACGCCGGTCTCCGCTAAGCCTTCTATTTGTTCGCCACCTCAACCCTCCATTATCCCTTTAACTCCAAAACCCACTATGCCTATAACCCCTACTCCACTACTTAACCCTTCACCCTTACCCGTGGCTAGTCTTGAGCAGGATCCACCCCTTTTTGCACGCGAGCCAACCCCGACTGTCTCCGAGCAAAGGGAGAAGCTCGACGTGTTTGAACCTCCACCATCCATGGAGCCTTCTGCCTCCGCTTCCTCTACCACTCGGAATGGGAGTGCTTCTGCAAGTACTTGTGCCAAAGATGATCGAGAGCCGGGAAAGAAAGATTTGTCCACGGCCATGATGTTCAAGATGCAAGAGTTTATTTGTCGAATGCCAATCTGGGTTATTATGTCAAGCATGGTCGAAGAGGCCAAGCCCCCGCCACTGCTCACTAAGAGAGAATGTCAAACTTTGATGCCATGTAAGTTCGTGCCCAAAGGCAGGGCAAGGCACCCCTTGCTCCAACTTTCAAATCTTGAACCTTTTCTTCCATACAAGGGGCGAATGCCTATTCTATTCAACATTCTTTATATGTCGCAATCCCTGGGCATGGCGATGCTACCTATCCCAACTCTTCAACTCCCTCGCACTATTGCTTTTCATTCTCCAAGGGAGTTGTCATTCACTATTGAAGCTTCATCATGGGCTCTTGCTTTATCCATTGGGCCAATTGGCTATACACTTTCACTGCCATGGAGGGGCGGTTATCTTGGTGCTAAGGGGCATTCCACTATTCTACCCACCTTCCATTCAACGCCATCCATATTCTCGTCTATCATCGATTCTTCATGGGCCGCTCCAGGGGTAAGGAGGAGGATCTCATCATCTCACCCTTCATGTTCTTTACATTCTTTGCATCCATCGCATCCGTTGCATTGCATCAACATGCATTGGCACTTCTTCTTTCCCGGGTTCAAAACCCGTATCTTCCCCGCCTTCCTAAACCTCCGGATCCCCCACGTTTCCTATATCTTCCGCCTCTATCTTCGGGATCTCCAGGTCCCCTTACACTCGCCAGGCATTGTGCCCCCTCCGATCCTCCCTCAGGGCATCGCTCCCCTTTCCAACTATTACATCCGCACTCCCCGGATTTCTCTCTTGTCCTCTTAGGGCATCATGCCCCATGGTGTCTCATTCCTCCGGAACCTCTGGATCTTTCTCTTTGGGCATCGCGCCCCTACACAACCTCAAGTATGGATCTTCTGGGCTTCTTACTGATTCTCCCTGGGCATTGTGTCCCTCGGTATCTCATCCCTCCGGAACCTCCGGACCTCCCTTTTAGGGCATCGCGCCCCTCTACACCTCAATATCCGGATCCTCCAGATTTCTCTCCCGTCCTCGCTGGGCACCATGTCCCATGGTATCTTCCCCCTCCGGACCCTCCTAACCCTTTTCATCCACTCTTCCCGGGGTACATCGTCCCTCGACATCTTCTTCCTCCGGAACCTCCGGACCCTCCATCTTTCTTCCGATTTGTCTTCTTACTCTTCCAGGACATCGCGTTCTTCATTCTTTTCCTCCTCTTCCATCATCTTTTTCCCCATTTCTTCCCAGGGCACCGCGTCCCTCGATATTTTATCCCTCCGGAGCCTCCGGATTCTTTTTCCCCTCATGATTCTCCTCCTCTACCTCCAGACCCTCCGGATCCGCCTCTTTCCATCTATCAATTTCTTCTTCTAATTCCTTCTGATCTTGGGTCCGACCCAACTTCTTCCACGTCCACTGCCTTGGGCATCTGCCCTTTCTCCCACTGCTTCCGAGACTTTAGTCCTCACTCCTCCTTCTAATTATCCTCTCCTTCTGTAGATTGTTCCATGTGATCAGGGTCTCCGCGCCTTAGTGAAGGAGTTCTAGCCCTCGCCTCACTTCCTTTTCTACTTATTCATCTGAGTCTGGTCTGAGCACCACTCCTTCTTGTTAAGCCACTTCCAAATCCTTTGCTTCCAATCCTTTTATCTGCCTAAGAGGACTATCCCACGATGATCAACCCCGCCTCTCACGGTAGCTGCTTCAACAAAGATCGCAAGGTAATATGTTGACGTAAGTAAGCATTTTTATGATATCATTTTCTCATTGCTTCACGCATGATTTTCAAAGTGAAGTGCTTCTTAACATGATTAAGAGTGATATTTTAAGCCTTTATCTTAGGAATTTATCTTTATTGAATTTCATCTTTAAAAAAAACTGAAAAGAGTCTTTAGGCTTGCTATGCAGCACTTTGGTAATAAGAACCCCGTGTTGGGAGTATGACATTCTCTCCCTACTTGTTAAGAGTAACCCTCAGCTGGGCATTTCACACACTTCATGGCGTCCTTAGCCGGCTCCTTTGGTTAAACACCGTTGCTACTTTGGTCATGCCATGAGTATATCTGAAAGTCTTTTCTCTTCTTTACTCAGCCGAATGCAGGGGCAAGAGGTTGACGGATGAGATGACCAACCTAGGTAATCCCCAATACGAGAGAGGTCTCAAATAGGGGCAGTCTTGACCCAAAATAAAATAAAATTTCATGATACATCCCACAAAAGGGCTATTATGAAAATCAAGTCAAAATTTCGATAAATGTAAAATTATGAATTATGGCATGTCAAGAGAGGCAAAGTCCCCGCAGAGAAAACCCTGGTCGTATGCATGTCAAGGGTCTAAAAATCAAAGGCACAAAGCCCCGGCGCAACATACTACCTCTTTGAGGTGTAATACCCCGGAAGGAATTTAAATCTCGATATCTCCTATCCTGCATAAAGCTTATCTCCAATTGTTCTTCTCTTCTCCCTCTAAGACCGAATGTTTCTCAGGTATGGCCTTGGTAGGGGCACCGTTAACCATGGATAGTTGGCTGTAGGGCGCCACATTTAAATGCACGCCCAGCTTTGGGTAGTTTTTTAGCGAAAGGGGAAGGAACGAGGACCCCTAGCTAGTGGTTTAAACATCCCTCCGATACTATATTAGCAAAGTCTAAGTTAAAATTCAAACAAAAAAATCATATATTCCAAAGTTCATAAAAATTGAAAACTTTCCAAAAACTCATAAAAATTCACATGGTTCATTTTTTAAAAAAAGAAAAAAAACTATTTTTCAAATAATTCCCGCCCATTCGCATGTCTTCATTGTTGGCTCACACGCATTTCGATGCATATTTGCATAAGTTTAAGCATCGTAGGTACATTTCACAAAGTCTTTACATCTCACAAAGTCTATACATTCCCTAAGTCTATACACTCCCAAAGTCCATACATTCCAAAGTCTATACATTCCCAAGTCCATACATTCCCTAAGTCTATACATTTCACAAAGTCTATACATTTCACAAAGTCTATACATTCCTTCACAAGTCCATACATTCCAAAGTCCATACATTCCCAAGTCCATACATTCTAAAGTCCATACACTCCCAAAGTCCATACACTACAAAGTCCATACACTCCCAAAGTCCATACATTCCCAAGTCTACCCATTCCTTCACAAGTCTATATATTCTCAAGTCTACACATTTCTTCACAAGTCTATACACTCCCAAAGTCCATACAATCCCAAACTCCATACATTCCCAAGTCCATACACTCCCAAAGTCCATACATTCCCAAGTCTATACATTCCCAAGTCTACACGTCCATTCCCTAAGTCTACACAATGCCAAGTCTACACGTCCATTCCCTAAGTCTACACAATGCCAATTCTATACATCCAATATCTATGCATTCCCCATGCATCTCCTACGTCTACACAATGCATAAGTCTATACATTGTCAAAGTCTGTACGTTCCATGTCTACACATCAAAGTCTACCTATCCCACGGTTGTAATTCTCAAATAAATTCAAAAATTCAAAAAAATTCAAAAAAAATCTCAAACAAATCTAAAAAAATTTAAAAAAAATCTCAAATAAATCCAATAAAAATTCAAAAAAACACCTCAAATAAATCTAATAAAAATTCAAAAAAATTCAAATATTATAAAAAAAAGGTCAAAAAAATCAAATATTCTCAAAAAACCCATAAAAATTCAAATGTTCTCAAAATCCATAAAAATTTGGAATACTTTTCAAAACTTCTAAAAATTTGCATACTTCAAAAATCCAAAAAATGTATTATATTTTTCTAAATGGTACTTTTTGCAGGGACAATTCCTTTGTAAGGACCAAGAATACGGGATGAGTCATCTTATTCATTGCTATCAATCTTTTGATTCTTCCCAATATTCTCATGATATGTCGCCCGGGGCACTTCAATCTGATCATCCCTGCCACTTGGGGTATCACTCTGATTATTCACGTCAATCTGATCATCTATGCTGCTATGCACATCACTCCAATCATTCAAGAGCCAACTTCTCTGATTATTTCTACTTTGCCAAGATTGTCATCCTCATGACAACATTAAACAAAAATACTTGGAATGATCTCCTGCTTCATATATGATGTTTTTCATGATGCTTTCCATTGCTATATAATGTTGTTAAAAGCTTTCATGCTACTGATTCCATGCTATGCTTAAATGCCTTATTCATTGCTTGTTATCTTTTATATCTTGGCTAATGAACTTTTGAGCGCAGGAAGAAGCCCTTGGTCCCACCGTCTGGGCATCAACATTCAAGTCCCACGGTGATTGCATTATGTGCTGCATTTTCTCAGTTCCCCATATGCTTATTGCTATCACCATCTTCCTGTATGCATTTTTACTATATGTTACATACGCTACTAGATTATATCAAGGACCTTGTGGCTTTGGTAAATCTAGAATTTGACTTCCCCTTCATTAAAAATAATGATGATTCCAGAGGAGTTTTAGTCACACGTATAGGCCATTGAGCCATCCAAGACTGGGGACGATGGTTCCCTTTTACGAGTTGATGCGTGGATAAACGGGCTTCGGCTTAGTATCAGCTCGCGAAATCAGTTTCTTGACCGAGTCTTGGCAGTTTAACAATATTATCCTTGATTATCTTATATTTTCATTTGTTTTAATTTTTCCTTTTAAACCCAGCATGTATTCATATAGGAGTTTGAATCAACATTGGAAAATCATTCTGATAAGCTGATTTGGAGAGTCAAATTGATCTTAATCTTTCCAGATATGAGATATCCATTGCTGAATGGAATCCTCAGTTCGTTTTGTCGCTGTTTTTGGTCATTTTCTTGAAAGCTCCTTGTTTGGATTTCTATCCTCTTATTTCAATCCTTTCCCTTGATCCACCTTGGTTGCAGCACATCCACATTGGCTGGTAACTGCTCCCCAGTGGTGAAACCTACAGGTTTGTGACCTGGCATACTTCCACCGCACTGGAAGTTGATCATTCACCTTCGTGCCTGCATGCACACTCCCTCTTTTATCCAAACATCGTTGATTTCATTGTATTTTTCGAGATTGCTTCATCTCGAGCTTTTGATTCAATTCTCATCAAGTGATATTGATTGCATGTCTCATCACACCTTGGCATCTACTTTTCAGTTCGCATTACTCCCTTGCAAAGCAGACGCCAAGGCGGGACAGCTGTAGACACGCCAAAATTGACGTTACTATGAGTGCATCTCATATTACCTTGTAATGTCCCAATTTGACCCTCAAATTAACTTTATTTGAGTGATTTTTCACGCTTTTTTTTGGATTTCTCCCTTTTTCTTCCATTTTCTTATTTTTTCCTATTTTTCTGGATTCTATGAGCATTTTTCTCTATTTTTATGAATTTTCCAAAATTAACGGCGTGAGAGGGGGCGTCATTTATTTTTAAGAAAATTAAAAAAAATAAAAAGTAAAATGACGCCACTTTTCAGAGGCGTCAATTTCTCCCATTTTTCCATTTTTTTTGGATTTTTTTGGGAATTTTTATATAACTGACGACTTAGCAAAGGACGTTGTTTTGATTTAAATTAAATAAAAAAATGAAAAAAAATTGAATTAACGACATGTTGAAGGTCGTCAATTTCAAATTTGAAATTTTTTAATATTATTTCGGCCCCTCTTTTAGGGGCGATTTGGTGGCCTTCTAGATCTCAGAAAAATACGAAAAAATAGTAATTGTAATCAGCACAGTTGGATGCACGTCCACCTAAAAAATGGAAAATAATATTGAGAAATGAAAATTGGCCCTGTTTTGCATATTTTGAAATAACGACCCTAAATCGGATGTCAATTTAATTGACGCCCGAATTCTCGGTCGTCCATTCCTTTTGGCTTTTTATTCATGGCACTGTGCAAGTCGTCATTTTGAATTGACGACCCTAGTCAGGTCGTCATTTTCATTGCCATGTTTTGAGATTTTGAATCCGACCAAAATTCGTGTTAATCACTAAATAGCGCCCTTCTGCAAGTCGTCAATTCTTTAAAAGACGACGCCTCCTCGGGCGTCATTTTAAAAAGCGACTGTCATACGGTCGTCAAGTCTTGTTGAATTTCAAACTTTCTCAGAACCTCCTTCTTTCCTCGTTTTGAGCCCCTTTTAACTTCGGAAAGGACCCTAATGACTTTCCATGACTAGAGTAACCCCTTCCAATATTTGTCTCACGCTAAAATCAATTTTCCTAATCTTCATCGGATTAAAACTCTAATTTTCCCTATAAATAAAGCCTTGTGGCTCTTGCTCGAGAGGCCAATTTTTTACACATACGCAGGGGAGGTGCTACCTGCATTTTTGCTCAGGAGGGAGCTGTCCTGAGCATCTAAAGCTTCATCCTTTCGAAGGATACTCCCTCCCGATTGCATATCAAGGCCAAAGGAGAAACAATCCCAGGGTTCTGCTTCTTTTAACATTCTGTGTTATATATTCTCTATTTTTTTTTAGATTGCATGCATGCATTATATATAACGTGTTTATCCCTTCTCAACCACGTTGAGCCTCCTCTAGTGCAACACTTGCACATATTTTTTGTTTCTTTCATATCATTCATCATACTTTCATCCTCACCCTTTGCATAGGGGTTTAAGGGCCAACACCCAACAAGGTGTGTTCTTATACATACTTTTCATGCTCATCTTTATTATGAATTTGATGCTACACTCACATTGGTTCTAATCCATATTCTTTTATTGGTTGTTGTCTTTGATTCTTTGTAAGGGTAATCAACAAGAAGAACTCTCTTCATCGGCCGGTCGATCGGAAGAGAAGGAAAGCACTCACAATCTCCCCCGCATCCTTTTGAGGTATTTATATTCACGATCCCTCCATATTGTTATTTGTTATATCCTTTGAGGCCCTCGCGTCTCTGGCGATCACATTCCCCATAGCATCCTCGCATGCTTCCCTTTTTTCTTTCTCCCCATTCTCTTTCCCATACTTTTTCTTTTTAATTTTTCCTTTTAATTGTTCTAAGTGGATTTCTTAGAATCTACACTCGGCCCCCTCTCGCTCGGCAGGTAGGAGAGCTGGCTTGATAAGGTCGGCCCTACCTCGCTGGGGAGAGGGGAGTGCCGCCGAGCTAGGATCGCCCTCGGCAGTTGGGAGGAGACCGGCCTTCCTGGCCCGTTTCCTGGCCTTCGCGGCCTCCCGCAACCTCCCCTCCACGGGATCCTTGCGCTTCGCTCCGCGCGGCTGAGAAGTCCCCCTTGAGGCCACCCCCTTGCCCTTGTCCCGGGCTTGGGAGCGACCCACAGGGGAGCCCAGCTCATCAGCCGCCGAGTCATCGCCAAGGTCAATGATCTCAGCGGCCTCCTCTAGAGGCTCCCGCCTGGTGTCTGCAACAAATAAGAAGGTGTGATCAAGAAAAGAAAGATGACCCCCACCCCCGAAGAAAGATCTAAGTGGTGGCACCTGAGCCCGACGGATGCAGCTGCGTAAGAAGACACCGCTCTATGTTCTCCGGCGTCACCAATTCCTCGGTGGACTTGCGATTCCTCAGCAGGGTGATAGCATACTCCTCCACATGAGGGGGGAACTCGTCCTATCTAGGAGAGATATTCGAGTGGAAATTGGCCATTACTTGGCACCTCCAGGTTTCCTCCACCGAGTTCATCCCCACCCAGAAAAATTGGGTCTTTCACCCTTTATGCAAAGAATCCTTCGCCGCTAGCGAAATATAGCTCCTATTCCTCCTCGCCTGGATGAAGTAAAAACCCTTCCCGACCGAAGGATGCGCCTTCAACTCGAAGAAATAGTGGAAGAGGTCCAAGGAAGGAGGAAGCCCGCACTGACGACAGAGGATTCGAAAAGCGGAGAGGAGAAGGTACGAGTTGGCTACCAACTGTATGGGTGTCAACTGGAAAAAGTTGAGATGTGTGAGGACGAAGGGCTCGAAGGGGAGGTGAAACCCGCTCTTCCACGCCAGAAGAAAGATGCAGATGTGGCCCGTGCGAGAATCCAGGCTCGTCTCATACGGGGCAGCAGCAGCTAAGCTATACTTATGAGGCATGCGAAACTGATACTCCAGCCTCTTCACCTCGGCTTCCCCCAACTCGCTGCACTTCGGGGCCGGTGCTCTCACCACCGATTCGTCGCCCCATCCCTCGGCATCCGAATGATAGCCTGCCATGGATTCCGAGGAAGAACTTGAAAAAGAGCTCTCTCGAAACCTCAAAGATTCTGGGGGAGGAGGAAGCTGTCAGACCACCTCCGTAGTTATCTTCGCTAACTCCACAAACGCCGCCAAAAGTTTCTGCTCCTCCGTTGTATCCTCGCGGCGCATCAAAGAGCCCAAAAAGTAAGAAGAGATGGAAAGCCAAAACCCTAACGATGGAAAGAGTCTGGGGTGACAACCAGCGCCCAACGCCTATAAACCCACGTGGGAGGCGGCGCGTCGTTCCGACCTCCGAGGAAAGGGGGCTCCTTCATTTCAAATCCGTCAGGATTGCAATTATTACGGGCCCAGGTGACCACGACATGTGGCTTCATATCACCACCATATCTCCACCCACCTGAGCCACGCTGGTCCAAAACCCTAAAAGGCTACTCATCTGAGCCTCCTTTGGCTCGGGAGTAAGAGGGGGATAAGTGGAGCAGGGGATTTCTGCAGCCCATTCAAAGAGCAGTCGAACTAGGCCCATCAGGACCAAACGAGGCCATGCTCGCCCAAGTTACAGCCCACAGGGCCCACATAGGACAAAAAGCCCAATAAAAGATTCGCTCGAGGATACTACCTTCCTAGGTAGCCTCTAGGCTCGGAAGGCCCGAGCGTCGGTCAGGTCACAGGAAAGGTCCATGCCCGAGCCATCTCTCCGCCCGGGAGAAGAAGGCGCATGCCGACCGATCCGACCCATCTTCATCCGAGCTAAGCCTACCGCCTGTTGTGCCCCTATGATCACTTGAGTTCATATGGTCACTTGGGTCATTCGACATCATTCTATGGTCATATGAGTTCTAATGTATTCTTGGTTTTGATAATGGCTAAACACTATTAGTCATTGATGTTTTTCACCTTCATGTGATTGACATACGTGATGTTTTTGTTCATGACAGGTGCGCCAATGAATGGTCAAGGAATCAAGTGGAAATGGTGAACGTGAACGCTGAATGTTGCGCCCTCGCACGCGAATCGACCTGCGCGGTCAGGTCGCGGAGCCCCCGGAACAAAATTTGGATTGAAGACTCAGTAATAAAACTTCAAGACAATCAAGGTTGATGCCACAGACATGAACGGGCGGCTAACGGACTCAAGCGACGGAGTTGGTGCGGCCAACGGACCGAACCGAGCTGACCCGGGCCCTGCCCAGCTGGCGGTCGACCGCCAGCACAGGGGCGGTCGACCGCCCCAGCCAGGGACTCCCAAGTCTGTACGTCTTTCAGTGGCGGTCGACCGCCAGCCAGTGGCGATCGAACAGATTTCCCAGGGATCGCCCGTTTGCAGGTGTTTCAGTGGCGGTCGACCGCCAGGAACCTTAGGTCAACCGCCAGCCCCGAGCCATCAATTGTTGACTTTGTTTCCAACTTCAAAAAGGGCCATTCAACATTGATTTTTTTAATCCTAAAGACACCTAATCCCCCACAAATTGTGGATCTGGTCTAGGGGGTGTCCATAGACCATTCAAGGTCTATAAAACTCTTGTAAGAGGGTTAGAAACCTTAATGCTTCAAGGGACTTCTTGTGAGATCTAGGGTGGCTGCAAGGGAGGTTACAAGAGAGCTTGGAGACGAGCTACTGTTCACGTGAATAGTAGTTCGTGAAGGTGTTCTTCATCCAATCAAAGGGGAATCAAGCTCAAATCAAATCCAGCAAACCTCAAGGAAGATTACATCAAAGCAAGGCTATCAAAGTGATCCAAGGAAGCCGGTTTGATTCAAGTTCTTCAAGGGAAATCATCTACATCCATTCAAGCTCTTTCAAGCTCATCCAAGGTGATCTTTCAAGCATTCAAACTCCTAGGAGCTAAAGAAGTAATCAAGATTCAAGGTAGCTTCATCATCTCCTTCATTCATTCAAAGAAATTCAAAGAGAAGATCAAGAGAGAAGAATTGAAGGAAGAGGTACTGTTCACGTGAACAGTACTCTGTGAAGAACATTCATCCAATCAAGGGTGAATCAAGAAGATTGAGTTGAAGCCAAGAGGAGCCTTGTTGCTGATCAACATTCCATACAAGGGCCAATTCATTTTCACTCATAACTCAATCTCTTGTTTTAGTTCATTCACATTTGTTTCATTTTCATTATTGTTTAAACATTGAAAGTGTGATTCATCCCTATCGGTGGTTAGTAGGAAGGCAATTGGAGGGTGTTCCAATTTGCGGTTGACGTCCCTACCAGGTGGTGAGTAGGAAGGCAATCGGTGGTTTCCGATTTGCGGTTCTGTGCGCTGCACAAGTGAAGCCTCACCGGGTTTTGGTGAGGGGTGGACGTAGGGCTGAGGATTCAGTCCGAACCACCTTAAAAATCCTGTCTAGTGTGGTTTGCCTGTGTGATTGACTTGTTCTAGATGCATGCTTAGGATCGAATTATTATATATCTTGCTTATCTTGCTAAGTGAATCATAGCGTACTTGGAAGCTAGTTTCTATTCCGCTGCAATTCATTTTAACTAGCTATATAGAGGGTCACATTGCGAAAAGTGGGGCTGATCTATTCACCCCTCCCCTCTAGATCCGCTGTCCACCACACAACACCGCCTGGATAGGGCTGGCCTCTCTGAGCTCAGAACGGCCGACGATTGCTTATCCATGCAGCCATTAAGAGTCCTCTGTGAGCAGGAAGTTATAAAGGTGACGGACTCCAGCTCCCCAAGGTGATAATGCTCCCACGATAAAGCAGTAAAAGCCCACGTCGAGGACGTAACACCCACCTAAGACCCCTCGACCTACGGGACTTCGGAAGACGGTGCACTATTTAAACCAGGGATACCCTCCGGCGAAAGGTATGGAACCAGACGTCCTAAACTCCTGAGCATGAGCCACTTCACCTTTCTGGTGGAGAGGGATCTCGCGCAGAAGCTATCTCCTCCCTTTATTGCTCCCACCATAGCTCCACTGACTTAAGCATCGGAGGGTTTTCCCCAGGGACTCATCCCTGGGCCCCCTGATCCGTTTCCCTTTCTTGCAGTTCACAATATGGTGATCCACTGCCCGCTCAGGACCAGCGCGAGATCACGCCTCTTCACTCGGTTTGAGCTCGGTCCTCAGAAGTGCATTCTTAAAATGCACTTAGTTTAAAAATTAAAGAAATTGAGTTCGGGAGTCCAAAATTTATCTGATTTGAATTTATATAATAAATTAAAATATCTAATTTATCTGCTTAGTATTTTTTTATTTATGAATGCATATGTAATGTTATTATTTTTTATATATAGGATCCTCCAGCGTGTTGCGATGGAGGAGACGAGTAGGGCGGGGAGGATGAGCATATGGAGGAAGCGTATGATTTTTTTTTTGATTTTTTATTATTATAAATTTGAAAATTATTATTGTGTTTCATTTCTTGTATGTCCTTTGTTTTGTTCATGATGTATAGATTTTCTATTTTTTTATTTAAACAGGTTTTTATATAAATTTTATGTATTTAAAAAAAACTAAAATACATTTTTCGACAGATTTTTCGACTGATCTGTCGAAAAATGTCGACGAAATAATTTTTACGTCGAAAATCCTATGTAGAATCTCAGACGGAATTTTTGACGTAAAATATTGCGTCGAAATTTTCAGACGGAATCTCAGACGGATAAATGTCTATCGGAAATCCCCAATTACCTAGGGAATTTCCGTTTGCTACTTTTCTGTCGAAAATTTATACTTACCGTCGTAATTATCCGACGTATTTTCGACGGAACAGTTTTCCGTCAGAAATTTACGACAAGAAATATACGAAGGACTGTTTTCGATGGATTCCTGACGGATTTTCGTCGGAAAAATGATTTTCAACGTAGTTTCCGATGGATATTATCCGTCGGAAATCCCACCTTTTCTTGTAGTGTTGTCAGGTATTAGATTTGGGAAAGGTCACCTTTCAAGGTATCTTCATTTTAGCAGTGATCCAATCAGAGTGCGCCCCTGAAAAGCACCTAGGACAGAGGACCGTCCTTCTCTGCCACCGGCCAAGGAGCAAGCAGATCTGGGAAAGGCTCTCTCACAAGAATCTTTATTTTATCTCTAACCAATAAAATATAGATTTGTAGGAGGGAAAAATGGTCTACCATCTCTTCTATAAATAGCGGCCTTCTGCAGGAAGCTGCTGCTATTGCTGCCTTAGAGAAGAAAAGAGCTAAGAAGAGAGCTCATGCCTTAGCAGAAGATCTGTGAGGAAGAAAAGAGAGAAGAGAAACTAGTGAGTATCCCAACACTAGGTCCGACCCAGCCCAGTGTTATAAAGAGAAAGAAAGGAGAGCATTCCTGCAGACATCCTGAGCTTGAGAAGAAGATCTATGAGCATCCCTTGGCCCTTAGCTTCGAGAGCAGCCCTAAGCCTTCATGACGAGGTTCTGAGAAAAGGAAGAAAGAAAGGAGAGTAGCCCTCCTTACAGCTAGCCTGAATCTAAGAAGAAGGAAGTTCAGATCTGAACAGATTTCATATCTGCTGTCAACACTTCAAGACTTCGTTATGAAGCTACAGTTGTTTTTCTTCACTTTGTTTTTATGTTTTCTTTTGACACTTCAAATCCACCCTTCAGTGTGTAGTGTTGTGCTTACAACAGTGTGTCTGGTGCTCTATTTAGACACCGGAAGTGGTACAGGCTGCTATGCAGCCGTGTGCATCTTGAGGAGTTATCCCCGTGCCTTGTTTCACTTGTAGCATGTGTGTTTTATTTTTTTTCCTTTTGGGGATTGTCCATGTGTGCTGCAGTCTTGCAACATGAGGACCTTGTCCTCGTGATGAGCTTGCTCCTCGTGTAAGCTGTGTATCAGCGTGTGGGGCTTCTCCCCGAGTGTGTTGTAGTCTTGCAGCGTAAGGACCTTATCCTCGTGAGGAGCTTGCTCCTCGTGTAAGCTGTGTATCAGCGTGTGTGTGTATGTGTGTGTGTGTGGGGTTCGTCCCACTGGGGCTTGTCCCCGTTAAGCTGTGTATCAGCATGTCTGTGTGTGGGGGGGGTTCGTCCCTGTTGCTACGTTTGCAGCTTGGTAAAGCCTCATAGGGTTTGGTGTGGGGTGGATGTAGGTCTGCGAGTTTGCAGACTAAACCACCTTAAAAATACTTGTGCAGTGGCTTGTGATTTGTGTGATTGCTGTTTATCCTCTATCCCCATTCGCAGGTGCTCGTTTATTTCAGATTTGCATACTTCCTGTTTTATCTGTGCACTGCACACACTATATCTAGCTGGCATGAGCCAAATCACACAAATGGTGTCAGCACTGTGATCATATATATAGATTGGCATGAACCATCTTCCACATGGAGTGTTGTGATCAGTCTCTCTAAAGCTCTGCCTCATTTCTGTTTAGCACAGGTTGTTGTGAACTTGAGTGTTCATTTGTTCGGCATCTCATTAAGTAACCAAACTGACTTGATTAAGTTTTAAATCGGGCATTAGTTTTGAAAGGATCTATTCACCCCCTCTCTAGATCCTATTGGCGCACCCAACAAGTGGTATCAGAGCGGGTTCTCTGTCAAATAGATCCAACAATCTGCAGAGAAGATCCTAGTGCGCCTGCAATCATGAACTCCTTCGTGAAATAAGTTTCTATGTTTTCCCCGCCAATTTTTCATGGTTCTAACTTTACTCTTTGGCTAGGAAAGATATGTGCCTTTGTTAACACCATTGATCTGAGATTATGGAATCTGATATCCCACGGTCCTCATGAGCTGCCATCATATGAGTCTGAATGGTCTGCTGAATATAGGACCAAAAGCATTGATAATCTCACTGCTTTGAACTTGATAAAAGCTGCAGTAGATCCCTGGTGTTTCCCTTTTATGTCTACCTATAGCACAACTAAGCAGATCCTGGATGGCTTGGTTAGCATCCACCGAGGATAAGAAAGGCACAAATGCCTTATGGCCAACAGCCAGGATCAGCCAAGTGATCCGTCCACATCTCAGGTAAGCTCTGTCTCCGAAGACTTTCCTTTCGAAGAGCTTATGGATGCATATGATGAGTTGGTAAAACAATACAAGAAAATAAAATCTGAAAATAAAAGATTGAGAAAGAAACTTGAAAATAACCCCAATGATAGCTCCTCTTGTAAGAACTGTTCTACTCTAGAAGAGATAAATGAATCTCTTTTTATGGTCATAGAATCACACAAAGAGCAGGTTGGTGGTTTGAGAGCTGAAAATGAAACTCTAATGATTGAGAAATCTGAGCTAAAAGATCAATTGAAATCAGTGTCTACTGATCAATACTTGCTTGATGAATTGATTGAAAACAAGGCTCTTGCTGATGAAAATGAAAATCTGAGACAACAAAATAATGTATTAACTGAAAAGCTGGCTACCTTTGAGAAATGTAAGCAGGTTGTTGATTGTTCTGAAAAGTTGCATGCCTTGGAACATGAAATTGAGAATTATAAAACAATGAACACCATGCACAATCAACAGCTTGCTGAGTGTGAGGAAGAAGTTGCTGATTCTGAGCTACACATTTCCTCACTGGAAAATGAAATCAAGCACTTGAATGATTCTGTGTCAAGATTTGTTCAGGGCAAAGAAAACTTGGACAAAATTCTTGGGACTAAAGTCAACTTTCAGAGAGAAGGTTTGGGGTACACACCTGTAAATAAAAAGTCCTTTGAAAACAAGTTGTACACCTCCTATGTCTCTGGATCACATGAAGCTAGTACATCTAGTGTTCCCCTAAAATCGCCTGCAACCTAGAAAAACCAAAAACAAAACAAAAATTAGAAAAGGAAAAATCTTAAGCAAAAATAGAAAAATCAATCTGCTTGTTTTAGTATGCATGCAAAAAACTTTGCTATACCTTTTCATGCATCAAAAAGAATGGATGATTATTGCTTCTACTGCGGTCCGCACGGCCATGTTGTCAATAACTGTTATGTCATGGAGAATGATGATCTGAATGCATGCAAAAATAGTTTTGAAAAATCAAAGAAGTTTTCAAATCAAAAAAACATGTCTGAAAACTATAAATATGTCAACAATCTTTTGTAAAAAGAAGTCACCCCCAATGCTGCCATAATTGTAAGAAGCCTGGACACAAGGTGTCCAATTTCTGGGAAAAGAAAGGGCAAAACAATTGGCATGTTAGAAGCATGAAATTCTCTATTCATCAGTCTAGTTCTGTCAATCTCATGCACAAGAAGAAAATCTTAAAATATGATGTGTGTTGTTTTTATCGCGGCAAATTTGGACATGCGATTGATGATTGCCTCTGCATGAAATCTGATGACATGAAGGCAATGAAGATAAGAAAGAATGGGCTTAGTAGAAGTGTCACTGACCCTCTAAGACCCAAGAAAACTTGGGTACCTAAAAACTCCAAATGAGAATCTTGGATGCAGGGATGCCTTGAGGACGAACACAGAATGGTAAGAAAATGGTATCTCAAGGCACATGTTTGTAAATAAAACTTTCAATTCATTCAGATGTTGTAAGAGGGGACAAGAAAGTGATGCACACACACACACACACAGATTGATGCAGCAAGATAACATGTGTTGTGTTTTGACAGAGGAGGTATGCAAATCAGTCAGATAGCACTTCAGGTCGACTCAAGACGGTCAGTAGGTCAACCTATTCCTTAGACAGAAGCATTAGGTGAACTGGTGAATCAACTCAGTCAGTTCGTGGTGTCGACACACAGTGCAACACAGAGCACATATTGCAGGAGGATTCAACTGCTCTGTCGACACATTCAAGATTGGTGTCGACGCACTGACATCTTTCAGAGCGACCAATAAGCACATCTAAGGGAATGCACAAAATTCAGATATTCACAAGATGATGCTGAAGCTTCAGAATGGGTAGTATGCAAGCATGCAAACTAAGCTTTTATGCTGACTCTCCCTCAACTTGTGCATGAACTTTAAAGAGCCTAAGTGAAGTTTGACACGAAGGTGTGCACCCTATGACTTGTATGACTTGTTGACCCATGGTACCCGGCGGAGAACTTGATCCGAAGATCACCTCATGCATAGTGATAGTTTCCAGTTGGACTTAATCCAACCTTCCACAAATCACCATTCTATATACCAAAAGGGTCATGACATGATAGTGCAGTGCATTCTAACATGAAGAGCAGATTTTTCAAATTTCCTTGGGCATGACATGCAGAAGATTGTATGACTTGACGAAATGATGTTCAAACTTCACAGCATATGCAAACTTAAAAAGTATGCGCAAAGCATTTTAATCTGAAGAGCAAACTCTCAGACTCACCCTTAGTCCAATGCGCATGGAAGCTAGGACATGCAAACATAAGATCAAATGTCAACATGAATGATTTGTTGGATTTCATTGCAGCCTTGATAGACATCATCAAAAGCATTTGCTCATAAGGGTGCTAGGAGAGTAACATGCTAAACCATAAGCAAACTCATCATCATCACATCAATTTCTTCATCATAACAGATTTCTCATGTTCGACCAAGGAGATGTTTTCAGCAGTCCAGAGAGGAATTTTTTAACTTGTGCAGAATTTATTAAAAGCAAGAAAAGGCTTAACTGTAATAACTAGAAGAGAACCTAACATGCAGATTTAACTACACTTCCTCAGGGGGAGAGTTCACTGTCCATTTTCATTATCTACACGACTGCATTCTATGCACAAATCAGGTTTCTGCATCTTCCTACTGACATGGTGATTTTACCTTGGCTCCGATACTCCATAAGATTTGATTTCTTTTGGAACTCCTGAAAATCAGCCACATGTTCCCAATTGCTTGGAACATCATATGCTTGCTCAATACTTGGCTGCCTGCCCCAATTTTCTTGAATGCCTTGAATTCATGACTTGAATTTCAATATGTTACTAAGTTAATTTATCAGAGTAAAGTTTAAAAGGAATCTTCATTTATGGAGTTCTATCATTTCCCAGGTCATAAAAACTGTTAGTTTAAGTTTAAAGAGTTCATGAGCTTTAAGCTAAATAGTCTTGAAAGTGGCTGTATTCAACTTTAATGGACCTAAACTAGTTTTATATATTGTGTTCTGCTATGCCTTCTAAAATCTTTAGGTTCATTTTAAGTACAAATGCATCTTTGTTTGAGGAAGTCTAATTTAGTATTGTTCTTAAACATTAATCCAATCTGAAAATTCCTAAAAGGGCTACACATAATGAAAGTAATGACTTTAGTCACACTGAGTAACTGGGGATACTAACATCTGATAAACGTGTATCCTCACATAAAAAGGTGTGTACTAAATTAAATGTTCTAAGACAGAGCAATGGCAAAAGACTCACTAAATTAAATGCTTCAATTAGACCAATTTCATGAAGTGTCCGGCCACCTCTATTCTAATTGAAGCAGAATAGTGAGCTACACTGAGTAACTAGGGATACTGGCGTCTGATCAACGTGCATCCTCACGTCAAAACGTGCTTGCTACACTTGAATGCTTTTGCAAAATGAAAAACAATTGGCATCAAAAGAAAAATCAGAATGTGGTAGCACCCCATGGATAAAATCAGAAATTTCATAAGGTGTTTAACCTCAATACTAATTGTAGTTACTCTTAAAGGGGCCAATGGAAATGAATGAGTAAGGTTGAGGGAGGTTAAACTGGACTTTAATATGTAACATAGGTTTATTTCTATTAATTTTGAATACAGAAATTTTCAATGCCCTTAATTGATATACTGAGAGCTCATTAGTCTTAAATCAATCAGAAAAATAAAAGTTTTATCATTAGTAGCTCTATATAGACACACGCTAAAATTGACATCATTTTGAGAACATCTCTTATCGCATTGCGATACCCCAATTTGACCCTAAAATCGACTTATTTGAGTGATTTTCCATACTTTTCTTGAATATTCAGCTTTCCTCAACTTTTCCACATTTTTTCTGATTTTTCCTGAATTTTTCTCTAATGTTTCGGGGCCTTTCTGAATTAGAATCAGACTCATGGACGCTAATTCTTCTCAAAAGAATTAACGACCGGCATAGTGGATGTTAATTCTTGATTCAACGTTAAAGGACGCCAATTCTGAAACTTCAAATCTGCGTCCGGAGGGACGGACACGTATTCATTTTCTCCTCATTTTTGTGCCAAAATCATATTTATTCTAAATTAACGCCTTTTTGGAAAGTCGCCCATTCTTTGAATGCGTCTGGGATGGCGGATGAGTATTCCTTTATACATATTAATTCTTGAATTAACGCCTTTGTGAAAAGGGGCTAATTTCAAAAGTCGCGTCTCCTGAACTGGACGTGTATTCTTATTCGCGTCAGCCACAGTCGACACGAATTCCTCTTATTCCTCTTGTTTGTGCTAACTTCGTTTTCATGAAGAATTAACACCTCTCCACAAAGTCACCAATTCTTTAATTGGCGTCCACCTTGTTGACGTTAATTCCCTTTCCTTATGTTGGCCTTTTAAATAGTTACCAAAATAGTTAAAATTCTAAATTCGCGTCTGTCCTCCTGGACGTGATTTCCTTTTCTGATTTTTGGTAATATTCGACTTTCCAAAATAATCAAGAAACGACGTCTATTGTGATGAGGGCATCACACCACATACCCTCTGGCTTGGCACTTCTCTCCCTCCCGGAGGCAGCTAGGGAGCAGCCCTTCTTCAAACGAAACATTGGTGCTTATCATCCTATTACATTTTCCAATTTTCTTGAGTCATTTTGATGTATTTGCCTATGTTTTGAGTCATGTTACTAGGTTATCATGTTATTTACTTATGTTTGTATGTAGGTTAGTGGGCTAATGGGGCTAGTAGGCCTTATTGGGCCATTTCTTTGGTCTGGCCCATGGGCGCCCCTCTCCCCACCCCTTGGTCTTCCGTCATTTGTCCATTTCATGAGGACTTTTTATAAATTGGGTTTTCCTATATATAGGACCCCAAACCCCCTCTTTTGAAGTAATGAATATTTGAAAATTTGAGCATAAGTGCACCCTCCCTCTCTCTCTAGCTCTCTCATTCTCTTTCACTCTCTCTCCAGGGGGCGAACCCCTCTCTCTCTCTTCCCCCTTCTCTCTCTCTCTCCCTTGGTCGAACCTGCCCTTTCACCTCCCCCTTCCCCTGCCACCTCAGCTGCCACCTCACCCTCCAACCCTTCACCTCCCCTAGGCCATTTAATACTCCATCAATTCCCTCCACTTCCCAAGCAACCCCTCCTACTCCCCATACACCTTCCCCACCTCCAAGACAACCTTCCCTCTCCCCCACACAACTATCCCACTTCCCCACACCCTCCCATTCATAGCCCTTGTGCGACCCAAGCCCTCCCCTACTTGCTGCGCACCCATCCTCATCAAACCCTCCCCCTCACCTTGGCCGACCCCTCCTTCCCCCCCTCTCCCAGCTGCGTCTCCCCCTCCCCCATCCACCACTCCTAAGCACAACCTCCCCCTCCACCATCACCCACCTTCCTCCACCACTAACACCCCCTCTCCATCCCACTTAGTTCTTCCACTTTAGATTCCTATCTGCCCAATCTGCAGGTAGCAGAAAGAAGGGACGAATTGCAGAGGCGACCACGGTTCCCCACGGCAACACCTGAAGGCGTATCTTACATTGCTGGAAAGGTCGTCCAGTCCCCTACGCAGGCGAGGAAGAATTGTACCATTCCGAGTTCGGGGTCGTCCGGGAGAACCAATCTCCCCCGACTGCGCAGAGCTCCTTCAGCAGAGTCCCTGAACCCTGTTCAAAGCTACACCACGGCCGACGGTGAAAGATTCAAGCCGCGAGTTCTTCTACAAATATCTTCCTCCACCAGTCCTCTTTCTGGATCAAGAAGCGGAAGTGCATTCGGCACCCAGAGGTCAGAGTTATGGTCTTTCTACCTCGACTGGTCGGGTCTGTCTCCCACAGGTGGCAGTGACCTGCCTCCACTCATCGGCATCCCCCAGTCCGCCCCGACATCAGACGGCTTCCCCGCCAGTTGTCCCGTAAAGAGGGTTCATGCACGGTTCCAAAAACTTTGACGGTTCAGGATTTGGTGTCCGGGAGCAGCCGGGACAACTTCTGCAAGTCATTGTTCGTGCCAGGTAGCTGTTGCGGCCAGTAGCTGCCACCTTGTTCGAAGCTCTACCCGGACCAGCCACTGGAAGATTCAAGCCACAAGTTCTTCTACGAATATCTTCCTCCACCTGTCCCCGTCCAGGAGCAAGAAGCAGAACCACATTCGGCATCCGGGAGCCAAAGTTCTGATTTTTCCCCTACAGTCGCGCGGGTCTGCCTTCCCCAGTCTGCAGCGACCAGTTCCCACTCGCCGGCATCCCCCTGTCCACCCCGACCTCAGAAGGTGATTCCGTCAGTTTTTATGTGTAGAGGCTTTGTCCCCGGTTCCAGCGACTCTAACAGTTCGTGATTCGGCATCCAGGAGCGACCGTGGCAACTTCTGGAAGTTGCAGGCAGAAATAGGGAGCCACCCGCCCCAGAATCTGTTGCTCTACTCAGACCTCCACTGCAGCCATCGACGACGTCAGAATAAATCGATATAAATCAGAGGCGTTTGGGTTCCTGTTATGAGAAGATCCCCCCTGGGCTCATCATCGGCGAAATTCCTGATCGAGATCTACAGGGACTACACCGACTGCCTATCAACATCCACAGCCAGCGGTCCAATTCGGAAGCGGTCCCTCCTCGTGGGCTACTAAGCTTCTTTCTCCCCTCTTGCCTGGCCGGCTTACCGCCCCTCCCTGCGGGAGGTAGTGTTTGTTGTAATCCATCAATTCCCACCCCCGAGATCACCCTCCTGCGTGAGGTGTAGTGAGTGTACACTTAAACAGGTTCGAAGCTTCATCGGCGCAGTGTGCGGGGAACCCACACTTCCCCGCTCGCCCTCGTCTCCGACCGTGGTTGGTTTCCGCAAACCAACCAGGTGAGCCTCCTGCCCTTGCCTCCTTATACCTGTTTATTTAATATCCGCGAAACATATCGGCCGGTACGAGACCGAGTGCCCGATCCCGGCGCCACCTTTCAGTGTGGTCACCGTGGCTATAAGTGAGCGAGTGACCCCGTGCCCTTAAGACATCCGGCCGCCCTTGTTTGTGGGCTTTCAAACCTTCGGGAGGGCTAACTAAAGTGGTGCTGGTCCTCTAATCAGTCAGGGGCTATCTCCATCACCTCGACTCGGCATCACCGGGTCACCACGGGAATCGTGTGCGCACAGTGCGTTGGTAGCTTTAACATATTCTCGGCGCCTTGTAATTGTGATTGCGAATTAGGTCCAAGGAATCAAAGTCTCCGCTGCATTTTGTTTCACATCAATTTGGTATCAGAGCCAGGTTCTAGACTTGTCTCTACTAAGTCTTGTCCTAGGGCATTTGCATTCATCACCCGATCCTCATGCATACCCCTCGTTGGTCACATGGTCCGATTGACCCCCTCCACATGGACTACATTGTAGATGAGGACCTTCATTTTGATGGAATTAATCCTCATGCCTATCTTAGGTGGGAGAATACCATGGAAAGGGACTTTGAAAGTACTTGGGTATATGGGTCCGAGAGAGTCCGTAGGGCCAAGGCACGACTTCGGGGTCTAGCTAAGAAAATGTGGGAACACAAAGAGAGATTCAGAAGGGTTTGGGGGCAAGAGCCCATTCACTCATGGGAAGAGATGAAGAGTGAGCTTAGGAAGATCTACGCTCCCCGACCGTCCCACTCCTACCTTGAGAGCCATAACCCGAGGAGCACTACCACATCTCCTTTCTCTCCCGGGAAACTCCGACCTCAGATTGAGGCAAAAGGTAACCACGGCCCTAGAGCTTGGTCACCTCGGGATGAGTTTGATAGGAAAAGGTTAGACTATGATCCCTATGATGACTATGAGAGGCCCCAACATTACGGGCATAGGAGTATCCCATTCCGGCCCACTGATCTTCCTCCCACCCCTCCTTCGACAAGAGTCACCCCTAGTCAAAGCATGCCCCGGCAAGAAGGGAGTTCCAATGGACCAAGTGTGGGTGAGACCACTCAGGAAAGTAGACAACAATGCTCTAAATGTAGAGGCTTTGGACACTTCATCCATCAATGCCCTTCAAGAGAGATGTCCAACACTCTAACTGAAGAAATACTTATCCCTATCCAAAGGGAACTGGAGAATGTGATCCATGAGGCTCCCCTAGATTGGGAGGAAGAATATGAAGCCCAATGTCAAGAGTTAGGTCAAGAGAACTCAGTCCTACCCAAAGAAGACCCATTGAGCCAAATGAGGTGCACCCTCCCCCATGAGTTACAAGATGCCCAACCTAGGCCTCTACTTCTACCCCTCCCCATCCTATCCCAAGTCCCCCATTACCCACCACCCCCAAAAGAGCCATATGCCAGTCATCAACACCCCACAAACAATGGACTTACTCACCTCCTTGGTAGAGGAAACCATGATCCCCATACCCGACCCCATAGTGGTGAACACTCCAGACCCAACCCCCGCCATGGAAATCACCCATGCCCAGGAAGAAGAAGACACTTCACATGGTGGTCTTCACCTTACACCACCCTCCCTAGTAGGGGTCGAGCTCATCTTAGGAGAACCCCTATTACGTTGGCTAAAGGAGAACCCCTTTAGAGATCTCATGGCCCATGTTTGCCCTCCCATGGAACGACACCTCCCCATAGTACCCTTCTCCACCTATCGCACTACCATCCAATCCTCTTACCAAGTGGAAACTCTAGAGACCTCCTACAAGGCCTAGCATGGCAAGTGGAGTTGACGGCTATGTTAAACCCTATGGTCGACCAACCTAGGGGCCTTGGTCTTCTACACCCATGTGTCAGGTCTATCACTTCGGTTTGCACTGTTGGTTGCTATATTAGCGACCTCCTTCTCTTTCTTCCCACACCCGATGAGCCCGAGGCCATCCTTAAATTGGAGCTCCTCATTTCAGGAAGAAAATGCAGCCATCCTCACAAGGCTAACCCACCCACCAACAACTTTTGCCCAAAAATCTCAATAGAGGTGAATGACTCCCCACCACATGTGGACCTAGAGTTTCTAGGTAACCCATACCATGACCCATTCGATCCCTTCCTATACCCACCCACCTTACTCAACACCAACATTTTCCTACCCTCACACACCATGTCAAACCTAACCCACCCATTCCAAAACTTAGCCCACACCATGAGAGCCATGACCAAGGGTGACATCCACCTAGGAAATGAGGAATTAACCCATCCCAAGATGTCCACTTTCTGGGACCCCTTCGAACCCCATGAGTGGAGACCCCCAAACCAACCCTCACCAAAAGATGGGACCATCTTGATAGAAATACATATGTCACAACATTCTGCATCATGTGGTAAGGCTAGTCATGTCATTTGTGTCACATACACACTAGGTCCAGTGCACGACAGGATTACATTTGAACAAGCGGGTCCTCCCCCACTCTTCATCCATCTCATTCATGATAGGGCCACTTGTGGCTCCCCCGGACCACCTAAGTGCATCAAGGTCCACATGACTTCTAAGCATGATAGGTTTACATCTGGATGTCCAGGCCCCCCTAGGTCAATCCAAGTGAAGTCAAAACATGAAGAAAACATTCATGGATGTCCCGGACCCCCGGCATCAAACACCCCTTTGCATGATAGTCTCATCTATGGCTGTCCCGGCCCTCCTAGGTCCATCGAAGTCTATGTAGCGCCACTGCATGCTAGGTCCCCATGTGGTTGTCCAGGACCCCCATTATCCACTAGTGAATCAACATTCACAGAGTTGCATGGAAACATTCGTAAAAACATCAACAAGAGCAACGAACTTTACAAGAAGTCTGCTGACTCCCACCGGCGCCACCAAGAATTCCAGATTGGTGATTTTGTGATGGTGAGAATTGAGAGGTTGTTCCCTGGGAATACTTCGAAGTTGAGGTCGAGTGGAGCTGGCCCCTTCCAGGTGCTGAGACGCCTTGGCACCAATGCTTACGTGTTGGACCTCCCTGAAGAGTACGGAGTAAGCCCCACATTCAATGTGGTTGACCTGGTGCCCTACAAGGGCCCCACGGTGACACCCGGTGAGGAAATCCAGCCTACTCCCTCCTTTGAGAGCGCCCCCACACCCCAGGGAGCTCAACCCCATTTGAGAAATCGGCGCGATGAAGTGGAGCAGATATTAGATGAACAGGTTACCATCACAAGGAGCAAGGCGTATGAGCGCTACCTGGTCAGGTGGAAGGGACGACCACCCTCGGACGATACCTGGGTGAGCCGGGAGGATCTCCAGTAGCTGTCCCCCGATCTCCTAGAGTAGTACCGCAGCAGGGAGGGCCTTTACTCGACAGAGTCGAGCTCTTCGCCGCCCGGGAGAATTGATGAGGGCATCACACCACATACCCTCTGGCTTGGCACTTCTCTCCCTCCCGGAGGCAGCTAGGGAGCAGCCCTTCTTCAGACGAAACATTGGTGCTTATCATCCTATTACATTTTCCTATTTTCTTGAGTCATTTTGATGTATTTGCCTATGTTTTGAGTCATGTTACTAGGTTATCATGTTATTTACTTGTGTTTGTATGTAGGCTAGTGGGCTAATGGGGCTAGTAGGCCTTATTGAGCCATTTCTTTGGTCTGGCCCATGGGCGCCCCTCTCCCCACCCCTTGGTCTTCCGTCATTTGTCCATTTCATGAGGACTTTTTGTAAATTGGGTTTTCTTATATATAGGACCCCAAACCCCCTCTTTTGAAGTAATGAATATTTGAAAATTTGAGCATAAGTGCACCCTCCCTCTCTCTCTAGCTCTCTCATTCTCTTTCACTCTCTCTCCAGGGGGCGAACCCCTCTCTCTCTCTTCCCCCTTCTCTCTCTCTCCCTTGGGCGAACCTGCCCTTTCACCTCCCCCTTCCCCTGCCACCTCAGCTGCCCCTCACATGTGGACCTAGAGTTTCTAGGTAACCCATACCATGACCCATTCGATCCCTTCCTATACCCACCCACCTTACTCAACACCAACATTTTCCTACCCTCACACACCATGTCAAACCTAACCCACCCATTCCAAAACTTAGCCCACACCATGAGAGCCATGACCAAGGGTGACATCCACCTAGGAAATGAGGAATTAACCCATCCCAAGATGTCCACTTTCTGGGACCCCTTTGAACCCCATGAGTGGAGACCCCCAAACCAACCCTCACCAAAAGATGGGACCATCTTGATAGAAATACATATGTCACAACATTCTGCATCATGTGGTAAGGCTAGTCATGTCATTTGTGTCACATACACACTAGGTCCAGTGCACGACATGATTACATTTGAACAAGCGGGTCCTCCCCCACTCTTCATCCATCTCATTCATGATAGGGCCACTTGTGGCTGCCCCGGACCACCTAAGTGCATCAAGGTCCACATGACTTCTAAGCATGATAGGTTTACATCTGGATGTCCAGGCCCCCCTAGGTCAATCCAAGTGAAGTCAAAACATGAAGAAAGCATTCATGGATGTCTCGGACCCCCGGCATCAAACACCCCTTTGCATGATAGTCTCATCTATGGCTGTCCCGGTCCTCCTAGGTCCATCGAAGTCTATGTAGCGCCACTGCATGCTAGGTCCCCATGTGGTTGTCCAGGACCCCCATTATCCACTAGTGAATCAACATTCACAGAGTTGCATGGAAACATTTGCAAAAACATCAACAAGAGCAATGAAATTTACAAGAAGTCTGCTGACTCCCACCGGCGCCACCAAGAATTCCAGATTGGTGATTTTGTGATGGTGAGAACTGAGAGGTTGTTCCCTGGGAATACTTCGAAGTTGAGGTCGAGTGGAGCTGGCCCCTTCCAGGTGCTGAGACGCCTTGGCACCAATGCTTACGTGTTGGACCTCCCTGAAGAGTACGGAGTAAGCCCCACATTCAATGTGGTTGACCTGGTGCCCTACAAGGGCCCCACGGTGACACCCGGTGAGGAAATCCAGCCTACTCCCTCCTTTGAGAGCGCCCCCACACCCCAGGGAGCTCAACCCCATTTGAGAAACCGGCGTGATGAAGTGGAGCAGATATTAGATGAACAGGTTACCATCACAAGGAGCAAGGCGTATGAGCGCTACCTGGTCAGGTGGAAGGGACGACCACCCTCGGACGATACATGGGTGAGCCGGGAGGATCTCTAGCAGCTGTCCCCCGATCTTCTAGAGCAGTGCCGCAGCAGGGAGGGCCTTTACTCGACAGAGTCGAGCTCTTCGCCGCCCGGGAGAATTGATGAGGGCATCACACCACATACCCTCTGGCTTGGCACTTCTCCCCCTCCCGGAGGCAGCTAGGGAGCAGCCCTTCTTCAGACGGAACATTGGTGCTTATCATCCTATTACATTTTCCTATTTTCTTGAGTCATTTTGATGTATTTGCCTATGTTTTGAGTCATGTTACTAGGTTATCATGTTATTTACTTATGTTTGTATGTAGGCTAGTGGGCTAATGGGGCTAGTAGGCCTTATTGGGCCATTTCTTTGGTCTGGCCCATGGGCGCCCCTCTCCCCACCCCTTGGTCTTCCGTCATTTGTCCATTTCATGAGGACTTTTGGTAAATTGGGTTTTCCTATATATAGAACCCCAAACCCCCTCTTTTGAAGTAATGAATATTTGAAAATTTGAGCATAAGTGCACCCTCCCTCTCTCTCTCTAGCTCTCTCATTCTCTTTCACTCTCTCTCCAGGGGCGAACCCCTCTCTCTCTCTTCCCCCTTCTCTCTCTCTCTCCCTTGGGCGAACTTGTCCTTTCACCTCCCCCTTCCCCTGCCACCTCAGCTGCCACCTCACCCTCCAACCCTTCACCTCCCCTAGGCCATTTAATACTCCATCAATTCCCTCCACTTCCCAAGCAACCCCTCCTACTCCCCATACACCTTCCCCACCTCCAAGACAACCTTCCCTCTCCCCCACACAACTATCCCACTTCCCCACACCCTCCCATTCATAGCCCTTGTGCGACCCAAGCCCTCCCCTACTTGCTGCGCACCCATCCTCATCAAACCCTCCCCCTCACCTTGGCCGACCCCTCCTTCCCCCCCTCTCCCAGCTGCGTCTCCCCCTCCCCCATCCACCACTCCTAAGCACAACCTCCCCCTCCACCATCACCCACCTTCCTCCACCACTAACACCCCCTCTCCATCCCACTTAGTTCTTCCACTTTAGATTCCTATCTGCCCAATCTGTAGGTAGCAGAAAGAAGGGACGACTTGCAGAGGCAACCACGGTTCCCCACGGCAACACCTGAAGGCGTATCTTACATTGCTGGAAAGGTCGTCCAGTCCCCTACGCAGGAGAGGAAGAATCGTACCATTCCGAGTTCGGGGTCGTCCGGAAGAACCAATCTCCCCCGACTGCGCAGAGCTCCGTCAGCAGAGTCCCTGAACCCTATTCAAAGCTACACCACGGCCGACGGTGAAAGATTCAAGCCGTGAGTTCTTCTACAAATATCTTCCTCCACCAGTCCTCTTTCTGGATCAAGAAGCGAATTGCATTCGGCACCCAGAGGTCAGAGTTATGGTCTTTCTACCTCGACTGGTCGGGTCTGTCTCCCACAGGTGGCAGTGACCTGCCTCCACTCATCGGCATCCCTCAGTCTGCCCCGAAATCAGACGGCTTCGCCGCCAGTTTTCCCGTAAAGAGGGTTCATCCACGGTTCCAACAACTTTGACGGTTCGAGATTTGGTGTCCGGGAGCGGCCGGGACAACTTCTGCAAGTCACTGTTCGTGCCAGGTAGCTGTTGCGGCCAGTAGCTGCCACCTTGTTCGAAGCTCTACCCGGACCAGCCACTGGAAGACTCAAGCCACAAGTTCTTCTACGAATATCTTCCTCCACCTGTCCCCGTCCTAGAGCAAGAAGCAGAACCACATTCGGCATCCGGGAGCCAAAGTTCTGATTTTTCCCCTACAGTCGCGCGGGTCTGCCTTCCCCAGTCTGCAGCGACCAGTTCCCACTCGCCAGAGTCCCCCTGTCCACCCCAACCTCAGAAGGTGTTGCCGTCAGTTTTGCTGTGTAGAGGCTTTGTACCCGGTTCCAGCGACTCTGACGGTTTGTGATTCGGCGTCCAGGAGCGACCGGGGCAACTTCTGCAAGTTGCAGGCAGAAACAGGGAGCCACCTGCCCCAGAATCTGTTGCTCTACTCAGACCTCCACTGCAGCCATCGACAACGTCAGAATAAATCGATATAAATCAGAGGCGTTTGGGTTCCTGTTACGAGAAGATCCCCCCTAGGCTCGTCATCGGCAAAATTCCTGATCGAGATCTACAGGGACTACGCCGACTGCCTATCAACATCCACAGCCAGCGGTCCAATTCGGAAGCGGTCCCTCCTCGTGGGCTACTAAGCTTATTTCTCCCCTCTTGCCTGGCCGGCTTACCGCCCCTCCCTGCGGGAGGTAGTGTTTATTGTAATCCATCAATTCCCACCCCCGAGATCACCCTCCTGCGTGAGGTGTAGTGAGTGTACACTTAAACAGGTTCGAAGCTTCATCGGCGCAGTGTGCGGGGAACCCACACTTCCCCGCTCGCCCTCGTCTCCGACCGTGGTTGGTTTCCGCAAACCAACCAGGTGAGCCTCCTGCCCTTGCCTCCTTATACCTGTTTATTTAATATCCGCGAAACATATCGGCCGGTACGAGACCGAGTGCCCGATCCCGGCGCCACCTTTCAGTGTGGTCACCGTGGCTATAAGTGAGCGAGTGACCCCGTGCCCTTAAGACATCCGGCCGCCCTTGTTTGTGGGCTTTCAAACCTTCGGGAGGGCTAACTAAAGTGGTGCTGGTCCTCTAATCAGTCAGGGGCTATCTCCATCACCTCGACTCGGCATCACCGGGTCACCACGGGAATCGTGTGCGCACGGTGCGTTGGTAGCTTTAACATATTCTCGGCGCCTTGTAATTGTGATTGCGAATTAGGTACAAGGAATCAAAGTCTCCGCTGCATTTTGTTTCACATCATATTGACCCTGACATTTCTTTGAAGACGCGTCCAGAACCCCGGATGTGTATTTCTTGCCTTATTTTGAGATTTTAAATCTGACCAAAATTCATAAAATCTCTATTTCGCGTCAGCCATGGTGGACGCGAATTTCATTCTAATTTTTGTAATTTCTGATATTTCCAAAAATGTCTCAGAATTGGCACCTCTTTGCATAGACACTAATTTAATTGGCGACCACTATGCTAGATGCCAATTCCTATCGAATTCTGAACTTGGCAGCAGCCCTTCCCTTCCACCTTTTGAGCTCCTTTTCCTCTTGGGAAAGGGTCCCAATGACTTTCTAAGGTTGAGAGGACATATGGCAATTGAATTAACCCTTCCAAATCTAATTAAAACTTGATTTAATATTTTTAATGGAATAAACCCAAGAATTTCCACTCTATAAATAGGCCCCCCCTCTCCCTTTGGTTTAAGGTTGGACAATCAATCTAAGGGGAGGTGCTGCTGGACTTAAGGCTCAAGGAGAAGAAGCCTCCACTACACCTCAAGGTCGTATCACGTTGGAGCTTCCTCCTTTGAAGAATATTGACTTTTGAAGCCCCCTTTTGGAGAAACAAACAATAAGCCTATTCTTTCTCTTTACCCTTTCTTTTGTTTTTCATTAGACTAATTCATGTTGATATTGCATGCATCATATCATATCTCTCTTCTTTTATTTTTCTCATCTCAACCACGTTGAGATACCTCCTTTGTGCAACACTTGCACCCTCTTCTATTCATTACATCATATTTCCCTTACCATTTTGCATAGGGGTTTAAAGCCAAAACACCAACAAGGTGTGTTATTTCCCATGTTTTCATGTTTATTCATATTAAGGATTTGATACTACACACTTGTATTCTAATCAATATCTTTCTTTGTTGGTTATTGTTTCTTTATTTTACAAGGGTAATCATACAAAGAAGAACTCTCTTCATCGACCGGCCGATTGGAAGAGAAGGTGACACTCACATCTCCCCGCTTTTTAAAAGTATTCTTCGCGATCATCTCCTTTGTTATTTATTGTTATTATCATTCAAGGCCCGCGGTCTGTTGCGATCGCAACCCCCTCTAGCATCCGCGCATGCTCCCTTTCTTCTCCCTTTCCCCAATCTTTTTCTTTTATTAATTCTTTTAAAAATCTTTGTGGATTTTCTTATAATCTACACTCTATAACTGAAGAATCTGAAAATTATTAACTCTGCATTAATGAGCAATGTTTCAGGCTGAAAACTCCTAACAATTCTTGGAAATATCCCATCCGCAATTTTTTTGAAAATCTGCAATTCCATTGTTGATAACTGGGTGCTCTCCATTCAAGTTGTGTGATACTCATGACTACATATATTTGGCCATTTATGCAAAATCTGAAATTGCTGACAGATCTGCTCTTGAACTTCTCATTTGGTATCATTTCCTCTATTGGTAATTCCTGCTTCATCGTTTCTCAACAAGTGGTATCTCTTGAATGCTTCAATTAATATCAAGTGGTATCAGCTTTCTTGCTTCAACAATTGGTATCACATGGCTTCATCTATTGGCTATCAATATATGATCACCTTCATTCTGCATCTGGCTTAATGCTCGTCCTCATGCAATGTTGTTCCTCATGCTATTTGACTTTATTGCTTGCTGAGTTGAAATGATTTTTAATCACTTGGTATCATGTTATCCCATATGCTAATCTTCTGACTCTAAAATTGGCATTAAAGTATGCTCTCTTTGTTGATGTCAAAGGGGGAGAGAGTTGTTGGATACATGTTGTTTTGATGATGTCTATCTATAAGTCATTGGTTAAATCAACCCTTGAAACTCATGGAACATCCTTTTTAAATGACTACGTATAAGGAGTGTCGACCTCAATTCTCAGAGTGTCGACACTAGTGCCATTCCAGGAACTATTTCTAGAATCACAAAGGAAAACAACAAAGGAAGTGTTGGCCTCAATTCTCAGGGTGTCGACACTAGTGCTATTCCAGGAACCATTGCTATCACCTGATGTTCAAGAAGTGTCGACCTCAGTCTCTCAAGTGTCGATCTCACGATCGCAACAAGCATTCTGCAAAGAAGCCAGCACAAGAAGTGTCGACCTCACATCTATAGGAAGTCTACCTCAGGGCCTTCCAGAAGCCATTATAACCTAGATTCTACGTAGAAGTGTTGATACTACTTTACAGCAGGTCGACCACACTGAAGGAAAATCTCAAAAAACTTCTGACAGATTTATCTTTTCGAAGATAGTACAGAGGGCAGAAAAGCCTGACGTAAACCTCTGTAAACTCATTTTTTGAGGGCTAGAAGAGATTCCTAGGAACTCCCAAACGTCTCCATCATCATTAGTGTCCAAAGGATCACTTTACTCCAAATATCTCCTAGTACAGAACCTTAGAAAAAGGTCTCTCACTACTAGTACTACCACCTGCGACAGCCAGCAGAACTTTGTCTGAAAGAAGTCTTTCCTACTTGTACAAGGACATCCTCTCTGACTTTAGAGTTTAAAGAGATGCAAGTTTCTTTTAGTCAAATAGCATTTGAATACTCCAGCTATTCAAAAATTACATAACTTCCTTTTGGAAGGAAATTTCCCAGCTGAGCCTATATATAGGACGCCTCTGCCTCTGTTGGAGCTGCTGCTGCCTGAGCAACCATAAGCCTGGAGAAGCCTTGAACGTGAGAGAAGAAAAAAAAAGGGAAAGAGAGCTTCTGTTCTGAACCTTCAAAGAAAGAGTTGGGAGATAAAGAGAAGAAGAATGCATCCAGCCATCCATCTTAGCCCTACGGTTCCACAAGTTTTTCAGCTTTTTTTATCTTGTGTTTCTTCATCTTCAAACATCCTGTATGTGTGAGAACTCCAGTTGCAACGTGAGTGTGTTTGTTTTTCCATTATTGTTTCTGGTCTTCCTTGTGGGATTTTAATCCTCACGTGGTTTGAGGACTTGTCCTCGTGTGTGTGTGTGTGTGTGTGTGTGTGTGTGTGTGTGTGTGTGTGTGTGTGTGTGTGTGTGTGTGTGTGTGTGTGTGTGTGTGTGTGTGTGTGTGTGTGTGTGTGTGTGTGTGTGTGTGTGTGTGTGTTTCTTTTGGCCAAAGAGTGGAAGCCTTACCCAGTTGGTAAGGGGTGGACGTTGGTGTGCCTTGTGATAGCCGAACCACCTTAAAAAGGATTTGTGTTGTGGTTTGCTTCCCATATCTTCTATCTCTTCCTCACAGGTGGCTTGCCTTATCAAGCATATCTCTCAATTTTTCACTTCGATTGTTTCACCGCTTTGCCTTGCTTGTGATAACCATAGCACCATCTTCTATAGCTGACTTGTTCAAATCAAAAATTGGTATAGGCTCTATTCACCCCCCCCCCCCCTCTATATTATCTCATACTGTCCAATAGTTGGTATCAGAGCGGGATCCCTAGAGATGTGGTCCAACGACCAAGGGAGATCCGATGGGAATGTCCCTCGCAGCTACATAGCTGAGGGCCAGGCCATCAACAAACAAATTTTTTTCGATGGAACTAATTATTTATATTGGAAGAACCTAATGGAAGTCTTTCTGCGTGCCCAGGATCATATGATATGGCGTGTTGTGAGTAAAGGCCCATTTGTTGTTCCAGATTTAGATCACACCGGGACACAGGACCAGGTCAAAAAATCCATAACCAATTGGAGCGCCATTAACATAATGCAATGCGCTATCCACCCCACTGAATACTCAAGAGCATCGACTTGCAAATCTGCAAAAGAAATGTAGGATAGGCTTGAGGTAATCTATGAGGGTACAGCGAAAGTTAGAGCCAACAAGGCCAACATACTAACTACCGACTATGAGATGTTCAAAATGAAGCCCAACAAATCTATCTCTAAAATGTATGCCAGGCTCACACAGTTAACTAATTCCTTAAAGTCATTACGGAAAGAATACCCTAACAGTGAACTGATTACGAAAATTCTTAGATCCTTTACCCTAGCATGGCACACTAAGGCCACGGTGATTGAGGACTCAAAAGACTTATTTGCCATGACAATAGATGGTTTGATAAGTTCGCTCATGACATATGAGCTCAATTTGAAGAGAAGTGAAGAAGACATCAAGCCCAAGAAGATCGTTGCTCTCAAAGTTGTTGAAAGCACAGATGGCTCAGACGGATTCCTTCCCAAATAGGCTCCTGGCTCCAAAGGGACTTTGACCTAGGCCCCATGGCGACTTTGACCTAGGCTCCATGGCGGATGTAAGGGGGGGGGGGGGCCCGTGGCCCCCTTGGCTCCCGTTCCTCTTCGACCTGCTTCTCCATCGTCTCCTCTCTCGGGGACCTTTCCCGCCCGTGCTCGGTCCTTTGCAGAGGTTCTCACCTCATCTTTGAAGCCGCCCATCGTCAAGGGCTCTGTGCACGCTCCTGCTACAACAGATGGTGGAGAGCCGGCTGTTTTCTTCAACGCGGAGGAACTCTCTGCCTCTTTGGAACCTTTTGCTCATTCACTTGTTGCTCGCACTCCCTTTGGGAGACCGGCTTTCCCTGACATCAGAGCTCATCTTACACATCGATGCGGATTCAAAGAGGACTTTATCACAAGTGCCCTGGATTTTTGACATTTGCTTCTTCATTTTTGCAATGAAGAGGATTTATTGAGGCTGCTTCTGAAGGAAAGCCTTTTCGTCCATGGCAAGCTATTCAAATTTTTTAAATGGTCTCGGAACTTCTCGCCGGATGAGGACTCACCTATTCTGCCGATCTGGATCGCTTTCCCTGGTTTGCCGGTAAATTTTTTTATTGAACCCATGATGCGTTCTATATCTGGAAACATTGGAAAGGTTTTGAAGATTGATCAGGCTACCTTAAATCTTTCCATCACGTCGGAAGCCCGAGTGTGTGTTGAATTGGATGTCTCTCAAACTCAACCGCAAAGGATCTGGGTTGGCGTCCCTGGAGGAGGTGCTTGGCAAGCCATTGTCTACTCTGATATTCCAAAGTTCTGTTCTGCCTGTGCACGACTTGGTCACAATTTGGATGGATGCAAAGGTAAAAAATCCTATCACAGGTCAGCCACCGTTCCGATTTCTGATATATCAGCTCGCCCTACTCACCAGCAAAAGAAAGTATGGATCCCTGTAGATAGTACCAAGAAAACATTTGAACATGCTAATACTCAAACGCCAAATGTGAGTGAAGTCAGGGACCCACCCCGTATCCAAGAGTCATTGGATGATTCAGTGTCCGACTCAAAAGCAAACAATACCACTGAAGGTCAAAGCATTGCTGGTTTGCATGTTTGGAATTCTACTGAAGTGCTCGATGGTTCTGAGAAACTGCGTGAAATGACTCATAATGGACAGCTGAATATAAAGCCCTGCATGCAACATCTGGTGACACACCATGATTGTATTGCTACTAGAAATAATGCCCATACTGCGAAGCCAAATTCCACTATGGAGCTCCCTTCAGACCAAATTCATACTCAGCTTGGAACAATTGCCCATGTTCCTGAAATCTCTATTGTTGGAGATCGCTCTTCGCTGATAATACAGGATTGCAATGAAAAGATCGAGGGTCATAAACTTCACCCTCAGAATGATGAGCACATTGCTAGAAGAAGGGCTATTGCAAACACAATTTCTGATGGAAATGTGACGGCCTTGTTGCTTGATCGTCCGGGTGCAATTACTAGATCCATGACTAGGTCAGGATCTATGGGTAACATTCCTAAACTTCACCTTTCCTCATGAATTTCATAATTTGGAACATTAGAGGTATTGGGAATGAGACCTCAGTTGGCAGGGTAAAATTTCTTATCAAAAACCATAATCTTGACCTCATTGTCTTGTTGGAGCCTAAAATTAGCACTAGAAAGCTGGATGGCATCTGTAGCAAACTGGGCATGAGTAAAGCTTGTGCCAATAATGATGACACTGCTCACATCTGGGTTCTGTGGAGAGATGCTTTGGATTTTTCATTTGTGAGTAAGGATGATCAGCAAATTACCATCACTCAAGTAAACCCTGTCCATCCTACTTTCCATCCAAGTTTTGTGTATGCTAAATGTTCTTCATCAGAGAGAAGGGATTTGTGGACCTCATTAAATTCTATCCACTCTAAAATTACTGGACCATGGATTGTTGTAGGAGATTTTAACTGTATTCTGAATGCTGATGAAAAATTAGGTGGGAACCCTCCTAATTCAGGTGCAATGTCGGACTTCCAGCAATGTGTTTCTGACTGTTCTCTTGTAGATGCTGGTTTTATGGGGTCTAAATTTACTTGGCATAACAACCAAGCTGGGAGCAAAGGAATCTGGGCCAGATTGGACATGGTGCTCACAAATTCTGAATGGTTGTCTCAATTCCCATTTTCTGTTGAGCATTTATCCAGGGAAGTTTCAGACCATGCCCCCTTATTGGCAAAATATCATTCATTTCTTAAAATCAAGAGCAGATTCTGTTTTCAAAACATGTGGGCCAAACATGACAAATTTCTTGAGGATGTAAAGCTATGCTGGAATCTCAGCCCTGTGGCTTCTTCTCCTATGACTACTTTATACATGAAGTTAAAGCATATGAGGAACATGCTTCGTAGCTGGAATAAGCTCACTTTTGGGAATGTACACCAGAACTTGAAAGTAGCTGAAGATGATGTGCTCCTGGCAGAACATTCTTATGACCTGCAGCCAGCTGAGGAAAACTATGCAAAGCTAGAACAAGCCAAGACCATTCAATCAAGCAGACTTCTCCAGCAGGAAATTTTTTGAAGACAAAAATCAGGAATCCGCTGGCTCCTTGAGGGAGATAGAAATACAAAATTCTTCCATATTTCAACCATGGCCAAAAGACATAAGCAGAACATCACTCACCTGCAGAATTCAGCAGGTAAACTGACTTCCAACCATGATGAAATGAAGGATATAGCTGCCTCACACTTTCAAAATGCATTCAGTTCTCAGAATCATTATATACAACAAGATTCACTGAACTGCATTCCTAGCCTGGTAACTCAGGAAGATAACACAAGACTATGTGAAATGCCCTTTGATGAGGAAATTTATGAGTCAGTCAAATCTTTATCTCCAGACAGTGCTCCAGGCCCTGATGGATTCACGGGTGCTTTTTACCATTCTACCTGGCATATTATTTGAGCTCTGGTATGCAGTGCAGTCAAAGAAATTTTTGCTACTCAGTAGCCTCTTACTAGAAGTGTCACTTCCACTTTAATAGCCCTTATTCCTAAGAAGGCTAATGCACTTGATATTTCTGACTACAGACCTATCAGCCTGTGTAACTTCTTTTATAAAATAGTTTCATCTATTATCAATAAAAGGCTAACCCAAATTCTTCCCAGGATTATATCATTGGAACAGACTACATTTGTGAAGGGGAGGCAAATTGTAGAAACATTTCCTTAGCCCAAGATTTGACTAATGAGTTGGGGAGAAAAACAAGGGGCATAATGTCACGTTCAAACTTGACATGGCAAAAGCCTACGACAGACTAGAGTGGGACTTTCTGTTTACAGTCCTTCATAAATTTGGATTCAGCAATTCCTTTATTCATTTGATAGAAAAGTTGATCAGCAACTCCTAGTTTTCCATCTTGTTAAATGGTGATACAGCTGGCTTCTTCAAGTCTTCTAGGGGAGTCAGGCAAGGAGACCCACTTGCCCCATCTCTATTTATCATTGCGGAAGAGTCCTTAAGCAAGTCTTTAAAGGAGGCCTTATCAAGTGGCAGGGTTGAGTGGTATGCTGGGCCCAGCCGATGCCCTCCCATTTCTCACCTTTTGTTTGCTGATGACACCCTTCTGTTTAGCAAAGCATGCATTGTGTCTGTCAAAAATCTGTTAAAAGTGCTCAATAGATATGAAAGAGCTTCGGGGCAGCTAATTAATACTACCAAAGTGGTTTCTTTCTCCACCCCAAGACTCAGATTTCAGTTGCAAATCGAATTCAAAACTGCACTAGATTCACCAGACATTCTTTTCCTCATAAATGCTTGGGCTTCCCCCTAATGATTGGTAGAAGGAAAAAGGTTTTCTTTGCAGGTATTGTCAACTCAATCCAGAACAGAGTTGCAGGTTGGAAATCATGCCTTTTATCTCAGGGAGCTAAACTGACACTCATCAAGCATGTCCTGTCCTCCGTTCCTCTATACTCCCTATCTTCTTCCCCACTGCACTCAGGTATTCATGACCTTCTGGACAAGACAATTGCTAACTTTTTTTGGGGGTCCTCTATGAATGGAAATAAAAGACATTGGACTGCATGGCAATCCATATGTAAACCTATCTCCCAAGGAGGTCTTGGTATTATGTCTCTTAGACTCAAGGACACTGCTTTACGGGTAAAGATGTTGTGGAATGCACTATCTACCAATTCCCTATGGGCAAATTTCTTCAGAGCAAAATACATTGGGCAGCGCCATATATGTGAAGTTCAGTTCAGAAACATGAATGGTTTTACAAGGATGAACTGGTTAAAGGCCAGAGACCTGATTTCCAAACATAAAAAAGTTGTAGTTGGTGATGGCAGCAGCACTCACTTCTAGTTGGACAACTGGATTGGAAACAACATATTGGCAGAGTATGTTCCCAGTTCTATCATTCAGAATAGCAGCATTTCAGTCAAGGACTTCTTCATGCATCATACTAGTGCTAATTACAATCTATTGGACGGAAGGGTTCCAGACCTAATCAAATCAGCTATCTAAAGTTTTCAGTTAAACCACTATCCTGACTACTCGGCCTGGAGTCTTTCAACCTCAGGTTATTGCACTGTGGCTTCCTCTTAACGTGAGTTATCTAGAATTAACTCCAATCATAACATTTTTCCTTGGACCCGGTTATGGTCTAATTGGCTCCCCACCAAAATATCTATACATCTCTGGAAGATTGTCCACAATGCTCTCCCCACTGATAAAAATATACAACATATGGGTGTGCAAATGTGCTCCAAATGCCAATGCTGCAGGACACCGTGTGAGAAAACAACCAGCCACCTATTTATCCACAGTGAACTGGCTAAACATGTTTGGCCTCACTTCAGAAACTATGGACTGAACATAAATGCAAACTCAGCGAGATCCTTCATTTATCACAATGCCAATAATATCCAGCAGAAATCTGCCCATGGATTATTTCTCCTCTCTGTCATTGGGTATGGCCTTTGGGAAATCTGGAAAGTGAGGAATGCTTCGAAATATGAAGGTAAAAACATCTTCAAGAACATTCTTCTCCACCATATTATAACTCAAGTTAGGCACGTTTGTGACATTGCCAACCTTAAGGAGTTCGACAATGCCAAAAGGAACATTCTGGAGGAATTTGGTATCAAAAGCCGGCCGCCTGCTATTAGACCTCAGCTGAAGATGATTACCTGGGTCCGCCCGACTTGGTCTTCTCTCAAGCTTAACACCGATGGTGCCTGCAAAGCAAATGGAGACTCAGGTGGAGGTGGTGCCATTAGAGACTGCAACGGAAATATTATTCTTGCTTTCTCACATTATTATGGCAATGCCAACAGTCTTGTTGCTGAGGCCAGAGCTTTGCTTGATGGCATCAAATATTACCACACTATTGATGACAAGCCAGTCCAGATTGAATGTGATTCCAAAATCTTAGTTTAAATCATCAAAAAGAAACACATTGCCCCTGGTCCATTCTTTATTATACTAGGGAGATTAGGAAGCTCCTTAGTTCACAAGACTCTATTGCTCATATCTACAGAGAAGGAAACAAGGTCGCTGATTCTCTAGCTTCTTTGGCCTGCTCCACTCATTGTAATGCTTTCTTTTCTTATGATGAGCTTCCTACTTCTATAAAGGGAGCAGCTCGCCTCGATAAACTGGGTATGCCCAGTATCCGCTTAATGTAATTGTATCCATTCCTTTTTAAATAAAATTTACCTCCTAATGTTTGAATGGTGGAGTGGCTTTCTCTTTACCTCTGGTACAAGGGTGCACTCTCCCATACAACACTAGGCAAGGTTTCTTGATAAAAAAAAAGATGGCTCAGACGAGGACAACGGAGATGACCTTTCGGAGATCAGCACAGCTGACCATGCCCTACTCACTAGGGAATTTAAGAAATTTCTAAGTAGACGAGGCAAATTCCAAAAGAGGAAGAAGGATCCGCAGGTAAGTAGAAACTCTAATCTCAGACTTACTCATGCCAAAAACTCTGACAATATCATTTGCTATGAATGTAAGAAAGTAGGACATATGCAAGGAGAATGCCCCGAACTGATCAAGCAAATGTCCAAAGCCAAGGGAAAGAGGCCCAAAGCCATGGTCTCCACCTGGAGTGATGACGAAGAGGAAAATGAGAGTTCTTCTGCCAATGAAGATGAGGATGACTTCGGCCTCATGGCTGACGGGAGTGAGGATCTGGTGAGCAACATCTTTGAAACCTTTTCAATTGAGGATTGGAAAGATGCATATGCTGATCTTCTTGAGAAGTATGAAATGTATAAAAAAGAGAATAAGCATTTGAAGAAAAAGATCAACACTCCTGCTCATGATAACCCGGCCAACCAAGAGTTAGAAACCTTAAAATTGAAAAAACAAGCTGAAACCCTTCAAACCATCCGCTCAGATCTGTTAGGTTTGAAAGAAGAAAATGATGTTCTAAAAACTCAGCTAAGCCAGATCAACCTGAAATGTGAAGAATGGAAGGAAAAGAACAAACTTAATCTTGAAAAATATGAGGCTGTCAATGTTGTTAATCGTGAGCTAAAGAAAAATTTGGAAAGAATTGAAGGAGAGCTAATGAACAAATAGTCCACCCTAGAGAGAATGACCCAAGGTAAAACAAATTTAGATGCTATCTTAGGCACCCACATTAATTTTAGAAAGGAAGGTCTAGGCTTCAACCCCACTGAGAAGAGGCCTTTTGAATTAAAGACTATATCCTTCTGTCCGGAGAAAGGAAAAGGGAAGCTGATTGTTAAAGAACCAATGGAGGAGAATCTTAGCCATTGTGCTACTCAAGGCACTAATCTAAAGAGTCAGAGCAACTCTGCTAAGTCACAATCTCAGCACAGGAAGACTAGACGAGAAGGTCGACACCAAGGCCAAATAGGTCGACACTTCAGTACACAACAAGGTTCGTCAGGTCAATGCACCCGGTCGACACCATGGGCAGACAGGTCGACACCTCAATGATCACCATGGTTCTTCAGGTCGAAGCACCAGGGACATGCCTCGACACAGTTCATTATTCCTCTATGCAAGGAAAAATCGTTTTAGAGAGAGGAAATCTCACCGCCCATACGGAGAGGCCAAATGATGTCTAAACCGGACCGAACAAGGCTCAACTTCTCAAAGTGGCAGCCCCCGGGCCTACTTATTATGAAGCCCAAAAATTCACTCGGTACAAGCGCTTCCTAGGCGGCCTCTGGGTTGGAAAGTCCGAGCATCAGTCGATCGGGAAAGCTCCCATGGAGCCCCCTATTCTTTGTCCCAACCCAGCACTTATCACTCGGGAGACCACTCCTGAACAAGTGCCATTCGCTCGGGCTCGCTGATGGAAGTTTATTGATTTGGCCGTTGCGAATCCCACAATGGCAAGAAGCTCAAGGGGACAAGGGAGACCAAGAGTCTGCACGCCGTAACGAGCTCGCATGAAGGACGTAACCCCCCTGGAACTCCTCCGCTCACAGGGATCAATTCGCACAACAGGCCATTATTTAAACAGGACATGTCCTACTACGAGAAGGTAAGCCTAAGCGAGGTAAGAGCCAGCAACTGTAAGCAGGAACCACTTCACCTTTCGGTGAAGAGGGATCTCGTGCTCCCATTTTCCTCCCAACTCTTCTCTTCACACCAGTACTCTACTATCTGTGCTGACTTAAGCATCGGAGGGTCTCCCCCGGGGATCTATCCCTGGGCACCTCTGACTTTTTTCCCTTCTTGCAGTTCTTACATCAAGGATACGTGGTCATATTCCTCCCCGCTCAGGAGCAATGAGAGATCGCTCCTCTTCATCGGGCGCCGTCTGTGGGAAACGCACAAAGAGCCATCATGGTGCGAAGAAGTTATGGCAGGAAGACTGCCGACGACACGGGAAAAGCTCTGGTAACGGAGGAAGGCGCACCTTCCCTCCCCATGGAGCATTCCCCATCTGACAACCAAGCCAACGAGCTACCTCCATCGGTGGTGGGGGAACAGCTTCCCGGCGGGAGCACCGACGCCCTCCAAACCCTCAACGCAAAATTGGATGTCCTCGTGGATCTCATGAGGGCCCAGGCCGCTAGGGAGGAGAAGACATAGCTCCCCGGAAAAAGCCCCCCAGGTGGAGATGCCTCCCAGCAAACTGCTGGAGGCCGTTTCATCCTCCAGGGGCAGCGGCTCATTCGTAACCCGTCAGGAGGACTGTCGCATGCCCCCCCCCCACAGAGCAAGAAGCCTCCTCAACCCCGAGGAAGGAGAAGACTGGAGCATGCAGACCATTCCCGATTGTCGAGGCTCGTGAGGAGCATCGGGGTAGCATGCAAGTGCACCCCCCAGCCCCTCGGGATAGCGACAACTGGAACTCTCTCTTCGGCTGCGAGACTTCGAGAGGCGTTTCATAGAGTAAGAGCATGCTCTCCACGCCTTGTATAAGACCTCTACTGTGGAGGATGAAGAGTGATCCCCGTTCTCCGACTACATCCTGAAGGCAGAGATATCTCCCAGAATCTCACTTCCGACATTCACGTCGTACGACGGCCAGGGAGACCCGGATGACCATTACGACAGCTTCGACACCCTGATGACCTTGCATGGGGCGTCCGATGTGATCAAGTGTCGAGCGTTCGTGACCACTCTAGTTCAGGGTGCTCATGCTTGGTTCAGAGCCCTCGCCCCCGGCAGCATCCACAACTTCAAGCAATTTGGGCAAGTATTCAAAGAAAGCTTCACCGACAGCGGTCCGCCCAGGTCAGTGGCGAGATTACTGGCCCTCAAACAGGAACAGGGGGATAAGTTACGGGCTTATATCAACCAATTCAAATCGGAAGCCCTGCATATTCCCCACCTAGATGTCGCCTCTGCCATCACCGCCTTGACCGAGGGTACCAGCGATGAGAACCTACGGCGTGAGCTAGTGCTTCATCCCCCTACCTCCATCGTCGAGCTAGTGACCTTGGCCCTACGCCACGTCGAGTGTGAGGAGGTCCACAGCGCCTGCCGAGGCACAACCTGCTCGAGTCGGGAGGGGGACAAGAAGATACCATCCAAGCAAGGGACAGGACAAGGAAAGAGGCGGAACCAGGACGGAGATCAAAAAGAGCCATCCTGGAAGTACGAGCGGTATACCCCACTTACCTCCCCCATCTACGAGATCTACGAAAACATCAAAGGCTCGGGTCTCCTCAACCAACTCGATCCCATGAGGACCAAGCATCGTAATCACCGCAAGCATTGCCTGTTCCAAAGTGACCACGGGCATCACACCAGCGATTGCCATCAACTTCAAGATGAGAACGAGCACCTCATCCGCCAGGGACACCTACCTCGGTACGTGTCCGGGCAAAAGGAAGACCGACGCACCGCTGAAGAGATTGATAATGCCCCCCGTGGAGTCCACATCAATGTCATCACGGGTGAGATGACATCAGGCAGAGATAGCAGCCGAGGAAGAAAGCGTCACGCCGAGCGGGCGAGCCGAGCCTCTGCTGAGGCACCTAGGGCCCCGCAGGCCCCGGTATTCTCTGACTAGGACTTGGAAGGGCTAACCACCCCACACGATGACGCTCTCGTTGTATTGGCTACAATAAACCATTGTAACGTGGACAGAATCTTAGTTGACAATGGTAGTGCCCTTGATGTATTGTCCTATGAGTGTTTCCTCAAAATGAGAGAGAATCCATCTAAACTACGCTCGATCCGAACCCCCCTCTGTGGGTTCAACGGCCAGGCTACTTATCCCGAGGGAGCACTGAGCCTACCGATTATTGTCAGCACCCCGCCCAAAACTGTTACGGTTATGGTAGACATCATCGTCATTAAGGGGATGACGGCATACAATGCCATCTTTGGTCGAGGCATTCTCAGCCGAATGAGAGCGGTGCCCTCTACCTTTCACCAAAAGATGAAGTTCCCAACAAAAATATGGCGTGGGGGAAGTTCGAGGTAACCATGCATTGGCTAGACGGTGCTATATAGTCTCGGTTGACACCACTAGGCCAGAAGGGAAGAATAAAGGGGTAAAGGGATCTGAGGAGGGACCCGCAACATATGAGCCTGGCAGCGAGTTGCTAACAGTCTTCCTTAACGGTGACCCGATCCTAGGAGTAAAGATTGGAGCCAAGCTCCCACTTGAGGTACAAGAAAAATATAAAGATTTCCTTGCGCAGTACATCCGAGTCTTTGCATGGTTTAATGAGCACCTTCACGGGATCCCGTGAGACGTGGTGATGCACAAGCTCAACCTCGACCCGACAGCAAAGCCAGTACAACAACGCAGGAGACAACATGCCCCAGAGAAGCAAGCGGTCATCAAAGAGCAAGTCATCTAGGGGTAGAAGACTGGCCTCTTTTGTCGGTTCTGTACCCTACATGGCTCGCCAACGTCATCCTGGTACCAAAAGCTTCTGGGAAATGGCGGATGTGTGTGGACTTCACCGACCTCAACCAGGCTACCCCGAAGGATTGCTACCCGTTGCCAAGCATCGATCAACTGGTTGATTCAACCTCTGGCAACGAGCTGCTCAGCTTCCTGGACACCTACTCCGACTACCATCAGATCAGGATGGACCCGAGGACATCGAGAAGATCGCCTTCATCACCAACTCTGGCGTACACTGCTACACCCGGATGTCGTTCGGGTTAAAGAACGTTGGAGCAACATATCAGAGACTGATCAACCACATTTTCGAAGGACAGCTCGGTCGGAACGTCGAGGCCTATATTGATGATATGCTCGTCAAAACAACGAAGGCCAAAGACCACCTCGCCGACTTAGCTGAGACATTCGACACCCACCTGAAGTGCAACATGAAGCTCAACCCCGCCAAGTGCACCTTCGGAGTCAGATACGGGAAGTTCCTAGGCTTCCTGGTCACTCAGCATGGAATTGAGGCCAACCCCGACAAGGTCCAGGCCATCCTGGACATGAGGCCACCTACCTACATCAAGGACGTCCAACGCCTAACGGGGCGCATTGCTGCACTCAACCGTGTTGAACTATGGTTTTGATGATAACTAAACTTCTTGTGTGATGCCTTGGTTTTGATGATTGTTGAAGTCATGGTTTTGATGCTCATGTGTGATTAAGTGAATGGTGATAACTAAACTAAATGGTTGATTGTTCATGTCGATTGGTTGAATATGATTGACTTAAACATGTGCTTTGAATGCTTCCCATCCATACTCTTCATAGAGTTTGGCTACATACATGCATTTGTGAAAGCAACAATTGTTCCAATCTTATATGTGAAATTGGGTCTCAATGTAAATCACTTTTTGAACTCTAATACATATTTCACATATCATTTTGAGCTTACATTATGTTGAAACAACTCATGAGAAACTTGCTTGAAAATTGGAATCATTGTACTTATATCTTGCTCAAACGGTTTACAATAAGCTCTTGTTGATTGATTAAAATTGCCAAATGGCCAAAGGGGTTTCATACATGTACTTCATGCAATTACCACATGAATTATTGATCAAAGTCATAATCCTTTTTTCTATGGTTTTGTAGGTCAAAACACTCAACATATATTCCCCAAGATCAAAGGAGTTTGAAGCCTCAGACTTAAATGGGTTGCAATGGAGTTCGGGGGTGAAACCTAAAAAAGTCTCATCCTATAGAACTACAGGTCGATCGCCCCAGGTCAACCGCTAGCAGTGGTCGACCGCCCCAGGTAGACCGCCAACAGTGGTCGACCGCCCCAGGTTGACCGAAAATGCCAGGGATCAAATTTCTACAGGTTTCTCAGTAGCGGTCGACTGCCAACTTCCACAGGTCGACCGCCAGTCCCGAGCCAACATATGTTGACTTTGTTTTCCACTTCGACAAGAGCCATTCTCCATGGATTTCTTTAATCCTAAAGTCACCCAATCACCAACAAAATGTGGATCTGGTCTGGGGGTTGTCCATGGACCATTCAAGGGCTATAAAACATCTCATTGGAGCCATAAACCCTATATATCCAAGAGATCCAAATGGGAGGTTGTCCAAGGAGGAAGAAGAGGTACTGTGGCTCCGTGAACAGTACCTCGTGCAGCAAGCTCTTCATCTACCTCCAACCCATTCAAGGTATTTCTGAAGCCATCTACCTCCAAGAAGGTGTAGAAGCAATCAAGGTCCAAAGCTACATCCATACACCTCTTCATCAACTAAAGGTGATCCAAGGGAAGAATAAGAAAGATGCTACAGGGAAGAAGGAGCCATTCAAGCATCATCTAAAGGTACTCTAGCTCCATTTGAAGTCAGTAGTCTCAAAGGAAGGGAACAAGCTCACAAGCATCAAGAAGATACATGGATTTGTCTAAGGAAGAAGGAAGGGTACTGTAGCCGTGAATAGTACTCCGTGTAAGAAGATTTACATCAAATACAAGGTCATTCAAGCTGAGTCTCAAGCTATTCAAGTGAAGAAGAATCAACACGAACATCCAGAGCACACACTCAGGGGGAGCCTAAATCAGGAGCTTTCTAAACTATGGTTTATTCATGTTTGTGTTTTATGCTTTATAGTTTCAGATTTATGTTTCTTATAAACTGCAAACTCGTGTGTGTGTGTGGATCATTGTTGGATCCGTGGTCGTGTGTGTGTGTGTTGTACTTGATTCGTGTATGCGTAGGTCTTCTTAGATCTACGTGTGTGTGTGGATTTATCCAGATCTTAGTGTTTGTGTGTGTGGAGTGCTGCACTTGTCGCAGCGTGTGTGTGTCTTGTTGATCCGCTTGTTGGATCGTGTTGGAGACTTCGTCTCCGTGTGTCTGTGTGTTTTGGGGTGTGTCCCCGTGTGTGTGGGCAGGCGTCGTCCTGCGTGTGTGGTTGGAGCGTCGTCTCCGTTTGGGGATTTATCCCCGAGTGAAGCCTCACCGGGTTTGGTGAGGGGTGGATGTAGGATTGCCGTCATTGCATCCGAACCACCTTAAAAAACGTTGTGCACTATGGTTTAATTTTTGTGGTTTGGTCCTTTTCTTCTACCTCCATTCTAAGTGAGTGTATTTGTTAATTGTTGTTACGAATTTATCTACGTATATGTTGCATAATCTATATCATTATCATACATAGTTTGATAAATCCGATTTGTGATCATATAGTTTTGAATCTCCTAACTAGCATTATATCACATGTTACAAAATGGCCAAAAGTTTTTGTAAAATTGGTAAACACCCAATTCACCCCCCTCTTGGGTGTCATTGATCGCGGGACTTCAAACCGTTTCCTGTCTCGGGCGACCGAACGATGCTTACCCTTCTTCAAACTGTTAAGGGGACCCAAAATGGCATCAGCTACATTCGCCTGGGATGAGGAATGTCAGAAGGCGTTCGCTGAACTCAAGGAATTCTTGGCCTCGCTCCCGGTGCTGTCCAAACCAGTCCAAGGCGAAGCTCTACACCTCTACCTCTCGACGACCCCTTCTACTGTAAGCTCGGTCCTAGTCAGGAACGACGCAGGAGTCGAGAGACCATTTTACTATGCCAGCAAGGTGCTTAATGAGGCCGAAAGAAGGTACCCCGTGATAGGGTGCAAGGCCCGGATACAGAGGGGGGGTGAATGTATCCCTCTTCAAATATTGCCTAATTAAAACTCTAATGATCAAATATGCGGAATTAAAAACAGTTGATGAAATATACTGAGAATACTTAGAAGGATCTCGGCAAGACAACACAATTGAATTAGCCCTCACACGATCCTAAGCAAGCATCTAATGTGCGCAGTAATGAAAAGAACACATAAGTACAAAAACAAACCACAAGTGAACACCAAGATTTTTAGGTGGTTCGGTCCACAGACCTACATCCACCCCTCACTCCAAACCGAAGTGAGGCTTCCACTAGCAAGGCTAGAACAGTAGACTCAGTCTGCAACAAATGTTGCCAAACAGCTTGACCAGGGGAACAACCTCCCCTCTTCCTCCCAACCAGAGGGAATCACTAGTGACACCCAGTCACTAGCAAACCAAAGACCGAAGTCTCTCTTACTCCAGACCAGGAGGGAACACATGGACTTGCAACCCACAAGACCAGAACCGGAGACGAATCTCCCTTCCTCCAAACCAGGAGGTAACCCACAAGTGACTCCCAGCCACTTGCAACCCAGAGGTCTCGGACCTCCCTCCTCCCAACCGGAGGGAAACCACCAGTGACACCCAGTCACAGGCAACTAGAGGCGCACGTCTCTCTTCCTCCAAATCGGAGGGAGCCCGACCTCACACTAGAGGATCGGAAGAACAACTGTGTACAGTTAAAAAAAGAAACAAAAATTGCAGCAACTGAAAGCTGGAAAAGGAAATGCACAAGGTAGCTCTCGCAGGAGCAAACTGGGTTGGATCTGATCCAAGGTCCAGTGAACAGTGACACTTCTCTTCTTCTTCACGAGCTCTCTATCTCTCTTTCTCTTTTTCTTTTTCTTCTTCTGCTCTCTCACTCTGGCTCTCAGCTTCTCCCTTCTTCTTCATTTCTTTCTTCTGCTCTTTCTGCTCTTTTCCTCTCCACTTCGATCACTCTTCCTTTTTCTGTTCTCGATCAGTCTCTTTTTCTCTTGATCAGTCTTCTGCAGATAGAGGAGGCTTCGTATTTATAGCAGTAGCAATTAGGGCATTGTCCTCGGATCACGTGCCAGGTGCCAACCTCGGATCACGTGCCCTTCATAGGCTTCACGAATAGTACCTATCACACAGTCATAAGAAAATAATTAGAAGGATGTACAGACTTGCTGGGTAACTGAAGACCACTGTGTATAGACTTATTGTGAAGGATACAACGTATAGACTTAGAAATAAGGAGTGTACATACTTTAGCTTGAAGAACGTTCAGCCTTTGAGTGTTGAAGAGTGTACAGACTTGCTGAAGAGTGTTCAGCCTTTGAGTGTTGAAGGGTGTACAGACTTGCTGGAGAGTGTTCAGCCTTTGAGTGCTGAAGTGTGTACAGACTTGTTTGATCGTGCATGCTACAATGTGTAGACTTAGTGTTTGTGCAGAAGACAATGTATACACTTATGAACTAATGCAGACATAGGCTGTGTATAGAAAGTGAATGCAATGTAGACACACAAAGTCTATAGACTTGAAGGCTTGATAATGAGTGTATAGACTTGATGTGTGAATGTGCATGCTTGAAGCAATGTATGGACTTGCTGAGTGCAGGGCAGACAATGTATGGACTTGCAGCGCGTGCAGGACATGTAGTGTATAGACTTGGAAAGCTTGCAGGGCATGCAGGGCAATGGCTGTACAGACTTATGCAGCTAGATGTTGTATAGACTTGGCGTTATGAGGCATGCAGGCTATATAGACTTGCTGGTGTGAACGATGTGTAGACTTCAAATTAAAGGAGGCAAAATGTATAGACTTAATGAATGTGCAGACTTGTCAGTGAGATGGACAATGTATAGACTTGCAAGACGATGCATGAGATGATGTATAGACTTAACGATGCAAGCGATGTATAGACTTTATGTGAAAGCCCAATGTACAGACTTTACTTCGTGCAAGCTACAGTGCTAATGTATGGACTTGGTGTTCTGCATGCTACAGTGCTAATGTATGGACTTAGTGCAATGCAAAGGCTGTATAGACTTAGCGTGCTTCAAAGCAACTATGTACAGACCTGGCGATGTATAGACTTGCACAGTTCTAGCCAAGGGATGTATAGACTTTAAGTGATAGCCCAATGTACAGACTTGCTGAACTGAACGTAGGAAAAGATGAGGAGTGTATAGACTTGCTCAGTTCAGAACGTAGGTGAAGATGCAATGTATAGACTTTAAGTCCAATGCAAAAGGCTGTACATACTTTGAGACTTAATGCAAGGTGGTGAATGTACAGACTTGCCAATGTATAGACTTGAGCTAAGCAAGCTATAGGGCCGATGTATAGACTTGAGCTAAGCAATGCATGAACAATGTGGCGATGTACAGACTTGGCCAATGCTGTGAACAATGTATAGACTTTGAGTGACCTTATGCAAAGGCAATGTACAGACTTGATGCACGAACTGTGCTCATGAATGAAGAGCACTGTGTAGACTTGTGTGCATCCAAGTGAGCAATGTACAGACTTGATGGGTGTGTGAGCATGCAGTGTATAGACTTGCTAGAGAGAACGATGTACAGACTTGCTCTTGCGAAGGCTGTACAGACATTAAATGAAGCAGTGTATAGACTTCATAAATGACAGAATGCAATGATGTATGAACTGACATATGACAGAATGCAATGCTGTATGAACTGAATGTCTGCTAATGCAAGATAGCACATTTCTATGCCCAAAGCAGAAATAATCATTCAGACACAGATTCATGATATGCAAAGCTGTATGAACTGACATGATATTTGCCCAAAGCAGAATAATCAATCAGATGTGTTCATGATATGCTATCATCAAAATCATATAGTTGAAAAACATGTCACAAAAGATCAGATAACTCATAGAGTTTCATTCAGTTGGCATCCATTCAATTGGTATCAAATTATCCGTTCCATTGGTAGCAAATTGACATCACATTGCTCGCATGCATGTCAAAGTGCATGTTGCATACATTCCCTCCTTATGCTTGCTTGATACTATATGCTATTCACCCCCATCTTTTGGCATTTCTATGGCCGTATATCTCCTTGCTAAATAATGTTGCATTTGAGTCATTATTGGAGTGTTTCATGTCGTACACTTTGGGGGAGTTCTTATTTCATAAGTGCATCTATTTAGGGGGAGTTGCACTGTTATGTATTCATGATATTTTTGGTATACATGTTGAATCAAATTCACACACTTCATGCACAAAATGTGAAAATGAGTGTTAAAGATAAGGATATATGAATTTCTTTTCAACACTCTCGAGATGTTAAACTTGATGCATGTATGTTGAAGAGACAGTTGAGAAAAAAGCTGTCTACCCATCCTTTTTAAAAAATCTAGAATGATAATGAAAGATAGAGAAATGCTCGGTCTCACTGAGTAAACTGGGCACATGTCACCTGAGACGTGATGTGGTTCATATCTGAAAAGTGTTGACTAGTATCTCTATTCAAAATGAGGTGAAATGGTTCAGTATTCTGAGTAACTGGGGATTCTGGCATGAGCTCCATACGTCTACTCGCGTAAAAAGGAATTATTTGAACCTGATCACTCTTGAAAAATTCTGACTATCATGTGATTTTGGTTGAGTTAAAAAATGTTGGTGAAAACTCATTGCAGTAGAGCGTAGCCTCCAATACGTTGTTCTCAAAATTAAAGTACAGTCTGTAAAATGTCTCCTTGTGTTAATCTAAAAATCTGAATATCCATATTGCAACTATCATTTTTCATGTAACTCACTTACATATCCAGAAATTTGATTCATTATGTATTCAGAAAATTGATTAACTGCTTTAGCAACTGCATGAATCTCCTATATGATTGTACAATCTCCCATGTGCTACACATGTGCATTCCGGTTAGCATGACTCTCTTGCATCTTTCTTATACCAATTCCATGTTTATATATGTATGGCAGAGATTGCATGTATGTTTATATGTAAATGTTTAGTTGCATTGTGTGCACTTCATGAGTCATCATCTGCATATTCATAGCTTCATGCATTTAAACAAAATATGCAAAAATCAAAAAATTTGAAAATCAAGGAAAATTCTTTTGATATGCCCTCCTGCTCTTGTTTGTTGTGAAAATCTGACATGGGTTCTAGATCTTGAATGCTATCCTACTGAACACCTCATCTTGTGAACGTCTCCACTGGCTCATATCCTTGAGGCCAATCATTACCTCCATTTGGTATCAATACTTGCTTGACTGCATTTGTTTTGGATGGTATCAAATTGATTTGTGAGCATAATCACCAATTGGTTTCCTCTAATTAGAATCACATTACTTTGTTCGTCCATGATTTGCCCTTGCTTCATCTGATTTGATAAGATGGGCTATTGTTGTTTCCAAGGGAGAAAAGCTTGTTGATATTATTGATCATGTCCCTGGGGGAGAAAGATTTACATTATCCCGCTTTTTGATTATGTCAAAGGGGGAGAAAAATTGATGATTGTGTTAGGGGGAGAAGAACATGTTGTATCCTCATTTAGTTTGTCATCATCACTTTGTTTGTTATCATCAAAAAGGGGGAAATTGTTAAACTATGGTTTTGATGATAACTAAACTTCTTGTGTGATGCCTTGGTTTTGATGATTGTTGAAGTCATGGTTTTGATGTTCATGTGCGATTAAGTGAATGGTGATAACTAAACTAAATGGTTGATAGTTCATGTCGATTGGTTAAATATGATTGACTTGAACATGTGCTTTGAATGCTTCCCATCCATACACTTCATAGAGCTTGGCTACATACATACATTTATGAAAGCAACAATTGTTCGAATCTTATATGTGAAATTGGGTCTCAATGTAAATCACTTTTTGAACTCTAATACATATTTCACATATCATTTTGAGCTTACATTATGTTGAAACAACTCATGAGAAACTTGCTTGAAAATTGGAATCATGGTACTTATATCTTGCTCAAACGGTTTACAATAAGCTCTTGTTGATTGATTGAAATTACCAAATGGCCAAAGGGGTTTCATACATGTACTTCATGCAATTACCACATGAATTATTGATCAAAGTCTTAATCCTTTTTTCTATGGTTTTGTAGGTCAAAACACTCAACATATATTCCCCAAGATCAAAGGAGTTTGAAGCCTCAGACTTAAATGGGTTGTAATGGAGTTCGGGGGTGAAACCTAAACAAGTTTCATCCTGCAGAACTATAGGTCGACCGCCCCAGGTCGACCGCCAGTAGCGGTCGACCGCCCCAGGTCGACCGAAAATGCTAGGGATCAAATTTCTACATGTTTCTGAGTAGCGGTCGACTGCCAGTCCCGAGCCAACATATGTTGACTTTATTTTCCACTTCGACAAGAGCCATTCTCCATGGATTTCTTTAATCCTAAAGTCACCCAATCACCCACAAAATGTGGATCTGGTCTGGCGGTTGTCCATGGACCATTCAAGGGCTATAAAACATCTCATTGGAGCCATAAACCCTATCTATCCAAGAGATCCAAAGGGGAGGCTGTCCATGGAGGAAGAAGAGGTATTGTAGCTCCGTGAACAGTACCTCGTGCAGCAAGCTCTTCATCTACCTCCAACCCATTCAAGGTATTTTTGAAGCCATCTACCTCCAAGAAGGTGTAGAAGCAATCAAGGTTCAAAGCTACATCCATACACCTCTTCATCAACTCAAGGTGATCCAAGGGAAGAAAAAGAAAGATGCTACAAGGAAGAAGGAGCCATTCAAGCATCATCTGAAGGTACTCTAGCTCCATTTGAAGTCAGTAGTCTCAAAGGAAGAGAACAAGCTCACAAGCATCAAGAAGATACATGGATTTGTCCAAGGAAGAAGGAAGGGTACTGTAGCCGTGAATAGTACTCTGTGTAAGAATATCTACATCAAATACAAGGCCATTCAAGCTGAGTCTCAAGCTATTCAAGTGAAGAAGGAATCAACGCGAACATCAAGAGCACACACTCAGGGGGAGCCTAAATCAGGAGCTTTCTAAACTATGGTTTATTCATGTTTATGTTTTGTGCTTTATAGTTTCAGATTTGTGTTTCTTATAAACTACAAACTCGTGTGTGTGTGGATCGTTGTTGGATCAGTGGTCGTGTGTGTGTGTGTGTTGTACTTGATTCGTGTATGTGTAGGACTTCTTAGATCTACGTGTGTGTGTGGATTTATCCAGATCTTAGTGTTTGTGTGTGTGGAGTGCTGCACTTGTCGCAGCGTGTGTGTGTCTTGTTGATCCGCTTGTTAGATCGTGTTGGAGACTTCGTCTCCGTGTGTGTGTGTGTTTTGGGGTGTGTCCCCGTGTGTGTGGGCAGACGTCATCCTGTGTGTGTGGTTGGAGCATCGTCTCCGTTTGGGGATTTATCCCGAGTGAAGCCTCACCGGGTTTGGTGAGGGGTGGACGTAGGATTGTCGTCGTTGCATCCGAACCACCTTAAAAACCGTTGTGCACTATGGTTTGATTTGTGTGGTTTGGTCCTTTTCTTCTACCTCCATTCTAAGTGAGTGTATTTGTTAATTGTTGTTACGAATTTATCTACGTATATGTTGCATAATCTATATCATTATCATACATAGTTTGATAAATCCGATTTGTGATCATATAGTTTTGAATCTCTTAACTAGCATTATATCACATGTTTCAAAAAGGCCAAAAGTTTTCGTAAAATTGGTAAACACCCAATTCACCCCCCTCTTGGGTGTCATTGATCGTGGAACTTCAATTGGTATCAGAGCTAAGGCTCGATTGTTTATAGATCTAACGATCTAGAGTGATCCAGATCAATGACTACCATTATGTATACTTTAAATTCTCCACCGATGTTTGATGGTTGCAATTTCGATTTGTGGTTAGGTAGAATGTGCAGTCTTGTCAACTCATATGACTCTAAGCTATGGAAGCTTGTTTCATATGGCCCTTATGAGTTGTCTAAGGATAAAAATGTCTGGACTGAAAATCAAAAGCTTAAACATGATCAAAATTATTTGGTGTTAAAGTTGCTAACTGCTGCAGTTGATTCTAATTATTTCCCCTTTGTCTCATATTGTAGATCTGGGAAGGACATCTTGGATGGATTAACCAAAATCCAAGAAGAGCATGGAGATCAATGTCTTGTGGCAGGCACGAGTGAACAAGGGAGTGATCAGCCAAGTAGATCAAGCTCAATGGTAAATTCTGATTTTGATAATGAAGATGAATTTAGCTATGAAGATTTGTTGATTGCATATGATGATCTTGTTGATAAATATAAGAAGGTAAAATCTGAAAATAAAAAATTGAAAAAGAATGTCGAACAAAATAATTATAATTCCTCTTGTAAAAAATGCTCACATTTAGAGGAAATGATTTAGTCTTCTGTTTTCGATCTTGAATTCCATAAAGATCAAATCTCTTCCTTGAGAAATGAAAATAAAGAGCTGAGAGAGAGAATAAGTTCAATGGACAATGGTCAGACTGAATTTTTTCATGTTAAGAAACTTGAAACAGAAAATGAGAAACTAAAGGAATTGAATAGGAGCATTTCTGAAAGATTACTTGTTTTTGAAAAAGGAAAATCTGTGAATATTGATGAATCTGAAAAAGTGCATACTTTGTTGTAAGAAATTGAAAGTCATAAAACCATCAATGCTACTTTACATGAACAAGTCAATTCGTGTGAAAATAAGATTGTTTCCTATGAACTGCACATTTCATCACTTGAAAAAAAAATCTCGGACTTGAATGCTTCATTGTTTAGATTTATGGATGGTCAAGGAAATTTGGACAAATTGTTGGGGATGAAAGTGAACTTTCAAAGGGAAGGATTGGGGTTTAATCCCGTGAACAATAAAAAATTTGAAAGCAAGTTATACACTTCATTTGTTCATAGCACATGTACACCCAGCACCTCTAAATCTAACTCCCAGCAACCCATTGTGCCAAGAACTCAAGCCAATCTGAAAATTAATGTGAATGTTCAAAATGTGCATGCTAAAAACTTTCATGCGAAATCCCATGCATCCAACAAAAGAAACATGTCTTGTCTTTACTGTGGAAAATTTGGACACCTGATGTATGATTGTTTCACTATGAAGAATGATGACTTGAGAGCATGTAGAAACCAAGTTGTTTTGAAAAATACAAAGAGAGCTTTCACCACAAAATCATCCATGCATTGCAATCACTGTTGTAAAAGGGGTCATACAACTTCACATTGCTGGTTATTGTTGAAGAGAAAGAACTCCTACTCAACACATCATGCTCACACATACAAATCAGTAGAACCCATGAGAAGAAAGAATATGATGCCACGTGCCTTCTACCATCACTTTGGCAAATCTGGGAATGTTAAGCATGATTATTTTCTAAAGAAAAATGATATTTTGAATGTTGTCAAAAATTAGAAACCACATGCCCATGTTACTGCTAACCCACAAGGAGCCAAGATGGTTTGGGTACCTAAGAATGTCAAATGAGAAATCTGATTTGCAGGTGTGCCATGTGAATGTAAAATATGAAATATGTCTTCGTCAAGAACGTAAGGCACACGAGTCAAGTGGCATAAATCAGGTTCGAAGAAAAATCAAAAACTGAATTTGAAGACCAGGTGATATCCCTCCTACTTTCTGTAGTGATTGTGTCATGTTTTAACTTACTTTGTGTCATATAGTCATGTAATCTTGCATATGTCTGTACATGCATTTCATTAATTGTTGTTTACATATTTGTGCGCATATCAATTGTCATATAGCATCTTCATGTAAAGAAGAGCTTGAAGATTCATCAAAGCATGATTTCACCACATACACTGAGTATGCATATACCTTCACGTGATGTCTTGAAAATATTGAACATTGTGTATTCATGCCATAATGCATTGCATTCCTCCTACCTTCGTCATCCATGATTATATAGTATATCAAATGGTGACATATGGAAGGGCAAGTTAAGCCTGTCTGAAAACTATCACTACGCGTGAGGTGATCTTCGGATCTAAGTTCTCCGCCTAGTACTATGAGTCAATTAGTTACAGGTTACACATGGTATTAAGACGTTAATGAACATCTTGCATTCATGTACACACTAAGGGGGAGCAACCACATTCGTCATATGAACTTAATGTTTAGGTTCACACATGAGTCATACATTGCATCTAGAGCTGTCTAGGGGATGTTGGTTGTTAAAATAATTTATCATACCATTGTCAATAAATTTAAATCAAAATTGACAACTCAAGTCCTCTTATCCTTGAATGCAGATTATACTCCCAAATCCAAATGATGATGGGTTAGTCATGGCCAAGCTTGAGTAAATGAAAGGAATACCTTGCAAGGATGAAAATGATGAGAACCCTCTCAAGTTGCTACAAGAAGATGAGATACTTTATGTAGAACAACCTCCAGGATCTACTCAAGTATAAGGTGGTGAAAGTCCTTGTACGTGATAAAGCAAGTACCCAAGGCACGGTATGAAAAGCCCGCATCTTTTGATTGAGAACAGGTTCAATAGGTTAGATTGATCAAACACCTCTCACAAGGTAAATCAGGTAAAAGATATTTTAGTGGTTCAAGCATACGTGGATGATATCATTTCTGAGCTACTAATAATGCCTTTTGTGAACATTTTGCAGGGATTGTGTAAGAAGAATTTAAAATACACTCAATGAGTAAATTGAATTTTATTCTTCTTTAGGATTGCAGGTGGAAGGCTTGGAAGAAAATGGATTCTCAAGGTAAAGGTAAGAAAACAAAAGCTGAAATATTAACCTTCGTGAGGTTGGTGATTTTAGTGATTGAAGGCTTCTAATCTTGTCTCCTGAACTAAGGTAATTCAACCTTGTCAATTCATGCAATGACCGTCTTTGTCACTTGGTGACACTCTCAAGTGACAGGTATTGACTCTAAAAATTTGAATTGTCATTTACTAGCATGTTGTGATGAATGTGCCTAATTGACTGAATCAAATTGAAAATCTTGAAAGATGTGTATGAAGTGGTTGCATACTATATATTCTCAATATGAATTACATGATCACACTTGAATTGAACTACATATCTGGTATATCAAATGGCATCTATGGAAGAGTGGATCGTGTCCACTTGGAAGCATTCCCTATGCGTGAGCTGGGTCTTCGGACTAAAATCTCTGCCTCGTATCAGATCTTGACGATTGTGACTGGCTTGTGAATGGTTGATGTGTGAATGAATTCTTGAGCTGAATTATATAAATTGAAAATATGTCTGTGATTAAATGATTCATACATTTGACTCTTGGATAAATTCTCATTTCAATACTTGTGAATGACCTTTGAAAATCTATTTTTGAAAAATTCGTAAAATTAGGTTGCATTGCTTAAATTTTGATCTTTTAAGCACCCTTATCTCATAAAGGTCATGTCATGCAAAAGCTTGTTGACACATTGATAAAATGTGAATGCTCTAATGTGGAACTTGTCTCATGGTGTGTAAATCAAAGCCCTCCCTTGCTACAATTGCATACTTCATCACACTCTCTTCCAGGCATAGGTTGCATGCATTAGAGTTCATGCATTAACTGCAGTTAGCTCATTCATTTGATATCAGAAGCTTTGCACCACATTGCATGTTGTCTTGGTATATTGCATTTCCATTCCACTACTATATGATCAAAGGTTGCATTGTATCAGTACTCATGCATTAGCTGCACTCATTCAAATGAAAATCAAAAGTCTGAATCCCTTTGCACATTGCATCGCATTCTTATATGCTCATACGGTATATTGCATTGGAACTCAAGCATTAGTTGCACTTATTTCATTCAGTTGGCATCCATTCAATTGGTATCAAATTGTCCATTCCATTGATATCAAATTGACATCACATTGCTCGCATGCATGTCAAAGTGCATGTTGCATACATTCCCTCTGTATGCTTGCTTGATACTATATGCTATTCACCCTCATCCTTTGGCATTTCTATGGCCGTATATCTCCTTGCTAAATAATGCTGCATTTGAGTCATTATTGGAGTGTTTCATGTCGTACACTTTGGGGGAGTTCTTATTTCATAAGTGCATCTATTTAGGGGGAGTTGCACTGTTATGTATTCATGATATTTTTGGTATACATGCTGAATCAAATTCACACACTTCATGCATAAAATGTGAAAATGAGTGTTAAAGATAAGGATATATGAATTTCTTTTCAACACTCTCGAGATGTTAAACTTGCTGCATGTATGTTGAAGAGACAGTTGAGGAAAAAACTGCCTACCCATCCTTGTTGAAAAATCTAGAATGAAAATGAAATATAGAGCAATGCTCGAACTCACTGAGTAAACTGGGCACATGTCACCTAAGACGTGATGTGGTTCATATCTGAAAAGTGTTGACTAGTATCTCTGTTCAAAATGAGGTGAAATGGTTCAGTATTATGAGTAATCGGGGATTCTGCCATGAGCTCCATACATCTACTCGCGTAAAAAGGGATTATTTGAACCTGATCACTCTTGAAAAATTCTGACTATCATGTGATTTTGGTTGAGTTGAAAAATGTTGGTGAAAACTCATTGCAGTAGAGCGTAGCCTCCAATACGTTGTTCTCAAAATTAAAGTGTAGTCTGTAAAATGTCTCCTTGTGTTAATCTGAAAATCTGAATATCCATATTGCAACTATCATTTTTCATGTTACTCACTTACATATCAGAAATTTGATTCATTATGTATTCAGAAAATTGATTGACTGCTTTAGCAATTGCATGAATCTCCTATATGATTGTACAATCTCACATGTGCTACACATGTGCATTTCGGTTAGCATGACTCTCTTGCATCTTTCTTATACCCATTCCCCGTTTATATATGTACGGGAGAGATTGCATGTATGTTTATATGTAAATGTTTGGTTGCATTGTGTGCACTTCATGAGTCATCATCTGCATATTCATAGCTTCATGCATTTAAACAAAATATGCAAAAATCAGAAAATTTGAAAATCAAGGAAAACTCTTTTGATATGCCCTCCTGCTCTTGTTTGTTGTGAAAATCTGATATGGGTTCTAGATCTTGAATGCTATCCTACTGAACACCTCATCTTGTGAACGTCTCCACTGGCTCATATCCTTGAGGCCAATCATTACCTCCATTTGGTATCAATACTTGCTTGACTGCATTTGCTTTGGATGGTATCAAATTGATTTGTGAGCATAATCACCAATTGGTTTCCTCTGATTGGAATCACATTACTTTGTTCATCCATGATTTGCCCTTGCTTCGTCTGATTTGATAAGATGGGCTATTGTTGTTTACAAGGGAGATAAGCTTGTTGATATTGTTGATCATGTCCCAGGGGGAGAAAGATTTGCATTATCCCGCTTTTTGATTATGTCAAAGGGGGAGAAAAATTGATGATTGTGTTAAGGGGAGAAGAACATGTTGTATCCTCATTTAGTTTGTCATCATCACTTTGTTTGTCATCATCAAAAAGGGTGAGATTGTTAAACTATGGTTTTGATGATAACTAAATTTCTTGTGTGATGCCTTGGTTTTGATGATTGTTGAAGTCATGGTTTTGATGTTCATGTGTGATTAAGTGAATGGTGATAACTAAACTAAATGGTTGATTGTTCATGTCGATTGGTTGAATATGATTGACTTGAACATGTGTTTTGAATGCTTCCCATGCATACTCTTCATAGAGCTTGACTACATACATGCATTTGTGAAAGCAACAATTGTTCCAATCTTATATGTGAAATTGGGTCTCAATGTAAATCACTTTTTGAACTATAATACATATTTCACATATCATTTTGTGCTTACATTATGTTGAAACAACTCATGAGAAACTTGCTTGAAAATTGGAATCATGGTACTTATATCTTGCTCAAACAGTTTACAATAAGCTCTTGTTGATTGATTCAAATTGCCAAATGGCCAAAGGGGTTTCATACATGTACTTCATGCAATTACCACATGAATTATTGATCAAAGTCCTAATCCTTTTTTCTATGGTTTTGTAGGTCAAAACACTCAACATATATTCCCCAAGATCAAAGGAGTTTGAAGCCTCATACTTAAATGGGTTGCAATGGAGTTCGGGGGTGAAACCTAAAAAAGTTTCATCCTGCAGAACTATAGGTCGACCACCCTAGGTCGACCGCCAACAGCGGTCGACCGCCCCAGGTCGACTGAAAATGCTAGGGATCAAATTTCTACATGTTTCTGAGTAGCGGTCGACCGCCAGTCCCGAGCCAACATATGTTGACTTTATTTTCCACTTTGACAAGAGCCTTTCTCCATAGATTTCTTTAATCCTAAAGTCACCCAATCACCCACAAAATGTGGATCTGGTCTGGGGGTTGTCCATGGACCATTCAAGGGCTATAAAACATCTCATTGGAGCCATAAACCCTATCCATCCAAGATATCCAAAAGGGAGGCTGTCCAAGGAGGAAGAAGAGGTACTGTAGCTCCGTGAACAGTACCTCGTACAGCAAGCTCTTCATCTACCTCCAACACATTCAAGGTATTTCTGAAGCCATCTACCTCCAAGAAGGTGTAGAAGCAATCAAGGTTCAAAGCTACATGCATACACCTCTTCATCAACTCAAGGTGATCCAAGGGAAGAAGAAGAAAGATGCTACAGGGAAGAAGGAGTCATTCAAGCATCATCTGAAGGTACTCTAGCTCCATTTGAAGTCAGTAGTCTCAAAGGAAGAGAACAAGCTCACAAGCATCAAGAAGATACATGGATTTGTCTAAGGAAGAAAGAAGGGTACTGTAGCCGTGAATAGTACTCCGTGTAAGAAGATCTACATCAAATACAAGGCCATTCAAGCTGAGTCTCAAGCTATTCAAGTGGAGAAGGAATCAACGCGAACATGCAGAGCACACACTAGGGGCAGCCTAAATCAGGAGCTTTCTAAACTATGGTTTATTCATGTTTATGTTTTGTGCTTTATAGTTTCATATTTGTGTTTCTTATAAACTGCAAACTCGTGTGTGTGTGGATCGTTGTTGGATCTGTGGTCATCTGTGTGTGTCTTGTACTTGATTCATGTGTGCGTAGGTCTTCTTAGATCTACGTGTGTGTGTGGATTTATCCAGATCTTAGTGTTTGTGTGTGTGGAGTGATGCACTTGTCGCAGCGTGTATGTGTCTTGTTGATCCGCTTGTTGGATCATGTTGGAGACTTCGTCTCCGTGTGTGTGTGTGTTTTGGGGCGTGTCCCCGTGTGTGTGGGCAGGCGTCTTCCTACGTGTGTGGTTGGAGCGTCGTCTCCGTTTGGGGATTTATCCCCGAGTGAAGCCTCACCGGGTTTGGTGAGGGGTGGACGTAGGATTGCCGTCATTGCATCCGAACCACCTTAAAAAATGTTGTGCACTATGGTTTGATTTGTGTGGTTTGGTCCTTTTCTTCTACCTCCATTCTAAGTGAGTGTATTTGTTAATTGTTGTTACGAATTTATCTACGTATATGTTGCATAATCTATATCATTATCATACATAGTTTGATAAATCCGATTTATGATCATATAGTTTTGAATCTCCTAACTAGCATTATATCACATGTTACAAAATGGCCAAAAGTTTTCGTAAAATTGGTAAACACCCAATTCACCCCCCTCTTGGGTGTCATTGATCGCGGGACTTCAAACCGTTTCCTGTCTCGGGCGACCGAACGATGCTTACCCTTCTTCAAACTGTTAAGGGGACCCAAAATGGCATCAGCTACGTTCGCCTGGGACGAGGTATGTCAGAAGGCGTTCGCTGAACTCAAGGAATTCTTGGCCTCGCCCCCTGTGCTGTCCAAACCAGTCCAAGGCGAAGCTCTACACCTCTACCTCTCGACGACCCCTTCTACTGTAAGCTCTGTCCTGGTCAGGAACGACGCAGGAGTCGAGAGACCATTTTACTATGCCAGCAAGGTGCTTAATGAGGCCGAAAGAAGGTACCCCGTTATAGGGTGCAAGGCCCGGATACAGAGGGGGGGTGAATGTATCCCTCTTCAAATATTGCCTAATTAAAACTCTAATGCTCAAATATGCGGAATTAAAAACAGTTGATGAAATATACTGAGAATACTTAGAAGGATCTCGGCAAGACAACACAATTGAATTAGCCCTCACACGATCCTAAGCAAGCATCTAATGTGCGCAGCAATGAAAAGAACACATAAGTACAAAAACAAACCACAAGTGAACACCAAGATTTTTAGGTGGTTCGGTCCACAGACCTACATCCACCCCTCACTCCAAATCGAAGTGAGGCTTCCACTAGCAAGGCTAGAATAGCAGACTCAGTCTGCAACAAATGTTGCCAAATAGCTTGACCAGGGGAACAGCCTCCCCTCTTCCTCCAACTGGAGGGAACCACTAGTGACACCCAGTCACTAGCAAACCAAAGACCGAAGTCTCTCTTCCTCCAGATCAGGAGGGAACACATGGACTTGCAACCCATAAGACTAGAACTGGAGATGAATCTCCCTTCCTCCAAACCAGGAGGGAACCCACAAGTGACTCCCAGCCACTTGTAACCCAGAGGTCTCGGACCTCCCTTCCTCCCAACCGGAGGGAAACCACCAGTGACACCCAGTCACAGGAAACTAGAGGTGCACGTCTCTCTTCCTCCAAACCAGAGGGAACCCGACCTCACACTAGAGGATCGGAAGAACAACTGTGTACAGTTAAAAAGAGAAACAAAAATTGCAGCAATTGAAAGCTGGAAAAGGAAATGCACAAGGTAGCTCTCGCAGGAGCAGACTGGGTTGGATCTGATCCAAGGTCCAGTGAACAGTGACGCTTCTCTTCTTCTTCACGAGCTCTCTATCTCTCTTTCTCTTTTTCTTTTTCTTCTTCTGCGCTCTCACTCTGCCTCTCAGCTTCTCCCTTCTTCTTCTTTTCTTTCTTCTTTTCTTTCTGCTCTTTTCCTCTCCACTTCGATCACTCTTCCTTTTTCTGTTCTCGATCAGTCTCTTTTTCTCTTGATCAGTCTTCTCCAGATGGAGGAGGCTTCGTATTTATAGCAGCAGCAATTAGGGCGTTGTCCTCGGATTACGTGCCAGGTTCCAACCTCGGATCACGTGCCCTTCATAGGCTTCACGAATAGTACCTGTCACACAGTCATAAGGAAATAATCAGAAGGATGCACAGACTTGCTGGGTAACTGAAGACCACCATGTACAGACTTAGTGTGAAGGATAGAATGTATAGACTTAGAAATAAGGAGTGTACAGACTTTAGCTTGAAGAACGTTCAGCCTTTGAGTGTTGAAGAGTGTACAGACTTGCTGAATAGTATTCAGCCTTTGAGTGCTGAAGGGTGTACAGACTTGCTGAAGAGTGTTCAGCCTTTGAGTGCTGAAGTGTGTACAGACTTGTTTGATCGTGCATGCTACAATGTGTAGACTTAGTGTTTGTGCAGAAGACAATGTATAGACTTATGAACTAATGCAGACATAGGCTGTGTATAGAAAGTGAATGCAATGCAGACACACAAAGTCTATAGACTTGAAGGCTTGATAACGAGTGTATAGACTTGATGTGTTAATGTGCATGCTTGAAGCAATGTATGGACTTGCTGAGTGCAGGGCAGACAATGTATGGACTTGCAGCGCGTGCAGGACATGCAGTGTATAGACTTGGAAAGCTTGCAGGGCATGCAGGGCAATGGCTGTACAGACTTGTGCAGCTAGCTGTTGTATAGACTTGGCGTTATGAGGCATGCAGGCTGTATAGACTTGCTGGTGTGAACGATGTGTAGACTTCAAATTAAAGGAGGCACAATGTACAGACTTAATGAATGTGCAGACTTGTCAGCGAGATGCACAATGTATAGACTTGCAAGACGATGCATGAGATGATGTATAGACTTAGCGATGCAAGCGATGTATAGACTTTATGTGAAAGCCCAATGTACAGACTTTACTTCGTGCAATCTACAGTGCTAATGTATGGACTTGGTGTTCTGCATGCTACAGTGCTAATGTATGGACTTAGTGCAATGCAAAGGCTGTATAGACTTAGCGTGCTTCAAAGCAACTATGTGCAGACCTGGCGATATATAGACTTCCACAGTTCTAGCCAAGGGATGTATAGACTTTAAGTGATAGCCCAATGTACAGACTTGCTGAACTGAACGTAGGAAAAGATGAGGAGTGTATAGACTTGCTCAGTTCAGAACGTAGGTGAAGATGCAATGTATAGACTTTAAGTCCATTGCAAAAGGTTGTACATACTTTGAGACTTAATGCATGGTGGTGAATGTACAGACTTGCCAATGTATAGACTTGAGCTAAGCAAGCTATAGGGCCGATGTATAGACTTGAGCTAAGCAAGTTACAGGGCCGATGTATAGACTTGAGCTAAGCAATGCATGAACAATGTGGCGATGTACAGACTTGGCCAATGCTGTGAACAATGTATAGACTTTGAGTGACCTTATACAAAGGCAATGTACAGACTTGATGCACGAACTGTGCACATGAATGAAGAGCACTGTGTAGACTTGTGTGCATGCAAGTGAGCAATGTACATACTTGATGGTTGTGTGAGCATGCAGTGTATAGACTTGTTGGAGAGAATGATGTACAGACTTGCTCTTGCGAAGGTTGTACAGACATTGAATGAAGCAGTGTATAGACTTGATAAATGACAGAATGCAATGCTGTATGAACTGACATATGACAGAATGCAATACTGTATGAACTAAATGTCTGCTAATGCAAGATAGCACATTTCTATGCCCAAAGCAGAAATAATCATTCAGACACATATTCATGATATGCAAAGCTGTATGAACTGACATGATATTTTCCCAAAGTAGAACAATCAATCAGATGTGTTCATGATATGCTATCATCAAAATCATAGAGTTGAAAAACATGTCACAGAAGATCAGATAACTCATAGTGTTTGCTATCACCAAAATCACAGGGGCACAACAATCTCTCCCTTTTTGATGATGGCAACACTATGAGTCACACTGACTCATGTCAAACTATTCTCCCCCTTTGACTTCATCAAAAAGAAAAATAGTTTGAGATGAGAGATACAAGCATTCATGATATGAATAAAGTAAGTACTCCCCCTTTGACTCAGTCATTTGGACATGAAAGACACAGAGGCAGTTAAACAATGAAGCATAAATCAAGTCTATGATGCAGCAGAATGCTCTCCTATACCATCCAGATCAAATCATGCACAACATGTGAAGGATAGCCAAGAAATGACAAGTAGGTAAATCTCCCCCTTAAAGCCAGAAAGGAGTTGAGGTATGTCAAGAGGAGATAAGCATCTATCAGCAAAAGCACATAGGCACTCAAGGATTACCACAATCTGTAAGCACAATGAATAAATGAGGAAGTAAGATTTTCATTAGCACACCAAATTCATAAATCTTTGTAAATGAATTTCAGATTCTTCAATTATAATAGATTGTGAATGAGTTTAAACTTACTATCATGATTTAAGAGTGATGTATTCAAAGTTTATCAAGAAAATTCAATACTCATATCTGAAACACGTTTTAATAAAGATGAACCAACAACTCATTTGATATTCATGTTTAACCTCCTTCCATCTTACTCATTTAAATTCAATGACTCATATGGAAGTTACACAAGATAATATTGAGATTAAACAGAGATAAATGTGACTGAACTTGTCTTTAATTTTTCAGATTTTTCTATTGAACATCACTCATTTTTCCTGAGCAAGTTTGGTTCAGTCAACACCTTTTTACGTGAGGCACAACACGTCTTACGTGAAGTGACCCAGTTACTCAGTGTGACAACCATATTACCTCTCAAGGAGAACAGAGTTAACAATGGAGTATCTTTTTACATGAGGAGACATCTTGATGAGAGGCCAGAATCCCCAGTTACTCAACACAACCATGCCATTGCTCTGCCAGATTTTCAAACATTTTTATAGGAGAGGTAACTATGGCACTTCATGACATGGGCTTACTCTACTTCTTTGATAGAGAACCTAGTTTCTCTGTGACCAAAGTCATTGCTCTTGCTTTAACTTTTTAAATATTTTTAGATTTTTCAAACAATGCTCAGTACACTGAAAAGTTTAAGAATAATTCTTTCTACATGTATCTTAACCAAGGATAGCCATGTCTTTTAAAATTTCAGTTTTCAGAAGGTTTTGCATGAAGTTCATGAGACAATTGGTTAAGATTTATTAAGCATGATGATTCAGATATTTTCAAGTCTTTTACATCAAAACTTAGGAAATACATTAGACTTAAATCAATTTGATTTATCAAAACATTCTTAAGCCAGTATAATAGAAGTTGCTTCTTTTCAGAATATGTCTGATTTATGTCTGGGGTGCACTGACTAAAATCTTTCCTCATTCAGATGAATCATTGACATTGTCAGGAAATCAGTGGAGTCAACAAAGCATTTTTATTGAGAGAATAGCATAGAGCCATCAAATGCCAGCATTAAGGACTAAAATTAGTCAGATTAGCTTGGACCAGACTTGACAGGATATGAAGAAATGTGAATGATAGGAACAAGCTAGCAATTGAATTCACAGTAGGCAGAATCAATAGCTGAGTCTGGAATACAGACAGAACAACTACACAAGTATAGACGGTAGAGTATTCAAGTGAACCACACAATTGCCAAGAGAATGGATCAGATTGCTAGATAGAAGGAGTTCAAGAGGTGAAGAAGTGATCAAACAGGAATGCTCCCCCTGTCTAGATGCAATTGAATATCCTTTTTGGTTTTTCAAATATTATGACATGCACTACTCTTCAAATGCAACAACAATAAACTCCCCCTGACAAAGTGCATGATATGCAATACCAACAGTCTTAAGTGCATCAGATTTTTTAATGGTTGTATATGCAAATTCAGTCTATCATTAAAAAGCAAATCATGTATGAGGAGAGTTCAGAAATTTTAAATCTGACAATGCAGATGATGAATGAATATGCAAAATTAGATTTAACATGCTATGCAGTAAATCTAAGAACAGGAAGTGCAGAGAATCTACCTGAAAGGGGCTTTATCAGCTTGGGTGCCTTGGTTTAATTTACCCCTATTTATTCCTCAGTCCAAGGCACACCTGCAAAGTTTTTGATCATTTTGATCCTGCAGGGACCCAAGCAGCTTTGGGTCCTGCGTTAGCCCTGACAGGTGTTCTAAACAAATTCTTAGCAACATGGTCATCATGATCCATCAAGTAGCAATTGTCCATAGAGTGACCATACTTTCCACAATATCCACATGATGTGACTGGTTTCTGGTTCTTATGATGCATAGTAACAGCAGTATGAGGTTTATAAACATGATCATAAGATTTTCTGTTGTATGCATGAACAGTTTGATTATTATTCTTAATCAGCCAACATTCAGCAGATTTGTGACCTTGCTTACCACAGTTATAGCATGAAAATTTTGCAAATAGTTTTGCAGTGAATTTGACAACATAGGGGTTAACAGAGTTCTTCTAAACATGCTAACAGTTCTTGACTGTATGGCCATTCTTCCCACAGTGAGAGCAAGCATAAGAATTTCTTCTATGAAAACCATTTTTACCCCAAGTGGATCCAAACCAGCACTCAGCAGCCTTGTGCCCAGGCTTATTACAGTTAAAGCACACAATGTGCTGATTAGACTTGTGTTTAGTTCCATATGGACCATGAAGATGCATGGAAGACCTGGCATGCAATTTATTATCTTCTTTCATGATAAAGCATTCATTCATGAGATGACCATACTTACCACAATAATAACATGAAGTATCAGGCTTCCTAGTAGCAGGGTTTCTATCAGAAAAATTTCTAGAATGTAATGTTCCACTAGCATGCTCATCCTTTAACATTAATCTGCAATCTTCCATTATGTGACATGCCTTCTCACAATAATAACATGAACTCTTTTTAGTATGAGTGTGTGAGAGATCATGTGTCTTGTGTGCAGCTTTCTTTGTACTAACAGAGACATCTTTGTCCTTTTTCAGTGAATTTTCATTCTTTTCAGTTTTTGAATTTGTTCTGCAGATTTGGAATTGACAGTGGACTTTTGTGTAGTGAATTGAAAAACAGAAGGAGCAGAGGTTGTGTTCTGATTAGAGGCTTTTACAAACACAGTTGACGTTTTATTCCCATTACTCCGTTTGTTTGTCGGACTGTAACCCAGTCCCTCTCTCTGAAAACTAATATTATTTCCAAGAAGCTTATTCAGATTGTCCTTTCCTTTGACAAATTTTGATAGAGAATTTTTCAAATTTTGAATCTCAGAGTTTAAGACAGCAACATTCGCTTCATATTTGGACAGATCTGTTTCACAGGAAATGACTTGTTGATGCAAGGCATCATTCAGACTTTTGAGTTTTTCTACTTCCTATTTTAACTTTATTTCATTGTCAACTTCAGATAGAGACTTGTTAAGATCATCAATTTCTTGTTGATGGGATGTGATAGTGAGCTCATAGTTAGCTATCTTCTCTTCACAGCAATTGACATTTCCACTCAACATTAGGTTGATGGTTTTTAGACTCTCAATTTCTTGTTCAGCATTCACCAACCTATCAGAATTATCTATGCTCACACACTTGCCTTTTTCCATTGTCAATAACCTATCTGTCAGCTGGGTGTTTAGATGTTTCAGCTTGTTGATTTCTTCTTTCAACTTATTATTTTGCTCTGTGAGTTCATCATCAAGCACCCAATCATCCGATGAAAACTGACATTCATAAAACATTTCTTGTTGTTTTTCAGATTGAAGTTTGTTGAAATTTTTCTGAAGCTCTAAGTTTATTACTCTCTCAGCCTCCAGTTTCTCAGAAACCAAACTATTTACTTTTTCAAGATTATTTGATTTGTGTTCAGATTCTTTGAGCTGGTTTTTGAGTATTTCAATTTCAGATTTCATGTTTTCCAATTCAGAGTTGACAAGCTCTAAGTTTCTCACCAGTTCTTTATTTTGAACAACATCATTGTTATGAGCCTGATCATCATCAGTTGAGCTAAGTCTTTCCTTTAGTTCAGCAATTTCACAAACAAGCTCTTGATTCTCCTTTTTGTGTAATCCAATTTGTTTCATAAGAGTTTATTTTTCAGATTTCAAATGATCTATGTCTGAACTAATAGAATCAAAATCTGTTAACTGTCTTCAAAATATGTCATTTTCAATTTTTAGAATTTCAGGGTTTTCACCTCGAGATTTAGCATCCCCATGATTCTTTACCTTCTTTATCAGTTTTTTATTCTTCTTCTTTAGTCTTTCATAGGATTCTAACATATTGGCATAGGCATCCTCCCAGTCGTCTAAAGTGTAACTAGAGAAAGGATTGGTTACCTCTTCAGCATCTTCGGATTCATCTTCATCACTGCCATGGCTGCTCTTGTCAGCCATCAGGTAGCTGTCCTCATTTCTCCTATGAGCTAGCTTCAGCTTATCCAGAATGTCCTTAGCGGACCTGCAGTCATAAAAATAAGAATGTAGAGCCTTGTCAGTAGCTTCTTTCATTAGATTCAAAACTCTCTGATTCTCTCCATGTTTTGATCTGTGACTGTCAGTCCATTTGGACTCTTTCTTTGGTAGTCTGTGAGGACCGTGCACTACAAGAAAAAGCGCTTTTAGCGACGGCCATATTCCGTCCCAAATTTGTCGCAAAATCCGTCGCTAAACGTTTTTGCGACGGATTGGCGACGGACTTCGGACGGAATATAGCCGTCTAAAAAAAAGGGTCACAAATGACCGACGAATTTTATTCCATCCTAATATCCGTCCCAAAGTAGCAACGGAAAAATAATTCGTCGCCAATTTCGTCGTTAACGAGACAAATTCGGACGGAAACTTTCATCTCCAAAACCGTCTAAATATTGCGACGGGGAAAATCCGTCTCAACATCCATTTATAAATTGCGACGCAAAATAGTTCCCGTCGTTATTTCCGTCGCAACGTATACACTGCAATAGAGACGGACTAAATTCCGTCCCCCCATCGGTCTGAAACTTCCCAACATAAATTGGAGACGGCCTAATTTCCATCGTTATTTCCATCGCCAATTTCGCACGGTTATCATTTCCGTCCCTAAATCCGTCTAACGTTTAAGACGGATCCGTCTCAAAATCCGTCCAAAATTTATTTTCTTCTTTTTTAAAAAAATTCTAAATTTTTATTAAAAACCTGTTTACAAAATCATCGAAAATAAAAATACATACGAACAAAAATCTGAAATCAAACTTAATTAAAATTACATCAAATATCAGAATAAACTCATCAACGTTACATAAAAAAAATTTGGCGACGACGGAATCAAAAAATGTCCTCCATATCGTCCATATCTTCATCCCCACCGCCCTGCTCATCCTGTCTGGTACCGCTCGCAGAAGGATCCTCCTATATTAAAAAAAACATACATAGATAAAAAGATTAGTATAAAGATAAATTAAATATTTTATTAGATTACATGAATTTAAATCAAACATAATATCAAAGACTGTAAAGATATCAATTGTAGAACCTACTTCTTTGAATTATTCTAAACTAAAATTTGAAACCTAACATAGTTTTGAATTGAGTTATTTGAGCGTGGGGCTAGAACCGGATGTCCGATTTGGAATCCGTCAGCTCTGACAAGTCACGCCTACCTCCCAGGTCGTGTTGGAATGATCGGAATGCCGGTCGGATCAGTATTTCACATTCTAGATCCCCGGACCCCGGCTGCTTTGATTTGAAACCAAGTGCATTTACAAAATCCACTTTTGAGCGTGGGGCTCGAACCGGATGTCCGATTTGGAATCCGTTAGCTCTGACAAGTCACGCCTACCTCTCAGGTCATGTTGGAACGATCGGAATACTGGTCGGATCAGTATTTGACATTCTGGACCCCCGGACCCCGACTGCTTTGATTTGAAACCAAGTGCATTTAAAAAATACACTTTTGAGCGTGGGGCTCGAACCGGATGTCCGATTTGGAATTCGTCAACTCTGACAAGTCACGCCTACCTCCCAGGTCATGTTGGAATGATCGAATGCCGGTCAGATCAGTATTTCACATTCTGGACCCCCGGACCCCGGCTGCTTTGATTTGAAACCAAGTGCATTTAAAAAATGCACTTTTGAGCGTGGGGCTCGAACCGGATGTCCGATTTGGAATCCGTCAGCTCTGACAAGTCACGCCTATCTCCCAGGTCGTGTTGGAATGATCGGAATGCCGGTTGGATCAGTATTTCACATTCTGGACCCCCAGACCCCGGCTGCTTTGATTTGAAACCAAGTGCATTTAAAAAATGCACTTTTGAGCGTGGGGCTCGAACCGAATGTCCGATTTAGAATCTGTCAGCTCTAACAAGTCACGCCTACCTCCCAGGTCATGTTGGAACGATCAGAATGGTGGTCAGATCAGCATTTGACATTCTGGACCCCCGGACCCCGGCTGCTTTGATTTGAAACCAAGTGCATTTAAAAAATGCACTTTTGAGCGTGGGGCTCGAACCGGATGTCCGATTTGGAAGCCGTCAGCTCTGACAAGTCACGCCTACCTCCCAGGTCGTGTTGGAATGATCGGAATGCTGGTCGGATCAGTATTTGACATTCTGGACCCCTGGACCCTGGCTGCTTTGATTTGAAACCAAGTGCATTTAAAAAATGCACTTTTGAGCGTGGGGCTCGAACCGGATGTCCGATTTGGAATCTGTCAGCTCTGACAAGTCACGCCTACCTCCCAGGTCGTGTTGGAATGATCGGAATGCCGGTCGGATCAGTATTTCACATTCTGGACCCCCTGACCCCGTCTGCTTTGATTTGACTGTGTCATTTAGCGTCTTACAAGTCTATACATTGTGCACCGTCTCAGTCAGCGTCTGCATGCATTACATGAAGTCTGTACAACGTCATGCATCATTCCCAAGTCTGTACATCCTTCTGTTGAAATTCCAAGTCAGTACATTAGACTGGTTGAGCAAGTCTGTACAGCGGTTGCATTCATATTGGAAGTCTATACATTCGGACCTTTACCTACGTTGCATTCATAAGTCTATACATCACAAAGTCTGCACATCGTTGTGTTCAAGCTTTTCAAGTCTATACTTTGGTCGGTGGCAAGTCTGTACACTGGTCGAGCATTCAAGTCTGAACATTTGCAAAGTCTATACATAGGCCCTGTAGCTTGTCTAGCCAAAGTCTATACATCGGACTGGTCTGCATAAGCTAAGTCTATACATCGTCCAATACAATCATGCATTGTTCATGAAGTCTGTACAGCCTTTTGCATTGGACTTAAAGTCTATACATTGGCAAGTCTGTACAGCCAGTGCATATGTAAAGTCTATACATTGCACTGTTTGCAGACTGTTCATGCTCTCACTTCAGCAAGTATGTACATTGCTCACCGTCTCACTGAGCGTCTCAAGTGGACACCAAGTGTGTACACTGCCATCTTGCAGCACAACATAAGTATATACACTGGACCATCTCAATTAGCGTCTTATGCATAGGCGAAGTCTTCACATTGAAGCATGCATTGTCTTCAAGTATGTACAGCGTCCAGTGTCTCACTGTTAAAGTCTGTACAGACTTCATCGTCTCATCTTCCGTCTCAGTTGAACATTGCAAAGTCTACACATCCGTTACATGCATCATTCTTCATGTCCATACACTGTACTATAGCTGGAACTGTGCAAGTCCGTACATCATTGCATTGGCCAAGTATATACAATGCCTTTTGTTCATGCATGTTAGCAAGACTGTCTAAGTCTATACATTGGTTCATTTATCAAGTCTGCACGTCCCTTACAGCAAGTATACACATTCATTGTGCATAGTCTTGAGCATATAGAAAGTATGTACATCGAATATGTCTGTACATCATGCAACTTTTGATTTGAAGTCTGTACAGCATATGTTCTTCAAAGTCTTCACATTGCATCGTGTGCTTCATCATTCAAGTCTGTACAGGGTTTGCCTAGAATGCATTATTCATCAAGTCTACACACTCTATGTGTCAGCATCGCATTCATCAAGTCTATACACTCTTGTGTTTGCATTGCATTCACGCTAAGTCCATACACTGCATTTGGGCATTGGTCTTCACAGCAAGTATGTACATTGTTCAGAACGCCAAGTCCATACAGCCATTGTGCATACTTCATCTTGTGCATCACTGCACACACTGCAAATTCTATACACTGTCTTCGCATTATCAAGTCTACACATTACTTGATGCATCGAATGAAGTCTATACAATGTGTCGACATTAAACTGATAATTCTCTGTCTGACAGGCTCTGTTCGTGAAGCTTAATGAAGGGGCACGTGATCCGAGGTTGGAAGGGCTGACAGGATGACACGTGGCCAAAACACTTGGGTGGGAAATGTGGAAGACACTCGCCCAGTGCTGCTCCTGCTGTGACTGCTTATAAAAGGAAACCTTCATCCACAAATGAAGAGAAGATCGAATGCAGAAGCCTTGAAGAAAAAGCAGAGAGCAGAGAGCCCTTCGATCCAGCAGAAGAGAGAAGAGAAAAGAGAGAAAAGGAAGAGAGTTGAGAGAGTGAAGAGTTGAGAGTTTTATTCCTCAGATCTTTGGTTCAAAACCAGATCTGAGGTTTGCTCAATTGTTTGAGCTATATTCCCTGCAGGGATTCCTTTTGTCTTTCGTTTGTCTTTTGTTTTGTTTTTCGAAACTATTGTGTTCAAGCTGTGTGGCAGCACTTGCAGTGGTGGATTCCATTGGACGGCTAAGCTGTATTGCCCAGTGGGTTTTGCAGAGGAGGATTTCTCTGGACAGCAAGCTGTGAGGCTCAGTAGGCGAGGTGAATATCTCAGACAGCAAGCTGTGAGGCTCAGCAGATTGTAGGCAAGCTGTGAGGCCCAGCGATTCAAGCTGTGAGTCAGCAGTAAGCCACACTCGGGTTGAGTGTGGGGTGGATGTAGGTCTGGAGGACCGAACCACCTAAAAGCCTTTGTCTACTGTGTGATTGTTTTGTGGTTTGCCTAGCTTCTATATTTCTATCTTCGTGCAGTAGATGTATGCTTAGGAGGGTTCTTCATCTGTTCTGGGTGGTATTCGCATTGTGCCCTCTATCTGTTCAGTAGAAGTTTTAATTCCGTATTTGATTCTGCTGCAATAATTTTTTAACGGGTGTGTGATCTATTCACCCCCCTCTAGATCACCCTTTAGCGTCCCAACAATTGGTATCAGAGCCTAACTCTTTGTGCAGGACTAACATCCGAAAGAGGATCGGCCATGGATGCTAGAGGGCTAACAGCAGAGGGTCAGTCCACTACGAAGCCACCTTTCTTCGATGGTTCAAACTTCCCATATTGGAAGAACCGGATGCAGGTCTTCCTCAGAGCCAAAGATTATGAGGTATGGAAAATTGTGAGCAAAGGTCCTCATGAGCTACATGAGAATGAGGAATTATGGACCAGAGAAGAAGTCCGAAAATCTACTCTGAATTGGAGCGCTATCAACGCTATTCAGTGTGCACTCCATCCCACTGAATTTGACAGAGTGTCATCCTGCAAGACAGCGAAGGAGATGTGGGATACCCTCGAAGTTATCTATGAGGGAACATCTGAAGTGAGAGAGACAAGGGCAAATATGCTAGTGTCAAAGTATGAAGCATTTCGGATGAAGCCTGGTGAGACAGTGACCAAAATGTATGCTCGTCTGACCATCATAACAAATGGTCTAAGAAATCTGAGAAAGAGTTATACTGATCATGAAGTTGTGAGGAAGATCCTTCGATCGTTGACTCCTATATGGCATACCAAAGCAACTGTGGTTGAGGAGTCAAAAGATCTACAAAAGATGAAACCCAATGAGCTGATAGGCTCCTTGATGGCGTACGAGATGAATTTATTTCAAACTGAAGAGCACGAATACTGGAAGCCTATTGCTCTGAAGGCCAAGCATAGCTGCTCAAAATAGTCCAGCAACATTGGATCATCCAGTGATCAGAATTCACTTGGATCAGATCTTGAAAGGGATGAAATAGCTATGATCACAAAAGAGTTCAGTAGATTTCTTAGAAGAGAAGGGAAGAATCTCTACAGAAAATACCACAGCAGGAAGCGAAACAGTTATAAATTTAACCCTGCTAAAAAATCTGATGTTAATGCTTGTTATCATTGCAGGAAGACAGGTCATATAAAGGCTGATTGTCCAGAGTTACAGAAAATGAAAGGAAGACCATGGAAGAAAGCGCAAAAGGGGAAGGCCATGGTCAGTACATGGAGTGATGAGGAAGAAGGCACACTGAGCACTTCCTCAGATAGTGGAAAATCAGAAAAGGACATCTGCTTGATGGCCAGGAATGGAGAAGAAGAAGAAGAGTCTGATCAGGTATCATCCCTTTTCGAACATTACACTATTTCTGATTGGGCAGATGTTTATGGAGACCTGTTAGATAAAGCTAATGATATTAAGAAGGAAAACAGACTCTTAAAGAAGAAAATGAATTATCTGGTTAATGATAAAACTCTTTCTGATAAAGTTGCATGCTTACAATCAGAGAATGACAAATTGAAAAATGCATGTTCTGATTTTGATGAATTAAAGCATGTTGTGATTGATTGTAGGAAAGAAAATAATTTGCTGAAAAATATTGTTGATGAATTGAAATTGAAAATTCAGAAGTCTGAAAATGAAATAAAGACCTCAAATGAAAAATATGAAGCTATTTTGTCAGTGAATGCTGAATTAAAGAAAACTATTGAAAATCTGGAAAATGAAAATTCTGACAAAATGAAAATCATTGAAAGCATGACCCAAGGAACTGAAAATCTAAATGCCTTGCTAGGGTCAAAAGTTAATTTCAGAAAGGAGGGTCTTGGTTTTAATCCCTCAGCTAAAAAGAGCTTTGAATTGAAAACCATTTCATGTGTGGGAGTAAAGAATAGAGGACCACTCATAAAAATGGTCAATGAAAAATTTGCCTTCAATAATGATAAATCAAAAGTGTCCAGTGCTAAGGACAAGGGAAAGCAGAAAGTTGTAGAGCCTAGAGCTGCATGCTCTTCTTCCAAGGATAAGTCCAAGGCTAGGTGTCAGCCAGCTAGCACATCAAAACCCCAGCCCAAGGCTGCTAAGTCTCCATCACCATCAACTGCTCAGAAAAAGACCCAATATAAGTCAGTTCAGAAACCTAGAGGGTCAAAGGTGGCAGGGAGACCAAGTGCAGCTAGGAACCCATTTGCTCATCCCTATTTCCCTAGAGCCCAAGTCTATCATAACTTTCATCCTCAACCACTTAATAGGTTTGGGTGGAACCCTGTATACATGAGGTATGGGTATCAGAATTTCCCCACTTGGTATCAGCCATATAGACCTCAGCCAGCTAGGAGATGGGATAGTCATTTTAGGACATGGAGTTCTAGTCACCAAGGGTTTTTTGGTCAGCCTAGGACCAATTTTGGCCACAACTTCCAGTACATTCATTGGCCAAGGCACTGGTAGAAAAATAAAAATGTTTTTAATCAAATGAATGCCAGGACTACACAACAACCATCAAAGCACCAGAAAAAGAAAACTAAACCTGTTGGTGCTGAGAAAAAGAAAAATAACAAAAAGAACTCTCAAGCTGTAGAATCCACCAAACCTTCCATCTTTACACAAATGTGGATCCCTAAACAGTTGTTGTCATGTTTTCACTCTCAAGTGTCTGGTTCTGTCTTGGGGCCCAAAATATCTTGGGTTCCAAAACCTGCTCCCTAAGTGTGTTTGCAGGTATGTCTGGTAGCCTGGAACAAACTGATGAAACAGAAAAAGCTACTTCAGGCATATGACAAGAGGCAGGGCCAAAATCCTAAGAGCTGGAAGAAATTGGAGGCCTTGTCAAAAATCTGATGCAACACCAAAGGTAAAAATAAATCAATCTGGTAAAGTAGGTAAGTGATTTACCTTCAGAACTGAATTGAGAAAGTCATGTTGATTTGATTGTTTGATGTCTGATATTCTATTCTTGTCTAGCTGATCTGTCTGTATTCCAGACTCAGCTATTGAATTTAATTCTAATCAAATTCAATGCTATTCTCGTGCCAGTTATTGCATGTGTACATAAGATGCTAGATGCACTACACAACCATGTTCATAATCAATGCATGTGTCTAATGTTTGCATATATCATTTGCATGACTATCATTTGCTTATTGTTGTAGTATGCATGTCGTGTAATGCATATCATCATATGTTGAAAAATCTGAAAAGGATAAAAATGTTCATGACTTGGGTGCATAAACTTGAAATGATTGCATATCATCATTATCAGGTTTGGATTTTCTGAACTCTCCTCATACATGATTTGCATATAGATGATTGTCTGGAATTGCATATGCATACATGTTTATTTGTTGGTGCTAAACTGAAGCTTCTGCAATATGAATTGAACAATCATGCTAATGGTAATTCTCTTCTGTCTAATTTGTATGAATCATATCCGAATGCAAATTTGGATATCATGTGATGTGATTTCAATACATTTCATGCATATAGACAGGGGAGCTTGTATGCTGTCGCTTGGTCATCATTATCAGATTTGCTACATAGTCTGCATGTAGAACAATGTATTGCATATCATATCTTTTGCATCATGGTGTCAGGAGGAGCTGAGAGTTCTGTTCAACTCTTTGAATCTTATCACTTCTCAATTGTCCCCATTCAATTCATCCACATTCTTTAACATCAGATGCCATTGGACCTTATTGCCTATTGCTATCACTGTTTATCAATTGTCATCATTTCCCTAACCTTAACTGAACAACAGTATTGCTTCGGTTTATACATTGAGCTGTGATTATTACAATTGTTCACTTGTAAGAATCACACGTACAAATTGAAAGGAACTGAAGGTTTAACTTTTATAAATTGAAGAGTTTACTATCTGCACTTCAGAAATTGAGATAAAAGAAAACTTTTATAGCTCTTAATCTTTATCTCGTGGTTAAAATAGAATAAGTTTTTTTTATGCCTGAAAGTGTTAGACTGGAAATGACTAGAAAAGGTAAATGAGAATGTGTACTGATTTTTTAAAAAAAAATAATCACTCTAAAAGAAATAAGGGCAGCAGTAAATAAGATCATCAATGCAAAGAGCTGAACATAGTGATAGTGCAATGGCTGAATTGTACTGAGAAACTGTGATCTCCTCCACTAAAGCAGGAGAATTCATAAGTCATGAAGTGCTTCAGATTACCTCTGTTCATAGGGTCAAATCTATAGGGGGAGTGTTTCACCAAGTAACTGGGGGTACTGGCCTCTGATCAAGGTGTGCCCTTAATGTCAAAGGTGAAAATTGTTCCTTGTAGGTCTTGATCTGAAATAGATCTAGTAGTTTATGCCTAGTAACTGGGGGTACCTGCCTCTGATCAAGGTGTACACCTAATGTCAACAGCATAAATGCCACTGGTCTATTAAGTTAGCTCAGTTTCTGAAAAATTAAAAGTGAAAAAAAAACTGATGTAACCCTTTGAAAACAAATGTCATTGAGTGAAAGTTATTTTTCTCAATACATATTCATGTTGCCTTTCTTGAACTTCCATGTTTAATCACAAAAGGGTATTATTTCTGACTTATCTATTAAACCCATGTGCCCTAAATTCATTGCTATAAATGGAATCTAAAACTCTTTTTTAGAGGTCAGCTGCTTTACTCTAACTTTATCACTGTTAAACCTGAATTTTTTTTTCAAGACTGTATCTTGCTGATTCTTATGTTTTAACAGTTGTTTACAATCATGCTCACTTTCTAAATCAATGCTTCAGCTGTTGTCAAGTGACCCTCCTACCTTCTCTCCTTTTGTTTATCTGTCCATATTCCTTTTCATAGGGGGAGAATTCATTCAGGGGGAGTTTGAGCTGTTCTGCAATGCATTCTGCATTTATTTTGCACTCACTGTGTTTCTTTCTTTTTGATCATGTCAAAGGGGGAGATTATTTGGTTGGTGACTCACTGTCACTTTGTTGCCATCATCAAAAAGGGGGAGAATGTTGTGCCCCTTAGGCACAAGCATATGTTATGATGTTTTGATGATAGCAACACAGTGAGAGTATCACAGGTGCATTCATAACAGTGAGTCAGTATAGATGCATTGCATACTTTGCATATGCTATGTTGTTGTGTTTATCATTGATGGCATTTGTTCTCTGTATAGATGCATTGCATTCTGTCACGCATTGATGGCATTTGTTCTCTGTATAGATGCATTGCATTCTGTCAGATATCATGTCTATACATCCATTGCTTCAGTTCAATATCTGCTATGTAATATCTGCTATGTGCATACATTACATCAGTGCACTTAAGTGGGTTGACCCCCCAGCTTCGCAAGTCTATACATTGCATCAGCCTTGTCTTGCATGCACAAAGTAAAGTCTATACATTGCACTGTGTCATTTAGCGTCTTACAAGACTATACATTGTGCACCGTCTCAGTCAGCGTCTGCATGCATTACATGAAGTCTGTACAGCGTCATGCATCGTTCCCAAGTCTGTACATCCTTTTGTTGAAATTCCAAGTCTGTACATCGGACTGGTTGAGCAAGTCTGTACAGCGGTTGCATTCATATTGGAAGTCTATACATTCGGACCTTTACCTACGTTGCATTCATAAGTCTATACATCACAAAGTCTGCACATCGCTGTGTTCAAGCTTTTCAAGTCTATACTTTGGTCGGTGGCAAGTCTGTACACTGGTCGAGCATTCAAGTCTGAACATTTGCAAAGTCTATACATCGGCCCTGTAGCTTGTCTAGCCAAAGTCTATACATCGGACTGGTCTGCATAAGCTAAGTCTATACATCGTCCAGTACAATCATGCATTGTTCATGAAGTCTGTACAGCCTTTTGCATTGGACTTAAAGTCTATACATTGGCAAGTCTGTACAGCCAGCGCATATGTAAAGTCTATACATTGCACTATTTGCAGATTGTTCATGCTCTCACTTCAGCAAGTCTGTACATTGCTCACCGTCTCACTGAGCGTCTCAAGTGGACACCAAGTGTGTACACTGCCATCTTGCAGCACAACATAAGTATATACACTAGACCATCTCAATTAGCGTCTTATGCATAGGCGAAGTCTTCACATTGAAGCATGCATTGTCTTCAAGTATGTACAGCATCCAGTGTCTCACTGTTAAAGTCTGTACAGACTTCATCGTCTCATCTTCCGTCTCAGTTGAACATTGCAAAGTCTACACATCCGTTACATGCATCATTCTTCATGTCCATACACTGCACTGTAGCTGGAACTGTGCAAGTCTGTACATCATTGCATTGGCCAAGTATATACAATGCCTTTTGTTCATGCATGTTAGCAAGACTGTCTAAGTCTATACATTGGTTCATTTATCAAGTCTGCACATCCCTTACAGCAAGTATACACATTCGTTGTGCATAGTCTTGAGCATATAGAAAGTATGTACATCGAATATGTCTGTACATCGTGCAACTTTTGATTCGAAGTCTGTACAGCATATGTTCTTCAAAGTCTTCACATTGCATCGTGTGCTTCATCATTCAAGTCTGTACAGGGTTTGCCTAGAATGCATTGTTCATCAAGTCTACACACTCTGTGTGTCTGCATCGCATTCATCAAGTCTATACACTCTTGTGTTTGCATTGCATTCACGCTAAGTCCATACACTGCATTTGGGCATTGGTCTTCACAGCAAGTATGTACATTGTTCAGAACGCCAAGTCCATACAGCCATTGTGCATACTTCATCTTGTGCATCACTGCACACACTGCAAAGTCTATACACTGTCTTCGCATTATCAAGTCTACACATTGCTTGATGCATCGAACGAAGTCTATACAATGTGTCGACATTAAACTGATAATTCTCTGTCTGACAGGCTCTGTTCGTGAAGCTTAATGAAGGGGCACGTGATCCGAGGCTGGAAGGGCTGACAGGATGACACGTGGCCAAAACACTTGGGCGGGAAATGTGGAAGACACGCGCCCAGTGCTGCTCCTGCTATGACTGCTTATAAAAGGAAACCTTCATCCATAAATGAAGAGAAGATCGAATGTAGAAGCCTTGAAGAAAAAGCAGAGAGCAGAGAGCCCTTCGATCCAGCAGAAGAGAGAAGAGAAAAGAGAGAAAAGGAAGAGAGTTGAGAGAGTGAAGAGTTGAGAGTTTTATTCCTCAGATCTTTGGTTCAAAACCAGATCTGAGGTTTGCTCAATTGTTTGAGCTATATTCCCTGCAGGGATTCCTTTTGTCTTTCGTTTGTCTTTTGTTTTATTTTTCGAAACTATTGTGTTCAAGCTGTGTGGCAGCACTTGCAGTGGTGGATTCCACGGGACGGCTAAGCTGTATTTCCCAGCGGGTTTTGCAGAGGAGGATTTCTCTGGACAGTAAGCTGTGAGGCTCAGTAGGCGAGGTGGATATCTCGGACAGCAAGCTGTGAGGCTCAGCGGATTGTAGGCAAGCTGTGAGGCCCAGTGATTCAAGCTGTGAGTCAGCAGTAAGCCACACTCGGGTTGAGTGTGGGGTGGATGTAGGTCTGGAGGACCGAACCACCTAAAAGCCTTTGTCTACTGTGTGATTGTTTTATGGTTTCCCTAGCTTCTATATTTCTATCTTCGCGTAGTAGATGTATGCTTAGGACGGTTCTTCATCTGTTCTTGGTGGTATTCGCATTGTGCCCACTATCTGTTCAGTACAAGTTTTAATTCTGCATTTGATTCTACTGCAGTAATTTTTTAACAGGTGTGTGATCTATTCACCCCCCTCTAGATCACCCTTTAGTGTCCCAACATATTTGACATTCTGGACCCCCGGACCCCGGCTGCTTTGATTTGAAACTAAGTGCATTTAAAAAATGCACTTTTGAGCGTGGGGCTCGAACCAGATGTCCGATTTAGAATCCGTCAGCTCTGACAAGTCACGCCTACCTCTCAGGTCGTGTTGGAATGATCGGAATGCCGGTTGGATCAGTATTTCACATTCTGGACCCCCGGACCCCGTCTGCTTTGATTTGAAACCAAGTGCATTTAAAAAATGCACTTTTGAGCGTGGGGCTCGAACCGGATGTCCGATTTGGAATCCGTCAGCTCTGACAAGTCACACCTACCTCCCAGATCATGTTGGAATGATCGGAATGCCGATCGGATCAGTATTTGACATTATGGACCCCCGGACCCCGGTTGCTTTGATTTGAAACCAAGTGCATTTAAAAAATGCACTTTTGAGCGTGGGGCTCGAACCGGATGTCCGATTTGGAATCCGTCAGCTCTAACAAGTCACACCTACCTCCCAGGTCGTGTTTGAACAATTGAACTGTCGTTCGGATCAGTATTTGACATTCTGGACCCCCGGACCCCAGCTGCTTTGATTTGAAACCAAGTGCATTTAAAAAATGCACTTTTAAGCGTGGGGCTCGAACCGGATGTCCGATTTGGAATCCGTCAGCTCTAACAAGTCGCGCCTACCTCCCAGGTCATGTTGGAACGATCGGAATGCCGGTCGGATCAGTATTTGACATTCTGGACCCCCGGACCCCGGCTGCTTTGATTTGAAATCAAGTGCATTTAAAAAATGTACTTTTGAGCGTGGGGCTCGAACCGGATGTCCGATTTGGAATCCGTCAGCTCTGACAAGTCACGCCTACCTCCCAGGTCGTGTTGGAACGATCGGAATATCGGTCGGATCAGTATTTCACATTCTGGACCCCCGGACCCCGGCTGCTTTGATTTGAAACCAAGTGCATTTACAAAATTCATATAAACTGAACCCATAAAAAAGACCCATGGAAAAGAATCACATGTGCTGCTTGTGCCGTGGTGGTGGATGCATGAGGGAGAATTCTCGCTTGTGAGAGTAGGGCAGTGAGTGCCTGTAGCATGGTAGACTGCTGGGTAGACATCTCCTCTCGGAACTGCCGCTGCATCTGCAGCTGCAAATCAGAAATCTGGCTAGACATCTCGGATCGGACGATGTCTCTGACGTCGCAACCAGAAGTACTGGGGGAAAAATGAGGTATATTGAAGGCAGAAGTACTGGTTTGGGCAGAGTTCGAACTCGCACACGATGATATCACCGCGCTAGAGTCCATGCTGTCCCCAAAACCATATATTCGGCCCTTCTTCGGTACACCAGCTGCGGCCACCCATTCTGCCGGATCCAAGTCTGGCTGCTCCCCCTCTCCCTCCCCGTACTTCTCTGTCACAGCTCTGTTATATGTTTCCTACAAATAAAATAAAATAATAAGTCAATTTCATATGATTCAATCTGAATTAAATGAACGGTAGAAGTTGCACACGAAGATAAACTTACCGCCACTGAACGAGCTTTCGTACTCACAAATTGACCTGTCGCCTTCTTTTTGTGTATTCTGTCGAACACCTCGAGGAACGTCGGAGCTCGATTAAGCTCCACAGCATGTTATATAGTTCATAGTAAAAAATTGTCATATATGTTAATAAAATGTAAGAAGATTTGAAACATTGCTTACCATTTTATTTTTTATGAGTCGCAAAAGAGACGGACCCACATGTATGCAAATTTGCCTCCGGCTGTGACGCCCTATTTGATTTGGCTTTTTGGGACTTTTCTGTCCACTTGGGGTCGGCAAATTTGTCACATAGTATCTCCCAATCCTCCTTCCTCATCCATAGAGGACGGTGCTCCTTCCATAGCTGTCGGTCTTTACTCCCACCAACAATTTTTTGGGCCTTCTTCTGAGCCGCATATACTCTCTTTCGATAATTTGTCTTCACAGTGGACTCCCAGCCAGAACGACATCGTGCCGCATCATGTCCACCAGTGAATCAATAAGTCCGCTGTAAATGAATTAAGCTTCACAATTAATAGACTGTTGTGAAATGAGTTTGAAAAAGACTTGAATTAAATGACATAGTTACTTACTAAGAACATGTCGAACAATGAATCGCGGACGCCCATCGGAAATTATTTGTAAGACAAATGTGGCCCGGGCACATGTGCCATTACTAGGCTAATAGCATGATGGACAGCGGTGCAAGGTTCTAATTTTTTCCTGCAATTGCAAATGTCAAAGTATTCATATTAGAAACTTACCGCTAATAATTAATGAATGTAAACTAGCCTTATAAATATACCCGGAGATCCAGCAGGGGCGACGTCCATCATGGACAGTGCCTCCCTCGTGATGACTGCTGGCATCGTCAACTGGCTGCTGAGTGGTGGGGGGGCTGTAGAAGTCAGAGGTGGTGGGAGGGTTGTAAGAACCAATTTTCATAAGTAAATGCAACATGTTACTGAAAATTAAAATAGATATACCTGTAGCGACAGGTGATGGGAGGGCACTAGGACCTGTAAGAATTAATTCACATTAGATAAATGAATATTTTGGTGGGAAATCATTAATTTCCATAAGTAAATGCAGCACGTTACTGAAAATTAAAATAGATATACCTGTAGCGGGAGCTGGTGGGAGGGCACTATGACCTGTAAGAATTAATTCACATTAGATAAATGAATATTTTGCTGGAAATTCAAAGAAATACATAGGTGGGAAAAGCATTAATTTCCATAAGTAAATGCAGCACGTTACTGAAAATTAAAATAGATATACCTGTAGCAGGAGCTGGTGGGAGGGCACTAGGACCTGTAAGAATTAATTCACATTAGATAAATGAATATTTTACTGGAAATTCAAAGAAATACATAGGTGGGAAAATATTAATTTCCATAAGTAAATGCAGCACGTTACTAAAAATTAAAATAGATATACCTGTAGCGGGAGCTGGTGGGAGGGCACTAGGACCTGTAAGAATTAATTCACATTAGATAAATGAATATTTTGTTAGAACTTCAAAGAAATACATAGGTGGGAAAGCATTAATTTTCATAAGTAAATGCAGCACGTTACTGAAAATTAAAATAGATATACCTGTAGCGACAGCTGGTGGGGGTGGCGTCGAGACAGGTGGTGGGAGGGCACTAGGACCTGTAAGAATTAATTCACATTAGATAAATGAATATTTTGCTGGAAATTCAAAGAAATACATAGGTGGGAAAGCATTAATTTCCATAAGTAAATGCAGCATGTTACTGATAATTAAAATAGATATACCTGTAGCGATAGCTGGTGGGGGTGGCGTCGGGACAGGTGGTGGGAGGGCACTATGACCTGTAAGAATTAATTCACATTAGATAAATGAATATTTTACTAGAAATTCAAAGAAATACATAGGTGGGAAAGCATTAATTTCCATAAGTAAATGCAGCACGTTACTGAAAATTAAAATAGATATACCTGTAGCGACAGCTGGTGGGGGTGGCGTCGGGACAGGTGGTGGGAGGGCACTAGGACCTGTAAGAATTAATTCACATTAGATAAATGAATATTTTGCTAGAAATTCAAAGATATACATAAGTGGGAAAATATTAATTTTCATAAGGAAATGCAACATGTTACTGAAAATTAAAATAGATATACCTGTAGCGGGAGCTGGTGGGAGGGCACTAGCGAGAAGTGGTGGTGGCGTCTGTACATGTGGTGGTGAGCCGACACTTGGACCTATAAAAAAATTCTTTTAAGTTAGTAAACAATTAAAATATTCATATAGCTAACTTATTGATCAAATATACCTATGTCTGAAGAAGATGCTAACGAGGAGGGAGTAGTGCCCCTCTCACTGCCTTGTCTCCTCCCACTCCTAGTACGACCTCCTCGCACCATTTCCTTATTAATAACAAAACAATTAATACATATTAATCCACAATTATATAAGGCTAGACAAATGTTATTTAAAATTATGCTTAAAAAGTACGAATCAACTTACTAAATTATCAAAACATGCCTCCCTCATGTTGATATATCTAGCTCATCATCATCATCTTCGTCATCCATCGTAGTCTCATCAGATTGGAACTCTTCCTCTTCATCTGACTCCTCCTCCCCTCTAACATGAACATTTAACTCCGTCGGATCGATTTCTTCCACTTCATCTTCCTTACGTAATGACAGTGGCTCATCAGATTCATCCAGATTAACATGTGTGGAGCCGATAATTCCAACTTCATCTGATTGAAAATATTCGACGTTGCCAAGCTCTGAGACATTTTGACTCATATTTAACTCATAAGTGGGAAAATATTTTGCTTTAACCCTGCAAACTGCCCACCAATCTTTATTCTTGGACGATGGATACCTTGAATAATACACTTGGTGGGCTTGTACGGCTAAAATGAACGGTTCATAGGTATTAAGTTTGTACCTATGTTTGACATCGACAATCCCAGTAGACGTGTCATGTCGAATTGCATTAGGATCAAACCAATGACACTTAAATAAGTATACATGATTGTCTCGTCCCAAATACTGAAGTTCTATGACTTCCTCAAGAATACCATAGTAGTCTAATTCCACTTCATTGTATACACTTCCCTTAACAGATACGCCGCTGTTCATCGTAGACTTACTTCATCCATAATCCCTCGTATGAAATCTGTATCCATTCACAATATATCCTTGATAGGCACGTGCAACGTTGGAGGGGCCATAACTTATCTCTTGTACTCTCTGATCACTAATGAGACCCTGTTTAACCTATATGTCAAGTAGAGTAGTTAAATACTTTTGAATAATTACGTCAACATTAGTAAATGCAATCATATATATTGAACGATCGACACTAACTTGATATCTCAACCATTTGGCAAAAAACTTCTCGCATTCTTTTTCAATCTCTACGTCCTGGATATTTGGACATTTTTGTGCTAATTCTGAATCAAATTGTCTGTAATATAAATGCACTACTACTTTAATTGAACTACAGAAGAAGGATGAACAAGTCATGGCATTGCTGGAAATGTGGGTTAAGAACCTACTCAACATAAGGTTCAATCTTAGTACAATTCAGAAGAATATATATCTCAGCAACGTACAACTCTCTATCTTCGAGCGTGCGGGTCGAGCAACATCCGAAAGCACGTCCAGGATGCTTAAATATGGAATGCCGATCTGACAAATCATCAACTCCCCCATCGTCATTACGTGCAGGTCGAGTATGACGAGTTTGAATATCTGGCTCAAAGTACATGGAACAGAAGTTCGAAATTTCTTTAATAACATATGCCTCAGCAATCGAACCTTCCACCTTTGCCTTGTTGCGAACTTTCATTTTCAATTCATGCATGCACCTACAACAACAATTCAGATGGCAATGACATGTAGCGACCATGGACAACATGAATGTCTTCATGAAAATTCTCGCATACCTCTCAAATGGATACATCCATCGGTATTGTACTGGCCCTCCGACAATAGCCTCGTATGGCAGATGGACGACCAGGTGCTCCATCGAATCAAAGAATGCCGGAGGAAATATCTTCTCTAACTTGTAAATAGTTTTGACCACATTTTCTTCAAGAGTTTGTACGTCCCGAAGTCTGAGTTCTGATGCACATAAAATATTGAAAAACTGACTCAGCTCGGTCAGTGCTCCCCATATAGGCTTCGGCAACAAATCATGAAATGCAATGGGCAGTAGCCTTTCCATGAACACATGACAATCGTGACTTTTTAGACCATATATTTTTCCCTCGTTAACATTCACACAACGGGCTATGTTGGATGCATATCCATCTGGAAATCTCAATTGTTTCACCCACTGGCACACTTCCTTGATCTGTGTATTATTAAGCACGTAAGCTGCTTTTGGCTGCACAACCCTTCCATTTATGTTTTGTAGTTCCAGTTCTTGACGTTTACAAAGCATCTTTAAATCCATGCGCGCTTTGGCGTTGTCCTTTGTTTTGCCTTTAACATTCATGACCGTGTTGAACACATTATCAAAAAAATTCTTCTCGATATGCATGACATCTAGATTGTGTCGTACAAGAAGAGTTGACTAATAAGACAATTCCCAAAAAATACTTTTCTTGTTCCAATTGTGATCATTTCCAAAACTATTCAGTTGTCGTGTGCTACCAGACAATTGTACTACATCTTGTAAATTTGGCACCCGTGTCGCCATATGTCGACCCAACACCCGTTGCAAGTTTGCTTCATCTACTTCAACAGTATTTTTTTTAAAATAGTCTTTTTGCCTTCGAAAAGGATGGTCACTTGGTAGCAACCGCCGATGGCAATCAAACCAGCATGCTTTTCCACCATGTTTCAATACAAATGATTTGGTATCTTCCATACAGTAGGGACATGCTAACCTCCCATGTGTGCTCCAACCAGATAGCATTCCATATGTAGGGAAGTCACTTATTGTCCACATCAGTGCAGCTTTCATAATAAAATTTTACTTCCTACGTGCATCATAAGTAACAACTCCATCACTCCATAAAAATTTGAGCTCATCAATCAACGGCCTGAGATATATGTCCAAATTTTTTCCGGGACTTTTTGGACCAGGAATTACTAAAGACAAAAATAGATTTTCTCGCTTCATGCACATGTCTGGCGGAAGGTTGTACGGTGTCATGAACACTAGCCAACAAGAGTAAGATGCCACTGAACCACCGAATGGATTAAAACCATCTGTGCATACACCCAAACTAACATTACGTGGCTCTTTTGAGAAAGCAAGATGAGTACGATTGAAGTGGGTCCAAGCTTCACCATCGGCAGGATGACTTATTATATCATCGGCACGGCGTACTCTGTCATTGTGCCATGTCATATGTACAGCTGTCTTTGAGGACATATACAGCCGCTGCAGCCTAGGCACAAGAGGGAAGTATCGCAATGCCTTGTAAGGTACATCTTTTCGCTTTGAATTGACACCTCCCTTAGGTTTGAATCTGTCATGGCCGCAAATAGAACATGATATCTTATCTGCATCATCTTTGTAATATAACATACAATGATTCGGGCATGCATCTATTTTCAAATATCCAAGTCCTAGCTTATTGACCATCCTTTTTGCACGATAATAAGTTTCTGGCAACTTCTCGTCTCGAGGCAACATACTCTTGATCAAGAGGAGGAGACGGTCAAAACAAGTCTCACTGATGTGAAATTCAGATTTCAAGTTCAACAACTGTGACACTGCAGACAATCGAGTGTGCTTTTCACAACCATCCCACAGCGGCTCATCAGCATCCCTAAGTAGTTCATAAAATCTTCTGGCTGTCTTATTCAGCGCTTCCTCATGAACATTAAAACTGGGACTAGCAGCATCTACAACCATATCCACGTACCCACTTGTGCCTGCAATATTGTCGGGCTCATACCTCAAGAATTGCTCACCATGACACGTCCAATTCGTATAACCATCCACAAACCCTTTCTTGTACAAATGATGTTGCACATCCCATGGTGAACGCCACCTCAAGTTTCTACAACTTGAACAAGGGCAACGAATGTGACCATCGCGGTCTATTGATGCGTTTGGATTCCCCAATGCAAACTGAATGAAACTCTCAACTCCATGCTTAAAATCATCCGACACCACCCGGTCAACTATTCTACGATACATCCATGAACGATCTATCAACATTTCGTCTGCACCCAATAAATGTTAATACACAAGTAACGTTTAAATCATTACTCTTGAAAATAAACACGACCCATTCCTCACATCATTGGTCGCAGACCATTTGTAGTTGGATGAGGACTATTATTTAGATTATCACTTTTTAACCCATCCATGAAGGTTTGATCGCACAATCAATTACTATATGTGTTGCATAATTTACTGAAATTTTCGACAGCATCTCCCCACACTTCTCCGATATACCAAAAATATTTATTGATTTTAAAGTTTTCTTAAACACTTATAAGTAAGTGGTTAAGAAAACACTCAAAATCAATAAAGGTATATCGAAGAAGAGTGAGGAGACGCAACCGACATTTTCAGCAAACCATACAAACACATATAGTAAATGACTGCCTAAGTGCGATCAAACATTCACAGACTGTCCAAACGGGACAATTCAAGACTTTGAGGTAGATATATACATTCTCATAAAAAAAATTGAGAACATACACATCAATCCCAAAGTCTTGAACGGGAAGGTTCATTGACACGGGTTTAACACGCTCTCCTGAGGTGCGTGTAATGTTAGGTCGCACCCACGCACCTCAGCTCACATGGAATACCCCATGTGTTTATATAACATAAAATTAAATAACATCGCACTTAACATTCTGCATACATCCATCTAAATAATATCTAATTTAAAAAAATACTCACATGAAGAACATCAAAGCTAAACAATCCACATTTTTGAGTCATGTCAACATCAAATTTCTGTGCATATCCATCTAAAAACACATTTATATGCAATTAACATCCACAAAGTTTGGAAGCGAAAGCATAATTTTTAGAGTATTTACCTATTACTATAAGTCGCCTGTTGCTGTGGACGCACTAAATTTTAAATAATAATTTTATTCATCTATTTATCTAGTTGTTTCGTTTGTTTAGTGCGAGGGCAGCCCAGAGGGTCCCTTTTTTTTGAGGTGAATGATCTCATTTAAATGAGTTCGGGTCTGCCGACCTAGGGAAGGGGCAGCCTAGAGGGTCCCATGACCTGGAGATATGCCGCTATGATTCCCTCTTTTTTTCCTCTTTCTCTCTTTCTCTTCTCTCTTTCTTTTTCGTTTTACACAAAGCAGAGAGGGGAGGCTGTGCAACTTTGTTTATTACATTAAAATTTGCCTTATATGTGAGCACATGGCTCCTTTGCTGCCTACCATTATATCCCAAGAGCAAAGAGCTTTTGTCAAAGGACATTTCATTCTGGATAACATATCTCTTTCCAGACAATTGGTCAGGGATATTTATAGGAAGGTCCATGGTCATAATGTCATTTTCAAGTTAGACATGGCAAAAGCGTATGATAGAATGGAATGGGATTTCACTCTTTCATCGGATGCGATATCCACCTCCGCTATTCTAAAAATAAAGCGACCCTGATAAGGGAATCTAACCAATTGTTAACAAGGTTAGCATCAATGTTCTTCTGCTTAAGTTTGCATTGGCGTCGTGTTTTTATTAATAACAAATGCTAAAATTAACCATATATATGTTTTGCTTAGAGCGTTAAAGCTAGTTCTCGGCTTTTATTAATAACAAGACGTTTGTTTTGGAGTTGAAACGTCAAACGTTTCGTAATTCCAAGAGGGGTGAACCAATTGGGATTGGATGCCGGTGACATTTCTCTACCATCTTATGTTGACAAATTTTCGAATATAATATAATCAATTATAAAAGATTGTGATTTCTCTCACTCATCGGCTTTAACATAATAAATCACCAGCATATAGCAAACCGTCCAAGTTTATCCCGGTACTCCGGAGTCTCTTATGAGCTCTCATGTGGGTGATAAGGCCAATCTCAACCGACATATCCAACATAATAAAATAGAAACACCAATTTATAATTAGCTTTCGTAAAAATAATCTTGTGAGAATAGAATCTTATGTTTGTATATATATATATATATATATATATATATATACATGCCATCTCAACGCAGACAACGCGAAAGGAAGATAATAAGGAATAAGCTGATAAGAGTTTATATATATATGTCACACGGTTAATAGATATACATAGAAGATAGAACCCAACTAGCCAGTGCCATCAAGAAAAACACATATCGGCCATGTACAGGCAAATTAAACATAACATCTCTGTTTACTCAAGAAATTAAAATTGAGGATGATCTGCCAAATGAGGCCATCACACAAGTAAATTAGGTTTTACACGTTGAAAAATGACTCTTACTTGATTACATATCAACTAAGTTTCAATCACCCAACTTAGCTTTGAATCGTTGCCAAGTGTTAATAGATTAATTTTTATTTTTTGACTGCTTAATTTGGATCCTTTAATGGAGGGGGAGGGGGTGCGGTGGAGGGGGGTGGTCGCAGGAGGGGGAGGGGGGTCACATGAGGGGGAGAGGGTGCGGTGGAGGGGGGTGGTCGCAGGAGGGGGAGAGGGTGTGGTGGAGGGGGAGGGGGGTCACAGGAGGGGGAAGGTGTGCGGTGGTGGGGGTCACAGGAGGGGGAGGGGGGTACGGTGGAGGGGGAGGGGGGTCAGCAGGCGGGGGAGGCCTGTTGGTGGAGGGGGTGGCAGGAGGGGGAGGGGTGCTGTGGAGGGGGAGGGGCTGCGCTCGGGGAGGGGGGTCAGCAGGAGGGGGAGGGCTGCCGGTGGAGGGGGTGGCAGGAGGGGGAGGAGGGTCGCAGGAGGGGGAGGGAGTGCGGTGTAGGGGGAGGGGGTCGCAGGCGGTGGAGGCGGGTCGCAGGAGGGGGAGGGGGGTGCAGTGGAGGGGGAGGGGGTCGCTGGGTGAGGGGGGTCAGCAGGAGGGGGAGGGAGGGGCTTACCGGTGGGGGGAGATGATCGAGGCCGGCGGCGACGGCGTAGCTCCTCCGGCGACGGCGGCGATGGCGCACCTCCGACGGTGACGGCGGCGACGGTGTGAGAGTGAGAGGGAGAGGGAGAGCGGGGGGGAGTGAGAGTGAGAGGGAGAGCGGGGGGGAATGGGGGGGCATGGGGAGTGAGAGTGAGAGGGAAAGTGGGGGGGAATGGGGGGAAATCGAGTGAATTTTTGCAACGGTATTTGGGACGGAAAAAATTTTCGTCTCAAATTTAAGACAGAAAATAATCCATCTCAATATCCGTCTCTACTTTCAGACATCTTAATTTTCGTCTGCAAATCCGTCCCTAATTGCGACGGATATTCAGAAGAATAATTTTATGTCTTAAATATATATATGAAATAGGTCCGTCTAAATTTACAGACATATTTGCGACGGATTAATATCCGTCGCAAAATGCCGTCGCTAAATCCACTTTTTCTTGTAGTGGTGTTAGATTAACTTGCATAGATCCGGATCCATCAATTTCACATAGTTATGGAGACTGCTAACCCATGAGTTAAAATCAGACCCATTGAAAATTGGTGGAGAAGCCATGAAGGCAAATCAATGAAGCAATTTCAAAATTGTATGCAGAAGACAGAGATGCACCGAAAGCCAGCATGATCCTCCACAGATCGTTGGATCTGGAACGTCAGAGAACCTGCTCTGATACCAATTGATAGGGTGCAAGGCCCGGATACAGAGGGGGGGTGAATGTATCCCTCTTCAAATATTGCCTAATTAAAACTCTAATGCTCAAATATGCGGAATTAAAAATAGTTGATGAAATATACTGAGAATACTTAGAAGGATCTCGGCAAGACAACACAATTGAATTAGCCCTCACACGATCCTAAGCAAGCATCTAATATACGCAGCAATGAAAAGAACACGTAAGTACAAAAACAAACCACAAGTGTACACCAAGATTTTTAGGAGGTTCGGTCCACAGACCTACATCCACCCCTCACTCCAAACCGGAGTGAGGCTTCCACTAGTAAGGCTAGAACAGAAGACTCAGTCTGTAACAAATGCTGCCAAACAGCTTGATAAGGGGAACAACCTCCCCTCATCCTCCCAACCGGAGGGAACCACTAGTGACACCCAGTCACTAGCAAACCAGAGACCGAAGTCTCTATTCCTCCAGACCAGGAGGGAACACCTGGACTTGCAACCCACAAGACCAGAACCGGAGACGAATCTCCCTTCCTCCAAACCAGGAGGGAACCCACAAGTGACTCCCAGCCACTTGCAACCCAGAGGTCTCGGACCTCCCTTCCTCCAAACCGGAGGGAAACCACCAGTGACACCCAGTCACAGGCAACTAGAGACGCACGTCTCTCTTCCTCCAAACCGGAGGGAACCCGACCTCACACTAGAGGATCGAAGAACAACTGTGTACAGTTAAAAAGAGAAACAAAAATTGTAGCAACTGAAAGCTGGAAAAGGAAATGCACAAGGTAGCTCTCGCAGAAGCAAACTGGGTTGGATCTAATCCAAGGTCTAGTGAACAGTGACGCTTCTCTTCTTCTTCACCAGCTCTCCATCTCTTTTTCTTTTCTTCTTCTGCTCTCTCACTCTGGCTCTCAGCTTCTCCCTTCTTCTTCTTTTCTTTCTTTTGCTCTTTCAGCTCTTTTCCTCTCCACTTTGATCACTCTTCCTTTTTCTGTTCTCGATCAGTCTCTTTTTCTCTTGATCAGTCTTCTCCAAATGGAGGAGGCTTCGTATTTATAGCAGCAGCAATTAGGCCATTGTCCTCGAATCACGTGCCAAGTGCCAACCTCAGATCACGTGCCCTTCATAGGCTTCACGAACAGTACCTGTCACACAGTCATAAGAAAATAATCATAAGGATGTACAGACTTGCTGGGTAACTGAAGACCACCGTGTATAGACTTATTGTGAAGGATAGAATGTATAGACATAGAAATAAGGAGTGTACAGACTTTAGCTTGAAGAACGTTCAGCCTTTGAGTGCTGAAGAGTGTACAGACTTGCTAAAGAGTGTTCAGCCTTTGAGTGCTGAAGTGTGTACAGACTTGCTGAAGAGTGTTCAGCCTTTGAGTGCTGAAGTGTGTACATACTTGTTTGATCGTGCATGCTACAATGTGCAGACTTAGTGTTTGTGCAGAAGACAATGTATAGACTTATGAACTGATGCAGACACAGGCTGTGTATAGAAAGTGAATGCAATGCAGACACACAAGAGTGTATAGACTTGAAGGCTTGATAACGAGTGTATAGACTTGAAGTGTGAATGTGCATGCTAGAAGCAATGTATGGACTTGCTGAGTGTAGGGCAGGCAATGTATGGACTTGCAGCGTGTGCAGGACATGCAGTGTATAGACTTGGAAAGCTTGCAGGGCATGCAGGGCAATGGCTGTACAGACTTGTGCAGCTAGTCGTTGTATAGACTTGGTGTTATGAGGCATGCAGGTTGTATAGACTTGCTGGTGTGAACGATGTGTACACTTCAAATTAAAGGAGGCACGATGTACAGACTTAATGAATGTGCAGACTTGTCAGCGAGGTGCACAATGTATAGACTTGCAAGACGATGCATGAGACGATGTATAGACTTAACGATGCAAGCAATGTATAGACTTTATGTGAAAGCCCAATGTACAGACTTTACTTCGTGCAAGCTACAGTGCTAATGTATGGACTTGGTGTTCTGCATGCTACAGTGCTAATGTATGGACTTAGTGCAATGCAAAGGCTATATAGACTTAGCGTGCTTCAAAGCAACTATGTGCAGACCTGGCGATGTATAGACTTGCACAGTTCTAGCCAAGGGATGTGTAGACTTTAAGTGATAGCCCAATGTACAGACTTACTGAACTGAACGTAGGAAAAGATGAGGAGTGTATAGACTTGCTCAGTTCAGAACGTAGGTGAAGATGCAATGTATAGACTTTAAGTCCAATGCAAAAGGCTGTACATACTTTGAGACTTAATGCAAGGTAGCGAATGTACAGACTTGCCAATGTATAGACTTGAGCTAAGCAAGCTACAGGGCCGATGTATAGACTTGAGCTAAGCAAGCTACAGGGCCGATGTATAGACTTGAGCTAAGCAATGCATGAACAATGTGGTGATGTATAGACTTGGCCAATGCTGTGAACAATATATAGACTTTGAGTGACCTTATGCAAAGGCAATGTACAGACTTGATGCACGAACTGTGCACATGAATGAAGAGCACTGTGTAGACTTGTGTGCATGCAAGTGAGCAATGTATTGACTTGATGGTTGTGTGAGCATGCAGTGTATAGACTAGCTGGAGAGAACGATGTACAGACTTGCTCTTGTGAAGGCTGTACAGACATTGAATGAAGTAGTGTATAAACCTTATAAATGACAGAATGCAATGCTGTATGAACTGACATATGACAAAATGCAATGCTGTATGAACTGAATGTCTGCTAATGCAAGATAGCACATTTCTATGCCCAAAGAACAAATAATCATTCAGACACAGATTCATGATATGCAAAGCTATATGAACTGACATGATATTTGCCAAACGCAGAACAATCAATCAGATGTGTTCATGATATGCTATCATCAAAATCATAGAGTTGAAAAACATGTCACAGAAGATCAGATAACTCATAGTGTTTGTTATCATCAAAATCACAGGGGCACAACACCCCGCAACTGAGAAACTCGTGGTAGAGTTGGTTACCTCGGCCAAGCGCCTCTGACCCTACTTCCAAGGGCACTCCATCATCGTATTGACCGGTGAACCCCTGAAGAAGATTCTCTTTCACCTTGAAGCCTCGAGATGCCTCGTCAAATGGGCCATCATGCTCGGGGCCTACGATCTTTTGTATCACCCCTGCTCGGCTATTAAAGGATAGGCTCTCGCGGACTTCATCGCTGAAAGTACGGTCCCGATTGAAGAAGCACTTCCACCAGCGTCCGGGCCTACCTGGGATCTATTCGTCTACGGGTCCTCCAATTCAACAAGAAGCGGCGCTGGTATTCTCCTTAAGTCCCCCGAAGGAGCATAGCTGCGGTACTCCCTGAAGTTCAACTTCCAGGCGTCCAACAACGCCTCTGAGTATGAAGCCGTTATCTCGGGAGCCAGGATGGCTCGACGATTGGGGGACGAATGAGTCAGGATCCACATTGACTCCCAATTGGTCGCTAGCCAGGTCAACGGTGAATACGAAGCTCGGGAAGGATAAATGGTCAAGTACCTCCAGGCGATCAAGAGGATGGCCCAACTCTTTGAGAGCTTTGAGGTAGTCCGAATAGCCCGGGAGGAAAACTCCCGAGCGGATGCCCTCTCTCGACTGGCCTCCTCATCTGACCCCGCTAGTACACGATCGGTCTTCCTCGAAAAGCTTGGGCAATCGAGCATCGAATCCGAGCTTATGACTATTGACCCGGCACCCTCAAGCGACTGGCGGACCCCCTACATATCCTGGCTCCGGGATTCTCAAGAGCCTACCGACCCTCGGGAGGCTCGAAAGCTCAAGTACCAAGCTCGACGTTTCGTCATGCTGGACGATGCCTTGTACCGTAGATCATTCTTTGGTCCTCTCCTCAAGTGCATCAGCACCGACGAAGCCAGCCGGGCGATTCATGAAGTATACGAAGGCATCTGCGGAGCGCACCAAGGAGGAAGACCACTCGTCAGGATCTTGCTATGGCAGGGTTACTGGTGGCCCACTCTCCAGTGCGACTGCTCGACCTACGTTCAGAAGTGCGATCGATGTCAGCGCTTCGACCACCTAATTCATCAGCCCACTGTGGAGCACATCACTCTTGCCGAGCCATACCGTTTCGCTTGGTGGGGAATCGACATTTTGGGGCCGTTCCCTACGGCTCAAGCTCAGAAGAAGTTCATCATCGTCACCATCGACTATTTCACCAAATGGATCGAGGCCGAAGCCACCACCAGGATCACCGAATCGGTCTTATGGAGTTTTGTTTGGAAATAGATCATCTGTCACTATGATTTCCCCCTAGTGATCGTGAGCGATAACGGTCAACAGTTTGATTCTCAATATTTCAGAGACAGATGTGCCTACCTAAACATTCGCAACCACTTCACTTCGGTAGCCCACCCTCAGGCAAACGGACTGGTCAAAAATGCCAATAAGACTATCTTAAAAGGCATCAAAACCAGGCTCAGCAAAGCCAAGGGAAGCTGGCTCGAGGAATTGCCAAGCGTACTATGGTCACATCGAACTACTCTGAGAATGGCTACTGGTGAAACACCTTTTCAACTGGTGTATGGCACGGAAGCCGTGATTCCGTTGGAGGTCAACAATCCCTCTCTCCGCGTCATCCACTTCAAGCCCGAGGTAAACGAGCAGAAACTGCGAGAGAACCTCAACTTACCAGACGAGATCCGAGGGAGTGCAAGGATCCGAGCAACGGAATACCAACGGCACATCACTCGATACTACAACGACAGAGTCTGAGACAGACACTTCCAACCAGGAGACTTCATCTTGAGGAAGGCCGAAGCATCTCGACCACTAGAGGGGGTGGGGAAGCTGGCCCCTACCTGGGAAGGTCCCTACCGAGTGGTCGAGAAGCTCGGGAAAGGACCATACCGATTGTCCACCATGGAAGGAACACCCGTCCCTCGGACGTGGAACGCGACAAATCTTCGCAAGTTCTACTTTTGAACATTTGATGAGCATACACATGTAAGCGAAATAGAATAATCACCATTCTTCTCTTCTTATTAAACTTTAAGGTACATCAAGAAGGTTGTAGCCGATATAGTATACATTTACAAAAAATTACATCCCCTGGTACTATAACGCTAGTAGAATGCTCGGCCGACCTAGTAGGCACTCCCACGTCCAGCCACTGACTCTGCCTCGTGTAGAAACTGGCTCGGATAAGGGATCGCCGGCTTCGTTGGTTTAAGAAAGCTCGGAGGAAAAAGGAAAAGAGGGGAAACAACAAAAAGAAGAGAGGAAGGAATACAGATGAAGGCCTCCTCTCTGCCAACTCTTTGGAAGGCAGAGAGTGCAGGCATCCTCCAAAGAGTGAAAGAGGAGGAAGAAAAATAAAAAAAGACAGAGGTGGACGTGGAGGCCAGAAAGGAGGGAGCGTGATTAGCTCCCCTCCTCCCCATGGGATGGCGTCGGCGGGTCAGGGATAGGAGTGCGACGTGCTCCGGCATGACGAACCCTCTTCCGGAGTGACCTGTGACTGACGAACCCTCTTCCAAACTGAAACAACATGAGCTTCCCTCCTACCGCCATCTGCATCATCATCTTCTGAAACAGCTTCCATGCCCCGCCAAGACTAATAGCACAACGCTTCGCGGAAGGGAAAAGCCGCCAGGAATGGCCTTAAGCGATGAAAGGAAAAGGAGACGTCCCTCGGTCCTTTTATAGGCCGAAGGGGGAGCTGAGCACCTTAAATGACTCTCCCCTTACAAAACACGCTACCAAGGCTTTCCCTAGGTTGGTTACCTTATTTCCCGATATTCCCCCAGCGGGACGCGCAAAGCGGCAAGTCATTAAGGGCAGTGTGGAAAAAGGGAAAGGTGCTAGTGATGCGGGACGGATGACTGACTCGGGCTAAGACGTACGATCGACTCGATGTGCGGCCAGCACTAGCTCACTAAGGCAAGCCGGGCGGCTGACCACCGTGGCATTCTCCAGGTGGAGACGTCTCTCAATAGCAAATCTCTTGAGCCCGACGATCGCCCCTTACGAGGGAAACGTGGGCATCGCGGCGATTAAGAAACCACCGTCGCCTAGGGTGCTAATTCGCGCTCGGTGCTCGATTGGAGCCACGGAATGGGCGCTCACAACTCACAATCGCGGTGATTTTGAGACTAGCTATCGGCCCTATTCTCACAAACGCAGCAATATAGAAATCATACTAAACAGCAAATGTAAGGATCGGAACGAGCACGTACCTCCACGACTAGTCGTGGGGAAGAATTCCCCGCCAATTTCCGAACAACCCCAATACACACAAGATTAACTTTACAATTTCAGAAGCTTGGCCCACTCCACACAGGGAGGTATCGGGCTACAATCAATAACTGTGGGGTTGCTGGAACCCAGGTTGACGGGCCACACTCACAGGAGGCGAGGAACGCGTGCCGGAGCCGCTCGGGTACGCCGACGGAAAGCCGACCCGGTTCTGCCCGCGCTGGTCACCCTGCACAGCGAGCTTGCGGAGGCCGGTACGGTTGGATCCGATGCCTGATCGGAGCGCCGTTTGTTGGAGAATGTCGGCGACTAGATGTAGTATCTTCACTCGGAAGATCGTGAAAAGATGCCTTCAGATCTGGGCGCAGTGACGGATCTTCTGAGATTCTGGTTTTGTGCTCACAGAACTGCACAGAAACATGGTAAAATGTTGAGAAAATGGTTGCCGATGTCGGATCGGGGCGTTCTTGTGGGAGATGGTAGGCGACGTCCAGAGGAAGAAATACTCTGAAGACCCCTCACACTGATCTTGGCCGGATGAAGCGGGGCAGGCTCTGAAAGTTGATTCTAGTTCTCAGCCGGGCCTGCTCAGACCAGCCCGCGCGATCCCACGAGAACTGCCGTCACGATCAGCACCAGTCACGGATCGAGGCGAAACCAGCGGCAACACAGAGTTGGAAGAAAATCCCCTTGAGCAAGGCCTAGGCCGCCCCTCTCTCCTCCTTGCAGCTGGGAAGGCTGTATTCTGGTGGTGTGACTCCACCCCTATCAGTTTCGGTCGCCGCCGCCGCCGCCACGTGCCGCCATCGCGCCTCCACCATCACCGCCGGTGTTCTATCCATCCAGGATAGAGGTGTCTTCTCCGAATTCTTGCTCTCCACCCCGTCGTGTGTTTGAGCTGGGATTTTGAGGGGATGTTCCAAAGGTGTTCCTCACGATCCTAAAAAATTGGTTGGTCATGAATCTTCTATTTGATATTTTTTCATTTTCGTCCAACCTTAATTTCCATATCTATCTGCTTGCAGTTTCAATTTTCACCCGCCCTGTGTTTCAAATGTTCGGACCCCTTTCCGATTTTTGTTAGAGCTCCCAATTTTACTGGGAGTTCTGTCCATCAACCCCACTGTCCCCACATTTTCTTGAATTTTTGTGAGGCCATCCAATATTTTTCCAAAATTGATCTCAGAGATAGCTACAGTGTTGTCCACCTATTCTCAGATCCGACCACCCTCCAGTAAACAAATCATATCAAATCATAGTCACCTCCAATCAGTGAAAAAAAAATATCCCCATTCTCCTTGTTCCAAATCCCACACGTTTGATGAAGAGCTTAGGAGCTGAATCGGGCATCTTCCATGCGGTCAAAGGCAGTCTTCAGACAACTCACCTGTAGATCTGAGGTTTCGGTTACTGTACAACAGGGACTTGTCAATTGAATAAAGTTCTGATCCGACCAGATCCAGCAGACCTCTCTAGGTCTAGATTGAAGCATTTGAAGAGAGCTTTCCAACTATAGCTCATGCGTCCCGATCCGACATCGGGATTGATCGCAGCGGTCGTTTTCGTCGGAGTGCGCGCCGGAAAATAGCAATCAAAATCCGTGGGAAGTTAGTTCACGAATTGGGAATCGGGGCCAATCGACCCCCGATCGGTGTTCCCAGGCCGACCGCCGTCCGTGGAGGCGCGCCACCAGGGGTCCCCATCACAGTGGGTCCCACCCCCACAGATCCGGAGGACAGCACCGTCCATGGGCCCCACGGGCCAGTAGAAGCCGCCGTTAGGAAAGCACGAAAACGCGGAGTTCGGCACCGCCGGGCGACATCAAGATGCTGCCCGTCAACCCGAGTTACGTGATTCCCGGACCCCACATGTGACCTTTTACCTCCCTGCGTGGAGTGGGTCGACTTAGTGTATTGCTGTAATAATTGTTAACCTGGAGTCTGTGATTCGGCCGGGGTTGTCTTCGCCACGCCGAGTGCGTGGAGGTAATGGTCCGAACCTCTTGGCGTTCAGTTGCTTAGCTAGTATATGGTCTTTTGTGCTGCCGAGAGCGATAGGTACTAGCCCGTGTGTCCATGTCACCGCTGTGAGTGTGAGAGTGACCCGTCCCGTGACTCGATCCGAGTCCGGAAGTGAGTCGACTACCCATGAACTCTGCCGGTTCTTCAACCGCGCACGATCCGCGTTTCCCTCGCTTGGGACGACGAGTGAGCTTGCGTTTCTGTTAGCGACGTATAGCCCATAGGAGCTCTCCGTGTCGGGATTAGTGTCTCTCCTATCATGTGGTGCTGGTCGTGTCTGCATCTAGAGTCCGAGGTCCATACCACGTAGAGTCGGTCCCCGTGTCCGTCCCGCATCAGTTTGGTATCAGAGCGAGTTGAGTCTAGGGTAGTCATTGCATAAGTCTTGCATGCATCATGGTCTAAGTCGAGTCTAGGACCATCATTACTTTCAAAACAAAAAAAAAGTGCTTCAAATTTGCATTTCATCTCAATAACCCGGTATATAAAAAGGTGTTGTCTGAACGTTAGGCTACGCCTATCGGGAAGGCCGCACACTTGCGCGAGTGATCTTCGGATTGATTAACTCCGCCCCGTATTGAGTCTTGGTGTCTTGTCCTTAGTGTGCATGCATCCCAACCTTGCATAGTCGGTCTCGTGTCATGTTCAAATGGCCTTGCATGTCCATTCCTAGGGATCTGTCCCCATCCTTTGGCAACTATGGCCAACCCACGCCAACCCGTCCAAGGCGACAAGTTCGTGTCCGAGTACATTAGGGACTTCGAAGTGTACCGGTTTGGAAATGAGAGCACCACGACTACCTCCCAGTTCCGGAGAGGTTTGCGGCTTCATTTCCGATATGAATGTCTTATCCGTGACGCGTTCTCTCTGGCGCAGTGTTATCAGGTCGCTCTCGAGGTCGAGCCTTTCGAGGCCTGATTTGATGCCGCCATTCGGTGAGCAGATGCCGCCCTTCGGCAAGCCTCTACCTCTCAGTCGATTCCTGAGCCGGTCGGACAGCCTACCCCATGGTCTTCCCCACCCACAAGAGCACCCATGCTACCACCCTCTACTTCCGAACTCTATTCGGAACCATCTCGATTGGAGCCACAGAACGGGCGCTCACAACTCACAATCGCGGTGAATTTAAAACTAGCTATCGGCCCTATTCTCACAAACGCAGCAATATAGAAATCATACTAAACAGCAAATGTAAGGATCGGAACGAGCACGTACCTCCACGACTAGTCGTAGGGAAGAATTCCCGGCCGATTTCCGAACAACCCCAATACACACAAGATTAACTTTACAATTTCAGAAGCTTGGCCCACTCCACACAGGGAGGTATCTGGATACAATCAATAACTTTGGGGTTGCTAGAACCCGGGTTGACGGGCCACACTCACAGGAGGCGAGGAACGCGTGCCGGAGCCGCTGGGGTACGCCGATGGAAAGCCGACCCGGTTCTGCCCGCGCTGGTCACCCTGCGCAGCGAGCTTGCGGAGGCTGGTACGGCTGGATCCGATGCCCGATCGGAGCGCCGTTTATTGGAGAATGTCAGCGACTGGATGTAGTATCTTCACTCAAAATATCGCGAACAGATGCCTTCAGATCTGGGCGCAGTGATGGATCTTCTGAGGTTCTGGTTTTGTGCTCATAGAACTGCACAGAAACACGGTAAAATGTTGGGAAAATGGTTTCCGATGTTGGATCGGGGCGTTCCTTATGGGAGATGGTAGGCGACGTCCAGAGGAAGAAATACTCTGAAGACCCCTCACACTGATCTTGGCCGGATGAAGCGGGGCAGGCTCTGAAAGTTGATTCTAGTTCTCAGCAGGGCCTGCTCAGACCAGCCCGCGCGATCCCACGAGAACTGTCGTCACGATCAGCACCGGTCACGGATCGAGGCAAAACTAGCGGCAACACAGAGAGGACTTGAAATAATACGATTTCTCTTCAGGAACCAACTTCAGATGGTGTCAGGGTTAGGATGGAGAATTTAATACACAGTCATCTTCAGATCTGGGCAGCAATCTGGGGTAGATCTGCGCGCCTCCACGAGAAAAATCCCCACCGTTGATCACGAACTCTGATCGATGCGAAACCAAAGCTGAAAGTTTGCTAACTTGCATAGGTATCACGGATAAATTTTGTGGAAGAAGAATATGAGAAGAGAAGAGGGATATGAGGTCGAGTCACACGACCTAGAACTGTCCCGTCACAGGACTGCAACTAGGGAATCACTCCCAAGAGAATCACTCTCTAATGCACTTATCTCTTAACAAAACTTCATTCTATTAAGCATAAACACTATACATGCCTTCTTATAGGGAAATGGAAGGGGTAGGGGGAAGGGAGTTTGATGGATGCAAGGGGAATGGGAAGGGGGCTGCGCCCCTTTGATTGTGATGGGAGGGGAAGGTGACAAGGGGGAGGGGAAGCTTCCTCCCTTTGAAATTCAAAGGTAGGTGGCAGTCATATATGGTAGGCTAGCAGTCATTAGACCTTGACCAGCAGCCATCTATTAATCCATGTGGTGAATGGAAGTGGAAGAAATACAAAAAAAAATACAATTCCTAGCCTAATAAGCCAAAAGAGGGGGCGCCCCAATCTTGGGCCTTGAATGGGCCACATGTGGCCATGGCTTAACCAAGCCCATTCCAACCTTGATGGCTTAAGGACAAATGTGGCCATGGCTTAACCAAGCCCATGAATGAAGAGAGCCCACTCTAGATTATCCAATCTAGAGAACCCATGTAGGAAGGAAGCCTATATGGCTTATGGATCCATTACAAATGGACCAAGGCCATTTCTACTACTTATGGAATGCTTAAGGGGCTTTAAAAATTTGGCCCTTTAGGAGCCTTACAACCAGCCCATTAGCAAATTACATATACAATACCCTTTACAAGCCCAATTCAATGCCAAAAAAGGTCCACATTCAAGCCAAATTATCCCCCTTTTGAAGATAAGCCGATGTAGTCCACTTGGCGCTCCGCGTATGGCACCGTCGGTTCGCCGACGTGTCACGTGATCGCCCTGGTGTCCACACCAGCCAGTGCCATGTCAGTTATTTGACAGATCGGCGCGTGCAAGATCTGCAAAAAATCAGCGCCTTCTTCAAATGACTGTGGATACGATAGTCAAATCACACCAAAAGCGGTGAGAAACAGTCAATTCAGCATTCAATACTACCGCTATTATAGTTTCCAAAAAAGTCTTACTCGGCTACATACGAAAAAGAATGAAAAAATGAAAAGGGCCATTACATCAGGCCTCGGGCCCATCTCCAAGCTTGGCAGACAAGGCTTCTTTAGGACCAGACGATCTGCCCCCAGTGTTCTCGGGGACGGCTGGCCTAGACACTGACCCCACTTGTGTAGGAACTGTCTTGGCCGTGTGCCCTCCCGAGGATGCTGGAGTTGGCGGTCACTCAGATGGGGCCGAACTCACCTCTTCACTCAATGTGTAGTGAGAAGAGTCATTGGAGCCCCAATCCGAGTCATAGCGCTGACTCGAAGGAAAAATGAGCATAGATGACTGGGCCTCTACCTCCAGGACAGCCCGATCATAGCCTTGAGAGAAGCCCTTCCGGAGTCCCCGTCGATAGCCTGACTCGTAGTAGGAAAGGCCGCTTGTTGCAGAGCTGCCTGGTAAGCCTCTGAACACTTATGTTGCTTGAGCGCTTCTTTCCCAACTAGCTCTGCCTTCCTCTCGAGCTCAGCTATCAGCTGCTCGGACTAAGACATCCTTCTCTCGGCCTCAGACCGCCTTCTCTTGGCCTTAGTCCACGAATCCTCGGCCGCCCAAACCCGGTCCTCGAGCCCCTCTCGCTCGGCCCTCCATTGGTCATCACGCTCGACCTGGTTTCTGCGCTCCAACTCCAGTAGCTCACTCGTCCGGTCGACCATGCGACGAGCCTGGGCCAGCTACTCTGCCAAAGACCTAGCCTCCGCTTAGCTCGACTGTGCCAATGCTCGGAGCGGGGCCATCTCCCGGTGAAGGTCCCCAAGATCGAGGGTCAGACGCTCAACCTTCTGATCAAGCGCACCGCGGGTCCACGAGAGAGTCTCCTGCTCGGACTCCACCCTAGCGTACGCGTCCACTGCTTCAGCCCCTAGCTGGGCCAAGACTAGCCCTCCCTCCATAATCTGCTCAAACAGCGAAGAGGGGGGACCCTTCCGGACTTTTTCTCCCAAGTCTCGAGAAGCTAAGGAATGGCACGCCCGGTACAGAGAAGCCCGGACACTGAAGGTGTTGGTAGAGGGAGGGGAAGCTCTCACCGGAGCGGCCGGGATCAGGGCATCTCCCTTGGGCAATCTCGTCCCGGGGGCCCCACCGGTTGGCTCGGCATGAGCGGCCCCACAGCATACCTCCCCAGTTTTGGTCGGCCGAGATCGAGTCGCCTCCCCCTGCGACCCTCCAGCCTCGACTGGCTCAAACCGGACCCCCTCGTCTGGCGGCCACTCCACTACGTTCCACGCCTCAGCATCGGTAGTGATCCCTCCTTCATCGGCCCCCTCTTGTTCAGTAGAGGGGAGAGCCGGAAGGGAATCTTCTCTGGACGGACGGCCGACCTCCTCCTTCCTTGCCCACTTCTTCTCAGCAGACTGAGCCTGCATTGAAGACCGTAACAACTTGGCCATGGGATCCTTGCGCTTGACCCCCTGGCGCTAGGAAACGTGATCCCGGGCCACCCGCTTGCCCTTGTCCCAGGCGCGGGACGAGCCCCCTGAAGCTTGAAGATCGTCAGGAGCCGACGCCTCGTCCAAATCGATGATCTCCAATTTGGCCGATGGTGCCTCCTCCTCAACCGCTCGCCTCGTGTCTGAACCACAGAAAGCAGACTAAGAGAAGGAAGGTTCTTACTCCACAAGAAGGAAGACCAAGTTCCTAAACTCCTTACCTGTCGGCAACAGCACTCGAGCGAGGTAGCCCTCAATATTGGAAGAAGTCACCAAATCAGCAGTCTCTGGGCGATTTTGCTGCAGGATGGCAGCCTCCTCTTCCACCTCCGGAGAAAACACGGTCTACTTCGGAGGAATGTTCAGGTGGAAATTGGGCGCCGTCTGGAAATTCCAGACTACACCAACTGTCGATGGGCCCACCCAGAAATATTAGGTCTTCCACCCTTTATGAGAAGAGTCCTTCGCAGAGAGGGACACGTAGCTCCTCCCTCGCTTCGCCTGAATATAGAAGAAGCCCCTCCCCGCATGAGGATGCTCCTTCAACTCAAAGAAGTAATGGAAAAGATCCAGCGAGGCACGCACCCCACACTGGCCGCAGAGAAAAATAAAAGAGAAAATGAAGGTATAAGAGTTGGAGACTAGCTGGACAGGAGCCAGCTGATAGAACCGAAGCAACTCGGTGATAAAGGGATGAAGGGGAAGACAAAAGCACATTTCCAGGCCAGGAGAAAGGAGCAAAAGATGCCAGAACGAGTGGATAGGCTAGACTCATGAGGCTCAAGCTCCAGGAACTGGAACCGCCAAGGTTGTAGCAACCCTGGAAAAAAATAAAGATTTTGGAAAATGAATCAAATTAAAATAAAAGATAAGTAAATAGATGATGAAAGCCTAAACGCATAAGAATCAGCTAGAAGGAAAATAACGCCTTGGGTCAAGGCGCTACTTCAAGAAGAAACGCCCTTATACAAGGCGCGAATTCCAGAAAGGACGCCAACAGATGAGGTCGTCAGATTCTCAGCGGCCAACATAAATAAAAAGGGGCAAGTATAAGTGACGCCCTCTACATGGACGCGTTTTCATAAGAAATGACACTTGACAAGGCGTCAATTTAAATTAACGCCCTCACTTAGGACATTAATTCAGTTCGAGTTTCGTTCGACCCAGGAGTCTATCCAGAGTAAGTTCTGGATAACTACGTCGAAAGTTGAATATAGTAGGGACTCTATCATGGTAATACTACCCTTAATCAAACTATAACTCCAGTACGATCCTAAAAACTCTATAAATACTCCCTAATCAAGCCCTGATCGCTATTTTGGCGTTCGTCTGCTGCTACCGTGCACGAAGAACAGGTAGTGTTCTTCTTTTCCTTCAGTCATGGTTTAAGGAAGATAATGATCGTTCGTCTTTCCTCTTCCTCTACAGGTTGCCTGTGGTGTGAAGACGATCACCCCTTTTGACTGAAGATCGGGTATTCTTCGTCCATCTTCATCTTCTGCCTCTCCTTTATCTCCTGCAAGACATCATACTCTGTTCGTAACAGAGTACCATTTCTTCATCCGGTTAATCTTCAACAAAAGGTAGGTTTTCTCAGGAACGTAGCCCAAACTAGCTTAAGATCTTAATAATATCATCGGTCGTGCATGCATATAGTTTTATTGTGGTTACAGATGGTTTCTATGTAATTTCAAAAAGAAACGCCCTTGACAAGGGCGCTAATTTAAAGAAGCGACCCACACTAGGGCGCTAATTATTGTTTTGACGCCCTGCCCAGAAGTCGTCAATTGCTTGTAATTAATAAACACCCACGTTTAAAATTTAATATCTATGTAACCATGAATCTAATATATTGCATGAGTATACCTGTGAAATCCTGCTATTTTTCCTGTCATGATCATGTATCCTTTTTCCTGAAATTTTATTATCTGAAAATCGGTAAATTCTTGAATTTACGACCTTGTCTAGGTCGTCTCTTATTGAGCTGGCGCCCCAGACCAGGGCGCTAAATGAAAAGTAACGCCCCTGTCCAGGGCGCGTTTTTGTTAAAATTCCAGAATATTAATTTTCTGCAGAATAGAAATATTGAAGGGACGACTAATGTATAAGTCGTCAAATTTGTAAATAAACGCCCCTCTGTAAGGCGTTAATTGGATAATTAATGACTTGGCTAAAGTCGCTATTTTCTGTATTACTGTTTTCCCTTGTTTCTGTTAACCGAGAGTTGATATATATATATATATATATATATATATATATATAAATCGGCACTATATTCCAGTCCGTGAATATAGTCCCATGTTTTATGATGTTTTATCGTTTACCCACTAATTCTCGGTGACATACAAGCTCTCCATTGGACATTCTGTTCCTTTGGACTAGCGAGTTAGTCATGGAGACCTCCGTAAGACTCCTCGAGCCTTGGATTCCCTCAAGGCCGACTGAGCTGGTTGTACCATAAAAACCCATTACACAATCTTTGCCATGTCACTCTATAGAAACATGGTATACCGGCCCTCATGTTATGCCATGTGTATGATATGAGAATTATCTTAATGAACGGGATAAAGCATGACATTATTATGATGTTCTTGTAAACCCCAATTCAATATCAACATTGTTATGATGTTCTTGTAAACCCCAATTCTATATTAAACTTGATGTTCTTGTGGACCTCAATTCTATATAAAGAATGTCCATACTTGTTTGTCATGGTACCCAAGTTAGGGAACCAATTCCACCTAGTTTTTTTATCGATAATCGTGATTGTACCGTTATTATCACCTATTTATGTCAAGTGTCATAATCTATCAAAGTCTATCCTACGTGTCTACAAGCTTTATCCTTGAAATTCTCTATTGGCTATATACAAAAGTGGATGTTAAAAATACATTATTAATGCCTGCGCATATAGGGCCCGATCTGGTCCTGGGAGGAGCACCCGAAAGTACTTGTGACCATGGGAGTTGATTGATCAAGGTATTGGCATTATACCGAAGTGCATGACTAGCTTGATTGAACATTCCACAAATCTTGTACTTGACTTGATATTACGTGACTTGCGTGGCTCGAGAAAGGGTAATTGTATACTCGCTTGCTTGAAACATAATAGCCAAATTCCAACATGACATGATGAACACACTTGCTTGAAAGTCTTGATATCTGCTTGATAAGTTCTTGAAAGTTCATGACTAGTTCTTCTTGCTATCTTATTGTTATACTCTCTCTCTATCTTGTCGTTTTGCGAGCATACATAGCTATAGTGCATTCATGGAAAGTGTAATTACTTAAACCCCTTGCTAGTTCTTGAGATATAATTTCCTACTGAGCGTTCGCTCACTCAGTGTTTCCATACTTTTCAGGTAAGTCCGATGATGAGGGAATTCAATTTGATTGGGAAAGTCAAGAGTGAAAGAGTTAAAGCTCCTCAAGCGTCAATTAGTCCTATCTTTTCTCTATTTTTCTTGAGTCAAGCGTTGTATTTTTATTTTATTGAGTCTAGTATTTGCAAGGGTTTGTAATAGACATATTCTTATTAAAGGAATTAATGGATTGGGTTATCTTTATATTTGCGCACTCTGTCTTTGTGTCGAATACACTACTACTCTGATTGACATGATTGATATAAACTCGTCGCGCATCTCCGGGTACCTTCCGGGCTCGGGGTGTGACAGTTTTTGTGGTATCAGAGCCTAGGGTATTCAATTCCTAGGAAAACCCAAGTCCAAGGATAGGTTCAAACCTTTAACCAGTGAGATTGGGTAGAACCAAGGGTTGAGTTAACATAAAAACTTAAAAGCCCTTAACGCGAGTATATACTAATATAGTTATTGTAATGGTAGGATAATGGCTGCCGAACGTGCTCAATGGCGCAACATGCAGCGTACACTCCAAGGCATGACCCAAGTGCTGCAACAAGTAGCACAGAGAGGTGCACAACGAGCCGGAAGTCTCCACCAAGTCTTCAAGAACATGAACCCTCCCAAATTCATGGGTTCTACTGATCGGATGACGCAGAGCACTGGATTAGGGAGACGGAGTGTATATTCCGTGTTATGCAGTGCACGGATCAAGATAAAGTCTTATTAGCTACTTTCCAACTAGAAAGGGATGCCCGATGCTGGTGGGAGTCAGTCGAAGCTACTATAAATCAAGACCAAATTACTTGGGAAGAATTTGTTGAACATTTCAACAATAAATATTTTTCAGACCGAGTCCAAGAAAAGAAAGCTACCGAATTTGCCGCACTCAAGCAACGGTCATTATCGGTGGCGGAGTATGAGGCACAATTCTCTAGATTGTCTCAGTATGCTAAGCACTTAGTTAGCACCGAGAAGATGAAAGCTAGGAGGTTCCTTAATGGGCTCAGGCCCCAATATATTACCCAGCTGGCGCCAATGGATATTCAGGTCTACTCAGAGATAGTACGCCGAGCTCAATTGTTAGAAGATGCCACGGAGCTATCAGATAGAATCCGTGGGAAGGATAAGAAGGAACAAGTTACAAGTTCGGGTTCCTTTAAACCCAACTTCAAGAAGAGGCCTAGCACTGGAGGTACTTCTTCTCAAGACCAAAAATTTAAGAAGACCAAGCCCTTCTCTATCACTACTACACCTTCGAATATAATATGCAAGCATTGTGACAAGGCTGGACATAAAGCCGAAGAATGCTGGAGGAAACTTGGAGCATGTCTCCGTTGTGGGAGCCGTGATCATCGGATTCCCGATTGCCCATTACTTAATGATCAAACCAGTGACGGAAAGCGCCCGATAACCAAGAACACTCGTCTTCACGCAATTAAGGAGACCGAAGAAGAAGAAGGCGGACTAGTAGAAGGTACACTGAAAGTTTGTTCCAAGTATGCACATGTCTTATTTGATACGGGTGCATCACATTCTTTTATTTCCAAGAAGTTTGCTAACCCACTACCTATGGAACCGGAATGGATGAAAATAATTTTATCTACTCCTCTCGGAAACGAAACCGATATTACTCACCATTATCAAAACTGTGAAGTCTTGGTAAAAGGAAGAAATCTTCCTATCGATCTCATATGTTTAGATCTAAAAGAGTATGATGTCATCCTGGGAGCGGATTGGTTATCTAAATACCAAGCAACAGTCGATTGCCGCAATAGCAAGGTTACTTTCAAGGACTTTCCAGAACTAGTCTATTCTAGCCCTAAGAGTCGGAGCGAGTCACCTCTTATTTCGGCTCTCCGAGCTAGCAAGCTAATAAGGAAAGGATGTGTATCTTTCCTTGCATTTGTCACGATTAAGGAGGCTAAGGAAACTAAGATAGAAGATATCCCAGTTGTGCAAGAATTTCCGGATATGTTTCTGGAAGATTTGCCTGGATTACCCCCACAAAGGGAAGTGGCCTTCACCATCGACTTAGTCCCTGGTGTTGGACCTGTTTCTAAGGCACCTTATAGAATGTCCCCTGCTGAACTCAAGGAGTTAAAGGAGCAATTAATGGAATTTCTTAAGAAAGGATTCATTAGACTGAGTACTTCCCCGTGGGGAGCGCCTGTACTATTTGTGAAGAAGAAGGATGGATCCATGAGACTATGCATCGACTATCGACAGTTGAATCATCTCACTATCAAGAACAAGTATCCACTGTCGAGAATCGATGAATTATTTGATCAAATTTCAGGATCCAAGTATTTTTCCAAAATTGATCTCAAGTCATGATATCACCAATTAAGAATCAAGGACGATGATATTCATAAGACCGCATTCAGAAGTAGGTATGGCCATTATGAATTTGTTGTTATGCCTTTCGGACTAACAAATGCCCATGCTGCCTTTATGCAGTTGATGAATAGCATATTCAGACCTTATTTAGATCAATTCATGGTGGTCTTCATCGATGATATATTAATTTATTCCAAGACTAAGAAAGAGCACGAGGAGCATTTAAGGATTTCATTACAAACATTGAGGATAAACCAATTATATGCAAAGCTCAGTAAGTGTGAGTTCTGACTCGAAGAAGTGACTTTTTGCGGACATGTGATATCAAAGGATGGATTATCTGTAGATCCATCAAAGGTTGAAGCTGTGAAGAATTGGGAAAAACCGACCAATGCTAGCGAGATCCGAAGTTTCTTAGGTCTTGTCGGCTATTACAGGCGATTCATCAAGGATTTCTCAAAGATCTCCGTGCCGCTTACAAGGCTAACTCGCAAGGAGATCCGTTATGAATGGAGTGAGGAATGTGAAAGAAGCTTCCAAACTCTCAAGGATCATCTTACTATAGCTCCTGTCTTAGCTTTACCAATGGAAGGAGAGAAATTCGAGATATACACTAATGCTTCTGGCATTGGCCTAGGATGTGTTCTAATGCAACAAGGAAAGGTTATAGCTTATTCTTCTCGTCAATTGAAGAAGCATGAAGAGAACTATCCCGTCCATGACTTAGAATTGGCCGCGGAGGTATTTGCACTCAAAATATGGAAACATTATCTTTATGGAGTACAGTTTACTATATACTCTGATCACAAGAGTCTCAAGTATCTCTTTTCACAAAAGGAACTACATATGAGGCAAAGACGTTGGCTAGAATATCTCAAGGACTTCGACTTCAATATACAATATCATCCCGGAAAGGGTAACCATGTAGCAGATGCCCTTAGTCGAAAGCCGAGAGCACTGTTAGCCAATTGTATGATTCAAGAATGGAAATTGCTGGAGCAATTCTCTGAACTCAATATAAGCATGGACACAGACTTTCAATGTGTCACATTATCTCATAAAAGCATTCATCCAGACCTATTATCTGAAATACAAGCACTTCAAGATAATGACCCAATATTAGTAGAGATCAAAGGCAAACTGGAAGGACAATCTGATTTCCAAATAACTTGTGAAGGAAGATTAATGTTCAGGAATAGAACTTGCATACCGGATTGTCCCGAGTTAAAAAATAAGATCTTAGATGAAGCTCATAGATCAAGGTACACGATTCATTCAGGATCGACCAAAATGTACCAAGATATGAGGAGGAATTTTTGGTGACCCAACATGAAAAGGGAAATAGCAGACTATGCATCACGTTGTCTCACTTGCCAACAGGTCAAGGCGGAACACCAAAAGCCTGCTGGAAAATTACATCCTCTAAATATCCCTAAATGGAAGTGGGAGAATATTGGTATGAATTTCATCATGGGTCTAACTAAATCAAAAGGAGGACATGATGGAATATGGGTTATTATTGACCGATTGACTAAATCGGCACATTTCTTGCCAATAAAGAGCCGATGGTCAGTTGATGTTTTGGCTACATTATACATCAAGGAAATAGTCAGATTACATGGTATTCCTGTTTCAATCGTGTCTGACAGAGATCCCCGTTTTACTTCTCATTTTTGGAAGGGACTACAACATTCGTTGGGAACAAGGCTTAACTTTAGTACAGCTTTTCATCCTCAAACGGATGGTCAGACCGAGAGAACTAATCAGGTGGTTGAAGATATGCTCAGAGCTTGCATCATTGATTTCGATGGAAGCTGGCATGATCACTTGCCGTTGGTGGAATTTGCATACAATAATAGTTACCAGGCAAGTATACAAATGGCACCTTTCGAAGCTTTATACGGAAGGAGTTGTAGATCACCCTTATGCTGGGACGAAGTTGGAGAAAAATAACTATTAGGTCCAGTTATGGTAAGGGATACCACCGAGAAGATACAGTTGATTAGAGAAAGACTGCAAGTAGCTCAGTCTAGACAAAAGACTTATGCTGACACTAGAAGGAGAGATCTTGAATTCCAAGTCGGAGATCTTGTATTTCTCAAGATATCACCTGGACGTGGAATAAGGAGATTTGGTGTTAAAGGCAAGCTTACACCAAGATTCATTGGACCTTTTGAGATACTGGAGAGAGTTGGCGAGGTTGCTTATCGCATCGCATTGCCTCCTCAATTGTCCGAAGTACATAATGTGTTCCACATATCTATGTTGAAGAAGTATGTACACGATCCATCACATATTATTGAACATGGAGACATAGTTATCCAGATGGATCTCACATATGAACAGAAGCCCATAAAGATACTATATCGTGAAGTACGTACTCTAAGGAATAAAGTTATTCCCATGCTAAAAGTACAATGGAATAAGAGTTCCGATCATGAAGCCACATGGGAGACCGAGGAATTCATGAGGAAGCAATTTCCAGAATTATTTTAAGGTATATACTCTACATACATGGACGCGTTTTCATAAGAAATGACGCTTGACAAGGCGTCAATTTAAATTAATGCCCTTACTTAGGACGTTAATTCAGTTCGAGTTTCGTTCGACCCAGGAGTCTATCCAGAGTAAGTTCTGGATAACTACGTCAAAAGTTGAATATAGTAGGGACTCTATCATGGCAATACTACCCTTAATCAAACTATAACTCCAGTACGATCCTAAAAACTCTATAAATACTCCCTAATCAAGCCCTGATCGCTATTTTGGCGTTCGTCTGCTGCTGCCGTGCACGAAGAACAGGTAGTGTTCTTCTTTTCCTTCAGTCATGGTTTAAGGAAGATAATGATCGTTCGTCTTTCCTCTTCCTCTACAGGTTGCCTGTGGTGTGAAGACGATCACCCCTTTTGACTGAAGATCGGGTATTCTTCGTCCATCTTCATCTTCTACCTCTCCTTTATCTCCTACAAGACATCATACTCTGTTCGTAACAGAGTACCGTTTCTTCATCCAGTTAATCTTCAACGAAAGGTAGGTTTTCTCATGAACGTAGCCCAAACTAGCTTAAGATCTTAATAATATCATCGGTCGTGCATGCATATAGTTTTATTGTGGTTTCAGATGGTTTTTATGTAATTTCAAAAAGAAACGCCCTTGACAAGAGCGCTAATTTAAAGAAGCGATCCACACTAGGGCGCTAATTATTGTTTTGACGCCCTGCCCAGAAGTCGTCAATTGCTTGTAATTAATAAACACCCACGTTTAAAATTTAATATCTATGTAACCATGAATCTAATATATTGCATGAGTATACCTGTGAAATCCTGCTATTTTTCCTGTCATGATCATGTATCCTTTTTCCTGAAATTTTATTGTCTAAAAATTGGTAAATTCTTGAATTTACGACCTTGTCTAGGTCGTCTCTTATTGAGCTGACACCCCAGACCAGGGCGCTAATTGAAAAGTAACGCCCCTGTCCAGGGCGCGTTTTTGTTAAAATTCCAGAATATTAATTTTCTACATAATAGAAATATTGAAGGGATGACTAATGTATAAGTCATCAAATTTGTAAATAAACGCCCCTCTGTAAGGCGTTAATTGGATAATTAATGACTTGGCTAAAGTCGCTATTTTCTGTATTACTGTTTTCCCTTGTTTCTGTTAACCGAGAGTTGATATATATATATATATATATATATATATATATATATATATATATATCGGCACTATATTCCAGTCCATGAATATAGTCCCATGTTTTATGATGTTTTATCGTTTACCCACTAATTCTCGGTGACATACAAGCTCTCCATTGGACATTCCGTTCCTTTGGACTAGCGAGTTAGTCATAGAGACCTCCGTAAGACTCCTCGAGCATTGGATTCCCTCAAGGCCAACTGAGCTGGTTGTACCATAAAAACCCATTACACAATCTTTGCCATGTCACTCTATAGAAACATGGTATACCGGCCCTCATGTTATGCCATGTGTATGATATGAGAATTATCTTAATGAACGGGGTAAAGCATGACATTGTTATGATGTTCTTGTAAACCCCAATTCTATATCAACATTATTATGATGTTCTTGTAAACCCCAATTCTATATTAAACTTGATGTTCTTGTAGATCTCAATTCTATATAAAGAATGTCCATACTTGTTTGTCATGGTACCCAAGTTAGGGAACCAATTCCACCTAGTTTTTTTTATCGATAATCGTGATTATACCGTTATTATCGCCTATTTATGTCAAGTGTCATATTTTGGATTCTATTCTATCAAAGTCTATCCTACGTGTCTACAAGCTTTATCCTTGAAATTCCCTATTGGCTATATACAAAAGTGGATGTTAAAAATACATGATTAATGCCTGCGCATATAGGGCCCGATCTGGTCCTGGGAGGAGCACCCGAAAGTACTTGTGACCATGGGAGTTGATTGATCATGGTATTGGCATTATACCGAAGTGCATGACTAGCTTGATTGAACATTCCACAAATCTTGTACTTGACTTGATATTACGTGACTTGCTTGGCCCGAGAAAGGGTAATTGTATACTCGCTTGCTTGAAACATAATAGCCAAATTCAACATGACATGATGAACACACTTGCTTGAAAGTCTTGATATCTGCTTGATAAGTTCTTGAAAGTTCATGACTAGTTCTTCTTGCTATCTTATTGTTATACTCTCTCTCTATCTTATCGTTTTACGAGCATACATAGCTATAGTGCATTCAAGGAAAGTGTAATTACTTAAACCCCTTGCTAGTTCTTGAGATATAATTTCCTACTGAGTGTTCGCTCACTCAGTGTTTTCATACTTTTCAGGTAAGTCTGATGATGAGGGAATTCAATCTGATCGGGAAAGTCAAGAGTGAAAGAGTTAGAGCTCCTCAAGCGTCAATTAGTCCTGTCTTTTCTCTATTTTTCTTGAGTCAAGCGTTGTATTTTTATTTTATTAAGTCTAGTATTTGCAAGGGTTTGTAATAGACATATTCTTATTAAAGGAATTAATGGATTGGGTTATCTTTATATTTGCGCACTCTGTCTTTGTGTCGAATACACTACTACTCTGATTGACAGGATTGATATAAACTCGTCGCGCATCTCCGGGTACCTTCCGCGCTCGGGGCGTGACAAAGGTAGCCCGTATCGACTCTCCAGTCGCTTCACCTCAGCCTCCCCCAGCTCACTGCAGAGCGGCTCCGGTGGCGTCAAGAAAACCCTTGGGGCCCGTTCTCTCTGCCGCCCTTCGGCCTCAGGATGATGGTCCGCTGATGGGAATGGACGCCGAGCCAGTACTTTTCATATTGCATTTATATCCTTTAGTTTTTTTTATATCCACGGGAAAGTATACGCGCAATTGTACGGCTTTATCGGCCAATGCGTCACTCCCTTAGATTGTGTGGGTTTTTATGCAATTATGCAGTAGGACCATCAAGGGGGCCCTCAGCCCTTTTCCATTGGTCCATGTCACCTTGTGGGGCTGGTCAACCAGTCTAGGTGGACATCTAGAAGGGTGGACTAGTCATATGGACACATGGGAGACAAATGGGTCAATATTCCAATGGTTGGCCACCTACCCCATTCAACTTCCCTTATAGTCAATAGGCCGCCCCCTTCCCCTATTATTTAATATTTTTTTGTGTGTGTTTCATACTTAATCCCAGCCCTTCAATCCCCCACCCCTAGATCCAAGGGTGCACAATTGATTTGATTGGAAACATATAAGCTTGTATTTTTATGAGAAAAGCAATGAAAAATCAGAAAACTGTGTTGAAGCTTGGAGCATATTGCGCCCCCTTCCTCTCTCCTGCTGTTCTTCCTTCTCCAACCTCCATTTCTAGAGTGTTTCTATCTTCTATCATCCCCTCTCAACCTCTGATCATCACCGGTGCCGCTGCCGCCGCTGCCGCCGTTCGTGCCGCCTTCGAGCCGCCGTGAAACCGTTCTCGGTATTTTGTCCTGCTGGACAGAGGTCCCTTCCCGAAATTCCTGCTATCAGCCACGGCCTCTTCGTCGCCTGAACTTTTTATGGTGTGTTCTTCCCTTGTACCCCAAGCTCCACCTAAATTTTCACGCCCAAATTCCATCGTTTAGTATTTTTCCATTTTCGTGCATCTTTCATTCTTAGTTCTATTTTGTCTCTGTCTATAGTGACAGCAGCCCTGTGTTTCCCACCTCCGGCCATCTTTTTGATTTGTCCAAACCGTACCAATTTTACTGGGAGTTATGTCCATCACCCCCTACATCCACAAAGTTTCTTAATTTTTTATCAGCCCTCTATCTATTTTTAGATATTCGTGTTCTTCCTCAGCTACAGTGTTGTCAGTCAGATCCCAGATCCAACCACCCTCCACTTCCAAAATCAGAACAAATCACCACCACCTCCAACCCCAGATCTAAAAATAGTCCTGATTTCGTAACTTGATTTCCCACAACTTTTCTGAAGAACATAACCCCAGATTCGGACGTCTACCTCACGGTCAAAGGCAATCCACAGGAAAGTTCTCTGCTGACCTGAGATTTCAGGAACTGTACAACAGCAACCTTCAAAATTCTCCAATCAGAAGTATAGGCTTGATTGTTTTTCTGTAATCACCTTGGGTTGAAGCCCTTCGAAGCATCTTTCCAACGGCGCCAGTTTCGTCGCATTCCAACGTTGGGGCTGATCGCAGCGTCCGTTCTCGCCGGAGCGCACGCCAGAAAACAGAACCGGCAGGTCCGTGGCCGGTCATTTCGACCGGTGCCGAACGGAGCCGCCCGGCCTCCGGCCGGCGAACCAGCATGCCGCCAGCCCAGGGAACACTTTCACAAGTGTCTCCACCACAGTGGTGACACCGGGTCCCGCACGGTCCCTCCGGACAGCACGTGGGTCCCACCGTCACTAGTTCGGGTGCTGCCGAAGAGACGCGAGAAGCCGCCCGTCAACCCGAATTCGGTCCTCCCGGGCCCGTTTGTGTAGCCCTTTACCTCCCTGCGTGGAGTGGGCAGTAATTCATTTGCTATAATATGGTGTATTAATTATCCCGGGAGTACGAGTTTCGGCCGGGTCCGTCTTCCCCACGCCGAGCGCGTGGAGGTATCATTTTCGCTCCCTTCTCGGCATTTTGCTTACTTCATATATATTTATTTATGCCGCTGCTAGAGAGCATGTGTAGGGATATCTAGCTCGCTTTATCTATTCATTACCGCTGCTGCGAGAGAGTGCGAGACCGTCCCGTGACCCGATCCGGGCACACGAGAGAGCCGATCACCCTAGCTCATTGCCGGTTTCTCAACCGCGCACATCTGACGCTTCCCTCGTTAAGGGGCAGTCACGAGCTTGTCGTGTCCGTGGTCTCGTCCCGCATCAATTTGGTATCAGAGCGAGTTGAGTCTAGGGTGTCAAAAATAAAAAAAAAGAGTGTCATTTACATCGAGTCATTAGTTGGTTTAAGTCGAGTCTAGGATCATCATATTTCTAAAACAAAAAAAAGTGTCTTTTGCATTGCATCCCAATAACCCGGTATATCAAAAGGTGTTGTCCGAACGTTAGGCTACGCCTATCGGGAAGGCCGCACACTTGCGCGAGTGATCTTCGGATCGATTAACTCCGCCACGTGCCGAGTTTTGGTTACGTCTAGGTGCATCATCTTGTAGTGTGCATTTGCCTTAGTCGGTGTATCCTACTCTGTGTCTTGCATGCCCACTCGTCGAGGTACTCAATACTCACCCCCACCACCACCTATGGCGGAATCCCGAGTCTATAGTTCCGATGAAGTGGCCACATTGTTCCGAACTCTTGTGGGGAAAATGGATGGGTTGAGTGAGCGCATGGATGAGTTAAGTACTCGAGTGGATAGGATGGAAGGAGCGAGTACCCGAGTGAATGGTCTAGGCACCCGCCTAGAAGAGAGGATGAAATCCGTAAAGGATAGGGCCGCTAGGTCGAACCAGACCGTTCAAGGATTGGTCGGGAGAGTTGCCGCACTAGAGAGAGGTCCAGCCGAGGCACCACCGATTGCCCCAGTCCAAGCACCCGTCCCACCTACACAAGGTCAACCGGAGTTGGGTCAACAACCCACGACTCCAAGGGTTCAAGGGATAGCTAATAGGAGGCACGAAGTCCCCGAGGTGCATGACTATGAGTCCGAAAATGAGCATCGGGGGCACGGTCGTGATTACCGCCCTACACGGCGTACCCACGACCAAGATATGGATGAACGGGCCATTCGGACCGTTCGGGCCGACCCTCCCACCTTTGACGGGTCCTTGGACCCAAAGGTCTATCTAGATTGGGAGGCTGGTATGGACCGATATTTTGAGTGGTTCGAGATGTCGGACCAACGAAAAGTCAAGTACGCCAGGATGAAACTTTTAGGCCAAGCACAAACCTATTGGAGGAACATGGAGATCCTATTGTTTCATCGTCAAGAACCCCCGATCAATACATGGACCGATATGAGGGAGAAGCTTAGGAAGAAGTACCTCCCTACCTCCTACCGCCAGCGTCTTATAGAGAGGTGACAAAGTCTCACCCAAGGAGACCGGTCCGTCTCTGATTACATCGCCGAATTTGATGAATACTACTTGTGATGTGATGCCACGGAGGAGGATTCCCTTACTGTCTCTCGGTTCCGACGTGGTCTACGCCCACACCTACGGTATGAGCTTCTCCGCCACAAGGTGGACAAGCTGGAGGATGCTTATCAAGTTACTCTCGAGATGGAGCAATTCGAGGGTGAGTTCGAGTCTATTCCCCAGTGGAGCCCCGCTCCTCCCCGTAGTGACTCCCATGGCTCCTTAGGTTCATACCCGAGGGGACCTATGGCTCGTCCACAGGAGCCCGTCCGTCAGGAGGCCTTTGCTCCTAGACCTCGACCTTCCCCACCACGGGATCTACCTCCACCCCAACCACCGGCACCCGTTGCCCGTCCCCCGGCACCCATAGGCCGTCCCACGGCCCCGACACTCCCTCCTCTATTGCCCACGGCACCTACACCACCCTTGTTACCTACACCCCCTACCTGTCGGGAGGATAAGGGTAAGGCCCCTCTTATCGGAGAGAGCAGTCTGTCCTGGCTGCAATGTTTCCATTGTCATGGGTTTGGCCACTTCGCCAACCAATGTCCCACTCGTGCCACACTAGCTCTGAGCTTGAACTTGTCAATTATGAGGCCGACCAAGCACTAGCCGATGAGTACTATGCCATGGGGGGAGAGTTGGACGGATAACCGCCGCCCAGGATGCCGCCACTTAGTGGGCTTGATGTCACCACCTTAGTCTAGGGTCATATATGAGTCAGTGTGTTTTCCTTGTGTGGTTTGTTTTGTGTGGTTTGTTTGCATGGTTTGTGTGTCGTTTGTCTGCATGTGTCTTGTGCAAGCTCGTTGTCGTTCTCTTATGAGTAAGAGGCGAGTGGACTCACTTGATGAGTATGGGATCGGTTCCATATCTATACCCGGATCAGTCACCTATAGGGACTCAGTAGTGATTCCTAGTGAGTCTTTGAGCTGCTCCCTTTCCTTTTGAGAGTGCCCCACCCGGAGTGTCCACCTCTAGCCCATAGCAGTTCGCGCATATCGAGTATATATGGAATGAGCAGGTGACGATCACTTGGAGTGGAGCGTACCCGCGTTACTTGGCACGGTGATGGATCCGCCGGAGTACTCGAGCATCCATACCCCTACTCGACAGGGTCGAGTTCCTCCCACCTGGGGAGAGTTGATGGGAATCGACGCCGAGCCAGTACTTTTCATATTGCATTTATATCCTTTAGTTTTTTTTATATCCACGGGAAAGTATACGCGCAATTGTACGGCTTTATCGGCCAATGCGTCACTCCCGTAGATTGTGTCGATTTTTATGCAATTATGCAGTAGGACCATCAAGGGGGCCCTCAGCCCTTTTCCATTGGTCCATGTCACCTTGTGGGGCTGGTCAACCATCCTAGGTTGACATCTAGAAGGGTGGACTAGTCATATGGACACATGGGAGACAAATGGGTCAATATTCCAATGGTTGGCCACCTACCCCATTCAACTTCCCTTATAGTCAATAGGCCGCCCCCTTCCCCTATTATTTAATGTTTTTTTGTATGATTCACACTTAATCCCAGCCCTTCAATCCCCCACCCCTAGATCCAAGGGTGCACAATTGATTTGATTGGAAACATATATAAGCTTGAATTTTTATGAGAAAAGCAATGAAAAATCAAAAAATTGTGTTGAAGCTTGGAGCATATTGCGCCCCCTTCCTCTCTCCTGCTGTTCTTCCTTCTCCAACCTCCATTTCTAGAGTGTTTCTATCTTCTGTCATCCCCTCTCAACCTCTGATCATCACCGGTGCCGCCGCCGTTCGTGCCGCCTTCGAGCCGCCGTGAAACCGTTCTCGGTGTTCTGTCCTGCTGGACAAAGGTCCCTTCCTGAAATTCCTGCTATCAGCCACGGCCTCTTCGTGGCCTGCAATTTTTATGGTGTGTTCTTCCCTTGTATCCCAAGCTCCACCTAAATTTTCACGCCCAATATCCATCGTTTAGTATTTTCTCATTTTCGTGCATCTTTCATTCCTAGTTCTATTTTGTCTTTGTCTGTACTGACAGCAGCCCTGTGTTTCCCACCTCCGGCCATCTTTTTGATTTGTCCAAACCCTCCCAATTTTACTGGGAGTTATGTCCATCACCCCCTAAATTTAGAAATTTTATTAATGTTATATCAGCCTTCTATCTATTTTTAGAAATTCGTGTTCTTCCTCAACTACAGTGTTGTCAGTCAAATCACAGATCCGATCACCCTCCACTTCCAAAATCAGAACAAATCACCACCACCTCCAAACCCAGATCCAAAAATAGTCCTGGTTTCGTAACTTGATTTTCCACAACTTTTATAAATAACACAACCCCAGATTCGGACGTCTACCTCGCGGTCAAAGGCAATCCACAGGAAAGTTCCCTGCTGACCTGAGATTTCAGGAACTGTACAACAGCAACCTTCAAAATTCGCCAATTAGAAGTACAGGCTTGATTATTTTCTGTAATCACCTTTAGTTGAAGCCCTTCGAAGCATCTTTCCAACGGCGCCAGTTTCGTCGCATTCCGACGTCGGGGCTGATCGCAGCGTCCGTTCTCGCTGGAGCGCGCGCCGTAAAACAGAACCGGCAGGTCCGTGGCCGGTCATTCCGACCGGTGCCGAACGGAGCCGCCCGGCCTCCGGCCGGTGAACCAGCATGCCGCAAGCCCAGGGAACACTTCCACAAGTGTCCCCACCACAGTGGTGACACCGGGTCCCCCACGGTCCCTCCGGACAGCACGTGGGTCCCACCGTCACTAGTTCGGGTGCTGCCGAAGAGATGCGAGAAGCCGCCCGTCAACCCGAATTTGGTCCTCCCGGTCCTGTTTGTGTAGCCCTTTACCTCCCTGCGTGGAGTGGGCAGTAATACATTTACTGTAATATGGTGTATTAATTGTCCCGGGAGTACGAGTTTCGGCCGGGTCCGTCTTCCCCACACCGAGCGCGTGGAGGTATCATTTTCGCTCCCTTCTCGGCATTTTGCTTACTTTATATATATTTGTTTATGCCACTGCTAGAGAGCATGTGTAGGGATATCTAGCTCGCTTTATCTATTCATTACCGCTGCTGCGAGAGAGTGCGGGACCGTCCCGTGACCCGATCTGGGCACACGAGAGAGCCGATCACCCTAGCTCATTGCCGGTTTCTCAACCGCGCACATCCGAAGCTTCCCTCGTTAAGGGGCAGTCACGAGCTTGTCGTGTCCGTGGTCTCATCCCGCATCATCCGCCATGAGATAGAGAAAAGAAGAAGGGGAAAGCTCCAAGCCCGAGAACTTCGGAGGAGAAATGGAGCTGACGAATCGCCGCCCCAGGAAGCCCCTCTTGCTCCGGTGGCAGCAACGATTCTCCGCTCTTTTGAAACTACTCTCGCCGCGCAGAATCCCCCCCTCCTCAAATATAAATATAAAGAGAGGCAAAACCCTAAAACCCCGGAGATAAAGGGACGTAAAATGTGCAATGCCTAAAAACTCTGATGGGAGGCGGCGCGGCGTCTGATCTCCCGAGGAGGGGCCTTCTCTTATTCATCATAACGGGTGCATTTTCAAGGTGAGCCGCATCATGTGGCCCCTACCAGAGAGATATCTTTACCCAACCAGTGCCACAAATAGTTAGTCCCAATTGCTACTCGTCCGAGCCTAATCTTGGCTCGGGAGTAGGAGGGGGACAAGTGGAGAGGGGAAATCTCACCACCCATACGGAGAGGACAAACGAGGTCTAAACCGGACCGAACAAGGCTCAACTCCGCAAAGTGGCAGCCCTCGGGCCCACTTATTATGAAGCTCAAAAATTCACTCGATACAAGCGCTTCCTAGGCGGCCTCCGGGTTGGGATGTCCGAGCATCAGTCGATCGGGAAAGCTCCCCTGGAGCCCCCTATTCTTTGTCCCGACCCATCACTTATCACTCGGGAGACCACTCCTGCACAAGTGCCATTCGCTCGGGCTTGCTCATGGAAGCTTATTGATTCGGCCGTTGCGAATCCCACAATGGCAGGAAGCTCAAGGGGACAAGTAAGACCAAGAGTCCGCGCACCGTAAGGAGCCCGTATGAAGGACGTAACCCCCATGAACTCCTCCGCTCACAGGGATCAATTCGCACAACAGGCCATTATTTAAACAGGACATGCCCTACAACGAGAAGATAAGCCTAAGCGAGGCAAGAGCCAGCAACCCTGAGCAGGAACCACTTCACCATTCGGGGGAGAGGGATCTCGCGCTCCCATTTTCCTTCCAACTCTTCTCTTCGCACCAGTGCTCTACTATCTGCGCTGACTTAAGCATCGGAGGGTCTCCCCCGGGGATCTATCCCTGGGCACCTGTAACTTGTTTCCCTTCTTGCAATTTTTACTTCAAGGATATGTGGTCATCTTCCTCCCCGCTCAGGAGCAACGCGTGATCGCCCCTCTTCACGTTTCAATGACACAAGAAGGTTCAATGGTCAGCAAAGCATGTGTACCTCACATACTAAGTTCAACACGTTTGGAAATCCAAAAACCAGACCTCAACCTAACTCACACTCAATGAATTCCATGAAATCTACTTGTCATACATGTAACCAACCTGGACATAACAGCAATCAGTGTTGGTTCAATCATAGAATGGGAACTTTCAAACAAAATTGGATCCCAAAAAAAGTATTGCATACTGTGAATTATGATTGTGAACCCAAATTTGTTAGGGTTCCAAAAATCTCTGTTTAATGTCTTCTATGCAGGATTGCCTAGTAGTACATCACAACCGATGGCTCTTGGATAGCGGCTGCTCACGGCACATGATGGGAGACAAAGAGAAATTCAGTCATTTAATCAAGAAGGAAGGAGGTCAAGTAAGGTTTGGAGGCAAGGATAAGGGAAAGGTAATTCGTACAGGCATCGTGGGTAAGAATTCATCCAACTCCATTGATAATGTGATGCTAGTTGAAGGCCTTGAGCACAATCTACTTAGCATAAGCCAATTGTGGGACAAAGGCCATAAGGTAACATTTGATGCTAATGAATGAAGAATCCTTCAGAAAAACTCAGAATTTGTGCTTTTCATAGGTCATAGAGTTAATAATGTCTATATGGTAGACCTTGATGCATCTAACTCTGAAAGCTTGTGCTTGACTGCCAACCAGCTCAGTGATGCAGGCTTATGGCACCAATGGCTGGGACATGTCAGCTATGGCACACTGCACAAATTGTCCAAACATGGGATTGTTAAAGGCTTTCCAAAATTGGCCTATACGAATGTTGATCAAGTCTGTGAAGCTTGCCCTCTAGGTAAGCAAACTTGGAAGTCCTTCAAATCTAGAAGTGAGGATTTGTTGTCCACTCCATTTGAATTCTTACATATGGACTTGTTCGGTCCAATAGGAACAGCTAGCATCAATGGAAAAAGGTTTGGATTTGTGATAGTTGATGATTTCTCTCGCTTCACATGGATTTTCTTCCTCACTTATAAGAACGATGCCTTCCTTGCATTTCAACAATTTTTCAGAAAAGTAAAGCAAGAAGGTAAATTCAAAATCTCCACAATCCGGTCCAATAATGGAGAAGAATTAAAAAATTCATCCTTTTTTGAACTATGTGATCAAGAAGGTCTAACACATAGATTCTCTTCCACCAAGACCCTAGATAAAAATGGCATTGTGAAGAGAAGGAACGGGAAAATTGTGGAAATCACCCGGACAATGTTGATTGAGAGCCAACTCTTAAGAAGGTTCTGGGCTGAAGCAGCAAACACAGCATGCCACGTAATCAATAGGGCCACGATAAGGCCAAAGTGTAAGAAAACCCCTTATGAGATGTTGAAAGGTAAGAAACCCAATTTGGCTTACTTTAAAGCATTTGGATCCAAGTGTTATGTGCATAACAATGACAAATCAGATTCGGACAAATTTGAAGCCAAGAGTGATATTGGGGTATTCTTGGGTTATGCTGAAATATCAAGGGCATATAGGGTTTTCAACGTTAAGAATCAAACCGTGGAAGAAACTCCACATGTTGTGTTTGAAGAAATTAATGACAAATATGACAAAGATATTTGTAACAGGGAAAGGAAGGAAGAAGATGGAGAATTTCTAGAAACTAAACAAGATCAGGAGGAGTGCAGCCAACCATAGCTCATAGATGAAGAAATAGGTCGGTTGACTGAAATCTTGGGACACACACTGCTGTCGGGTGAATCTTCGACCAATTTGCGCACCTTGAAGGATCATCCTATGCATAACATCAGAGGTAACTTGCATGACCCCCCTAGGACCAGGTCATTTCATAAAGATGTTCATAATGATGACCTCATTGCATTAGTCTCTCAGTTTGAACCTAAAAGTATTGAAGATGCATTGCTTGATGAAAATTGGGTTAATGCCATGCATGATGAACTCAACCAATTTTTAAGAAACCAAGCCTGGAATCTGGTTCCAAGACTCTCCGACCAACATGTCATTGGGACTATACGGGTTTTTAAGAACAAGCGTAATGAGGAAGGGGATGTCATTAGAAACAAGGCTAGGTTGGTAGCTAAGGGGTATAACCAAGAAATTGGCATTGACTTTGAAGAATCTTATGCCCATGTTGCTAGACTAGAAGCCATCAGAATCTTGCTAGCCTTTGCATGCTCCCTAGGCATTAAACTTTATCAAATGGATGTCAAGAGTGCATTTCTGAATGGCCTAATAAAAGAAGAGGTATTCGTAGAGCAGCCCCCTAGTTTTGAACTGATTGACTTGCCTAATCATATTTACAAATTGGACAAGGCACTATATGGACTAAAGCAGGCTCCACGGGCCTGGTATGATAGGCTAAGTGCGCATCTGATCGGGGAAGGCTACATCAGTGGTAAGATTGATCAAACACTTTTTACAAAGGTATTGAATGGCCACATCATCATTGTACAGGTATATGTTGATGACATCGTGTTTGGGTCAACTGATTTTAACATGTGCAAGCAATTTTCTGAGCTTATGACAAGGGAATTCGAAATGAGCCTTATGGGAGAACTCTAATTTTTTCTTGGATTGCAGATCGCACAATCAAAGGAAGGATTCTTCATAAACTAGTCCAAATATACATTGGAGGTCCTAAAAAGATTTGGGATGAAGGAAGCCAAACATATATCCACGCCCATGGGAACAAATGCATCCCTAGATGCGGATGAAAATGGTAAATCTACAGACTCCAAAACATATCGAGGTATGATCGGGTCTCTTTTGTATCTCACTGCTTCTAGGCCTGACATTCAATTTAATGTATGCATGTGTGCTCATTTTCAAGCTAGTCCTAAAGAATCTCACCTCATTGATGTGAAAAGGATATTAAGATACATTGCTAGCACACATGACTTAGGGCTGTGGTATCCTACATCATGTCTTTTTGATTTAATCACGTATACTAATGCTGATTATGCCGGATGTAAACTTGATAGAAAAAGTACAAGTGGTTATTACCAATACTTCGGTGGATGCCTAGTCTCTTGGGCCTCCAAGAAGCAGCATTCTGTTACGCTTTCCACTACCGAAATTGAATACATTGTTGCAGGTAGCTGTGGGACCTAGGTTCTATGGATTAAGCACCAACTCCAAGACTACGAAGTAGATCTTGGTTGCACACCCATCATGTGCGATAACACTAGTGCCGTTAACCTAACTAAAAATCCCATTCAGCATTTCCACACAAAACACATTGAAATCAAGAATCACTTCCTTCGGGATGACGTAAGCAAGAAAAACTTTGAATTCCACTTTATTGAATCTGAGAAGTAATTTGTAGATATTCTTACTAATCCTCTGAGCAATGGCAGTTTTTCAACGTTAAGAAGAGAATTGGGTCTGTGCAGACCTCCCACTTGATTACATTTGCATGATCTTGCTCATCTAAGTCCAAAGTTCCTTTTTTGGTTACAATAGTCAGGGGGAGTCCATCTTGCGTGTTTAATTAGCTGCATCTCATTAATTGCATCTTAGTTTATATGCTGCCATGTTGCTCATATGTGCATCACCCTTTGGTATATAAAATAGTGATGTGGGAAAAGGCAGGCTTAGTTTGCCTGGAAACACTCACTATGCGTGAGGCAAGTCCTCCGCCAGGTATCAAAGGTATTTTCATTACACCTTGGTGTCCATATGTTGAGGGGGAGCTGGTTGTTTCTCTTTAAAAACGTTGATTTGTAAGTCTACTGCATTAGAGAGTTTTCTTCTGTCTGACCCCAGAGTGTCGACTCCCTATAAAAGATAGGTCGACACCATCACTCTGTTGCTCAAACCTCTCACTGTCGTCTCATTCCCTATGCTTTGCATTTCTGAAAGTGTTGCATTCACACTCTCTTTCATTTCAAAACCTTGAAACTGCTAAGGGGGAGTGTGTCCTAGCTACTTATTCACCTCACTTCCATGTGGAATGCTTCAAAGGGATATTCCCTTCCAAGAGTGTTCTTTCTGACTGACCTCTCTTGCAATAACCTCCTGCACTTCTTGCTATCATGGTTGCTTTACTGTAACGAGGCTTAAGGTCAACAACTTTCTGATCTAAAAATGAGGAAAGACTCTGTTAGATATTGTGTTTTGATGATGACAAACACTATGAGTCATATGTATGATGTCATATGTGTTTTATGATTCCATATGTGCTTATTACATACAGCAAGGGTTTTTGTTACATACAGTGTGTGTTGCATACAATGCTCATATTGCTGTATAGATGAATTACATGGAATGAATTGCTACACATGTGCATGTTTGTGAATGTCTATGTACAAGTCTTGCATAGAGACTGGTACAACCGTTCATATGTGTCAATGCACCTCACGTGTACACTAAGTCAGTGCTAGTTCGAGTCTTGGCTTTCGTAAGTCCGTGCAAACCTTCTCCTTCTTGCTCACATGAACTAGGTGCAAGTTTTGTCTTGAGCATGTGAAGGACCATGAACATATAGGAGCTCGGTGCAAACACTGTGTAGGTCAATGCGTGTAGCAAGGTTAGTGCATTGTAAGGGTCTGTGCAATCACTGTTTTAAGGTCAGTGCAAACTTTGACTCAGTGCATACTTTCACTTACTCATATAGAGGGCGGTGTAAGTTTGCCTCGGTTCATCTTTTTCTAACGCATATAGGAGGTGCGTCTTACTGTGTGCCTCACATGTGGCCTAGTGTCGGTGCATATTTTGTTTAAAGCTTTTCACTCGGTGCACATTTCCCAGTTCGTGCATTCAGTATTCATATACTCGGTGCAATGTCGTTCATCTTCCTTGCACCTGAAGCCTGTGCATTCACTATTTATAAACTCGGTGCAATGTTTGGTTAACATGCATAGATAGTATGTGCTCTTCACTATAGTGAGATATGTAAGGGTCAGTGCATCTCTTGTTCATTCATGCTTCATAGTCGATGCACACACTATAGCAGGTCAGTGCAAAATTTGCATCATGCGTATATATAAGTCTGTGCATACTTTCCTATATGTACATCAAAGTATGTGCATACTTTGTATATACCATATTAAGTCAGTGCAAACATTTTTCTATACCATATAAGATGTCTAATGAAATATTCTCTTAACTAAAAGGATAAAGTGATATCGTCAGCTCGAACTAAGAAGGCACGTGTACCTAGAATGTTGAAAGCTGGCCCGTGATCCAAGACAATGAGCGAGCCAGTGATCCTGACACGTGGACAGATGAGGACCAGATCCTGACACATGGCTGCGAGACTTCTGGAAGCATTTGGGCGGGAGTGTCCCCTCCACACGCCCCATGTGTGAGCACGTGATTCCGAGACTAAAGTCATATATAAACCCTTTCTCTGAAGAGATTAATAGGGATGAAAAAAAAGGAGAAGAGAAAGAGAGGTCATGAAAAGAGGATTGAAGCAGAAAAAGAGAGAGCCTTGAGAAGGGTTTCGAAGAGGGAGAGCAGCAGAAGAAGAGAGTCTTAGAGAAAAGTGAAGAGGAGAGTTGAGCAAGAAGATCAGAGAATTTGAAGTGTGATCTAAAGAGAGAAAGCAGAGTATCGTGAGATAAGTGGAAAGAAGAGAATAGAGAGGTTGCTGTTCGTGAAGCAAGGGAAGAAGAAGAAGCTGGATTCCTATCAGGATTCTTTACAGCTTGTTCGTGGTGCTGGATTCGATCCAACCCACGCTCCTCCTAGTGACCTACATTTAATTGTGCTTTCTTTGTCTAGTTTTCAGTTGCTAGTTCATCTAAGTTTCTTTCATTTTTGAGAATCCTTGTGAGAAGCTGTGAATCAGCAGAATCAAAGCTGTGTATCAGTGGATGGCAAGCTGTGTCGCCCAGTGGATGGCAAGCTGTGAGGCCCAGCAGATGTAGGCAAGCTATGAAGCCCAGCGGTTCAAGCTGTGCGACAGCAGGAAGCCACACTCTGGTTAGAGTGTGGGGTGGACGTAGATCTCGGGTCTGAGATTGAACCACCTAAAAATCTTCTATCCATCGTGATTTGATTGCCTTGTCTGATCCGCTAGATGTATGCTTAGGCTCGACCTATAGTTCCCAACTAGTGGGTATCTGGTTTGCACACTGAGCATTTGATTCAGATCTCAAGAGAGAGAGCCATTTTGACTAGGTTTACTTGAGCACCGATCGTATACATTTGATTTTCTCTAATTGAAGTTCAATGTGTGCTCTTAGCCCTACAGTTGTTTGCTTTAATTCCGCATATCTGTTTGATCTAAGTTTTAATTGAGCAAAGGTTTTAAGAGGGATTCATTCACCCCCCCTCTGAATCCGGTCCTAGCATCTTATCAGACTCCATAGGCTTACTTCTATTGATGCTTCTCATGATATAAGTTCTAATGCTCCATGGTTTGCTTATGCACCTTTAGTGACTTCTTTTGTTGATATACTTCCATTGAGTATTGTGATCAAACGACCATATCTAGTGAGATTTATTGCAAAGCACTCATTGCTGAGCAATGGTCAGGATTTGCTAAGTAACTGGATACACTTCACCAGAGATGTAAGGTGGTTCACATCAAAAGGCAATGTCCTGATTAACTGTGATCTGATAAGAAGTTCTATTCATTAAAAAAAGAGATAAAATGGGCTTAAAGAGCTTACAGAGCAATGGCTCATGCCCACTAAGAAACTGTCACCCTTCACCAATGAAGTGATAGTGTGACAAGCATGAATTATCAAGCTATCTCTGTTCAAAATAAGGCATGATAGATAACTGCACTGAGTAACTGGGGCATTTGCACCTAACACATGTGATTCCTCACGCAAAAAGGTGTATGTTTATCTTGACTGTCCGCTTGGGCAATGTAAAAAATAGAGGTGCTTGGTCAGAAAAATTTCTCACTATTTCTGGATTGTTTGACTTCAATACTCATGATAATTCTTTTCCTGATCGGTCACTGGATCTCATAAGTTAAGACGATTGGGGTTCATCTAGAACTTTTGTTCTATTCTATGCATCAGCCCTAGTAATCTTATTATGAGTACCTCTTTAACTGCTCACTTTCTGTCAAGTTATTGTCTTTAATCCACCCATTCATACCACCATGTCATGCTCGAAAATTTGGAGTTGTCTGTTTTGTAGGTTGCTACAGTCATTTGATCGAATATGCCTTAGTCCTAAATCCTTCTTCTGCGCTCTTCTACTCTTGTTTTTTGCTAATGGCAAAGGGGGAGAGAAAGTTATGAGTAAGAGAGTTAATTGTCAAAAAGGGGAGAGAAAGTTATGTGTAAGTTCTCACTGTAACATTTTGTGTCCATTTGCATATCATATTGTTATCTGCATAAGTTGCTTACCCATATCTCATGTCAAAACAAGTAAACATAATGACTTATAGTTGCCATGTTCAAAAAGGGGGAGAATGTTGGATAAATGTTGTTTTGATGATGTCTCTCTATAAGTCATTGGTTAAATCAACCCTTGAAACTCATGGAACATCCTTTTTAAATGAATAGGTATAAGGAGTCTCGACCTCAATTCTCAGAGTGTCGACACTAGGGCCATTCCAGGAATTGTTGCTAGAATCACAAAGGAAAACAACAAAGGAAGTGTCGACCTCAATTCTCAGGGTGTCGACACCAGTGCTATTCTAGGAACCATTGCTATCACTTGATGTTCAAGAAGTGTCGACCTCAGTCTCTCAAGTGTCGATCTCACGATCGCAACAAGCATTCTGCAAAGCAACCAACACAAGAAGTGTCGACCTCACATCTACAGGAGGTCGACCTCAGGGCCTTCCAGAAGCCGTTATAAACTAGATTCTACGAAGAAGTGTCGACACTACTTTACAGTAGGTTGACCTCACTTAACGAAAATCTCAAAAAACATCTGACATATCTATCTTTTCAAAGATAGTACAGAGGGCAGAAAAGTTTGATATAAACCTCTGTAAACTAATTTTTGAGGGTTGGAAGAGATTCCTAGGAACTCCCAAACGTCTCCATCATCATTAGCATCCAAAGGATCACTTTACTCCAATTATCTCCTAGTACAGAACCTTGGAAAAAGGTCTCTCACTGCCAGTACTACCACCTGTGACAGCCATCAGAACTTTGTCTGAAAGAAGTATTTCCTACTTGTACAAGGACGTCCTCTCTGACTTTAGAGTTTAAGGAGATGCAAGTTTCTTTTGGTCAAATAGCATTTGAATACTCTAGCTATTCAAAAATTACATAACTTCCTTTTGGAGGGAAATTTCTCAGCTGAGCCTATATATAGGACGCCTCCGCCTCTGTTGGAGCTGCTGCTGCCTGAGCAACCATAAGCCTGGAGAAGCCTTGAACGTGAGAGAAGAAAAAAAAGGGAAAGAGAGCTTATGTTCTGAGCCTCCAAAGACAGAGTTGGGAGATAAAGAGAAGAAGAATGCATCCAGCCATCCATCTCAGCCCTACGGTTCCACAAGTTTTTCAGCCTTTTTTATCTTGTGTTTCTTCATCTTCAAACATCTTTGGTGGGGACACCGGGCCCACTACTCAGAGCCGACGCCGCACCGCCCCGACTACACCGAGCTTATGGCTCGGCGACTCGCTTGAAGACTCGGCGTCCTGAATACATAACCTTACGTATGTGTGTATGTATTTTACTATGGTGGTATTTGTGTTTTAACCACCAATATATTTTTTTATTGAGTTAAAGTTATTGTATTTTAATTTTATTAAAAACCTACAAAGTCAATAGTGGGTTGGTGGGCTTTGTTTTATTAGGCTAGGATATATATACAAATAAGTGAAAGCGTTAAGGTATATGTGTAATGGGCCTTCCCTATAAATAGGGGGCTAAGGGTGTTACGTATGAATCATATGAATGAGAAAAAAAGCTTGAAACCTAAGGTGTTTGCCTTGTGTTCTTCCCATCTCTCTTTTCTCTTTTGAGGATTGAGCGTCGCCCTGTGTGAGACCGTCCGGTGCGATGCCGAGCTGCGTGAGGTAGCAAGTTATCCGTTCCCGTCCGTGCCGTCAGGAGTTACCGTCGATCCATTTCCATGTCGCCGCCGCGTTAGATCAGGTATCAGAGCCCAACAACGGCGCCTCCATCGACTCCGACATCGGCATCGTCTTTCCTTCCCTATTTCTATTAGAAAAAAAAGAGGAAAATAAAAGAAAGATAATAGCAGAAGAGTTCCTCGGGTGAGAAAGGGAAGAGTGGGAAAAGAAGAAGAAATATAGTAGAAAGCTCTCTCGGAAGAGAGAGGAAAAAAAAGGAAAATCACAGTTCGCGGCACAGGGCCTCGTCGCCCGTGCCCGATTCAAAACGGGGGCACGGCTGTAACGACCAGCTCCTCCCCCCCCCCTCCGCCGCGCCCAGCTTTCACGCCCGCGCCCGGCCCCGCCCACCACGCCTGCCCGGCGTGTGCACCGCGCCCGCCGGGCACACGCAACGCGCCCGCCTGGCACGCGCCCGCTCGGCCCCCGCACAGCGCTCCGACCAGCCGGTCGCCCGCCCAGTGTGTCTGCGCCCCGTGCGCCTGCCGCAAACGCAGCCGTGCGCCCGCCTGCGCGCCCCTGCATGCCCGCCCGCACCTGTCGACCCCCGCACCAGGGCTCGAGTCCGCCTGCACCTGGGTAGCGCCCGACCGTGGCTACTCCGCGTTCGGCCGCCGCATTGGCTGACCGGTCAGCCACCACGTGATTTGAGCAGCAGGAAAGGTTTTGAAAAAAAAAAAGCAAAGTCAGGTTTAAAAGTTTGAAAAGTCAAAAGAAGGTTGAAAAAAATGTTAAATATGTATATGATATATATTTGATATATATATAATCTTATATATATTTATATATATATAACCTTATATATCTATATGCCTATATTATTTGATTAATTTATTGATTGTGGCATCGACAATGACGGCCCGACTGGCATCCAAGTCATCCCGACAGACACACAGCCCGTAACTTACGGAGTGCGAGTGTCCGTACATGATTCTCCCTGCGCGGAGAAACGTCTAAATTAATTTGTTCCCCTGAGCAGGAAAATTTTAAATTTTAAGCGGTTTGTAATAATTAAATCCTCCCTGTGCAGAGTGAATTCATTATAACCATGAAGCTTCATCGACGCCGTGCGGGCACGCACATCCCCGCTCGCCTTTGTCTCCGGTCGAAGTTAGACTTTTCAGTCTCGCTAGGTACGCGCTCCCCTCACTTGCTTGTTTAATATCTTTTCAATTGCCGCGCGAAGTGAGAGAGAGCCCGAACCATACAGCCTATCTTCTGAGTGCATCGCTGTGGACGGAAAGCGAGAGCTTGCTTGCACCCATCCTTAGGCCCTAGACTGCCTCATTAAGGCACCCTAATTGTCAGGAGGTAGTTCCACAACTACTTCGCCTACGGGCGAGCAACTCTCCTTGACCGGTCCCTTCAAGTTGACCCTTTGCCTATTAGCCAACAAAATTAGGGTCTATAGCTTGCTAATTATCGGTCCCAGGACCGCATCATTTAGGTCCGAGGTCGTGCATGCCACGTTGGTCTAGGAATTCATCCGGCCGTCTAGAGCGCCCTTCAACTCTACAATCCCACATGGATCAGAAGAGCGTGAGTGCTATGTTGGCTCAGCTCGAGCATAATCTTCTGACCCATTTTGAAGAATCCATAGGCCGACTACGAGCAGAGCTAGGTGAGAGGATCTGAGCCTTAGAGGAACGATTGAAGGGAGAGGAAGGACGAGTGACTGGCCATGGTGATCCCGTAGCCAATCTTAGGGAGAAGAGAGAGCAAGCCCGCCAAAATCAGGCTCCCCAAGGTAGAAAGCAAGAGGCCCGTGCGTCTCGAGAGAGTGACCACGACGATGAGGATATCATCATACGGAACGTCGAGATTGACGCTCCAAGTTTTGATGGGTCCCTAAACCCAGCTACATACCTTGATTGGGAGACCGGGATGGACCAATATTTTGATTGGCATCGCCACATGACCCCTGCTATAAGGGTGAGGTTTGCCAAAATGAAACTCCTAGGTCAAGCCAAAACTTACTAGTGTAACGTTGAGAATCTCCTAGCAAGGAGACGAGAGGAACCTATAAACACGTGGGAAGAAATTAAGGGAGAAGTATCTGCCACCCTCCTACCATCAGCGTCTTTTAGGCTAATGGCATAAACTCACCCAAGATGGAAAGTTCGTGGATGAGTACATCGCCAAATTTGATGACTTCTTCCTTCGGAGTCGAGTCATGGAGGATGCCTCCATCATCCTCTCACGGTTTAGGGCTGGCTTACACGAGAGCATACAGCGGGAGCTGTTCCTACGGGAAGTTAACACTCTCGAGCATGCCTATCAGGTTGCTCGGGACGTCGAGCGATTTCAAAAGGTGGTCCCACCTCGGGTCCCCACCTACCGCCAACCCGAGTCCCGAAACCCAATGGTCCACTACTGTGAGAGGCCTGGCCCCTCCACTTCCTATGTCCCTACTGCTACCCCACTCCGGGCCGTTACCCCTATGGCTCCTTTCCCATGGAACCCCTTACCTGCACCCGCTATTGTGCCCAGGCTGGAGTACACTCTGCCAACTGATAGGAGAGATGACAAGGGAAAGGGAGTCATCCCTAGCACCTCCCAACCAGTCCCTGTCTTGGGAGTTCGTTGCTTTAGGTGCCATAACCTAGGGCATATTACCTCCAACTGTCCCACACGAACCTTAGTCATCACCGACCCCCAGTCTGTGGAGTTTTTACCTCAGGAAGGAGAAGCCATTGAGAGGTATGAGGTCGATCCTGACCTCATCGCCCAGTTTGAGGAGATGGATGCAAGGTATGATGGAACGCATGTCGAATACATGCAAGTGGGAGATATTGCTGAGAGTTCAAACCAGGGAAGACTGGGTGTAGTTCGCTGCATCCTAACACACCCCCAGGAGGACGACTAGTGTCGAACCTCCATCTTCCAAACATACATTATGTGAAATCCCAACCCTACAAGGTGATTTTTGACAACGGGGGCTGTATCAATGCAGTCTCTTCAGACTTTGTCTCCTGTCTAGGTCTACCTACCCATCCTCATCTGAGACCATACAATGTGGCTTGGGTTGACAACACGTCTATCCCAGTCACCACTACATGTGTCATTCCCATCCAATTTCAGTCCTACCAAGAACAGATTTGGTGCGATGTAGTGCCTATGAAGGTCGGTAGCATCATCCTAGAACGACCGTGGTTCTATGACGTAGACCTTACTACATTCGGTCGGTCCAATTAGTGTTCCTTTTCACACAATGGGAAGAAGATACAGCTGTACCCAGCACCCCCAAAGGTGACCCCAGGAAAGAGTTTCACCTCCACCCCCACTGGAACCCCCAAGGTTCAAGAGAGTCCTCGGACTCCCACTGAAGGGAAACTTCTCATTCCCTCTCCCCCTGCACCTATCACACCCGTTCCTAAGGCCCCTAAGGTTGGTTATGACCCGGTTAGACACCTTAACTTCATAAGTGTTCGAGGGCTGAATAGGGAGGTTACCGAAGGTGCCCCTGTCTGGGCTGTTGTTGTCACCATCACCCCCGAGGAGTCACGAGTCTTAGTCTCACCTGAAGTCCAGGTAATCCTACAGGACTTCCAGGACATCTTCCCTGAGGACTTACCCTCACAACTCCCTCCCATGTGTGATGTACAACACGCCATTGATCTTGTCCCTGGGTCCACCCTACCCATCCTTCCCCATTACCGATTGAACCCTAAGGAGCATGCTGAGCTCCAAAGGATTGTCGAGGACCTTATCCACAAGGGTTTCCTCAGGGTGAGCAAGAGCCCATGTGCTGTCCCTGCCTTGCTCACACCCAAGAAGGATGGCACCTGGCGGATGTGTGTTGATAGCCGCGCCATCAATAAGATCACTGTCAAGTATAAGTTTCTCATTCCCCGTCTTGATGACATGCTTGACATAATGAGTGGAGCCATCATCTTTTCCAAGATTGACTTGAAAAGTGGCTACAACCAGGTCCGGATTCGACCAGGGGATGAGTGGAAGATAGCCTTCAAAATAAAAGAAGGTTTGTATGAGTGGCTTGTCATGCCATTTTGGTTATCCAACGCCCCCAGCACTTTCATGAGGCTTATGACAGAAGCCCTTCATCCTCTCATTGGTCGCTTTATTGTCATCTACTTTGACGATATTCTCATCTATAGCCACAACCCTCAGGATCACATCCACCATTTGAGGGAGGTCTGCGAGACTTTGAGGAGAGAAACCCTATTTGCCAATCTCAAGAAATGTGAATTCATGATATACCGGGTCACTTTCCTTGGATTTGTGGTATCGAGTCAAGGAGTGTCTGTGGACCAATCCAAGGTCCAAGCATTAGTAGAATGGCCAGAGCCCCAGAATGTCCATGACGTTCGAAGTTTCCATGGGCTAGCCACTTTCTATAGACGCTTCATTCAGGGTTTTAGCACCATTATGGCACCCATTACGGATTGTATCTGTAAGAGGAATTTTGAGTGGACTAAAGCCGCCTCCCAGGCTTTTCATGCCATAAAGGAGCTCATGACCAAAGCCCATGTCCTCCGCCTGCCAGACTTTTCCAAAGTCTTTGAGATATCATGTGATGCATCTGGCGTAGGAATAGGAGGCGTGCTCAGCCAGAAAAGCCACCCCGTGGCTTACTTCAGTGAGAAGCTTTCTAATGCAAAGCTTCGCTATTCCACCTATGATAAGGAATTCTATGATGTGGTCCAAGCCCTCAAACATTGGAGGCACTATCTCTTATCACAGGAGTTTGTCTTATACTCGGACCACGAGGCTTTGAAATTCCTTAGCTCTCAGAAGGGCTTAGACCCAAGGCATGGTCGGTGGGTAGAATTCCTCCAGTCCTTCACCTTTGTCCTAAAACATAAGGCTGGAAAGGACAATAAGGTGGCCGACGCCTTGAGTCGAAGGGTCTCCCTTCTTTCCACTATTCGGATAGAGGTCACCGGGTTTGACCGCATGAAGGAACTCTATGTAGAGTGTCCAGATTTTGGCCCTGCCTATTCTGCTTTGTCTGTTAGATCCTCGACAGCATTTGCTGACTATCTACTCCAGGATGGCTTTTTGTTTCGAGGGTCGCAACTCTGTGTCCCGAGGACTTCTGTTCGGGACTTTCTGGTCTGGGAAATGCATGCCGGAGGTCTTGCTGGTCACTTTGGCCGCAACAAGACCATCCATTCTGTAGAGGAGCAATTTTATTGGCCTGGCCTGAAGAGAGATGTGGCCAAGATTGTAGCCCAGTGTAGGACATGCACAATGGCCAAACAGGTCAAACAAAACACTAGTCTCTACACTCCTCTCCCCGTTCCTGATCGACCATGGGTTGATGTGAGTATGAATTTTATCCTTGGTTTACCTCGCACTGCTCACAAGCATGATTCCATCTTTGTTGTCGTTGATAGGTTCTATAAGATGGCCCACTTCATTGCATGTTCAAAAACATCTGATGCATCTAGAGCAGCCCACTTGTTCTTAGATGAAGTCGTGCGTCTGCATGGTCTCCCCCAAACCATCGTGTCTGCCCGAGATGTCCGGTTCACTAGTTACTTTTGGAAGACACTTTGGCACCTAGTTGGCACTAAATTCAAATTCTCCACTGCCTATCACCCACAAATCGATGGGCAAACAGAGGTCGTCAATAGGAGCCTAGGGAATCTCTTGAGGTGTCTCATAGGGGATCATTCGGGCACCTAGGATCTTCTCTTGCCCAGAGTAGAGTTTGCATACAACAACTCTATCAATAGGTCCATTGGCATGAGTCCATTTGAGGTCGTGCATGGATACAGACCTAGAAAACATGTGGATCTCATTCCCCTTCCCCTCGAGTCTAGGATGTCCAAGTCAGCTGAGGAGTTTGCACAGCATGTCAAAAGTCTACATGAGTCAATTAGCAAGCAAATAACCCTCAGTAATGAAACTTACAAACGTTTGGCTGATTCGCATAGGCGTCACCATGAATTTCAAGAAGGTGACATGGTTATGGTACGGGTTCGACCCAAACGACTCCCCTCGGGAGCCGTTAAAAAGTTGCAAGCCCGCAGTGATGGACCCTTCCCAATTCTGCGGAAGATTGGCTCCATTGCTTATGTTGTAGACTTACCTCCTGAATATGGGATTAGCTCGACCTTTAATGTGGCAGATCTAGTGGCCTACAAGGAACCCACAGCGATTCCTAGTGACCCTTTCTAGCCTTCTCCTCCCATTGAGAGCGAGCCCACCCCTGTGCATCCTACATCCTCGAGAGCACCGCGCGAGCAAATTGAGAGGATACTAGATGCGCATGTGACAACTACATGGAGCAGGGTGTACCAACGCTACCTTGTCCGCTGGCGAGACCGTCCACCTTCTGATGATTCCTGGATCAGCTAGGAAGATCTCTAGCGCCTCGATCCAAATCTGCTGGAGCACTACCAGAGCAGTGTCCCCCCCTACTCGACGGAGTCGAGTTCCATCCACCCCGGGAGGGTTGGTGGGGACACCGGGTCCACTACCGGACCCACTACTCGGAGCCGACGCCGCACCGCCCCGACTGCACTGAGCTTATGACTCGGCGACTCGCTTGAAGACTCGACGTCCTGAATACGTATCCATACGTATGTGTGTATGTATTTTACTATGGTGGTATTTGTGTTTTAACCACCAATGTATTTTATTTTTATTGAGTCAAAGTTGTTGTATTTTAATTTTATTAAAAACCCACAAAGTCAATAGTGGGTTGGTGGGCTTTGTTTTATTAGGCTAGGATATATATGCAAATAAGTGAAAGTGTGAAGGTATGTGTGTAATGGGCCTTCCCTATAAATAGGGGGCTAAGGGTATTACGTATGAATCATATGAATGAGGGAAAAAGCTTGAAACCTAAGGTGTTTGCCTTGTGTTCTTCCCTTCTCTCTTTTCTCTTTTGAGGATTGAGCGTCGCCCGGTGTGAGACCGTCCAGCGTGAGGCCGAGTTGCGTGGGGTAGCAAGTTATCCGTTCCCATCCGTGCCGTCAGGAGTTGCCGTCGATCCATTTCTACGTCGCCGCCGCGTGAATATTGTATGTGTGAGAACTGCAGTTGCAACGTCAGTGTGTTTGTTTTTCCTTTGTTGTTTCTGGTCTTCCTTGTGGGATTTTAATCTTCGTGTGGTTTGAGGACTTGTCCTCGTGTGTGTGTGTGTGTGTGTGTGTGTGTGTGTGTGTGTGTGTGTGTGTGTGTGTGTGTGTGTGTGTGTGTGTGTGTGTGTGTGTGTGTGTGTGTGTGTGTGTGTGTGTGTGTGTGTGTGTGTGTGTGTGTGTGTGTGTGTGTGTGTGTGTGTGTGTGTGTGTGTGTGTGTGTTTCTTTTGGCCAAAGAGTGGAAGCCTTACCAAGTTGGTAAGGGGTGGACGTAGGTGTGCCTTATGGCAGGTGAACCACCTTAAAAAGATTTGTGTTGTGGTTTGCTTCCCATATCTTCTATCTCTTCCTCACAGGTGGCTTGCCTTGTCAAGCATATCTCTAATCTCTTCACTTCAATTGTTCCACCGCTTTGCCTTGCTTGTGATAACCATAACACCATCTTTTATAGCTGACTTGTTCAAATCAAAAATTGGTATAGGATCTATTCACCCCCCCTTTAGATCCTCTCATACCATCCAACAAGAGTGTTGAGTCATTGCAGAATCGAATCATCCAGAAAAGGGCAGAGAATGGGGGAGAGAATGCTGAAATCTTGCTTATCATGTTAAATCATATCTTGCCTACATTGACTATTGATTTTAATGACATCAATGACTCATACTTTCCATCAACAAAAAAGGGGAGAATTATTGTATCCCAGGTTTTGATGATGTCTGACTATGACTCATTGATGAGTCTAATGTGGTTTTGATAATGTCAACATGCATAGAGTTCAAGTCAACATACGTTAAAGGATGCCAATGGATATGTTAGAAAGTCAGCAGAAAAGAAAACCCTGCAAATTGGCACGGTGTTGACCCAATCCAGATAAGGAGTCAATGTAGTAGTTGATAACAAGCTTCAATTGCTTGCGGCAAGGAAGGCTATGAAGGTTGAGTCGACGAAATGATCACATGGAGTCGACGCAACGGTTGAAGAATCAATGGAATTCAAAGGAACGGTCATCAAGCATACATATGATGGCTGAGACGATGCAAGAAAGCCTTGGCGTCGACGCAACAATAGTATCTACAACAACAAACATCAGAACACCAGGAAACAACAACAAAATAGCAAGAGTAGCTAGTAGTAGTAGAAGAAGCCAACAAATTCAGCACCTTCAGCAAAGTCTCTAACAACAACAAGTAACACCAACAGTAGCTAGAAGCCCAAGCATCATGATGCCAGCAAGTCTAGCCATGAGCAACCATAGCAACACAAGCAGCAGCAGTAGTCAACGAAGCAACCAGCAAGCTAGCATGGAGTCGACGCACCCTGAAACCATAAAGCCATGGCGTCAATGTAGCAGCTAGCAGCAAGGCCGCTTCAAGCACACTTCAATGAGTGCATCGACGCAAGTAACTCAATGCGTCGATGCAGGCTCAGATCCAACATTTGTCAAACGGAGTTGGGTCGACACCACTTTTACAGTAGGTCGACATAGGGGCTTCTCATAGAAATTGCTTTGGACGCAATCTCACATGGTCGCGCCGACGCAACATCCTCATGGAGTCGATGCAGGGCTCATTCCAGAGCTGTCTCAGGAGCATGTTACAAGGATGCATCAACTCAATCCCCTCATTACGTCGACGCACCTGAAGCATATGGCCAACTCGTTATGGTACTCTATCCTATCTTTGAATAGAGTCAACTAATCCCGTGTTTTTTACATCAAATCAATGGCCCAAGCCTTTAGGACTCGCAACTCAAGGTCTGAAAAAGCTCCTAGGACAGAGATATGTCCTCTTCATTCGAAGACAGTCAGAACACCTTTTGTGAAGGAAGATATGTCAGGTATTAGATTTGAGAAAGGTCACCTTTCAGGGTATCTACCTTTCTACAGTGAGCCAATCAGAGTGCACCCTTGAAAAGCACCTAGGATAGAGGATCGTCCTTCTCTGCCACCGGCCAATGAGCAAGTAGATCTGAGAAAGGCTCTCTCACAATTATCTTTATTTTATCTCTGACCAATCAAATACATATTTGAAGGAGGGAAAAATGGTCTACCATCTCTTCTATAAATAGTGGTCTTCTGCATGAAGTTGTTGTTGTTGTTGCTGCTGCCTTAGAGAATAAAAGAGCTGGAAAAAGAAGAAGAGAGCCCATGCCTTAGTAGAAGATCTGTAAGGAAGAAAAGAGAGAAGAGAAACCAGTGAGTAGCCTAGCACTAGGTCCGACCTAGCCCAGTGCTATAAAGAGAAAGAAAGGAGAGCATTCCTGTAGACATCATGAGCTTGAGAAGAAGATCTATGAGCATCCCTCAGCCCTTAGCTTCGAGAGCAGCCCTGAGCCTTCATGAAGAGGTTCTGAGAATAGGAAGAAAGGAGAGTAGCCCTCCTTGCAGCTAGCCTGAATCTAAGAAGAAGGAAGTTCAGATCTGAACAGATTTCATATCTGCTATTAATGCTTCAAGACTTCTTTCTGAAGCTACAATTATTTTTCTTCACTTTATTTTTATGTTTTCTTTTGACACTTCGAATCCATCCTTCAGTGTGTAGTGTTGTGCTTACAACAGTGTGTCCGGTGCTCTATTTAACGACCGAAAGTGGTACAGACTGCTGCTCAGCCATGTGTGTCTTCGGGAGTTGTCCCCGTGCCTTGCTACACTTACAGCGTATGTGTTTTATTTTTTGCCTTTTAAGGCTTGTCCCTGTGTGCTGCAGTCTTGCAGCATGAGGACCTTGTCCTACTGAGGAGCTTGCTCCTCCTGTAAGTCGTGTATCAGCGTGTGGGGCTTGTCCCCGTGTGTGCTACAGTCTTCCAATGTGAGGACCTTGTCCTCGTGAGGAGCTTGCTCCTTGTGTAAGCTGTGTATCAGTGTGTGTGTGTGTGGGGGGGGGTTCATCCCCATGGGGCTTGTCGCCATTAAGCTGTGTATCAGCGTGTGTGTGTGTATGTGTGGGGTTCATCCCCGTTGCTGCGTTTGCAACGTGGTAAACCCTCAATGGGTTTGGTGAGGGGTGGATGTAGGTCTGCAGGTTTACAAATTGAACCACCTTAAAAATCCCTGTGCAGTGGGTTGTGATTTGTGTGATTGCTCCTTATCCTCTATCCCCATTGGTAGGTACTCGTTTATTTCAGATTTGCATACTTCCTTTTTTATCTATGCACTGCACACACTGTCTCTAGCTGGCATGAGCCAAATCACACAAATGTTTTCAGCACTGTGCTCAGATATATAGATTGGCATGAGCCATCTTCCACATGGAGTGTTGTGATCACTCTCTCTGAAGCTCTGCCTCATTCCCGTTCAGCATAGGTTGTTGTGAACTTGGGTGTTCATTTGTTCGGCATCTCATTAAGTAACTGAACTGATTTGATTATGTTTTAAATCGGGCATTAGTTTTGAAAGGATCTATTCACCCCCCCTCTAGATCCTATTGGCGCACCCAATATCCTCCATCAATCATGGGGAACGGAATTGCCACTCAGGTATGACCGTCAATCCGAAGGCCATCTCGATGCTTCATGTACGAGTCTCTTATACCTTCCCCGACATGCCTCGAGACAGGGGGAGGTTTTGCAGAAATTCTCCCAGAACATGACGCGTGAATAAGCAAGTGAACGGCTAGATAACGCAGTGGTGGTGTAGCTCCGATAACCTGCACTATTTTTCCAAATGATGCATAAGCGTTCGTGGCTGTATGTAGCATACGCGACCAAGCGAAAGCTGGTTGATGGGGACATCACCTCCCATGCCCGCATTCACGGCTCGTCTCCTCGCCCCGGTTGCATCCGGCATGGTCTAGTTATTTAATTTTGAGTCCTATGTAATTTTTATTTGAGTTATTTGATGTATTTTCCCTTTTATTTGAGTCATGTCCCTAGGTCTTTGCTAAGTTTGTGTGTCATTAGGCTCATTAGATTAGTTTTGGGCCCAATTCATTGGGCTAGGCCCATGGGCGCCCCCCCCACCCCTTCCTTGGTTATTTGTCATTGAGTCAAATGTCTGGGTCTTTTTGTAAATTGTGGGTTGCCTATGTATGGGACCTCATTCCCCCCATTTCAACTTAATGAATCAATGAATGAAAATTGCCATTTGAGAGTTTAAATTTCCTATTGGAGAGATTCCATTAGTTGGGTGAGAAACCCTTGAGAATGATTCTCTCTCTCTCTCTCTCACCACACAAGGGAGGGCTGCGCCCTACCCTCTCTCTCCTACCCTCCCAACCACCTCCACTCCCCACCTACCCCATTAAAGCCTCTCCCCATTCCCCACAACCCTCTTCAATACTCCACCCCTTCCCAAGACCCCTTCTCCAATCCTCATCTCACCTCCCAACCCCCAACTACCCCTCCCACTTTCCCAAGCACCCTTCCCACTACCCCAAGCACCCCTCCACCTCCCTAGGCCATTTGAATTCAAATTTCCCCTTCCCTCCATAGCTTTGGCCGCCCCTCTCCCCTCCCCTTTGGTTAGGGTCGCCCCCCTCTCATCCCCTCCATCTTCCCTTGTTCACCTCCATCACCCCACCCTCTACCATCTAGAGTAAGAGAACCTGCAGAAGACCTAAAGCTTGCAGTAGTGACCCCGACCTCCTCCGGACGTTCCTAGAAGCCCAAGAGCCATCGTTGGAAGCGTCTCTCCGTCCTCTTCGCAACCGCGGTGGTCCCGTCCCGTTCTGAGTTCGTGATCACCCAGGGGAGCCATTCTTCCCCGACTGCGCAAAGCCTCCCTGGCAGGAGTTTACAGCCAGAGTGGAAGCTCGACTGTGATGATCCTGTTGGGAATCTGATCGAGAGTTCTTCTTTAAAAGTCTTCTAATCTGAGTTTTCTTTCATCCTCAGAAATAAGACCTCAGTTAGGCATCCGGATCTGGAAGTTATCAATTTTCTCCCTCGGGTGTGCGGTTCTGCCTCCACTCAGTCTGCACCGACCCCTCCACAGTGTTCAGAGCCTACCAGTCTGCTCCAACAACATTTGGCATCACTGTCAAGCTCGTGTCGAAGAGAACTCACAGACAGTTCCGACGACTCTGGCGGCGCCTCATTCTGAGTCCGGGAGCGCTGGTGGCAACAACTTCTTCCTGCTGTTGTGATCCTGAAGCTGTCATAACTAAAGATCTACCTCCCTGTTCGAGGCTCTGCTCCGGCCAACAACGACCTTTCAAAATTCCGAAAACATTTGGACGACTTCCCCATCCTCCTACGAAGAATTTTCGGGTGGTTTTGTCCCCAAAAAAATTCGGGAGCAGTCACAGCAACTACTTCTTCGACCTTCTGTCAGCACTCACAGAAAGCGGGCAGAGCCGACATCGGTCTCCTTATTGGTTGCAAGTTCGGTTCCACCCCTCCCCGCTTGGCCGGCTGAAGGCCCCTCCCTGTGTGGAGGTAGTTTTAGATGTAATATCAGTTAACCCCCACCCCAAGATCCCCCTCCTGCGAGAGGTGTAGTGTTGTAATCGTTTGAGCAGGTCAAGCTTCTCCGACGCGGCGTGTGGGGAACACTCGCCTCCCCGCTCGCCCTCGTCTCCGAGCGGGACCGGTTTCTTCAAACCGGTTGAGTAAGTGCTCCAACCTAATTCCATTTTGTGCTTGTTCTTTCCAATATTAGTTTATAAACTCCGCTGACCGTGAGAGTGAAAGCCCGATCCTTGAGCTCCTTGCTTCAAGAGATCACCGTGGGGTGAGGAGTGTAACCCGTGCCTTGGCACCTCGTCAGCTCCCTTGAATTGGGAAGCCATACCCTTGGGGAAACAAACCTTGGCCTTGCTGGCCCTCTACCAGCAAGGGCCCAGCCCACACAACCTCCACTTGGCATTGCCAAGTTACCCCGGGTCTTGGTGAGCATCGGGTGAGCGGTCACCAATATCGGTCCGTTTGATTGCAAATTGTGCTTGTTCATTTTGGTTCAAGGGTGTGTTACATCAAATTGGTATCAGAGCAAGTTCTAGACTTGTCTCTACTAAGTCTTGTCCTAGGGCCATGGCATTTAGAGTCTCCAGTGCATCAACCACTAGCATGGCTACCTCTCTTTGGTCAAGTCCATACAATTCGGCCCTCCACAAGGGTCCGATCGGTCCACCAACCTTGAACTTCATTCTAGATGAGGACATTACCTTTGACGGATCACATTCTAGTGATTATCTTAGGTGGGAGGCTACCATAGAAAAGTACTTTGAAAAGACATGGGTATATGGACCCGCGAGAGTCCGAAAGGCCAAGGGACGGTTTTGGGGCCAAGCCAAGAGTAAGTGGGAACACATAGAGGGATTAAGAAGGGTTAGGAGGCAAGAGCCCATTTTCTCATGGGATGATATGAAGGTAGAACTTAGGAAGATCTATATCCCTAAATATTCCCACCCCTCCTACTCGAACACCCCTAGCCCGAGGAGCACTACCACTCCTCCATCCCCACCCGGCCCGCTTGAGACCGCATTTAGGCCTCCTCCCCCACAAATCCCAACAAATTCCCTCTCAACTATCGCCACTACACTTCACCACCAAATCTTATCCCTTAAGACCCAAATAATCATAGCATCCACCCCCCCACCTAACCCCTTGAGAGTCCCCACACCCCCACCAAAACCCCCTTCCACAAACCTCACTATCCAAACCCAATTGGCCCCCACTTTCACCCCTCAACAACCGGCCGATCCCAAGGGGAAGAAACCCCTAATCGACCCAGTTTCCCCAATAAGGACCACCACTACCCCTCCATCTTCTCCTATAAGGGAGACTCTCCCCAAGACCGACCAACTCAAGCCACCCCAACCAACTCATCTCCCACTCCCTCCCCCAAAACTCCCATGTCCTAAACCTCCACTACTTCCCCTCCCTATTCCAAATCAAATTTCCCTTTACCCTCTACCCCGGGAGCACCACACACCAACCCTCATCACCCTAAAAGACCGTCTCACCTCCTTAGTAGAAGAACTCATACCCGATCCAATAGTGGTGAACACTCCAAACCCACTCCCTACCTTGGAGGAAATCTATGTCCAAGTTGAAAAAGAAATCCCACATGATAATCTTCACCCTACACCACCCTCTCTAGTTGGGGCCAAGCTCATCTTAGGAGAACCCCTTGTTAGTTGGCTAAGGGAGAGCCTAATTAGAGAGATCTCGGCCCATGTTTGCCCTCCCATAGAACAAAATTTTTCCATAGTGCCCTTCTTCTCCTATCACACCACAATCCAAGCATCCTATCAAGTGGAGACCTTAGAGGATTTTCTTAGGGACTTAGCATGGCAAATTGAGTTCACTAGCATGTTGACCCCTATGGCCGAACAACCTAGGAGCCTTGGCCTCCTACACCTATGCATCGGGTCTATCACCTCGATTTGCACCATTGGTTGCTACACTAGCGACCTCCTTCTATTCCTCCCTACACCCGATGAGCCCAGCCTTCTCCTCAATTTAGAGCTTCTTATCTCGGGTAGAAAGCCAAACCCTCCCTTCATGGCCAACCCACCCACCAAGAACTTTGGCCCCATTGTCTCATTAGAGGAGGATGGCCCACCACTATTTGAGGATTTTGAGGACATAGGGCCTCTCCCCCTCGATAACCCTTTTTATGATCCCTTTGATCCCTTCCAATGGGGGTCAAAGAACCCATGGAACCCAACCACCTTATCCACCACCCACCATTCCCTATCCCAACCCACCACGTTTGACCCAATTCACCCCATCCTAGACCCGGGTTACACCTTGGGAGCCATGACCTTGGGCAACATATCCCTAGGTAATAAGGTTGTGCCCCACCTCATGATGACCACCTTCTTAGATTCATTCGATCCATTCCAATGGGAGTTCAAAGGTTGTCCCACACCTATACACATGGAAGTCACCTTTGGGAAAAGCGTGCATGTGTCTAGGCCTACCACACCACTTGGCATGAACACTATGTTGGGTCCATTCATTCATATCACCCACATGTCAAGTAGAAAGCATGAGTGGTCCAAATTCGGATGTAGTGGTCCACTTTCACTCATCATGAGTCGTAGGCATGATAGGAGTATTCATGGATGTTCGGGTCCCCCGGCATTTGTCACCCCCATGCATGACCGGATCACCTATGGATGCCCCGGTCCTCCCCATTCCATCAAAGTCTTCTTGGCGTCAAAGCATGATTGGTCTACTTTTGGTTTCCTAGCTCCACCCATCACCCCTAGAATGTCAAAATTCACAAAATTGCATGAAAACCTTTGCAAGCACATTAGCAAGGCAAATGAGATCTATAAGAGGCAGACTGACTCCCTTCGGCGTCACCAAGAATTCCACGTGGGTGACTTTGTGATGGTGAGGAAGGAGAGGCCCTCCCCGGGAGTCATCTCCGAATTGAGGCCACGTGGGGCTGGTCCCTTCCAGGTCCTGAGGCGCATTGGCGCTAATGCCTATGAGTTAGATCTCCCTGAGGAGTATGGAGTGAGTCCCACATTCAATGTAGCTGACCTAGTGCCATATAAGGGACCCACGGTGGTACCCAGTGAGGATATTGAGCATATTCCCTCCATTGAGAGAGCACCCACCCGTGAGGAGAGACCACCAGCCAAGAGAGCCCAGCGTGAGCGCATTGAACGAATATTGGATGAACAGGTCACTACCACTAGGAGTAAGGTATACGAGCGCTATCTCGGCAGGTGGATGGATCGGTCTCGTTCGGAAGACTTGAGGACTGTACCACTTCTACACCCTCCGAGGAGGGAAGGACACTTACTCGACGGAGTCGAGTTCTCCGCACCACGGGAGTATGATGGGGACATCACCTCCCATGCCCACGTTCACAGCTCGTCTCCTTGCCCCGGTTGCATCCGACATGGTCTAGTTATTTAATTTTGAGTCCTATGTAATTTTTATTTGAGTCATTTGATGTATTTTCCCTTTTATTTGAGTCATGTCCCTAGGTCTTTGCTAAGTTTGTGTGTCATTAGGCTCATTAGATTAGTTTTGGGCCCAATTCATTGGGCTAGGCCCATGGGCCCCCCCCCCTTCCTTGGTTATTTGTCATTGAGTCAAATGTCTAGGTCTTTTTGTAAAATGTGGGTTGCCTATATATAGGACCCCATTCCCCCCATTTCAACTTAATGAATCAATGAATGAAAATTGCCATTTGAGAGTTCAAATTTCCTATTGGAGAGATTCCATTAGTTGGGTGAGAAACCCTTAGGAGTGATTCCCACCTACCCTCTCTCTCTCTCTCTCTCTCTCTCTCTCTCTCTCTCTCTCTCTCTCTCTCTCTCTCTCTCTCACCACACAAGGGAGGGCTGCGCCCTACCCTCTCTCTCCTCCCCTCTCAACCACCTCCACTCCCCATCTACCCCATTAAAGCCTCTCCCCATTCCCCATAACCCTCTTCAATACTCCACCCCTTCCCAAGACCCCTTCACCAATCCTCATCTCACCTCCCAACCCCCAACTACCCCTCCCACTTTCCCAAGCACCCTTCCCACTACCCCAAGCACCCCTCCACCTCTCTAGGCCATTTGAATTTAAATTTCCTCTTCCCTCCATAGCTTTGGCCGCCCCTCTCCCCTCCCCTTTGGTTAGGGTCGCCCCCCTCTCATCCCCTCCATCTTCCCTTGTTCACCTCCATCACCCCACCCTCTACCATCTAGAGTAAGAGAACCTGCAGAAGACCTGAAGCTTTCAGCAGCGACCCTGACCTCCTCCGGACATTCCAAGAAGCCCAAGAGCCATCGTTGGAAGCGTCTCTTTGTCCTCTTCGCAACCGCAGTGGTCCCATCCCGTTCAGAGTTCGTGATCGCCCAGGGGAGCCATTCTTCCCCGACTGCGCAAAGCCTCCCTGGAAGGAGTTCAGAGCCGGAGGGGAAGCTCGACTGCGACGATCCTGTTGGGAATCTGATCAAGAGTTCTACTTCAAAAGTCTTCTACTCTAAGTTTTCTTTCATCCTTAGAAAGGAGAGCTCAGTTAAGCGTCCGGATCTGGAAGTTATCAATTTTCACCTCCGGGTGTGCGGTTCTGCCTCCACTCAGTCTGCACCGACCCCTCCTCAGTGTTCGGAGCCTACCGATCTGCTCCGACAACATTTGGCATCCCCATCAAGCTCGTGTCGAAGAGGACTCACGGACGGTTCCGAAGACTCTGGCGGCGCCTCATTCTGAGTCCAGGAGCCCTGGTGGCAACAACTTCTTCCTGCTATTGTGATCCTGAAGCTGTCAGAACTAAAGATCTACCTCCCTGTTCGAGGCTCTGCTCCGGCCAACAGCGACCTCCCAAAATTCCGGAAAAATTTGGACGACTTCCCCATCCTCCTACGAAGAATTTTCAGGTGGTTTCGTCCCCATCAAAATTCGGGAGAAGTCACAAAAACTACTTCTTCGACCTTCTGTTAGCACTCACAGAAAGCGGGTAGAGCCGACATCGGTCTCCTTATTGGTTGCGAGTTCGGTTCCACCCCTCCCCGCTTGGCCGGCTGAAGGCCCCTCCCTGTGTGGAGGTAGTTTTAGATGTAATATCAGTTAACCCCCACCCCAAGATCCCCCTCCTGCGAGAGGTGTAGTGTTGTAATCGTTTGAGCAGGTCAAGCTTCTCCGACGCTGCGTGTGGGGAACACTCGCCTCCCCGCTCGCCCTCGTCTCCGAGCGGGACCGGTTTCTTCAAACCGGTCGAGTAAGTGCTCCAACCTAATTCCATTTTGTGCTTGTTCTTTCCAATATTAGTTCATAAACTCTGCTGGCCTTGAGAGTGAGAGTCTGATCCTTGAGCTCCTTGCTTTAAGAGATCACTGTGGGGTGAGGAGTGTAACCCGTGCCTTGGCACCTCATCGGCTCCCTTGAATTGGGCAGACATACCCTTGGAGAAACAAACCTTGGCCTTGCTGGCCCTCTACCAGCAAGGGCCTAGCCCACACAACCTCCACTTGGCATTGCCAAGTTACCCCGGGTCTTGGTGAGCATCGGGTGAGCGGTCGCTAATATCGGTCCGTTTGATTGCAAATTGTGCTTGTTCATTTTGGTCCAAGGGTGTGTCACATCACTGGTTCCTACGGGCAGTTCTTAATAAGAAAATAAACTTCCATATGTAAATTCATTTACACGTATTCATATATATATATATATATATGTGTGTGTGTGTGTGTGTGTGTGTGTGTGTGTGTGTGTGTGTGTGTGTGTGTGTGTGTGTGTGTGTGTGTGTGTGCGCATATGTGTTTTCATGTTCCATATCATTAAATGCTTATACACCTTAGGTCTCCGGTATATAAAAATGGTGATTTACAGAAGGTCTAATTAAGTCCGGCTAGAAACTTTCACTATGCGTGAGTGAAAACTCCACCTCGTACCGGGGATCGATCCACCTAGAGAAGCATCATCTCATTGCTTGTTTGATTGCATGCTAAATTCCATTTTATTCAATGAACGTCTTCCAACTTATGTACTCCTTCAAATTATTCGGCTCCTTGGTCCCTCTATTTTGGCGATTAATGAAGTGTTGTCCTTCTTTCGGAAGGGAGTAATTAACACTGTAGCCTTTATGGTACGGCGGGTTTTGGGTCCCGACACGATACCCACTTTCCTCTGATCTGACAGACGGTGTGCATAATAAACTTGTCACAAATGTGACTGGCAGCCCACGCAATTAACAACGAACAAATAAACCAAAAAGATACAATAAATAAAATATGTTTATAAATAACTCTCATCCCCACACCAAGGTAGGCAAAGTTTTGGCACTTAGTCTGTCATCACCTCCAAGATCCTTGGTCGAATCTAGAAATTTGTGGGGCTAAACTCGAGCATGTTGTTTCTGGAGCGCAAATTCTCTCTCTTGAGCTGGCAACCTACCTACAACACTAAGGACTTTAGCTCCAAATATACCAAAAATCATGGCCCCAGCCTTACAACTTAGCATACCTAACTTGGCTGGTAACTCCATACAGCAACAACGCTCCATGTCACAGTGAGAAATGAGCACAAAACACCTACAGGCGACTCTACTACTGACACGTAAGGCATTCACACGGGTTACCTGACACGCTTAACGAAGGTTATAAGACAAATAAAATGAGAAACGATGAAATTCCCATAAAACATACAACATATAATTCATCAAAACACAAATTATACCTTGCGCAAGGTGTGACATTACTAGCCCATTGATATTGTGACTGACGCTACTTGGTTGCTAACGGGGTCCAAGGGGACACTCACGAGCTATGTGTCTCACCTGACCACACCTGAAGCATCTCCAATCTGCCGCACTTACCTTACAAGGCTCATCAAGATGAAAACCACCATACCTCGGGCTCTACCTCCGTTGATTGCCCCCTTATGATACCTACCCCTTCCCTTGACGCCTCCTATGAGAGCCACTCCACTGATACAATTGCCTGAATCTTAATCTCAAGGAAGTGACATTCGAGCCAGTGGACGCTACCGGGATTGGCCCTAACTGACTCAGGGGTAGTGGAACTCCGCCAAGCTCCTACAAAAACCTAGACTGAGGCTGGCCTTGTTGAAATTGTCCAACTCCACCCTGCTCTAGGGTCTCCAATATCTATGCCTCTAAAGCTGTGGTTGTCTGATAGGTCGCATCTGAATTTGTGAAGTGGGCCACAATCATAGCCCGATGAAGATCTAGCCTCAAGCCCCTGGTAAAGTGTCTGGTTCTCAACATCTCATCTGCCATAATCTGCGGTACATACCGGCCTAGCTCAACAAATCACGCCTGATACTGGAGCACTGTCCTTCCTGCCATAACTCTAAAATTGGCAAGCTCTCATAGTGCTGATGTAGTTGGGAATGTACGCACTCCCAAAGGCTGCCACGAACTCCTGCCATGAAATATGTCAAAGTGGATGGGACTGGAAAGCCATCTCCCACTCCGAATTCCACCATATCTGTGCTAGACCCTACAACTGATAGCTCGCCAGGCGCACTCTATCTTCATCCTCACATTCCATAGCAAGGAACACTCTCTCCACGGCATCCAACCAAAATCTCGCAATTCTAGATCAGGCTGGCCCTCAAATCGAGGTGGAAGGAACAGTAAAAATTCCCTTAAAACTTGCACATGATCTTGCCGAACTGATGAACCCTCGCCAGCCTCTGGGTCTTACTATTGAGCGTGGAACAGCATCAAACCTGCCCAAAATTCTGCTATAGTTGAAGGAGGTGACTCATATGGCTGCCGCTCCGGATCTCTGTCCGACACTCTGATACAAGTTAAGTCCTCCTTCTCGGCGCCATCTCTACTTCCCTGGCATATACATACAGAAAATAGTCTGGCAATTAAGACACAATACCCTATGCCAGCTACCAACTATACAGGACACTCTGGACTTTTGGACTCGATATTTATTCCAGGTTCCTATGCACGTCTACAGCCTGCTCTAATACCATCTGTCACAACCCAGAATCCGAGTACCAGAAAGAATCAGTGCAATGCGAATCCTGACCCGCTACCCATGAGCTACGGGACTAGGAAGGGTGAATTAGTGTTGTAGAGATGCATCAGAATCTAGAATAAATACAAAAATTAAAGTGTAGGAATTAAATCTATATATATATACATTCTCTTTTTTCTCTCAAATTAAACAGTTTACAATCTAGAGTACAATGTCCAAAAGGTACAATGAAAAGGAAGGAAAAGTAAACGGCCTGTGGGGCATACCCTGGCTCAAGCACGTTGGCAACTAAACTCTTTGGATATTGCTTCAAATCACTGAACTCCGAGAGGAAATGACGTAGCTAAAAAGGAAGGGGTGAGCCTCGTCTCATCAGCTCAGTAGGGGTCCCGCAGATCCCCACCACAAGTAATGGCAATAAACAATAGCAATAGAAGCAATTATAACAATAACAATGGTGGTAACATCAGTAATAACAATAATGAGAACAACAATAACACTAGCGGATAAACGGCGTGGAAGAAACACAACTTATTTGCTACCCATAATCCTCATGCTTTCGTGCATTCCAAGGAACTATTCTACTAAGCGGCTCACACACACTTTCTCCCTAGGACCCTCGACCCTCGAGGTCGGGGAGAAACCACGGCCTCAATACCAAGAAGGTTCTCACCTCAAGATGGAACTAAAACTACCTGTCGGGAAGTCATGACCTCTCTATTGTGAGGGCAGTAGCCCGTAGAACCTCGTAACGCTTCTGTACTGATGGCCCATCCTCACTAACGGAGGCACAACAAATAACACATGGTCAGGAACGCAAACTCTACCCCTGGGAGGACCACTGCCTCAAAGTCAGTAAACTCTGGGGTCAACCCAGAAAGAAGGCCACAGACTAGAAGGGCTACCACAACATTGTTGGCCAACACGAAACTCACACACGTTGCCCGAACACATTCCTCCTAGGTCACGTACGCATCCTTATAGAACAAGTGGACTAACTGGGGTTCGTGCTCGTCAACATGGTGTCCGAGTGCCCAACCATGTGTGCATACACTAGAGAGACTCCTCAACGTCTAGGTCCTAACGATCGATTTTCCCCTAGCCCAAACTCAGGCTCCATAGTAGGTGGAGTCCTCACAGCACTACATACGTAGGGGCCCACGGAAATCGGCTCGAAACTGTCTCATGGGAAAAACACATAAAGTTCTTACCCTAGGCGGACTCCTCAATGCTCTAGGATCTCAACAAGGGGCAAGCCTCACAAAGTGAAACCCCATCGAAACCATAATATCTCACGGGCAAAACCCTCACCCTAGTCGGACTCCTCAATGTACTAGGGCATCAAGAGGGCGAGCGTCACAGGTACAGCCAACGCAGAACATAGTCTCCAACTCATCCGCTTACACACACACACGGCCTCCTCAACTCACATCGGCCTATCTCACCCACAAGGGGAAACCTCTTACTCAAATACACCCAAAAGTAGAACCTCGAGTCACCACACCTCGACGACCACAATTTCAGATGCCATCATCTTGCGACAGCCCATTTATAAGTATATCTTAATCATAAAATCACCAAATATCAATCCCAGGGTGAACAACGCGTCATATGGCCCAAAAGGGCAGTTTAGACTGCAATTTGATCGACTGACCCTTAGGATCAGTCGACCAACACCATGGGTCGATCGACTGACCTGCTCTGGTTGGTCGACTGGTGCACTATTCTGTTGATCGACCAGGCATTTTGATTGACCGATGTAGGCATGCTACCTGCACCGCAGATGTTGTGGATCGGTCAACCGATCCGACCGATCGACCGATTCTAGTCAGGAATCGATGGAACCCCACCGTGGGGTGCCCATCCACGCCCCACTCGATCCCGATCAAGGGAGAAAACATCGGAGACCTTTCCCCGGGTCTCAAACCACCCAAAGCATGAAATTAAACAAGGAAACGCCGCCCGATTTGACAGAAATCGTCACTCGTCCCAAAACGTGTATTTTCCTATAACATAAAGAAAACTCACTCTTCATCATCCGATTCATCTTAAAATCATGAGGGAATCACGCAAGGTGGGTAAGAATCCATCCCTCTACCTCTTAGGAAGAATCCACGAAGAATGGACGCCGATCTATGCACAAAACATCATGATTCCCGTGTCTGATTCCTAAAACCCACAAAATGCCTCACCGCTCTTTACCGCCCAATGCTTGCTCTTGTCCGTGCCAATCGTTGCCCACGTTGCACCACTACCTCGCATCCATGCCACTGTTGGCTATCGGGGGTGAAAGAGGAGGAGAGAGTGAAAATGCAGGTGCCACGCCTCGAAACTATGCAGCGTAAACAATCGGGAATGTGAACAGCCGGCAAGAGAAACCTCAAGTGACGATAACAATCAGAGCGCGAATCATTCACACATAAGATGAATGGACAACATAATTGAACAAAAATCAAACTTTAATTGAGAATAATAATCAAGTACATGATGTAGACTTCTTGACTAACTAGACTCAATAAAGTGAAAATTATATAAGTGACTCTTGACTAGACTAACTACGGCTTCTCTCGAACGATCAATCACTCCCGAATCCATCACTTGAATAGTCTGAATCCGACCCGCTAGAATGTCCTGAAAAAGATTGAAAAAGTAGGGAATGAGCACACATGCCTAGTAGGTATCTTCGTATCAACATGAAGGCATACTTTAAGTAATTAACATTTTAGCTCTAGAAGTAAGATAAAGAAAATATGGTAAAACACGCAGTATAATCCAAAGCAACACAACTAACAAGATATGATCAAGATGAGATATGAGAGTCCATGTAGATTGAGAATATGATCAAGGAAGAATATAGCATGAATGTAAATATGGCCTTTCATGAACAAGAATGTAACGAGAATGCACTTTTCATAACCATAAAGGCTATGCACTAGAAAGTCACTTTAACACGCAAGAATGTAATTTCACTAGATTGCCTCGTGATTTTCACTTATTTATAAAGAAAGTACTCACAGTGCAATGCGACGCCAGTAGCATCATACCCCATGATTTATAGCATGTTTCTGACAATCAGTCGAGGGGGCTAGCATTGAGCCATTGGACACAATCAGTGCCCGAACTACATCTTCACGTATAAATCAAGCTAGTTTCACGAGTATAACAAGAAAGTTCAGCCAAAAATGTAACAAGTTCAACTATAGTTTTATGATAGAAATTATCAGGGCAAGAATGCTTCAACTAGAAATATGATATTTCAAAGATGACTTAAAATAAGGTTATGCCATGGAAGGAATTCGGCAGCATAACGGTACATTCTTTAACTTCCATAACTTATTAGAGAGCTTTGGAATAAAGTGTTAGATGCTAGATAATCAATAGACCATCTAGGGATTTAGGAAAAACCAACCCAAGGTCAAACCTCGAGTTAGACAAATTCAAGAACTAAGCGGTCGTTTCCTGGATCGTTTCATGGATTGAGTCGACGCATGAAAAAGAAGTGTCGACGCAGTGAAACCTTTTGGAGCTTTGCAGTCGTGATAGGGCCGCTTGGTATCATTTAGCCGTCTAGTGAATGGCCACTAAAAGAATCTCACGGTCATCCAGAGGGCCGCTAAGGTCCATAACAAATAAAACACCGGTAAAGTTCTTTCTAGACATTTAGGCTTTGATGGTACAACCAGCTCGGCATTCTAGTGGAAATCCCAGGCTCGCGAAGACTTACGGAGGCCTTGAAACATAATCCCCTAGTCCGACAAAAGGAATATCCGGTGGAGAGGTTCATAAGTCCAAGAAAGTGTGCCTATAAGTGCAAAGTGTAACTAATGACAACATACCGGGATATGTGCCATGTACTTAAGAAAATGACTCATATATGAGAAAGGATCGTGATAAACGGCGATCAAATCAACTGGACATGTCCATGAACCATATAAAATCTAAGGTAATTACAAGAGTATATGATTTTGACATGAAATTGACATAAGTTTAAAATAAGTCCCAAATGCATCAAGAACATGAAATCTACTAAGATGAAGAACGAATATAACCAAGTATATGAGTACCACACTTAAAATAGGAGTAAAACCTAATTAGGTAGGCTTATCATATGATAAATTAGGTTTCGAGTTAACAAAATATAGAATTCAGAAAATGAGAAGCGGTCTCGCTATGACCGTTTCATGTTCCATAACGGTCTATCGTAGGGCCGCTTATGGGAGTAAGGTGGTCTCAGGAAGACCGTTTCTTCTTATCTACTGTAACAGTAATAAAACTGAAATAGATACCAATTCAGGGCCTTTAGATGCATAATAAAACATGGCAACATGTAAATATAACTCGATAACACCATATTAAGACATGGAGATGCATGGGTTTGAGTGAAATAAACTAGAATTACCATTCTCTTATTTAAGGGTAAGGTTCATGCATGCTATGTCAACCCTATGTGCATAGTCAAAGATAAAACATCAATTACTCCATGTAGAAAGTATGAAATTGATTGCAAGAAGAGGGCTTTTATTCCTAACATCAATTTTAAACCATTCATGAGATTACCTACCCCTGGACTAGGCTTGAATCGTCGAATTTGAGATTGGAACTCGACCCTATTTTTTGCTTGTCCTGAACTAGAATAGCAACTTCGTGGCCTTCTAACTCTTGATCCTCTTCACCTATGATCAAGAAAATTTGTGGGTAAGAAGATGGTATCAAAAGGAAAAAATAACTCTAAAGAACTCTTATCTAATCACCTCGTTTAGGGCTCCTATTTTGCTGATCAATCTGGCCTGGTCGCATAATTTCCTGAGATTCTTGTACCGAACCAGCAACTTTGAATGCCTTTATCTTCCTGGTGGCTTGATCTCCTAAGACGAAATTTGGAGGGTAGTTAGACCTTAGTATCATAAACAATTTTTTCTAAAGAATATACCTCTAATTTGGCCTCTTTACCTTAGTTCCACGCGAGCTAAAAGTAAGGGTCGTGCAGGTTGGTTCTGGGGTCTATTTATATGTTTAGCTATGGTTTTAGGGATTTGTACAAACTTAGAGTCCTAATTAGGTCACCAATTCGATCCTTAAGCCTTCTAGACTCATCTATCTAAGAGATAGCATCGATCCTAAGTGATTTGGATGCCAAAGTTCTTGACTTTTCATGCCTTCTTCCATTCACGGAATCTGCAGATAGTAGCAGTCTAGTCTAGACCATTTTCCATCCCCAAACAGTCGCCCGATAGACCGCTTTTGGTCTTGAGCATCGAATTTAGATTTAATTCAAACTCTTCTTATTATTTATCTATTTATTTATCTAATAAGGAGCAATTATCCCCATAATATCCATAAATGCTTCTTTTAAGCTTCTAGAATATGGGCCAAATCTTATGGGCTTGGTTTTAGGTCTCTTGGGCTTATTTCAATGGTCCAGATCTTTTTTGGGCTCTAATTTGGATCCTATGGGCCAATTTAAGTTGGGCTGAGCCTTTTAATGAATATAGGGCCTTTAAATACTCCTTAATTTCTTCTTAATAGCCTATTAAGCCTTTAAAATTGCTTAGTAATTATATTTTAATCCCAAAAAATTCTTAAAAAATTCTGGGGTGTTACAGACTCCCCCACTTAAGAGAATTTGGTCCCCAAATTCATGACATGAGTTTTTACGGAGAGTGTGAATGTTATAAATTGTTAATTAACTGCACTAAAATTTAAAGTAATGTGAATAGGTTAGGATGGTACCTTCAATCATTTTACCTTCCTCGTCTAGGATGGCATTTAGTCGGCCTTGTCGCCCGCGTCCGTTGTTATCCCTTGAAGATCGTTCCTTTATAAGAAGACACATGGGCAAGCGATGTTCCCGACTTCCACATTTGAGACAAGTGCCAAGACGCTTCCAACACTCTTCAGTCGAGTGCCCGAACTTTTCACAGAATGAGCAAGCCGTGGCGACTTGCGTTCCTTCTTATTCCTTAACTCTTTTATTTTTCCCATTACTATTTCCATTTCTTTTTCCATTACCGTTCCCATTGCGGGACCTCTTATTGTGACGGGGTTCATCACCATCCGCTTCTCTCTCCTCTTGCCTATAATGTTTTTGGCTCGACCTTTCTTCCTTCCCTCGGAGCTTCTCCACCTTCTCTAGGGTTCTTTCACATAGATGTGCCCGTTGAACCATTTCCGTATAGGTGCGAATATTTTGAGACCCAAGTTGTTGAATAAATCCGGGCCTTAAACCGCCCATGAATCGGTTGGCCTTTAATAGGTCTGTGCTAACCAGGTGGGGAGCATAAGGTGCTAATCAAGAGAATTGGAGCTCATATTCTGCCATGGACATCATGCCTTGGCGAAGTGCAGCGAATTCCGTGGCCTTTCTCTCCTTGACATGTTCGGAGAAGTGTTTTGCTCGAAAGAGTGTGAGGAATACCTCCCAAGTGTGTGGTGTGTGTGACGACCCGAACTCCAGATACCGGATATACTCGATAGGACTACAGAGTAGACCCGATACCGCTTGGAACCCGTGAAGCCTCCCAAGAGCTGTAAAGCTTCGAAGGGATAAAAGGAATGCCGTGTAGCACATTGAAGTCGCAGATATAACAATAAGCAATAAAATTTAATTAATCAGGTTTGCTAAAGTAGTAGAAATAAAATTACTTTTTAATTAACAATTTAAAATTAACAATTATACCAGAGTCCAGCCCAAAGGAAAGATAATTATAGTCCAACAGAAAGAAAAATGTACATTGAAGTCGGGGGAAGTCCGACGCAGGTACCGCTGGCAACTACGAACACGCGACACCAGGAAAAATAAAGGAAGCAGAGACGACCACACCTGAAAAGTAGGGGAGAGTCTTGTTGTGTGAAGTACATGGGAATTCGAGATATATAGTGTCCAGAATCCTTAAAGTCCAGTTGATGTGACACAATCTCGGACCTAATTTAACAAGCACAACCACAAGGCTATGAAGCCTATGCAAGCGGACCTTCGTATGGCGCACACACTTAACCCGGGGGTAACTCGGGGATGCCGAGTCAAGGAAATGGGACAAGGCCCTTGCTGGTAGAGGGCCAGCAAAGTCTAAATCAAACCTCCCTTTGAGGTGCGGATATTCAACTCAATGTGTTGGCCTTGGCCGAGGGACGCGGATCACTCACTCACACCCACGGGGGTCGCACAAGTGTGGTGGAGCCTTAAGATCGGGCGCTCTCTTCCTTACCAACGGCGCAATTGGAGAATATTAAATGAACAAGAATAATTGAGAGCAAGGGACGAGTTCTCACCTAGTAAGTTTGAAGAAACCGACTCCGGTCGAAGACGGGGGCGAGCGGGGAGGCGAGGGGAAGCACCCGCATGCCGCGTCGATGAAGCTTCAAACCTGTGAGTGTAAAAAATACATGAACTACCCCCATGCAAGGGGGGGGATCTCAGGGAAGGGAAGCCAATGAATACACTCAATACGACCTCCACGCATGGAGGGGCCTTCAGCCGGCCAAGCAGGGAGGGGAATTTGAGCTAGAAGTGAAGAGAGGGAAGTCGAAGCCGAATCTGCCCGCTGACTGTGTCTCAAGATAGACCGTCAGGTATTTGGATGATGTGGTCAGCCTCGAATTTTGTTGCAGACGAAACCACTTGAAGATTCTTCGTAGCTGGATCTGGATGATGCTTGAATTTTTTTATTTGGATGATGTGGTCAGCCACGAATTTTGTTGCAGACGAAACCACTTGAAGATTCTTCGTAGCTGGATCTGGATGATGCTTGAATTTTTGTAAATTTCTTTGGGCTTCGCTGCTGGTCTGGGTAGGGGCTTGAATAGGGTGGCAGACCCTCGGATCTGACAGCTTCAAGTTCCCAACAGAAGGAAGCAGAGGTTGCCACGGTCTGTCCCGAGCTCAGAATCAGGTGCCGTTAGAGTCGTTGGAATAGTTGACGAATCTTCTTCGAAGCAAGACCAACGGGGATGCCAGCTGATGTCGGGGTAGACCGGTAGGCTCTGAACACTAGGGAGGGGTCGGTGCATACTAAGTGGAAGCAGAATCGAGCACCCGAGGGAGAAAATTGATAACTTTCAGGTCCAATCGCCAAATGGGGCTCTGCTTTTTGAGATGTTAGAAGACTCGTAGTAGAAGATGTTTGAAGAAGAACTCTTGATCTGATTCCCAACATGATCGTCGCAGTCGAGCTTCCAATCTGGCTCTGGTCTCCTGCCAGGGGGATCTGCGCAGTTGTGGGAGAATGGCTCTCCTGGTCGATCACGAACTTGGAATGGGATGGGACCACCACCGTTGCAAAGAAGACAGGCAGAAGCTTCTATCGATATATGATATACCACCTGAAGCTCCCAGGGAACGACGGGGTGGCCTCTGCAACCTGCGGCCAATCTGCTGCCTGCAACCAGAACTTGAGAGGGTGGAGATAGGTAATGGGGAATGGGGTAGATGGGAGGGGAAATGAGGTGGTTGTGTGTAGGGGCAACCCCCAGCTGTGAGGGAGTCTAGGAGGGGGGTTTCAAGGTATGCGAAGGGGAGAATGGGGGCTGGAAGGGGGTGTTTACTATGGGTGAGAGAGGAGCTGTGAATTTGGGCTTGGAGGGAGAGGGGAAGGTGAGGGGGGCACAAGTGGGTGGAGGGAAGGTGAGTTTGAATTTTCCTTAATGGAGGGTATTCAATGGTGGTCTTGGGGATGGGAGGGGTTGTGTTGGGGAAGGGAATGGATGCTTGGGGTAGTGGGAAGGGTGCTTGGGGAAGTGGGTGGGGTAGTTGGGGGTTGGGAGGTGGAGCTAGGATTGGTGGAAGCTCTCTTGGGACTAGGAGGTGCAGTAATGGGATGTGTGGGGAAGGGGAGTGACCTTTAATGGGGGTAGGTGGGAGAGTGGTGGTTGGGAAGGGAGGAGAGAGAAAATTTTTGAAATTGGGTGTGGAGGAGAGAGAAAGGGGAGTGAAAGAGAGAGATTAAGAGAGGGATGGGTGGGGAATCTCTCCCCTAGGGTCTCTCACCCAAATAATAGAATCTCTCCACTAGATAAGAAGTTTGAACTCTAAAAATGGCAAGTTTTTTATTCATTGCTTCATTACCTCAAAATGGAGAGAGTGGGGTCCTATTTATAGGGATCCCACAATTTACAATAAGACCCTGACTTTTGACACAAAGACAACTAACCAAGGGGGTAGGGGGCACCCTTGGGCCTAGCCCAATGAATTGGGCCCAATAGCTAATCTAATCAACCTAATGACACTCAAACTTAGGGGAATAAACAAAATACCTAGGGACATGACTCAAATAAAAGGGAAAATACATCAGATGACTCAAATAAAAATTACATAGGACTCAAAATTAAATAACTAGACCATGACGTACGCCTCCGGGTGACGAGAATGGCCGAGAGGGTCAGGACGGATGGTGATGACCCTATCACCAGTACAGTCTTTCGCTGGCTTAGGTTTCGCGATTCCTTATCGCTTTGTTTCCGTGTGTTGTCTTGTGTGTGCTGTGTTAGCACTGTGCGAGATGTTTTTGTTCTCGTCAGGATGTGACAGGATGCTCTTTTTCATCGTAGTGTTTGTCTTGATCATGATGTACTTGGCAGAGTTCGCCGATAGGCTTGAATCTACAGTACATTGTTCTAGATTTTTTTGTGGTTTGTTCAGGTGGCTGGTGACTTATAGCGTTAGTGTGCTAACCATGCACGTTCTCATGCTATTTTGGTCATCCCAGCTTAAGTGTGTTCAGCTCCTGAGGTATTTCACTTCTGATGAAGTGGTTGCTTTGTTGCCTCGACTTAGAAGATGCTCAAGGGAACCTAGGATTTTCCTTCCTGGTGAGCTACTGTTAGTGAGCTTGATGCTTCTCATCTTATTTGGTGGAGTCTATTTCGAGGTAAGCCTTGGAATTGCTGTCTTGGCGAGACCTTTCTCCTGTGTCTGCTTAAGTGTGGACAGTGTTTGTTCTGAGCCTGATCTGTTCTTTATTCTACGGTTACTTGGCTTTAGACCTAATCTTTGTGTTGAGAGCCGTTGTGCGCCGTGTTTGTCGTGCCGTGTTTGGCGGCCAAAATGTTATGAAGGCTCATTTATTCTTTCAGGATGTGATGGTAAGCTAAGATTAGCCTTTCTTTGTACTTTGTGTTGAAGCTGGTACTCTTATTGGTTTGCACTTAGGCGACTTGTGATCGGTTGTTAGCAGGATCAGTACTCGTGGCGTGGTATATTGCGATTTTTATGAATTGTGATGGCGCTGAGTGTATGCTGAGATGTGGATACCAAGGTATTTTATGATGCCTGTGTGCGTTGTAAGAGTGCGCAGCGGAAGCGTGGTGGGCCCATAACCCACAGGTCCCAGGATCGAAACCTGGCTCTGGTCGTTGGTCCGGTCGACTGACCACCCTAGGCCAGTCGACCAACCCTGCTTGGTCGACTGACCCCAGGGGCCAGGTCGACCAGAATTCTGTATTTATGTTTGTTTTGAGTCTTGGTCAGTCCGGTTAAGACCCAATGACCGACCTATGGCCACGCGAGTGTCCCGGACACCCTGTGGGTTCCGTGTTACCTCGATTAGTGTGTCCATAGGGATGTATGTCTCGGGCTTTCTATTGCGCTCGATCGAGTCACCGTGTATCGGTGTGAGTGCGGTGGGGTTCTCCCGCATGTGAGTGGCCTCCCTTGGGTTCTCGTTTGAGGGGATGGTTTCGGCGGCTTGTGGTCTACCTCGGTATTCGTGTCACCGTGGTTTTAGACCTAGTCAAGATTTAAGTCAGTTGGCCTTGGCAGCCCAACCTTTGTCCGTCTTGTCGTTGTAGCACCTTTCTTAGGCTGCTACATGTCCGTCTGTCTTAAGTCCATGTCTTAGGGCGGTTAGTCTTGTAGTTCACTCTTGGACTGTTGAGTCCGTGTAGCGTGTCTGTTATCGACCGCTTGGTGGTTTGTCTGGGCAGGTCAGTCGGAGTTAGACTGAGTCTAGCGGCCATAGCTTTGACTGCTACAGTCACCTCGTGGCCATGTCTATGGCCGCCAGTGTTTGTGCCTTTGTGTATGTACAGAGTGTCGCTTTCCGAAGTTTTGGTTTCCAATTGTCTTGACTCGACCTTTTGATTTGTCCATCATCCCGTGGATGTCTCTTGATGTCCTATGAGGGATATGACCACCATATAGGGTTGTCAGGTGAAGGGGCGTGATCTCGCGCGGCTCCTGAGCTGGGAGGATGATCACCGAACAGTGAACTGTAGAGAAAGGGAAACGGATCAGGGGGCCCAGGGATGGTTCCCTGGGGAAAACCCTCCGATGCTTAAGTCAGTAGAGTAATGGTGGAAGATAGGGAGGGAGGTAGAAAGAGGTGCACGAGATCCCCCAACACCAAGGTGGTGAAGTGGTTCCTGCTCAGGGGGTTTTAGGCGTGTATTGCCCTTACCTTTTACTGGAGGGAATCCCTGATTTATATAGTGTGCTCACCTTATGAGTCCCATAAGCTGAGGAGTTTCAGGCGGGAGTTACGTCCTCATCGTGGGATCTTCATAGCCTTGAGGGATCATGTGTCTCTTATCCTCATAAACTCCTGCTCATAAAGGGCTCTCAACGGCAGCGTGGATAAGCAGTCGCCGGTCGGTCCGAGCATAAAAGGTGCCAACCCTTTCTGGGCGATAGGCATAGCTCAGATGAAGATAGGTCAGAGTGGGCGCTAAGCGCTTGCCTCTATCCCGATGAGGGGATAACTCGGGCATGGGTCTTCTTCCGTTCTGACCGTCGTTCGGGCCTTCCGAGCCTAAGGGCCGCCGAGGAAGGATGAGATCCCGAGTAATCTTATTGGGCTTTTTAGCCTAAGTGGGCCCTATGGGGCTGTCACTTGGATGAGCAGAGCCTCGTTTGGTCCTGATGGACCTAGTTTGGCTGCTCTTAGATGGGCTACATAAATCCCCATCTCCACTTGTCCCCCTCCTACTCCCGAGCTTTAGTAAGCTCGGAAGAGTAGCTGTTGGGGTTTTAGACCAGTGTGGCTCAGGTGGGTGGAGATCTGGCGGTGTTAGAAAGTCACCTGTCGTGGTCACCTGGGCCCATAATAATGATGATCTTGACGGATTTGAACTGAAGGGGCCCCCTTTTTTCGGAGGTCGGAACGACACGCCGCCTCCCGTGTGAGGATATAGGAGTTGGGCGCTTGCTATCATTCCAGATTTCCTTCTTCTTTAGGGTTTTGGCTCTCCTCCGTTCTTACTTTTGGGCTCTTCGATGCGTCGTGAGGACACGACGGGAGAGCAGAGGCTTGCAGCGGCGTTCGTGGAGTTGGCGGAGATAACCGCGGAGGCAGTCCGGCGGCTTCCTCTCCCCCCAGAATCTTCGGGGTCCCGAGATCGCCTTTCCTCAGAGTCTTCTCCGGGCTCCATGGCGAACCAGCGCTCGGATGCTGAGGAGTGGGAGGACGAGCCAATGGTGAAGGCGTCGGTTCCAAACTGCAGCGAACTGGGGGAGGCGGATGTGAGAAGGCTGGAGCACCAGTATCGCCTGCCCCACAAGTTCTGATTTGTCGCAGCTTCCCCACATGAGATGAGCCTGGACTCTCGTACAGGCCACATCTGTACTTTCCTTCTGTCATGGAAGGGTGGGTTTCGCCTTCCCTTCGAACCTTTCATTCTTCAGCTTCTCAATTTTTTCTGTTGGCACCCCATTTAGTTGGTAGCCAACTCTTATCTTCTCCTTTCCACCTTCCGCATTCTCTGCCGCCAGTGTGGAGTTCCTCCTTCTTTGGACCTCTTTCACTATTACTTTGAGTTGAAAGCACATCCTTCTGCCGGGAAGGGCTTCTACTTCATCCAGGCGAGGCGGAATAGGAGTTGTATCTCTTTGGCGGCGAAGGATTCTTCGCATAAGGGGTGGAAAACTCAATTCTTCTGGGTGGAGATTTGTTCAGTGGAAGAAACTTGGAGGTGTCTAGTAATCCCCAATTTCCACCCGAATATCCCTCCCAGGCAGGATCAGTTCCTTCCACATGTGGAGAAATATGCAGTCATCTTGCTAAAGCACCGCCAATCCACCGAAGAGCTAGTTACTCCAGAGAATATCGAGCGGTGTCTTCTTATGCGGCTGCATCCGTCGAGCTTAGGTGCCACAAACCAGGCTCTCCTTTGGAAGTGGGGGTCATTTTTCTTTTCCTGAATCTGTCTTCCTCTTCTTGCAGACACCAGGCGGGAGGCTTTGAAGGAGGCCGCAGAGGTGATCGAGCTTGGCGATGATTCGGCTACTGATGAATCGGTTGTTCCCCCGGGTCGCTCCCGAACCAGAGATAAGGGCAAGGGGGCGGCCCAGGCCGAATCCTCCAGGCCGCGGGGGTCCAAGCGCAAGGATCCCGTGGAAGGCATGATTCGGGCCGCCGCAAGGGCCATGAAGTGGGCCAAGAAGGCCGAGGTCATACTTGCAGTCGGAGGCGACCTTGCCGCGGCTCGCCCCTCTGCCGAGCATGATGGGGCCGACCCTACCAGGCGAGCTCTCCCACCCGCCGAGCAAGAGAGGGCCGAGGAGGTTGGGGCTGCTCCTGCGGGTGGTGACGATGCGGGCTCCTGCGGGCGGCGACGATGCGGGCTCAGAGCCGAGGGGGCCTGGGCTGCTCTTGCGACCGGCAACGGTGCTGGCCCAGCTCTCCCCTCGGTAGGAACTGAGGGGGCCGTGGCCGAGGCGAGGGATGCTGTGTCCATGGCCGAGGCTGGCGCTTCAGGTGGTGGTGCAGGTGCTGAGCTGGTCCAGGTTGGGGGGCCGCAAGAAAATCCGACCGAGGCCCAAGAGGCGACCGAGGCTGGGGCTCGGTCCGAGCCACTCGGTGGGGCGCCGGGCGATGGGGGATTCTCTGTTCCGGCGGCCTTGAAGAGGCTTGGTATCTCGGGGCCTATGCACCAGGTATGCCGTGGTATAGCCGTGAAGGTGAGGGGGGGAGGTAGGTAGTACTCTCCATCTGTGGCCCTGGCTGGGGTTATGGAGGGCGGCCTGGCCTTGGCCCAGATGGGGGCTGCTCTGGCAGAAGTGTACGCTCGGTCGGAGTGGGAGCGAGTGAACCTGGCCTGGACCCTTGGTGGGTCTGACAGGAGGTTGGCCAAGCTTGCCGAGGAGCGTGATGGGCTTCAGCGGGAGCTTTCCTCAGTCAGGGAGCTAGTGTGGTCGAGCCAGGTGGAGACCCGGGTGCTAACCGAGCAGCTAGCCAAGGCCCGCGAATTGCTCGAGAGGAAGAGCAGGCTTCTTGAAGAGGAGCGCCTTGCACGGGTTGAGCTGGATGGCCAGTGGGAGACCGAATGTGCAGAGCTGGTAGACCAAGCGGAGGAAGCCGAGCGCCTTCGGCGGGAGGCCGAGGCTGATAGGGCCGAGGCGGAGAAGCAGGCGGCGGAGGCCGAAGAGCAGACGGCTGAGGCCGAGCGAAAGTCAACCGAGGCAGAACGGGAGAAGGCCGAGCTCGCTGGTAGGGTGGGATCGGTCGGGGCGGAGGCTCTCGAGCCGTACAAAAGCTCAGAGGCCTACCGGGTCGACCTTAAAGAGGCTGGCCTCCCTTACTATAAGCTAGGACTTCGCCGGGGCATCCGCAAGGGGTTCAAGCAAGGCTACGACCGGGCCGTCTCTTACACCGAGGAGCAGGCGTCCAGAGTAGTTGACTTCCCATCCGGGCAATGTTATGAGTCGGACTTGTCATCCTCCAGTTCCTCTGCTTCGGCACAGGATGAAGAGGATCACGGGGGCTCATCATTCGAGGGGTCGCCAACTCCGGAGGCCTCGGGAGGGTACGCAACAGAGGTAGTTCCCACGCCGGTGGGGTGAGTGCCAGGGTCGGCCGTCGTCGAAGATGCCGGGGGCAGACCGTTTGAGCCCTCCACTTCCAGGCTTCAAGATGGGCCGGAGGCCTAATGTATCTGTTTTGCTTCCTTTTTTTGTATGTCTTCTTCCTCTTTGAAGAAGAAAAACTTCCTCTTTTGTGTAAAACAATAGATAAGGCAGTAGCGTCATGATGAAGACTTATCTGTTCCGTATCGCCATTGCCGTATTTTGTTCAGCGTATCTGCAGTGGTTGGAAAGAGCCGATACTTTCTGCGTGGATCTTGCCTGATGGTTGGGTGAGCGTCTGACAGGGTGTCTTTCCATTTTCTCATGCTTTGAATGACTGGCCGCTTCGTGTATCCCACTGGGGCGGAAAATGAGAAGTTTGAGGTGACCGTTCGCAGGGAGATATCCCTTTGGCGTGTTTCGAGGAGAGAATCACTTAAGGCAAATAGCCTCTCTTCGTCTATAAAATGTCTGAAGGGCATCCCTTCCTCTCCACCGCTTAGGGGTTTCCCTGACAGTCTTTCCTCATTCTTTTTTCACGTAGCGTTGTGCCATTGTACTTGGAGCATGGAAGACACTCCGGAAGATGAGGCTGCCGACCACGGGGGGCAGAGAGTTCTCGCTCCTTTAGGTTTAAAGAGGGTTCGACGGCCGGCGGACAGACTTAAAGAGGGTTCGACGTGTGGAGGCACGTCGTCTTCTTTTTATCAGTTCTGGCGGCACTTGTAGGGGGGAGAGATGGTGGACGGATGGGGGCATCAGGCATCCCTACCGCCCATCCCTTCCTACTCGCTCCACGGAGGGGAGGAGGAAGCCAATTAAGGTCCCTCCTTTCCGGGCTTTCCCCTGCCTCCTCGTCCAACTCTGCTGGTTTCTTTCTCCCCCCCGCAGCCTCTTTTTCCCTCTTCTGCTCTACTCCATCTTTCTTTCACTCTTCGGAGGGTGCCTGCACTCTCTGTCTTCTGAAGAGTTGGCAGGTTGACGGGGAGGATGCTTTCATATGCATTCCCTCTCCCCCCTCTCTTCTGAGTTCAACTTGGAAGGTAGCCTTCTCCTTCCTAATCCCTCTGTCACCTTTGTCCCGAGCTGCCCGAGCCAACGGGGTCGACTATCCTATATCCGAGCCAGTTTCTACATGAGGCAGAGTCAGTGGCTGGACGCAGGAAGGTCATCCGAGTCAGCCGAGCGATGGGCTCATACGGCGGTGCCAGATGGATTTTTTACTTTTTTGACATGTATTTTCTTGGCTTCGGCCTTCCTGATGTACAAGCGGGTTGTTTGAATAAAAGAAAGGAGCCTTTTATTTTATCTCATGTCGTTTGCACAATGCTCAATATTCAGAAGTAGAACTTGTGTAATATAGCCGCGTTCCAGGTCCGAGGGATGAGCTCTCCTTCCATCGTGGATAGACGGTGTGCTCCTTTTCCGAGCGTCTCGACCACTTGGTAGGGGCCTTGCCAATTAGGGGATAACTTGCCCGCCGTCTCAAGTGGTCGAGAGGCTTCGGCTTTCCTGAGGATGAAGTCTCCCGGTTTAAAGTGTCTATCTCAGACCTTGGCGTTGTAGTATCGAGTGAGGCGGCGTCGGTATTCCATTGCTCGGATGCTGGCAATCTCTCGGACTTCATCTGCTAGGTCGAGGTTTTCGAGTAGTTTCTGGTCGTTTGCCTCGGACGAGAAGCAGATGACTCGGAGGGAGGGGTTGCCAATCTTCAATGGGATCACGGCCTCGGTACCGTATACCAGCTGAAAGGGGCTTTCACCGGTTGCCGTTCTGGGAGTCGTTCTGTGTGACCAAAGTACGTTCGACAATTCCTCAAGCCAGCTGCCCTTGGCTTTGCCGAGCCTAGTCTTGATGCCTTTTAAGATAGTCTTATTGGTATTTTCAACCAGCCCATTAGCCTGAGGGTGGGCGACCGAGGTGAAGTGATTGCGAATGCCTAGGTCAGCACATCTGTCTCGAAAATAAGGAGAATCAAATTACCGACCATTATCGCTTACTATCACCCGGGGGATGTCGAAACGAAAAATGCTCGACTTCCAGATGAAATTCCAGACGACTGTCTCGGTGATCCATGTTGTGGCTTCGGCCTCGATCCACTTAGTGAAGTAATCGATGGCGACGATAATGAACTTCTTCTGGGACTGGGCCGTGGGGAATGGCCCGAGGATGTCGATTCCCCAGCGAGCGAAAGGATAAGCCTCGGCTAGGGTGACGAGCTCCATTGCTAGCTGATGGACCAAGTGGTCAAATCGCCGGCACCGGTCATAGCGTTATGTGTAGGTCGAGCAGTCGCGCTATAAAGTGGGCCACCAGTAACCTAGCCGTAGCAAGATCCTGGAGAGCGACCTACCTCCTAAATGCGCTCCGCACAGACCTTCGTGAACTTCTTCGATCGCTCGGTTGGCTTCGTCGGTGCTGAGTGTAGATTTGATTTAAAAATCCACTTAAGGGAAAATTAAGAACAAGCAATAATCAATAATGTGGAGAAAAAAACATGCACGAGGTGCACAAGAGGAGTTTGTGATCGCTAGAGACACGAGGCCTCAAAAGATATAACAATAAAAATATGGGAGGGATCGCGAAAAATACCTTGAAACGCGGGTGATTGTGAGTGCTTTCCTTTCTCTTCTAGATCGGCCGGCCGATGAAGAGAGTTCTTCAATTAATTACCCTTACAAAAAAGACACAAACACCAAAATAATATGAATTAGAAATATGGTGAGTGTAGCATCAATTCTTAATAAAAATGTGAACATGAACAATTAGAGAAGAACACACCTTAAGGGTGGTTGCCCTTAAACCCCTATGCAAAGAGGGTGTGGGGAGATGAATGATGATGAATGCAAAATAAGGATAAGGGGAAAGAGTGCAAGAGTGCACTTATGGGAGACCTCAATGTGATTGAGTATGAAAAAAAAAACAATAAAAGAATGATGCATGCATGCATATGAATTAATGAAAATAAGCAATAAGGGGGAGATAAAAAATAGAATCTGTTGTTTGCTCCTTGGCTTTGATGCTTGATGTGGAGAAAGCCTTCAAAGGATGAAGATTTGATGTGGAAGAAGCCTCCTTAGCCAAGAGCCCCACCTTCCTTCGATTCCCTGCAGAAAGAAGATAAACAAAAGAAAAGGAAAAAAGACAGAAGGAGAAGAAGAAGAAGAAGACAGAACGGAGGAAGAAACAGAAGAGGAAGAAGAAGAAGAAGAAGAAGAAAGAAGAAGAAGAAGAAAATAGAAGAACAAAAAACAGAACAAAGAGGAATAACGAAACAAAAAAAATGAAGAAGAAGAAAAAGAAAATAGATCCTCCGAACCAACCCCCTAACAGAGCCGAAAGGCTCTATTAATAGAGTTGAATCAAAAGATAGAAGGATAAGAACGGGCAAGAGCCCAAAAAAAGGGAAGGATTAGAATGGGCAAGAGCCCAAACGAAGCAGGACTCTCTGGGGAAAGGCTGCGGTTCAGCAGGAACACAAAACTGAAACACGACCTGGACCAGGGCGTCAATTCAAAAAATGACGACCTTCCAGAGGGCGTCTTTTAAAAACACGACTTATGTCAGGGCGTTAATTCAAAATTCGAATTTTAGAATTTATTTGAAAATTGTGAAACACGTCTGAGTCAAAGGCGTGTTTAAAAACGCGCCCTACCTAAGGACGTTAATTCAAAATATTCAAAATTGGGTTATTTTTTATTTCTCAATATTATTTTCTCATTTTTTAGGTGGAGGTGCATCTCATCGCCCTGATTCCAACGACTATTTTTGTGAATTTTTCTGACACCCGGAAGGTCACCAAATCACCTCTGGAAGAGAGTGAAAAATAATATTAAAAAATCAATTTGAAAAAGTGATGACCGTGTGTAAGGCGTGAATTCAATTTCCGATTTTTTTATTCTTTTCAAATTAAAAATAACGTCCATGGTTAAGTCGTTAATTCTCAAAAAAATTCTGAAAAATTCTCAGAAAAATCTAGAAAATTAGAAATTTGAAAGAATGGACGCCCTCCAATATAGTCGTCAATTTTTTAAGAAACGCCCACGTATAAGTCGTTATTTAAAAGATGCCCCAAGTCAAGTCGTTATTTCTGAAAAATTAATAAAAATAGAGAAAAATGCCCAGAAAAATCCAGAAAAATAGGGGAAAATAGGAAAAAATAAGAAAATGGTGAAAAAAAAGGGAGAAATCTAAGAAAAGTGAGAAAAACCACTCAAATAGAACTAATTTGAGGGTCAAACTGGGGCATTACAAGGCAATATGAGATATACTCATAGTAACGTCAATTTTGGCGTGTCTACAGCTGCCCCGCCTTAGCGTCTGCTTTGCAAGGGAGCGTAGGAAACTGAAAAGTAGATGCCAAGGTGTGATGAGACACGCAATCGACATCACTTGATAAGAATTGAAATCAGAAGCTCGAGATGAAGCAATCTCGAGAAATCCAACGAAATCAACAATGTTTGGATAAAACGGGGAGTGTGCACGCGGTGCACGAATGAGATAAAAGAATGATCAACTTCCAGTGCGGTGAAAGTACCACAGGTCACAAACCTGTAGGTTTCACCATTGGGGAGCGGTTACCAGCCATGTGGACGTGTTGCAGCCAAGGTGGATCAAAGGGAAAAGTTTGAAAAATAAGATGATAAAAAATCCAAACAAGAGCTTTCGAGAAAAGACCCAAAACAGCGACAAAACGAACTGAAGATTCAATTCGGCAATGAAATATCTCATATCTGGAAAGATTAAGATCAATTCGACTCTCAAAATCAGCTTATCAGAATGATTTTCCAATGTTAATTCAAAGTTCTACATGAATGCATGCTGGGCTAAAAGGAAAAATAAAACAAATGAAAATATAATGTAATCAAGGATAATATTGTTAAACTGTCAAGACTAGGTCAAGAAACCAATTTCGCGAGCTGATACTAAGCCGAAGCCCGTTTATCCACGCACCAATTCGCAAAAGGGAACCATCGTCCCCAGTCTCGGATGGCTCAACGGCCTATCCGTATGACTAAGACTACTCTGGAATCATCATTATTTTTGATGAAGGGGAACTCAAATCCGAGATTTACCAAAGCCACAAGGTCCTTGATATAATCTAGTAGCGTATGTAACATATAGTAGAAATACATACAGGGAGAGATGGTGGAGTAATAAGTATGGGGGAACTGAGAGATGAGGTGCGGGCACCGTGGGACTTTGATGATGATGCCCAGTCGGCGGGACCAAGAGCTTCTTATCCTGCGCTCAAAAATTTATTAACCAAGATATAAAAGATAACAAACAATGAATGAGGCATTTAAGCATAACACGCATAGCATGAATGGAAGCATCAATAAGCAATGACAACATAGACATCAAAGCACTCAAAGCTTAGTGTGAATAGCATTCAAGCATGTATCAGCATGAATAGCATGAGTTAAATTATAGCATTGCAAAGCATCATTGTTTGTTGTTTGTCATAAGGATGACAATCTTGGCATGTGAGATTGAGATTGAATGATTGGAATCAAGTAATGTCTAGTGGCAAAGTGATCAAGTGAAATCAGCAGGAGTTGATTGAATAATTTGTAGATGAATAATCAGAATGATATAGTAATCAGAATGATATAGGGAGATGATAATCAAAATGCCCTAGTGTGGCATATCACGAGAATATCGGGAGAATCAATAGATTGATAGCAATAAGTGGAGATAGGACTCATCCCGTGCTCTTGTCCTTGCAAAGCTGTTCCTGCAAAATACCATCAAAAAATACAATGCAGATTTTTGGATTTTGGAAATATGCAAATTTTTATGAGTTTTGGAAATATGCAAATTTTTATGAGTTTTGGAAATATTTAAATTTTTATGAGTTTTGGAAATATTTGAATTTTTATGAGTTTTGGAAATACGCAAATTTTTGTTAGCTTTTTCAAAATATTCAATTTTTGTGGATTTTGGTTTAGACATTGTTAATGCAGCATCAAAGGGTTGTTTTTGAACCACTGGCTAGGGGTCCTAGTTCCTTCCCTTTTCGCTAAAATTACCCAAAGCTAGGCGTGCATTGAAAGTGGCGTCCTATAATTGACTGCCCTTGATTAACGGTGCTCCTACCAAGGTCATACCTGAGAAACATTCGGTCTTGGAGGGAGAAGAGAAGAACAATTGTGATAAGCTTTGTGCAGGATGGGAGATATCGGGACTTGAATTCCTTCCAAGGTGTTTAACCCTCAAAGAGGTAGTCTGTTGCGCTGGGGCTTTGTGCCTTTAATTTTTAGACCCTTGACATGCATACGACCAGGGTTTTCCCTACGGGGACTTTGCCACTCTTGACATGCCATAATTCATACTTTTGCTTTTATCGAAATTCTGACTTGATTTTCATAATAGCCCTTTTGGCGAGATGTATATCATGAAATTCATATTTAGTTTGGGTCAAGACTGCCCCTATTTGAGACTCCTCTCGTATTGGGGATTACCAAGGTTGGTCATCTCATCCGTCAACCTCTTGCCCCTGCATGTGGCCGAATAAAGAAGAGAAAAGACTTTCAGGAATACTCATGGCATGGCCAAAGTAGCAACGGTGTTTAACTAAAGGAGCCGGCTAAGGATGCCGTGAAGTGTGTGCGGTGCCCAGCTAAGGGTCGCTCTTAACAAGCGGGGAGAGAATGTTGAATTCCCAGCGCGGGTTCTTAAAAGGTGCTGCAAAAGCAAGCCTAAAGACTCTTTTTTTAAACAAATGATTCTACAAAAGCCTAAAATAAAGGTTTAAAACACCACTCTTAATCTTGTTAAGAAGCACTTCATCTTGAAAATCATGCGTGAAGTAATGAGGGAATGATATCATAAAAATGCGTACTTACGCCAATATGTTACCTTGCAACCTTTGTAGAAGTAGCTGCTGCGAGAGGTTGATCATCGTGGGATAGTCCTCTTTAGCAGTCAAAAGGATTGGCAGCAAAGGATTGAAAGTGGCTTAACAAGAAGGAGTGGTGCCAAGACCAGACTTGGACGAATAAGGAGAAAAGGGAAGAGAGGCGAGGGCTAGAACTCCCTCACTAAGGCGCGGAGACCCTGATCACATGGAACAGTCTACAGAAGAAGCGGAGAATTAGAAGGATGAGTGAGGACTAAAGCCTCGAAAGCAATGGGAGAAAGGGCAAATGCCTAAGGCAGTGGATGTGGAAGAAGTTGGGTCGGACCCATGATTAGGAGGAATCAGAAGAAGAAATTGATATATAGAAAGAGGCGGATCCGGAGGGTCCGGAGGTGGTGGAGAATCAGGAGAGGAAAAATCCGAAGGCTCCGGAGGGATAACGAAAGAAGGGACGCGATGCCCTGGGAAGAAATAGAGAAAAAGATGATGAAAAAGGAGGAAGAAAATGAAGGATGTGATATCCCGGAGGAGCAGAAAGATGAATCGGAAGAAAGATGGATGGTCTGGAGGTTCCGGAGGAATGAGATGGAAAGGGGCGTGATGCCCTGGAAAATGATAGAGAGAATAAGACGGAGAATCCGGAGGTTCCGGAGGAATGATGGAAGGAGGGACGCGATGCCCAAGAATGTCCGGAGGTTCCGGAGAAATGAGGTGGAAAGGGGCGCGATGTCCGAGGGGAAGGTCCGGAGGTTCCGGAGGTAGCAAATGGAGAGGGGCACGATGCCCAAAGGACAAAGAGAGGGGTGAAAGATCCGGAGGTTCCGGAGGAAGAGGATGGAAAGGGGCGCGATGCCCAAGGAAAAGACTGAGACAATCAGATGGGGAATCCGGAGGTTCCGGGGGAATAAGATGGAAAGGGGCGCGATGCCCGAGGAACAGAGAAAGGAATGAAGGAGGATTAGGAGGAAAATCCGGAGGTTCCGGAGGGATAAGATGAAAAGGGGTGCGTTGCCCGAGGGGAAAGTCCGGAGGTTCCGGAGGGATAACGAAATCAGAAAGGGCGCGATGCCCAAAGAGGAGGGGTAAAATTCCTGGAGGTTCCAGGGAAATAGCAGGAAGGGGGACGCGATGCCCCAAGGGGAGTGAATTAAAGAAAGATGAAGATGAAGATGAGAAGTGCGGAATATCCGGAGGCGCCGGAAGGCGGGGAAGATACGGGTTTGGAAACCCGGGAAGAAGAAGGTGCAAATGCATGCGAATGCAGTAGAACGGATGTGATGAATGCACAAATGCGACAGAATGCATGGAATGCAAAGAACGTGAAGAACATGAAGGGCGAGAGAATGAGATCCTCCTTTTTACCCTTGGAATGGCCCATGAAGCGAAAGATGAGAATAGGGATGAAGTTGAATGGGAGGTGGGTAAAGGAGTGGAAGGCCCCTTAGCATCAAGATAACTGCCCCTCCACGGCAGTGAAAGAATACAGCCAAATGGCCTAATGGATGAAATACAAGCCCATGACGAAGCTTCAATAGTAAATGATAACTCTCTTGGAGGGTGAAAAGTAATGGTGTGAGGGAGTTGGAAAGTAGGGCTCAGAACCATCATGTTGCCCAGGGGTTCAAGATTTGGAAGTTGGAACAGAGGGTGCCCTGCCCGGCCCTTACACCGCATCAATGCTTGGCATGGCGGCGACTTGGCCTCTTCAATCATGCCTGGCACAATAACCCGGATTGGCATCCGGCAAATGAACTCTTGCATTTTGAATAGCGCGGCCATGGCCAAATTCTTCTTTCGCAGCTCTTGATCATCCTCAACACAAGTGTTTGTAGAAGCACTCCCCTTCCGAGTAGTAAAGGGAGGTGAGGCGGAGGCGGAAGGCTTTGTGGATAATGGAGATTTAGTGGGAGGTGTAGTGGAAAGTGTTGGAGGAAGGATAAACGGAGACGGAGGTTCAAACACGTCGAGCTTCTCCCTTTGCTCCGAAGCAGTCGGGGTTGGCTCGAGTGCAAAAAAGGGTGAAGCCTGCTCAGGATTAGCCACGGGTAAAGGTGAAGGGTTATGTGGTGGAATAGGTAAGGTGGGTTGAGGCGGTGGTAATGGGAGGTTAATTGGGGAAGGTTCAATGGTAGGTTTAATGGAGGCCGATGGTGTGAAAGTTGATGGTATAATGAGTGGAAGTTTAATGGAAGGCTCAGGGGAGATTGGTGTTGTGAAGGTTGATGGCATAGCGGATGGAGATGTAATTGATGGAGGTTTAATGGAAGGTTCTGGGATAGGAGGAGACTCAAGAGGTGCCGATGTGGGCGATTGGAGTATCGACCCATCATCGTAACACCAATTAGTCTCGTAAACGGGGATTGGATCAGGATGGTGGCTTCGTCCTGAGCAGGGGGTTCGTCAAATGATAGTGGAGGGAGCGAAAAATTAAGGAAACTCGGAAGGGGTGCCTGTGGAGCTTCATCATCATCGTACACTGCTTCGGATTCTTCAAATGCCGGTCCTTGATTGCTTGACATGCCGAAGTCATAATCATCTCTCCTGTCTTTCCAATCTTCCTCCATCTTGGTGATATCATCCAGGAAAACATGAAGAGGATTGACTGGAGTAGGAGGAGCCGTGACCCTCTTTAATTGTTCCTCCATCGAAGTGATTTTATCGAGGAGAGTTTGCTGGAGGGGTGTGACCTGAACAACAGAAGGTTGGCAGGGGCTTGAAGGGGGAGGGGGCGTATAAAAAGGCCGTGGAGGTGGATTAATGGGCCGACCCGTAGAAGAACCCGGATGGGCCGGATTGCAATGAATAAATGGGCCTTGGGGCCGTAAGGGAGGAAGAATAGAAGGAGGCGGGTGATGGGCCACCCGAGTAGAATGAACAGGAGGAAATGGGTAATGGGCTACCCGATCAGGATTGGAAGGAGGAGGGGGGTGATGGGCCACCCTTGTAGAATTGGAGGGAGATGGGTGATGGGCCACCCGAATAGAATTGGAAGGAGGTGGGTGATGGGCCACCCGTATAGAATTGGAAGGAGGGAGAGATGCATGAGATGTACCCTCAACGGCAGCCTTAAGGGCTTGGATCTGTTGAGGGGTAAGATGATCTAATGCATGAATGATCTGGGAGACCTTCTCATCATTGGGACGAGAGGATCCCGAGGGAGTAGTGGCTCGAAATTGAGTTGAAGGACCATTGGATTGGACATTGCCCATGGGTCGGGCATGACCATAAGAATGAGGACGTGGCCCTTTGAAAGAATGGTGAGAATTTTGATGAACATGTTGAAATTGAGGGGAATAGGATGTGCTAGGTTGTGCATCCTCATGAATTGAATTAAACATGTTACCTTGTTTATAGTAAGCCATCATGCAATCAAAGTTCAAAATAATATGCAAAGAAGCACACAAAAGAGATGGTTACCTTGATTTGATTTGTTTGAACCTTGGTGAATTAAATATTTTATCAAAGATTTGGAATGATTCACACAAGGGAGGAACCTAGTTTCAATATGATTTTACTTCAATGCCCACTAGGAACACTCTTTCACCACGTATAGGCCAACTAACTCGGGACTTCAAAAGGGTACAACCTGCCCGACGTCCGTGAGGGTATCCACGGGTGCGGGGACTTATGGAGGCTTGGTTTAGGAATTTCCAATCTAAAGAGACGGAATGCTCAATGGAGGGTCGTTCCTTCACCAAGGGGGTGTGTGGCTCCTAGTATAAAGAGATAAGGCCTCTCAAACCAATGCAAAATGAATGAATGAATGCAAGATATAAGCAGAAATATGATACAGTGATAAACAAAGGAGTTCGGTGAAAACACAGGAATAAGACGCCCTGGGGCAGGGCGCTACCAATAAAAGAGACGCCCTGGGGCAGGGCGTTAATTATCAAGGATGCTCAACCAAATAAAGAGACGCCCAGGGGTGGGGGCATCAAATCATGAAAACGTGCCCTGAAGAGAGGCGCTAAACAGGAAAAAGATGCCCTGCGATAGGGCGTTAACTAAAAAAGCGCCTATGTCAGAGGCGTTAATTGCCTTCTTCCAGAAAACCCTCGCGGCCAGCAATATCAAAGTAGAAAAGCGCTCACATAGGCAATCAACAAATATAATTATTAACACAGAAGCATGCTCATCAAGATTTTAAATAAGTGAAAGTTTTAAAACAAATCTATCTAATTGACAGATCACTTTGGGGAGAGTGCAATGCACAAGGGAGGGTGCCCGAGGGACACAAAAGGAGGGGTACACGTGGGTACCAATAGGAAAGGGCACACGTGGGTGCCAAGGGGAAAGGGGTAATCAAATAAAAAACAAGAAAGGGTCCCACCGTGATCGCCAATTTGTAGATTTGATTTAAAAATCCACTTAAGGGAAAATTAAGAACAAGTAATAATCAATAATGTGGAGAAAAAAACATGCACGAGGTGCACAAGAGGAGTTTGTGATCGCTAGAGACACGAGGCCTCAAAAGATATAACAATAAAAATATGGGAGGGATCGCGAAAAATACCTTGAAACGCGGGTGATTGTGAGTGCTTTCCTTTCTCTTCTAGATCGGTCGACCGATGAAGAGAGTTCTTCAATTAATTACCCTTACAAAAAAGACACAAACACCAAAATAATATGAATTAGAAATATGGTGAGTGTAGCATCAATTCTTAATAAAAATGTGAACATGAACAATTAGAGATGAACACACCTTAAGGGTGGTTGCCCTTAAACCCCTATGCAAAGAGGGTGTGGGGAGATGAATGATGATGAATGCAAAATAAGGATAAGGGGAAAGAGTGCAAGAGTGCACTTATGGGAGACCTCAATGTGATTGAGTATGAAAAAAAAAACAATAAAAGAATGATGCATGCATGCATATGAATTAATGAAAATAAGCAATAAGGGGGAGATAAAAAATAGAATCTGTTGTTTGCTCCTTGGCTTTGATGCTTGATGTGGAGAAAGCCTTCAAAGGATGAAGATTTGATGTGGAAGAAGCCTCCTTAGCCAAGAGCCCCACCTTCCTTCGATTCCCTGCAGAAAGAAGATAAACAAAAGAAAAGGAAAAAAGACAGAAGGAGAAGAAGAAGAAGAAGACAGAACGGAGGAAGAAACAGAAGAGGAAGAAGAAGAAGAAGAAGAAGAAAGAAGAAGAAGAAGAAAATAGAAGAACAAAAAACAGAACAAAGAGGAATAACGAAACAAAAAAAATGAAGAAGAAGAAAAAGAAAACAGATCCTCCGAACCAACCCCCTAATAGAGCCGAAAGGCTCTATTAATAGAGTTGAATCAAAAGATAGAAGGATAAGAACGGGCAAGAGCCCAAAAAAAGGGAAGGATTAGAATGGGCAAGAGCCCAAACGAAGCAGGACTCTCTGGGGAAAGGCTGCGGTTGAGCAGGAACACAAAACTGAAACACGACCTGGACCAGGGCGTCAATTCAAAAATTGACGACCTTCCAGAGGACGTCTTTTAAAAACACGACTTATGTCAGGGCGTTAATTCAAAAATCAAATTTTAGAATTTATTTGAAAATTGTGAAACACGTCTGAGTCAAAGGCGTGTTTAAAAATGCGCCCTACCTAAGGACGTTAATTCAAAATATTCAAAATAGGGCTATTTTTTATTTCTCAATATTATTTTCTCATTTTTTAGGTGGAGGTGCATCTCATCGCCCTGATTCCAACGACTATTTTTGCGAATTTTTCTGACACCCGGAAGGCCACCAAATCACCTCTAGAAGAGAGTGGAAAATAATATTAAAAAATCAATTTGAAAAAGTGACGACCGTGTGTAAGGCGTGAATTCAATTTCCGATTTTTTTATTCTTTTCAAATTAAAAATAACGTCCACGGTTAAGTCGTTAATTCTCAAAAAAAATCTGAAAAATTCTCAGAAAAATCTAGAAAATTGGAAATTTGAAAGTATGGACGCCCTCCAATATAGTCGTCAATTTTTTAAGAAACGCCCACGTATAAGTCGTTATTTAAAAGACGCACCAAGTCAAGTCGTTATTTCTGAAAAATTAATAAAAATAGAGAAAAATACCCAAAAATCCAGAAAAATCCAGAAAAATCCAAAAAAATAGGGGAAAATAGGAAAAAAATAAGAAAAGGGTGAAAAAAAAGGGAGAAATCTAAGAAAAGTGAGAAAAACCACTCAAATAGAACTAATTTGAGGGTCAAACTGGGGCATTACAAGGTAATATGAGATGTACTCATAGTAACGTCAATTTTGGCGTGTCTACACTGAGGCACTTCAAGAGAGGACCGGAGAAGTATCTCCGGTAGAGAGCGCCATCCAGAGTGACGAGCCGCCGAGCTTGGTACTTCAATCTTCGGGCTTCCTGAGGGTCAGGAGGCTCCCGAGAGTCTTGAAGCCACGACTGATAGGGGGTACGCCAGTCGCTTGGGGAGGTCGAGTCAACCGCTAGGAGCTCCGAATCGATGCTCGGCCGCTCTAGCTCTTCAAGAAGGACCGATCGAGTGCCCTCGGGGTCAAGAGAGGAGGCCAGCCGAGAGAGGGCGTCCGCTCGGGAGTTTTCCTCCCGAGCTATTCGGACTACCTCAAAACTCTCAAACTGTTGTGCCACGGTCTTGACTAGCTGGAGGTATTTGATCATCGATGCTTCTCGAGCTTCATAATTGCCGTTGACCTGGCTAGCGACCAGTTGGGAATCAGTGTGAATCCTGACTCGCTCAGCCCCCCACCGTCGGGCCATGCGGGCTCCCGATATGATGGCCTCATACTCGGAAGCATTATTAGATGCTTGGAAGTTAAACTTCAGGGCGTACTGTAGCTCTGCTCCTTCGGGGGACTTCAGGAGGATCCCAGCGTCGCTCCCGGCTGAGTTTGAGGATCCATCGACGAACAGTTCCTAGGTCGGCCCGGGCACGGACGGAGCTATTTCTTCAGTCGGGATGGTGCTCTCGGTGATGAAGTCAGCGAGCGCCTGGCCTTTGATAGCCGAGCGAGGTCGATACGATATATCGTAGGCCCCGAGCATGATGGCCCACTTGACGAGGTGTCTCTAGGCTTCAGGGTGAGCGAGGATCCTATTCAACGGTTCGTCGGTCAGCACAGAGATGGAGTGCCCTTGGAAATAGGGTCGGTGGCACTTGGCCGAGGTAACCAACGCTAGCAAGAGTCTCCCGATTGCGGGGTACCTTCTTTCAGCCTCGTTGAGCACCTTGCTGGTGTAGTAGACCGGTCTCTCGACTCTCGAGTCATTCCTGACTAAGACCGAGCTAACTGTAGATGGAGTCGCCGAGAGACAGAGATGCAAGGTTTCGCCTGATACGGGCTTGGAAATCACTGGTGGCGAAGCCAGGAACTCCTTAAGCTCGGCGAACGCTTTTTGGCATTTCTCGTCCCATTGCTTGCTGCGACTGCAGTTCTTCGACCTCATTGGCTCGGGTTGGCGGAGGAGGCCCGAGCCTTTGATGTCCTCGTAGATCTCATAAACCGGAGTGGTTAAGGGGGTGTACCGCTCGTACTTTCGTGACGGTTCCTTGCATTCCCCGTCTTGGCTCCGCCTTTTCCCCAGACCCAAGTTTGGCTCGGGTGCCCGCTTCTTGTCCCCCTCCCGACCCGAGCCGGTTGCGTCTCGGCATGCACTGAGCACTTCTTCGCACTTGGCATGGCGCAATGTCAGAGTCACTAGCGCAGCAAGGGTCAAGGGAGGGTGGAGGACAAGCTCGCGGCGGACGTTCTCGTCGCGGGTGCCCCCGGTCAGCGCGGTTATGGCCGAGGCGGGGGATCCCTTGGGCTTCGATTTCAATCGGGTAATGTGATGCGCTCGACACCCATCGTTTAAAAATGCCGTGCCACACAAATTTCAAATTTTATACAACCGCACTCACTCACTTGAATGATTTTGAAAATACGAGTAAAGTGGTAAGAACGGGTCGATCCCAAGGGGAAGAAATAATCTTTATAGATCAATGTTGGAAAATATCCTTATGTTTTGAAAATCAAATTTTATCTTTTAAGTGCGATTAATACTAAAGGAAATGAAATTGTAACTTTGAATAAGAAGAGAAAAGTGAAGGAAATATTTAGCCAATTGATGAAGAACGTCGTCATTTCCTCGTCGAGCCTTGAATGAAGATCGCTCCGCCTTGGAAGTCGACGCCGTGAGATGATCGGAAGATGACTACCGCTTTGGGTGTGTGTGAAGAACTTGTGAAGAGAGGGGTTGGATAGAACTAGAAACAAACACAAGTTGAAAATATAACAGAATTCTATTGAAAATAGGGGTTTGGAAGAAATAGAATAACTTACAATCTAGAGGGAATTTAGAAAAAATAAACTAAATGAAAGTTGTAGAGAATGAAAATATGAAGAAGTTGGATGAAAACCACAGAGACAGAAAATGAGATGAAGATAGTGAAAAATGTGAAAAACTCAAGAGCTATCAGTGCGGATGAACAGTAATATGGCAGAAATCAGAACAGTGAAGAATTAATTATAACTCTCAAAATAAATAGAATTCGAAGAAGTGGTAGAAGAAAAAAATGATAGATCTACAAGAGAAGAATAACTTTTATGAAGAACTTAGAGTAAAAAGATGATTGGAAATACTTCAAAATAGAAGAATACTAAAAGGTATCACCTCGGATGAACAGTAATCACATAGAACAACACTTAGGAAAATGGGAGATAACTTTCAAACTAAAAAGAATTGAGGGAAATGCTAGAAAGAGAAGTTGCAGAACACTTACAGATGGACAACTTTGTAGAAGATAATAAATTAAAATAAGGATCACACAAGCTTGTAAATTGACTATGAAGAGCCAAAAATGGCTAAGAGTACAATGAAAACATTCAATACAAACTAACAACAAACTCCAAAACTTAAACACAAAGCTCTCAAAATTTCTCCTCCATGACTTTTCTCAAGGCCAAAATGAACTGTAAAATATCAAATGCTACTCTACTCTACTCTCTATCCCCTCCATCCTCTCCATCCTCTTTTATGGAGTTATTCTCCATGTGAACACTTTACAAATGCGAACAACCCATTGCTGCTATTTTTGACCCAAAATTGTGTGCCAACATGTGTTGCACACTAGGATATTTTTTTCTGATTTTTCTGTATTTTTTTCATTTTTTTCTAGCCCTTTTTCCTTCTTTCTCTCTCTTTCTCTCTTTTTCTCTCTCCTGGCCGGCCGCGTGGACCGCGGTGCGCCGCCGCCTGCTTGCCTTCGCCGCGTGGCGCCCCGCCACCCGCTTCTCCGGCTCGCGCCGTGTGGCGCCTCCACCGCGTGGTTGACCGATCGCCTGCCGCCCTCCTCGCCTTGTCGACCGTGCCGACGCGAAGGAGGGGGGCGGGCTTCCTCCGCATGTGCTTCATGTGTTATATATATATATATATATATATATATATAGTTATATATTATGTATATATCTTCTAAAAATCTGTAAAAATATCAAATAAATTTATTTTTTATATTTTTTTCTTTTCTTTTTGAACAACTTCCTTTTTTAGCTCAGTTCCACATATAATTTTTTTTCTTTTTTTTTCTGTATATTTGTTTCTCGTAGTTTCCCTCGTACCGAGTGCCTGCATAAATACGTAAAAATCGTTATTAAAATTATTTAATTTCATAAAATTAATTATTTGACTCTAAATTAACAGTAAGTATGATACGTGTATATTTATTATTATTTAAGCTCATAAAAATGTGTATAATCATGAATAAATATGTAAAAATACACACTTATCACACCCCCTAACTTACTCATTGCTAGTCCCTTAGCAATGTAAATAATCTCAAAATGTAAGGACTAACAAGAGTTTACAAAGTTCATGCCTCATTTCTAGATCATCTTTCATAGAGTCAACTAAAGATTGGGAATCTGAATCATTATCACATACTAGTCTTATGTAGGAAATTTAGGTACATGATCAAGAATTCTAATCAAAATTCAGTAGCACTTGTGCATGTGTAATACTAAATTCATAGTAGAGATAATTACGTCCTCCAGTTGCTATTCCAAACAAATGCCTTTCAATTCTGCACTTCTTAATCAGAGCATTAAGCATAATAGCTTTTTTGTCTGCCTTATTGCTTTGTCCCTTTTTGGGATCTATATTTTTTCTTTTCTTCTCTTTTCTTTTTTTTTTCTTTACACACATGATGTTGCACTACCCTTCACTGTTTTACGCGAACCTCAACACGTCTTAGGTGAAGTAGGCCCGGTTACACAGATCAAAGTTCCATTTTCCTTTTGATGCGAATCTCAACACGTCTTAAGTGAAGTAGGCCCGGTTACTCAGAATCGGAGCATTTTTCATGGTGTTTTTCTCAATATTTTATTTTTTAAAAGATAATATGGCAGAAAGCTTATAAAAGATTACTTCTTCAAGAAGTGCAGAATATCAGACAGTATGTCTACAATAGCAGAAGGCTTGTCTTTCTTGTTTCATTAGTGTGCAACGTGATTGTATTTTTCTAAAGTGCATATGAACTTTAAAGAGATTCTTAAATCAGTTTTCCATGGCTAGAATAAAGAAAGTATCCATCATCCTTTTCCTAGTCCTTTCTATTCCAGATTTCTTTTCAATGGAAACATGAATCATGAAAACTCAATTGGGTGTTTGTAGTGTAGGTGGTCCATAAAAAAAATTGAGGTGAAAAATGAATGCAGAATGTGCAACATGATTTCCTGTCCCCCCAACTTAAATGACATTGTCATCAATGGCATGAACAATAGAGAATAATAGAACAATGTAGATGAGAAGCGTATGAAGGAACGGGACAACCTGATAGAGGTGGACTTCGAACATTGTGGCGTTTGAAGAAAAGGTGGTACTTGACGTTTGACGGCTTGGCGTAGCTGAGCAGTAGAGTAACCAAACTCCGCTCTCTCCCCAACTGATCGGTTATTCACACCTGCTAAAGAGAAACACAAACACAAGAAGAACTGGGGTTTCCTCCCAAGAAGCCATTTATGAGCATACAAGGATTAGTAACTCACCGTGTCCATGTTTTTCAAAGGGAATCGACCACTGATTTCAACAATGTCAGCCCGTGGTCCTCTTTTCCCATGCGAACGTTCCACTTTTCCTTGTTTGCGCTAAAAGTAGTTGCAATAGGACAATGAACATAGGGAATCTTTAGACCGAATAGAGAGGACAAGTCAATAAACTACGCCTCCGACTCGATCACTCTACATGGTAGAGTGGGCGCGAGAGTAAAGGGAGGATGACTTGTCGCAAAGGCTGTTCCTAGAGGTGATGGTGATAGATGTAGAGCACCCTCTGTCCAATCCTATAAATACCCCCCCCCCCTTTCCACTCGACCTGGGAACATCGAAGTCGTGAGAGGAAACTTTGAGGAGTGAAAGGTTATAAAGGGGAGTAGTGAGTGTTGCTCAATTTTCAGAATGGAGGGTGAATCTAGCTTCAGAGCAGAATGTGAGTCTTCTCGCTCCTCGAAGAGGAGCAGATCGGGCAGCAGTTCCAGGAGACTCTCAGAAGTCAAAGGACAACGGAGTGAGAGAACCCTATCACAGCTTGTAAGTGGATCCTTTCATTCCTTTCTTCATGCTTTCTTCTCTTTTTTTCCTTTACAAAGCTCCCATTTCTCACTTCTTGTGTATGTGCAGAGCGTGATGAGATCGCACATCTCGTGGGAGCTGGTAGTGGCGGCATATCGAGGTCTCCTGGCCTTCCAGAAGGCGAGATTAGACGTGATGGGGTTCGGAGCCTTTCTCAGAATCGAGCCGATCAAGCTCGACCTTGCCCTGATCCAAGCACTACGTGAAAGATGGGACCCGGTGAGTCGGGCATTACTGATGCCGTGGGGGCACATGGTGCCCAGCCTGGAAGACGTGGTCCGGATTACGGGCCTCAAAGTAGATGGGGAAGCAGTGACTGGCGTCACCTATGCGGACTACCGAGAAGGTGCCCAGAAGCTGTTGGGGCTAGACTTAGATGGTCTGAAGAACAGGTCAGTAGCTAGGGCATCGATCATGGAGGCGTTAGGGCTTACTGACGTTCGTCCACGTGATGACGAGTCCCTAGAGGAATTCATGGAAAGGGCAGAAAGAGGTGCCCGTGCTGCATATTGTGTGGATACCAGTAACTGGGAGAGGACCAACATGGATCTGAGGAGGTTCCTCCTCTTTCTATTGGGCAAGTTGCTACTGGGTTCCAAGGGAGACAGTATCCACTATCGCTTCTTAGAGCTGCTTGTAGACTTGGAAAGAGTAGGACAATACGCCTGGGGAGCTGCCGTGCTGGCACATCTATTTACAGGTCTGTCGCAAAGGACAGACCGAGAGATGACAATAAGTGGGTTTACGCCCTTCATCCATGTAAAGAATATTTTTGTTATTTTTTTATTTTATGCTTTTGGTATTTGTTGATATTGATAACACATGATGGTGTAGCTATGGAGCTACTATTACCTTCCAATGGGGAGAGCTCGACACTGGCGGCCAGTGACGATTCCACTGGCTAGACGGTGGCAACCCATCATGAGCACATCACCTCTATCCTACCAACTGATGGTGTTAAGGCAGGAGTTGCAAGAGTTCCCTGCAGCGATGGTAGGATACTTTTTTTTTCTCTCTCTTTTTTTCTTATATCATTTTTTTTCTTTTTGGCTAACCAAGAAGATACGTATAACCCATCAAAGGTGAACTGGAGGCCTTTCTCAAACATGGTCGATGTTGACCAGCCGTGGGTAATTGGAAGCCGCGCCCGGTTCGGACGGGACCTCTGGCTCCATTTCTTGAATGAAATCGGGCCCCTCAGGCTGCGATTAGCTATGAGGACCCTAGGGATGGCCCAGGAATGGGTGGATATGACCATATCACCCAGCGTCGGAAAGAAGATGCGTGGACCGGCAACCTGTGTTGATTGGAGGGTGCGCTTCCCCGAACAATATGAAGACTGGCAACGGGGTGGCACGCTCGTGGAATCTCAAGCACAAGACAACGAGGAGTACCTACCCCTCTACAGGGCAATGTATGTAGAGAGGCTCAAGCCGGGAGGGCTTGTAGAAGTAACCATTTTCCCTCTTTTTTTTTCATTCATTTTTTTTATGAACTCATAAGCCATAACTGTAGGATGCCCGTGATACCATAATAATGAACTTACGAGCTCGTTTGGCGGACACGGAGCAAGAGTTGAGTGACACCTGAGCGGCTCTAGGTTCATCAGTAAGTGTTTATGTACACACTCCTGGTATGATTTGAGATTCATGGTGTTAACCACTTAATGTCACCTCATATGTGTCGCAGCGTGCCTAGCTCGATGCAGTTTCATCAGCGATGGGGGCAGATGGCGTTTCTTCCAGTTTATGGATTCCTACTTCAGAGCTGGATCTACTCCACGAGCAGCTCGCTCATGCCACACAACGGGCTGCGGAGGCAGAAGGGATGCTTTCTGCACAGGTGAGGGTTTCACCATTTAATATCCCTTGTGCCAGCATGGCCATATGCCTGAGATGATATGTATGGCAGGAGAAAGAAACACAGGAGGCACTTGCGCATGCCACCTAGAAGGAAGCTAGAATAACTGAGCTGGAAAAGGAACTACAACGTCGTCCTGATGAGGACTCTTCTAGGGATGCTGTGGAGCTAAGGATCACCCTTCAGTTGGAGAGAGAAGACAGATAGAGAGAACGGGCCGAGAGAGAAAGGGACAGGGATAGAGAGAAGGCCAAGATATTGGCCGAGAAAGAGGAGAAGAGGGCCCTGGAGGCCCAACTATTTGAATTGAGGACCAGTCTCGGCCTTGCCGATCAATGGCTGAAGGATGGCGAGGAACGCTATCGAAGAGCACGAGAGCGTGGCTTTCGTGTCAGTAGCTCCTTTGCTGCCCCCGTGGATCGGCGTCGGGGAGTGGAGATAGAAAGAGGATCACAGAGCGGTAGGAATACCGCTTCTTATGGCTTGGGAACACCCTCTAGAGTTTCTTGCCCAGAGAGCGGCAAGACGAGTAATGTGGAGAAAGAGGGTGGAACCTGATGTAATCTCTTTGTTGTTTGTTTTTGTTGTTGAGAGTGGAATAAGATATTTTATGATTGATTCTCTACTTCTTTTTGGTCTCTCGAATCCCTGCACACATCTAGCCTCCCAAAAAAAAATTTTTGATTACCACATAAAAATCACTTAGGTTGCCTCCCAAGAAGCGCTAAATTTTATGTCTTCAGCCAGACACAAGGTAGATCACTAACCAACATGTGGCATTCAGAATGAGCCACCACGTGATCTTGTCCTCCTTCAAATTCCAGTGATTATGCCATTGGAAGACAAGAGAAACCATGTATGGATTGGGACTAGAAATATGCGGGTCGCACACTTTATTGAAGTTTTCTGTAACCATAAGTGTGAGCCAGTTTTTAATTTTCGGGATCATGAAAGGATCAATGGCTGATAATATTTCAAGATTGAGGTGGAACCTTTGCCTACTATCTACCCAGTGGCCCCCTTGTCCTATATCGTCTCTCCTGACGATCTTTTTAGGAACGATTTCCTCCATGATAACTTGTTCAGGCCCTGGTAGCTTAGAAAAAAGATTGTCAGCCTGAGCCACTTTCCTGTCAGTAACAACCTCATGAACTTTAAGGGCATTGATCTACTTGTCTTCCTGAGAGGAAGTCAAATCAAAGGTGAATGTAGTTGGCACATCCCCCTCAGGTCCTAGAATGTCAAGTAAGAGAGACTCAACTGGCAGGGGAATCAAAGTAGAAGGAAGCACGAGCCCAATATCTAACTCATCCACAAATTCAGACTTTATTGAATAGGCTTCAGGGGTTAGATCAAATATGAAATTTTCTAATGAAACCCCTTCATCACACTCATCACTCATCTGAGGATTATTAACCAAATTGCCCACTAATGGGGTGGATAGAGGAAATGTAAATGATTCGAGTCCGGCCCTTTCATCATAGGTCAAATCAAATGTGAATTTCTCTAAGACGGGCCCATCATTATACTCATCACTAAACCCAAAATTATCAACCAAATTTTTTAGAAATGGGGTCGGTAGATGAAATGTAAACTTTTCTAATAATGCCCCATCATCATGTTCTTCCAGAGGAGGAGGATATTCAGAATTTTGTTTCATTAAATCAACAATATTATTACTTACAAAGTAATCCTTCTCTTTATTTATTTCCTCAATTGAGTTGTTTGGGCCATTATCCTTTACAGTAATATTCTCAATCTCAAAACATTCATAGAATGGGGTGATATGATCATCCTTATCCTTGAAGCCACCCCCTTCTTCCTTTCCTTCCTGCATCATGGTATTACTTGCGCACTCCCCCTCACTCTCAATAGTGATATCGTGAGCCAAAATGACAGGCAGAAGACTGTCATCATCATCATCGTTCTCATATTGAAAGGGGTTGGTGTAATGTTGAAGGAGAGGGTTGATAAGTAGACTGAGAGTACATGATTTGAGGTTCAAAGTAGTGGCCCGGTGAATCACCCCTAGTATCAATGTTGATTCCGAAATCTGGGTGAGATGAGTTGAGCGGAGGTTGAGTACACATGGGCCGCTCGTGGGCTGCTGGGGGTGAAAGTTCAGACAGATGTGCTTGGAATGATGGATCCATCCAAGGCAAATTTGGGTGATTACTCCAGCCAAGATTATAATCATCTGAAAATGTAGCATGCTTGAGCTGAGAGAATCCTAGGGCATGTTGAACTTGAGCTTGGATGACCAATGGGAGTTGGGCTATAGTAGGACACTGACTCACATGGTGAGTGAGACTGGCACAGAAATCACAGACTTCCATGCCAGTGTGGATTGAGTTTTCAGCCTGTTTGACATGTCCTACAGATTATTGATGAGATAAGATAGAGGCACGATTTATCAATTTTCACTTAAAATTTCAAACAGATTATATGCCTCATCTTCACCTTTGCTCATAAATGCCCCTCCGTAATATATGTTCACCATTTGTCTATCAAAGTCGGATAACCCCTCATAAAATGTAAATATAATTTACCATTTGGGCAACACATGGTGTGGACATTGACTTACTAGATCCTTCAGTCTCTCCCAAGATTCATGAATTTGCTCTCCCGGACGTTGAGTAAATCCTATAATCGCCCTTCTCATCATGTTGGTCCAGACTATGGGGTAAAATTTTTTCAAAAATTCTAACTGCATAGCTTCCCAAGTCCTAATAGTCTTTCCAAAACTCCTTAACCAATATTTGGCTTTATCGTTCAATGAGAATGGAAATAAGATCAATTTCAGGGCATCATCATTAAAATTCTGAATTTTGATCAGGGAGCAAACTTCTAGAAAATCATCTAGATGCCTATAAGGATTTTCATTGAGATTCTCATAAAAAGATGGTAGCATCTGGATGAGACTAGGGCGAATCTCATATTGATCAACGAGAATGTCAGGGAGTTGAATAAAGGTTGAGGGCTTGTAAGTAGAAGGAATAAAGTGCTCCTGCATAGACGTGGATTTGTTATTTTATTTTTAAAGTTTTTTTTTAATGCAAACACAAACAAGTTAACACAAATTATCTAATGATCTAGATGCGACTCAAACCTACAAATAGGGTTTCACAAAGTGACTAAAGTGAAACGTAAGTTTACCCTCAATATGTCTACCAGCCAGGTAAGGGGTGGGGAAGTGGGAGGTTCTCCCTACTTTCGTAGGGACCTAATTATGCCAAACCACTAGCCCGCTTAAGGCGTTTACCGTCCGACCGTCTTGCCTTAGGCACCGGTTTTCATATGAGGGTAAACCCAAATAACACAAGAACCACAGTGTGATCCTAGGGCCAACGTTTACTGACTTTTATTTATGACGTAGGTTATGCAGATATGCAAGGAAAATGTGGTTTGTGGGCTAAGGAAGGGTGATGAAATCCCCACCTTATGTTATTTAAAGGTAGTGCCCTTAGAATATTTTGAAATGAAATGCACACCACAATTACAAACAAGGGGTTCTTATGCAATATGCATGCCATAATAGGATAAGTAGAATGTACTTTGCCCCTCGCAATCTTCAAAATGCAATGACAGGAATTAAACAAAGAAAAATTCTACGCTAAATGAATGATGCATGACCTAGAACATGATGAGTGTGGTTTCTAATCTTGGAATGAAATTTTTTTATTTTGGTGCAAGTATTTATTTATTTATTTTTATTAATGAACCTATCTAGACAGCAGAATTTTCTTTTGTTTTGATGTTTTTGATTTTTATAGATTTTTTTTCAAGAATTTTTTAGATTTTTTAAAGATTTTTCAGAAATTAGAAAAATAGAACCTGTTCCAACGTTTCCGCCATTTAGTGACGCTTGACAGCTACAGTGCCAGGCTTTCAGCGACGCTTCATTTTCTTAGAATTTCAGGTATGAGTTTCCTCTTTCTTTGATTTTTTTGATTTGTTTTCTTTTTCTTGCAAAATAAAAATAGCAAAATCAATATACAAATATACACATCAACAAAAGAATATTCCAACATTCAAAAATTCCTTCCCCGGCAACGGTGCCAAAAATTTGATGCGCTCGACACCCGTCGTTTAAAAATGCCGTGCCACACAAATTTTAAAATTTATACAACCGTACTCACTCACTTGAATGATTTTGAAAATACGAGTAAAGTGGTAAGAACGGGTCGATCCCACGGGGACGAAATAATCTTTATAGATCAATGTTGGAAAATATCCTTCTGTTTTGAAAATCAAATTTTATCTTTTGAGTGCGATTAACACTAAAGGAAATGAAATTGCAACTTTGAATAAGAAGAGAAAAGTGAAGGAAATATTTAGCCAATTGATGAAGAACGTCGTCGTTTCCTCGTCGAGCCTTGGATGAAGATTGCTCCACCTTGGAAGTCGACGCCGTGAGATGATCGGAAGATGACTACCGCTTTGGGTGTGTGTGAAGAACTTGTGAAGAGAGGGGTTGGATAGAACTAGAAACAAACACAAGTTGAAAATACAACAGAATTCTTTTGAAAATAGGGGTTTGAAAGAAATAGAATAACATACAATCTAGAGGGAATTAGAAAAAATAAACTAAATGAAAAGATGCAGAGAATGAAAAGATGCAGAAGTTGGATGAAAACCACAGAGATAGAAAACGAGATGAAGATAGTGAAAAATGTGAAAAACTCAAGAGCTATCAGTGTGGATGAACAGTAATATGGTAGAAATCAGAACAGTGAAGAGTTAATTATAACTCTCAAAATAAATAGAATTAGAAGAAGTGGTAGAAGAAAAAACGTTAGATCTACAAGAGACGAACAACTTTTATGAAGAACTCAGAGTAAAAAGATGATTGCAAATACTTCAAAATAGAAGAATACTAAAAGGTATCACCTCGGATGAACAGTAATCACATAGAACAGCACTTAGGAAAATAGGAGATAACTTTCAAACTAAAAAGAATTGAGGGAAATGCTAGAAAGAGAAGTTACAGAACACTTACAGATGGACAACTTTGTAGAAGATAATAAATTGAAATAAGGATCACACAAGCTTGTAAATTGACTATGAAGAGCCAAAAATGGCTAAGAGTACAATGAAAACATTCAATACAAACTAACAACAAACTCCAAAACTTAAACACAAAGCTCTCAAAATTTCTCTTCCATGACTTTTCTCAAGGCCAAAATGAACTACAAAATATCAAATGCTACTCTACTCTACTCTCTATCCCCTCCATCCTCTCATCCCCTTTTATAGAGTTATTCTCCATGTGAACACTTTACCAATGTGAACAACTCATTGCTGCTATTTTTGACCCAAAATTGTGTGCCAACATGTGTTGCATACTTGAGTTTTTTTTCTGATTTTTCTGTATTTTTTTTTTATTTTTTCTAGCCCTTTTTCCTTCTTCCTCTCTCTTTCTCTCTTTTTCTCTGTCACGCCCCGAGCGCGGAAGATACCCGGATATGCGCGACGCGTTTATATCAATCATGTCAATCAGAGTGGTCGTGTATTCGACACAAAGACAGAGATGCGCAAAATAGCAAGATAACCCAATCCTTTATTTCATAATGGATAGACTATTACAAATCCAATACTCTGGTTAATAAAAAGAAAAGTACATAGTTGACTCAAGAAAATAGGAAAAAGACTAGATGACACTTGGACAAGCTCTAGCTCTTTCACTCGGGACTTTCCCCATCCGATTGACTTCCATCGTCGTCGGACTTACCTGAAAAGTAAAAAGGGACAAACGGAATGAGCGAACGCTCAGTAGGAAATTATATCTCAAGTACTAGCAAGGGGTTTAAGTAATTACATCTTTCATGAATGCAATAAAGCTATGCATGCTCGCATAAAACGACAAGATAGAGAGAATGTAATATCAAAGAATAAGATGAACTAATCATGAACTTTCAACAAGATACTCAAGATATTCAAGCAAGTACATTTAACAAGTCATGTCAAGAATTTTGGCTATCATGTATCAAGCAAGCAAGTAATTTCCCTTTTTCGGGTCACGCAAGTCATGTCAAGTCAAGTACGATTCAAGGACAAGATTTTGTGTGGAATGTCCAATCAAGCAAGTAAAGTACTCGGTATAATGCCAGATACCTTATCATTTTAACTCCCATGGGCACAAGTACTTTCGGGTGCTCCTCCCAGGACCAGATCGGGCCCTATATGCGCAGGCATTTATCATGTGTTTTGACATCCACTCTTATATATATAGCCAATTTTTAAATTTCAATAATCAAGCTTGTAGACATGTATGACAACTTTGACAGAATGGAGTCCAAAAATATGACAAAGGACATAGAATGGTGATAATAACGGTATAATCACGATATCGATAAAACTAGGTAGAATATGGTTCCCTTAACTTGGGTACCATGACAAATCAATATGGACATTCTTTATATAGAATTGAGGTCCACATGAACAGTATATCAAAGGTAAGATACCCTCATTCTTATCATAGAATTGAGGTTTACAAGAATGACATGATATGGCATGATATCATCATCCCATTAAGAATTTCTTATGATATACTCTTTGTATAATCATAAGGGCCGGTATACCATGTTTCTTTAGATTGACATGGCAAAGATCGTGTAATGGGTTTTTGGGGTACAACCAGCTCAGTCGACCTTGAGGGAATCTAAGGTACGAGGAGACTTACGGAGGTCTCTATGACTAACTCGCTAGTCCAAAGGAACGGAATGTCCAATGGAGAGCTTGTATGTCAATGAGAGTTGAGTGTGATCGATGAAACAACATGAAACATGGGACTATACTCACGGAGTGGAGAATAGTGCCGATATATATATTATATAACATATGAAACCATCGGTTAACAGAAACAGTGGAAAATCAGTTTTACAGTAAAATAACGACTTAATCAGAGTCGTTTATCAAGTAATTAACGCCTAACAGAAGGGCGTTTACACATGTTTCTATTTTACAGAATTTCAATATTTCATTAATTTATCTAAAACGTGCCCTGGTCAGGGTCGTTTGTTCAAGATTTGACGACTGCAGAAGCAGGCATCTTATTATTTACGTATTTGACAGAATATAAATAGTTTTCAGGATTTATCCAAAACACGCCCTGGGCAGGGGCGTTACTCATTAATTCAATTTTTACAGAATATATATTTTCAGAATTTTTAACATATACGCGCCCTAGGAAGGGGCGTTTCTTTTTAATTTACGCCCTATCGTGGGGCGTTAACATGTGGAAAACGACTTTGTCTAGGTCGTTACTTAAAGTTTTTGCAGGAAATTTTAAGGGCAGTAATAATTTCAGCATGCAGGAATTTCATGGGGGAGAATATACCATGAACGAACAGTCATGACAGTAAAATCAATGGATTGGGAGATATGGGATCATGCATTAATGTAAATCATGATTTCATATAGAATCAGTTCTTAACATGGTTAATTAATGATTAACTGAAATTAACACCTGGGTACAGGGCGTCAAATATTAAATTGACGACCTGGGAAGGGTCGTTTCATGTGAATTAGCGCCCTTGACAGGGGCGTCTCTTTCAAAATATTGCAGAAACGTATTAAAACTATAATAAACCATATGCATGTCATGCTTATATATATGTATATCTTACATTAATTTTGTTTGGGCTACCATAACTTGAGAAAACCTACCTTTAATAGTTGATTTTAAGATGGACGGATGAATAACTTGGTGAGAAGCCAACAACTCTGCAGCTTTACTGCAACTCGATAATCAGCAGCAGCAGAGGTATGCAGATGAAGAACCTTGGCTTAGTTGATTGTTTTCTTCAACAGTCAACCTGGAGGTAGAAGAACGAAGAGATCATGCTTCGTATTAACTGGAGAGGAGGTAAAGGAGGAGAAGGGAAGAAGAAAGAAGACTTTCCCGTTAGTCTTCTTAACCTGCAAGAATAGAAGAAACGAAGAATATTAATTCTTCACATACTACGTTCATAAGGAAAAGAAACAGAAGAAGAAGAAGAACATATGTTCTTCACGTACTTGTGCAGTTCGATCGTCCAAATAGGTTTAGGGTTCGGCTGTCAAGAGTCTTTATAGGATTTTGGGAAATCCTATTAGGGTTAGTGATTGTGTGGAAGTAATACTTCCATGATAGAGTCATTACCACCTTTTAACTCTTTCTAATACTTATCCATTACCCTGGATAAGCTCCCGTGTCGAACGGAACTCGAATGGAATTAACGACTTTGGTCAGGGCGTCGATTCCTGAATTGACGACCTGGTTCAAGTCGTTTCTTAAGAAGCGCCTTGTGTAAGGGCGTTCTTTTCTTTAAAACACGCCCAAGATTCGGGCGTTTCTTGGCCTTACCTTTTTTGACGTTGGAATTTGACGCCGTGTAGTGAGGGCGTCTCTTCTTGAATAACGCCTTTGATAGAGGCGTTTATTATTAAATTAACGCCTTAATGAGAGGCGTTATTTGCATCTTGGGTTTTATTCCTCCATTTAACCCTCTTCTTATTATCTATATTACTTCTGTAATATATATATTTTAATTCATTTCAAATATTCATTTATCAGGGTTGCTACACCCTCCCCCACTTAAAAAGAATTTGGTCCTCAAATTCAATTGCATAATATGTATATGCGCGGAGAGTGTAGAGTATATACCTCTTAGAATAACTCGGGAAATCATTTTTTCATAGATTCCTCGGTCTCCCATGTGGCTTCGTGTTCAGTATTCTTATTCCATTGCACCTTAAGCATGGGAATAACCTTATTCCTTAGAGCTCGTATTTCACGATCTAAGATCTTCATAGGCTTCTGTTCATAGGTGAGATCTTTCTAGATCACCAGATCTCCATGTGCAATAATATGAGATGGATCGTGTACATACTTCTTCAACATAGATATGTGAAATACATTATGTACCTCAGACAATTGAGGAGGCAATGCGATGCGATAAGCAACCTCGCCAACTCTTTCGAGTATCTCAAATGGTCCGATGAATCTTGGCGTAAGCTTGCCCTTAACACCAAATCTTCGTATGCCACGTCCAGGCGATATTTTAAGAAATACATGATCTCCAACCTGGAATTCAAGATCTCTTCTTCTTGTATCAGCATAAGCCTTTTGTCTGGTCTGAGCAACTTGCAATCTTTCTCTGATTGCTTGTATCTTCTCAGTTATATCCCTTACCATGTCTGGACCTAACAGTTGTTTCTCTCCAACTTCGTTCCAGCATAAGGGTGATCGGCAACTCCTTCCATATAAAGCTTCGAAAGGTGCCATTTGGATACTAGCTTGGTAGCTATTATTATATGCAAACTCAATTAAAGGTAAATGACCATGCCAGCTTCCACCAAAATCAATGATGCAAGCTCTTAGCATATCTTCCACTACTTGGTTTGTTCTTTCGGTCTCACCATCCGTTTGCGGGTGAAAAGCAGTACTAAAGTTAAGCCTTGTTCCCAACGAATGTTGTAATCCCTTCCAAAAATGAGAAGTGAAACGGGGATCTCTGTCAGACACGATCGAGACAGGAATTCCATGTAACCTGACTACTTCCTTGATGTATAGTGCAGCCAATACATCTACTGACCACCGGCTCTTTATTGGTAAGAAATGCGTCGATTTAGTCAAGCGGTCAATAATAACCCATATTCCATCATGTCCTCCTTTTGATTTAGATAAACCCATGATGAAATCCATACCAATATCCTCCCACTTCCACTTTAGAATATCTAGAGGATGTAGCTTTCCGGCAGGCTTTTGGTGTTCTGCCTTGACCTGTTGGCATGTGAGACAGCGTGATACATAGTCCGCTATTTCTCTTTTCATGTTGGGCCACCAAAAGTTCCTCTTTACATCTTGGTACATTTTAGTTGATCCTGGATGAATAGTGTACCTTGATCTGTGAGCTTCATCTAAGATCTTCTTCTTTAATTCTGGACAATCTGGTATACAAGTTCTGTCTTTGAACAATAATCTTCCATCAGAAGTTAGTTGAAAATCAGATTGTCCTTCTACTCTGCCTTTGATTTCCGCTAATATAGGATCATCATCCTGAAGTGTTTGTATCTCAGATAATAAGTCTGACTGTATGCTTACATGAGATAATGTGACAAATTTGGATTCCGTGTCCAAGCTTATATTGAGCTCGGAGAATTGTTCAAGTAACCTCCATTCTTGTATCATACAATTGGCTATCATTGCTCTCGGCTTTCGACTAAGGGCATCAGCAACATAATTACCCTTTCCAGGATGATATTGTATATTGAAGTCGAAGTCCTTGAGGTATTCTAGCCAGCGTCTTTGTCTCATGTTTAGCTCTTTTTGTGAAAATAGATATTTGAGACTTTTGTGATCGGAGTATACAGTAAACTACACTCCATATAAGTAGTGTCTCCATATCTTTAGGGCAAATACCACCGCGGCCAGTTCTAAGTCATGGACGGGGTAATTCTCCTCATGCTTCTTCAGTTGACGTGAAGAGTATGCTATGACCTTTCCTTGTTGCATTAGGACACATCCGAGGCCAATGCCAGAAGCATCTGTGTAGACCTCGAATTTCTCTCCTTCTATTGGTAGAGCTAACACCGGAGCTGTAGTGAGATGATCTTTGAGAGTTTGGAAACTTCTTTCACATTCCTCACTCCATTCATATCGGATCTCCTTGCGAGTTAACCTTGTAAGGGGCACGGCGATCTTGGAGAAGTCTTTGATGAATCGCCGATAATATCCTGCAAGACCTAAGAAACTTCTGATCTCGCTTGCATTGGTTGGTTTTTCCCAATTTCTAACAGCTTCGACCTTTGACGGATCTACTGATAATCCATCTTTTGAAATCACATGTCCTAGAAAAGCCACTTCTTCAAGCCAGAATTCACACTTGCTGAGTTTTGCATATAATTGACTTGTCCTCAAGACTTGCAATGCAATCCTCAAATGCTTTTCATGTTCTTCCTTAGTCTTGGAATATATCAATATATCATCAATGAAGACTACTATGAATTGATCCAAGTAAGGCCTGAATATGCTATTCATTAACTGCATAAAGGCAGCAGGGGCATTTGTTAGTCCAAAAGGCATAACAACAAATTCGTAATGGCCATACCTGCTTCTGAATGCAGTCTTATGAATGTCATCATCCTTGATTCTTAACTGATGATATCCCGACCTGAGATCAATCTTGGAAAAATATTTGGATCCTGAAATCTGATCAAATAACTCATCGATTCTCGACAGTGGATACTTGTTCTTGATAGTGAGATGATTCAACTGTCGATAGTCGATGCACAATCTCATGGATCCGTCCTTCTTCTTCACAAATAAGACTGGTGCTCCCCACGGGGAAGTACTTGGTCTAATAAACCCTTTTCGAATTAGTTCCATCAACTGCTCCTTCAACTCTTTGAGTTCCGCAGGGGACATTCTATAGGGTGCCTTTGAAACTGGACCAGCACTAGGGACTAAGTCAATGGTGAAGGCCACATCCCTTTGAGGGGGTAATCCCGGCAACTCTTCCGGAAACACGTCCGGGAATTCTTGTACTACTGGAATGTCTTCTAGCTTAGTGTCCTTTGTTTCCTTAACTGTGACAAATGCAAGGAAAGCTGTACATCCTTTCCTGATGAGCTTGCTAGCTCGGAGGGCCGAAATAAGAGGGGAATTGCTCCGACTCTTGGGGCGAGTAAAGACTAATTCTGGAATATCTTTGAAAGCAATTTGGCTATTGCGGCAATCAACCGTTGCCTGGTATTTGGATAACCAGTCCGCTCCTAGTATAACATCATACTCCTTTAGATCGAGGCATATGAGATCTATAAGTAAATTCCTACCTTGAACCATTACCTCACAGTTTTGGTAGTGATGAGTAATATCATTTTCACTTCCAAGAGGAGTAGTTAGAACTATTTTTATCCATTCTGGTTCTAACGGTAACGGGTCGGCAAACTTCTTAGAAATAATGGAATGCGATGCACCCGTATCAAATAAGACATAAGCACTTTTGGAACAAACTGTTAATGTACCTTCTACCAGTCCACCTTCTTCTTGCTCGGTCTCCTTTATTGCATGAAGTCGAGCGTTCTTTGTCACCGGGCGTTTACCGTCACCGGCTTGGTCATTCATTAATGGACAATCGGGAATCCGATGTTCGCGACTCCCACAACGGAGATAAGCTCCTAATTTCCTCCAGCATTCTTCTGTCTTGTGACCAGCCTTGTCACAATGCTTGCATACTGTATTAGAAGGGGTAGTTGTGATAGAGAAAGGCTTGGTCTTTTTGAACTTTTGGTCTTGAGAGGAAGAACCTCCATTATTGGGCCTCTTCTTGAAATTGGGTTTGAAAGAACCCGAACCTGTGACTTGCTCCTTCTTGTCTTTTCCACGGATCCTATCAGATAGTTCCGTGGCATCTTCAAGTAATTGAGCTCGGTGCACTATTTCAGAATAAACTTGGATGTCCATAGGCGCCAGTTGAGTAATATAGTGGGGCCTAAGCCCATTAAGAAATCTACGGGCTTTCATCTTCTCCGTGCTAATAAGATGCTTAGCATATCTAGACAACCTGGAGAACTGAGCTTCATAATCTGCTAATGATAAAGATCGTTGCTTTAATGCAGCGAATTCTGCAGCCTTCTTTTCTTGGACTCGGTCCGAGAAATATTTAGCATTGAAGTACTCTACGAATTCTTCCCATGTTACTTGATTCAGATCTATGGTTGCTTCAATAGACTCCCACCAGCATCTGGCATCTTTCTCTAACTGAAATGTGACTAATAACACCTTATCTTGGTCCGTGCATTGCATGACACGGAATATTCGTTCGGTCTCCCGAACCCAATGCTCGGCATCGTCCGGATCGGTCGATCCCATGAACTTCGGGGGATTCATACTCTTAAATGCTTGGTGTAAGCTTCCAGCTCGTGGAGCACCACCTTGTGCTACCTGTTGTAGCACTTGAGTCATTCCTTGAAGGGTACGCTGCATGTTGCGCCATTGAGCACGTTCGGCAGCCATTATCCTACAATTACAATAACTATATTAGTACGTGACTACATTTAGAAACCAGTACTCTATTTTTAATTTTAACCCTTGGTTCTACCCAATCTCACTGGTAAAAGGTTTATACTTATCCTTGGACTTGGGTTTTTCCTAGGAATTGAATACCCGAGGCTCTGATACCACAAAAACTGTCACGCCCCGAGCGCGGAAGATACCCGGATATGCGCGACGAGTTTATATCAATCATGTCAATCAGAGTGGTCGTGTATTCGACACAAAGACAGAGATGCGCAAAATAGCAAGATAACCCAATCCTTTATTTCATAATGGATAGACTATTACAAATCCAATACTCTGGTTAATAAAAAGAAAAGTACATAGTTGACTCAAGAAAATAGGAAAAAGACTAGATGACACTTGGACAAGCTCTAGCTCTTTCACTCGGGACTTTCTCCATCCGATTGACTTCCATCGTCGTCGGACTTACCTGAAAAGTAAAAAGGGACAAACGGAATGAGCGAACGCTCAGTAGGAAATTATATCTCAAGTACTAGCAAGGGGTTTAAGTAATTACATCTTTCATGAATGCAATAAAGCTATGCATGCTCGCATAAAACGACAAGATAGAGAGAATGTAATATCAAAGAATAAGATGAACTAATCATGAACTTTCAACAAGATACTCAAGATATTCAAGCAAGTACATTTAACAAGTCATGTCAAGAATTTTGGCTATCATGTATCAAGCAAGCAAGTAATTTCCCTTTTTCGGGTCACGCAAGTCATGTCAAGTCAAGTACGATTCAAGTACAAGATTTTGTGTGGAATGTCCAATCAAGCAAGTAAAGTACTCGGTATAATGCCAGATACCTTATCATTTTAACTCCCATGGGCACAAGTACTTTCGGGTTCTCCTCCCAGGACCAGATCGGGCCCTATATGCGCAGGCATTTATCATGTGTTTTGACATCCACTCTTATATATATAGCCAATTTTTGAATTTCAATAATCAAGCTTGTAGAGATGTATGACAACTTTGACAGAATGGAGTCCAAAAATATGACAAAGGACATAGAATGGTGATAATAACGGTATAATCACGATATCGATAAAACTAGGTAGAATATGGTTCCCTTAACTTGGGTACCATGACAAATCAATATGGACATTCTTTATATAGAATTGAGGTCCACATGAACAGTATATCAAAGGTAAGATACCCTCATTCTTATCATAGAATTGAGGTTTACAAGAATGACATGATATGGCATGATATCATCATCCCATTAAGAATTTCTTATGATATACTCTTTGTATAATCATAAGGGCCGGTATACCATGTTTCTTTAGATTGACATGGCAAAGATCGTGTAATGGGTTTTTGGGGTACAACCAGCTCAGTCGACCTTGAGGGAATCCAAGGTACGAGGAGACTTACGGAGGTCTCTATGACTAACTCGCTAGTCCAAAGGAACGGAATGTCCAATGGAGAGCTTGTATGTCAATGAGAGTTGAGTGTGATCGATGAAACAACATGAAACATGGGACTATACTCACGGAGTGGAGAATAGTGCCGATATATATATTATATAACATATGAAACCATCGGTTAACAGAAACAGTGGAAAATCAGTTTTACAGTAAAATAACGACTTAATCAGAGTCGTTTATCAAGTAATTAACGCCTAACAGAAGGGCGTTTACACATGTTTCCATTTTGCAGAATTTCAATATTTTATTAATTTATCTAAAACGCGCCCTGGTCAGGGTCGTTTGTTCAAGATTTGACGACTGCAGAAGCAGGCGTCTTATTATTTACGTATTTGACAGAATATAAATAGTTTTCAGGATTTATCCAAAACACGCCCTAGGCAGGGGCGTTACTCATTAATTCAATTTTTACAGAATATATATTTTCAGAATTTTTAACATATACGCGCCCTAGGAAGGGGCATTTCTTTTTAATTTACGCCCTATCGTGGGGCGTTAACATGTGGAAAACGACTTGGTCCAGGTCGTTAGTTAAAGTTTCTGCAGGAAATTTTAAGGGCAGTAATAATTTCAGCATGCAGGAATTTCATGGGGGAGAATATACCATGAACGAACAGTCATGACAGTAAAATCAATGGATTGGGAGATATGGGATCATGCATTAATGTAAATCATGATTTCATATAGAATCAGTTCTTAACATGGTTAATTAATGATTAACTGAAATTAACGCCTGGGTACAGGCCGTCAAATATTAAATTGACGACCTGGGAAGGGTCGTTTCATGTGAATTAGCACCCTTGACAGGGGCGCCTCTTTCAAAATATTGCAGAAACGTATTAAAACTATAATAAACCATATGCATGTCATGCTTATATATATGTATATCTTGCATTAATTTTGTTTGGGCTACCATAACTTGAGAAAACCTACCTTTAATAGTTGATTTTAAGATGGACGGATGAATAACTTGGTGAGAAGCCAACAACTCTGCAGCTTTACTGCAACTCGATAATCAGCAGCAGCAGAGGTATGCAGATGAAGAACCTTGGCTCAGTTGATTGTTTTCTTCAACAGTCAACCTGGAGGTAGAAGAACGAAGAGATCATGCTTCGTATTAACTGGAGAGGAGGTAAAGGAGGAGAAGGGAAGAAGAAAGAAGACTTACCCGTTAGTCTTCTTAACCTGCAAGAATAGAAGAAACAAAGAATATTAATTCTTCACATACTACGTTCATAAGGAAAAGAAACAGAAGAAGAAGAAGAACATATGTTCTTCACGTACCTGTGCAGTTCGATCGTCCAAATAGGTTTAGGGTTCGGCTGTCAAGAGTCTTTATAGGATTTTGGGAAATCCTATTAGGGTTAGTGATTGTGTGGAAGTAATACTTCCATGATAGAGTCATTACCACCTTTTAACTCTTTCTAATACTTATCCATTACCCTGGATAAGCTCCCGTGTCGAACGGAACTCGAATGGAATTAACGACTTTGGTCAGGGCGTCGATTCCTGAATTGACGACCTGGTTCAAGTCGTTTCTTAAGAAGCTCCTTGTGTAAGGGTGTTTTTTTCTTTAAAACACGCCCAAGATTCGGGCGTTTCTTGGCCTTACCCTTTTTTTGACGTTGGAATTTGACGCCGTGTAGTGAGGGCGTCACTTCTTGAATAACGCCTTTGATAGAGGCGTTTATTATTAAATTAACACCTTAATGAGAGGCGTTATTTGCATCTTGGGTTTTATTCCTCCATTTAACCCTCTTCTTATTATCTGTATTACTTCTGTAATATATATATTTTAATTCATTTCAAATATTCATTTATCATTGCTGCTATTTTTGACCCAAAATTGTGTGCCAACATGTTTTGCATACTTGGGTTTTTTTTCTGATTTTTCTATATTTTTTTTTATTTTTTTCTAGCCCTTTTTCCTTCTTCCTCTCTCTTTCTCTCTTTTTCTCTCTCCTGGCCGGCCGCGTGGACCGAGGTGCACCGCCGCCTGCTTGCCTTCGCCGTGTTGCGCGGTGCGCCCGGCCGCCCGCTTCTCCCGCTCGCGCCGCGTGGCGCCTCCACCGCGTGGCTGACCGGTCGCCTGCCTCCCTCCTCGCCTTGTCGACCGTGCCAACGCGAAGGAGGGGGGCGGGCTTCCTCCGCCTATGCTTCCTGCGTTATATATATATATATATATATATATATATATATATATATATATATATATATATATATATATATATATATATACATATATTACATATATTACATATAGTTATATATTATGTATATAGCTTCTAAAAATCCATAAAAATATCAAATAAATTTATTTTTTTATATTTTTTTCTTTTCTTTTTGAACAACTTCCTTTTTTGGCCCAGTTCCACATATAATTTTTTTTCTTTTTTTCTTTATATTTGTTTCTGTTAGCTTCCCTCGTACCGAGTGCCTGCATAAATACGTAAAAATCGTTATTAAAATTATTTAATTTTAGAAAATTAATTATTTGACTCTAAATTAACAGTAAGTGTGATACGTGTATATTTATTATTATTTAAGCTCACAAAAATGTGTATAATCATGAATAAATATGTAAAAATACACACTTATCATAATATAAGCCCGAAGTTTCTCCCCTTGCGCCTGTTTGAGGGTCAAAAGCCACGCTACCGACCTTGGGGGACCGCTGCCAGTGAAACTCTCCTTGAATACTCGCCCGAATTGCTTGAAGTCCCGGATGGATCCGGGGGCGAGGGCCCGGAACCATGCTTGGGCGCCTTGGACCAAGGTGGTAAAAAAGGCTCGACATTTGATGGCGTCGGACGCTCCATGAAGGGTCGTCAGGGCGTCGAAGCTATCGAAGTGATCGACTGGGTCACCCTGGCCGACATAGTGCTTGAAGGTCGGGATGGAGGTTCTAGGAGATACCTCTGCCTTCAAGATATTGTCGAAGAACGGGGATTTCTCCTCGTCCTCCCCGGAGGAGTCCTTCTGCAGGGCGCGTAGGGCGCGCTCCTGCTCTGCGAAACCCCGCTGCGCCGTCGGGCAGGGGGGCTGTATTGGCGTTCCCCAGGGACTTCGGTCTCTGGGTTTGGACGGTGTGCCCCAGGTTTTCCCTTCTTCAGCATGGACGAGGCTTCCTACACCGGAGGGGGGGCTTGTGAAGGTCCTCTTGACCTGTTACGGATGATCTACTGGCCCTGGAGGGTGAAGCGGCCTCCAGCGGTGTGCTGGGACACGTTCTCGTGGGGAGGGCTCTCCGGAGGGGCGCGCGACCTTTCATCCCTGGCCGCCTGGGTCCTCATGAGTTCCACGAGGATGTCCAGTTTTACGTTGAGGGCTTGGAAGGCGTCAGCGCCACCGTTAAGCGGCAGCCCTACCGCCGCGGGGGGGGGGGGGGGGGGGGGGGGGCGGTGGCAGCCCTACCGCGGGGGGAGGGGGCGGTCCGTCTGCGGGAGTGATGGCACAAGAGAGGGGGTTTTGGGAGGCTTGAGAGGGGCCTTCCCCCGCCGCCACCATGGCCTTTCCCCTGTCACCGGCGGACCTTCTCCCTGAACTTCTTCGCAGCATATTGGCTCTTTGGTCATTTCCCACAGACGACGCCAGATGAAGGGGCGTGATCTCGCGCGGCTCTTGGGCTGGGAGGATGATCACCGAACAGTGAATTGTAGAGAAAGGGAAACGGATCTGGGGGCCCAGGGATGGTTCCCTGGGGAAAACCCTCCGACGCTTAAGTCAGTAGAGCAATGGTGGAAGATAGGGAGGGAGGTAGAAAGAGGTGCACGAGATCCCCCAACACCAAGGTGGTGCTGGTTCCTGCTTAGGGGATTTTAGGCGTGTATTGCCCTTACCTTTCACTGGAGGGAATCCCTGGTTTATATAGTGTGCTCACCTTATGAGTCTCGTAAGCTGAGGAGTTTCAGGCGGGAGTTATGTCCTCATCGTGAGATCTTTAAGTACTCATCGTGGGATCTTCATAGCCTTAAGGGATCATGGGTCTCTTATCCTCATAAACTCCTACTCATAAAGGGCTCTCAACGGCAGCGTGGATAAGCAGTCGTCGGTCGGTCCGAGCATAAAAGGTGCCAACCCTGTCTGGGCGATAGGCATAGCTCGGATGAAGATAGGTCGGAGTGGGCGCTGAGCACTTGCCTCTATCCCGATGAGGGGATAACTCGGGCATGGGTCTGCCTCCGTTCTGACCGTCGCTCGGGCCTTCCGAGCCTAAGGGCCACCGAAGAAGGATGAGATCCCGAGTAATCTTATTGAGCTTTTTAGCCTAAGTGGGCCCTATGGAGCTGTCACTTGGATGAGCTGAGCCTCGTTCGGTCCTGATGGACCTAGTTTGGCTGCTCTTAGATGGGCTATAGAAATCCCCCTCTCCATCAGGCATGTCTTGGTTTCTGTACTGCTGTAGAGTCGTTTTCAGGTTCTGGTCAACCCGGTGAGACCCAGTGGTTAACATGTAACATTGCGTGTGTCTCGACTATTCTGGATAGCTCGAGACAGTGGTTCTAGATGTCTGGAGGTATCATCTTACCTCGATTTGTGTGTCCAGGTGTGCTGAGGGTCATGGTGATTCCTCAGGTCTCCGTGAGTCATTTTATGCGGATGTGTCGTTTCCTCTGGCTTAGGATTAGACCGATTGGTAGCTTATTCCGCCATTATGCGACGATCTTGACTCTGAGTCGTGAGACTCAAGAACCATTGTGTCAGCAGGTCTAGTTGTCTTGTCCTGAGTCTGTTGGCAGTTTGGTATGCTGCCTTGGTGCTTTACTGTTGTTCCCCTTGTGCCTTGATGATGTTATGATGTTTTGATGATAGCAACATTAGTGTCACCACATAAGATTGCATGATTAATCTATGATTGAGTGCTTGATCTGTATGCCTTGATGATGATTTAACTGATGAGCATTCAGTTGCTGCTTTGGTTTTAAACATCTCTCGCATCAGTTAAGTCAGTGCACTTATGTTTTGTCTAAGGCTAGTGCATTTTTGTCAGTCAGGCTGCTCAACAACCTCGATGCATGTCACCGTTCATAGGCATTAAGGTCTGTGCATTCCACTCTCTGTGCACGCAGTCTTGGCGAGTGTTAGGTCGGTGCATTACTTATTATGCGTCTCATGGTGGCCTGGAGTCGGTGCATGTGGGCGTCTCACACACACCTTAAGTCAATGCACTTGAGCCTTCACGGTCGGTGCAATGCAATGGTTGCTATGGGCTAGCACTACGTCGATGCATATTCCTATTCAAAGGGCACGTGATCCAATGACGATCCTCACTCAAAGATGCTGCCACGTGGACCCTGAAGCTTCCATATTCTGACAAGTGGCGAGTGTATCGAGAAGCTTCTAGGCTGGAGCGTTCCCTTCACACTCCTACGGAAAGAGCTCGTCAACTTGACCTGATGGAGTATATATATATATATATATATAGTCTGCTTTCTGCAATCTGAAGAACATCTCTCTCGAAACCAGTAGAAGAAAAAGAGAAAGAGAGAAATCAAGAGCAGAGAAGAAGAAGAAAGGGGAGAAAATCAGAGAGAGAGCGGAAGAAGAGCAGAAGAGAGAAGTGTTCGAAAAAGAAAGAGTGAGGAGACAGTGAGAAGAAAAGAAAAGAGAGGCAGAGAGACATAGACCAGCAGTAGAAGAAGAAGAGAGAGAGAGAGTTCGTGGAGAAGAAGACAGAAGACTTCATTGAAGATCTGGTTCTACTGGACCTTGGATCAAATCCAAGCCAGTTAGCTCCTGCGATAGCAACTTTGGTTTGTAGAGTTTTACAGCTTTCCGACGTTGTTACTTTAGTCATTGTTTTTCTTTTATCTTTGCTTCAAGTTGTTTGTCAGCAGTAGTAGAGGTGGACTCCTCTGGACGGGTTAAGCTGTAAGCCCCAGCGGTTGCAGAGGGGGACTCCTCTAGTCGGTGAAGCTGTAACGCTCAGCAGTCAAGTTGTGAGTCAGCGGATGGCTAAGCTGTATTGCCCAGCAGAAGCAAGCTGTGATGCTTAGCTGATGTTGGCAAGCTATGAGGCCCAGCTGTTAAGCTGTGTATCAGCGGAATCCACACTCTAGTTGGAGTGTGGGGTGGACGTAGGTCAGTGGACCGAACCACCTTAAAATCTATTATCTCCGTGGTTTGATTTCTTATCTAATTGTCGATAGATGAATGGCTAGGAGCGTTTCATTTGGGTATTCTATCCGAATGCTTTAAGGCACACGCTGTTTGTACTTGACTCTGTATACGGATCAGACTTGGCTAGGTGTCCATAGTTCAGTACCCCAACTGATTGATCAAGTGCTTCTGTCAATCTCTTAGTTGGAAGATCTCAATTGATTTCTATTCATTAACTCTGATTGCTTTAAGTGTCAATTGAGTGAAATTTTAAAGAGGAATTCATTCACCCCACCCTCTGAATCCATCGCACAAGCTGTATCAAGTGGTATCAGAGCATACCATTGATCTGTAACAAGTGGTATCAGAGCGGGTCACTGTGTATTAGATCTAACGATCTACAGAGGATCCTGCTACTTCCGCGGTGCATTTCAGAGAGGATCTAGTTTTGCCACTTTTGGTGCTTCAGTCTTTCTGAGTCGGTGTCTTGTTGTACCTCGGTTAATTGTTGTGACCCCTCTATGTTGATGATGTTGACACTTGCTTTATTTCATTGGCAACACCATTGTTTTGATTGATTGGCAACTGCTTTTGATTTGATGAAATTGCTCTATCATATTGACTATGTGTTCTTTGCATTTAATACACTGCTGTCTGCATTTCTCACTGTCATGGGTCGACACATCAGAGGATGGGTCGACTCCTCCAGCAGACTTGTTTAGACTGAGTCTATACACTGGAAACTCTCATATTGATTGAGTCTATACATCGTCCATTTCAGATAAAGTTCATACACTGCATTTCATTGGAATTGGTTAAGTGTGTACAGCGTCAACGCATCTCACTGGCTCATGTTACAGCGTCAACGCACTTCATTGGATGTGTGTACAGCGTCAACTCGCTAAGTGTGTACAGCGTCAACACATGAAGTCTGTACATCAGTCTTAATATTCTAAGTCTGTACAGCTGTTGGCTTTGAACCTCAGAGTCTGTACATCTGAATTGCCTTTGAATTGGTCAAGTGTATACACTCTTTCACTGTAGCTTTCACATATTCAAGTCTACACATCGTGAAAGTCTATACATTCATCACTTACCTTTCGCTCAAGGCAAAGTCTATACACTGGGGTCTTTCCCTACGTTTCTTAGGCGAAGTCTGAACATTCGGTTCTGAAGCTTGAAGTCTATACACTCCAGCCTAATCCTACGTTCAAGGCTTCAGCTACACATTAAGTCTATACATTGGCTTCGCTTCATCAAGTCTGTACATTGACTCGCCAACTTCTTTGAAGTCTGTACATCGCTTCATGTCCCCAAAGTCTGTACATCCACAGTGATCTTTGAAGTCTGTACATTGCTTCAGGAGCTTCAAGTCTGTACATCCACAGTGTTACTTAAAGTATGGACATTGGTCTTCAAACTCAAAGTCTACACATTGGTCTTCAAATCCAAAGTCTCTATAATGGTCTTCACACTTGAAGTCTATACATTCGATGTGCAGAGTTGATGTCTATACTGTGCCTTATGCTGATCGAGTCTACACACTGGTCGGTGGCAAGCCTGTATACTGGCCTCAGCTTTTCAAGTCTACACATTGGCCTCCTTTGTTGAAGTCAACACATTGGGCAAGTCTGTACGTTGCATTCGCCTTCACAAGTCTATACAACGAAGTATATACACTGCAATGTACATACTTAAATCTTATGACTTCATTCTTGTTGCTGAAGGGAACAGGGTCGACGCTGGGAGCTTAAAGCGTCCACGCATCAGTTGACGAAGCCTTCACGATATCTTCCACTGCGTCAACGCCACAAGCAAGCAGCGTCGATGCAGCAGTTAAAGAAGCAGAGACCCTCACAGGTTATTCCACTGCGTCAACGCCACAATTGAGCAGCGTCGATGCAGCAGCTAAAGAGACGAAGCTAATGGCTTACTGGAATGCCTCACTGCGTTAACGCCATTGATTGACAGCGTCGACACAGTAAGTCAGATTGCTATCATTGAACACGTGAACTGAGAACTCTATACATCGGACTGAAGAGGCTAATGAAGGGCACGTGATCTGAGATACCTGGCTCGTGATCCGAGAAGGACAAGGTATCCAGATGAGGACACGTGTACTGACACTCCATTGGATGCTGCCATGTGGTCCAAATTGCTGGGCGGGAAACGTGGAGAGCACACGCCTGCTGCTGTTGCTGCTATATAAACAAGCCTTCTTCCACAGAAGAAAAAAGATCGAAGGAGAAGAAGAGAAAGTCTATACACTCAGCAGCAGTGAGCCTTCGATCCACAGAGAGAAAAGAGAGAAGAAGAAGATACAGAGAAGAAGAAGAAATAGAGAAGAAGAAAATGAGAGAAGAAGAGATCGAGAGAGATGAGCTGAGAGAGAGCTGATTGAGAGTGAGATTGAGAGTGAGCTTGTATCTCAGTCTCGTGGTTCAAAACCAGAGCTGAGCTTTGCTCTTAGAGCTATATTGCTTTTGAGTTTTTTTGTTTTCGTTTTGATTTTGTCTTTCATTTTCGAATATTATTTCTTCAAGCTGTGTGTCAGCAATCTTGCAGTGGTAGTCTCCACTGGACGGGTTAAGCTGTATTTCCCCAGCGGTTGCAGAGGATCAGATCCTCTGGTCGGCAAGCTGTAGTGCCCAGCGAAGCTGTGTATCAGCGGATTGTTTGGCCAAGCTGTAAAGCCCAGCGGACGCAAGCTGTGCTGCCCAGCAGGAAGCCATACTCGGTTGAGTTTGGGGTGGACGTACGTCGTTGACCGAACCACCTAAAAATCATGTGTGCATTGTGTTTGTGTGATTGCTTGTGAACTGTGTGTGCTGGTATCCTTTGCTTAGCTTCATTGATTATATCGCTCATACTTATGTCTAGCTTTCGATATAAGATATGGTGAATGGCTTTCATGGGTCGCCCTTTGCTTAGCACTCTTCATTTAGCTTAACTTATGTTTGCCTAAATTCCGCTTTAGAACATACAGTAGTTTTAAATTAGGCAAGTTGATCTATTCACCCCCCTCTAGATCCACACTTAGTGGAGATAGACTGCGTCCATCTAACCCAACACTTGGTATCAGAGCCTAACTCTTCTGCAGGGACTCATCGCCCGAAGAGAATAGGCAGAGATGGATGCTCGAGGGATGATTGCCGAAGGTCACTCAACAACGAAGCCCCCATTCTTTGATGGATCAAACTACGCATACTGGAAGAACCGTATGCAAGTGTTCCTCGGGGCTAAGGATTATGAGATTTGGAAGATTGTCAGCAAGGGACCTTATGAGCTGTCCCCGAATGAAGATGTATGGACCAAGGAGGAGATCAGAAGGTCCACGCTGAATTGGAGTGCTATTAATGCTATCCAGTGCACTCTGCATCGTACAGAATTCTCCCGTGTGTCTGCTTGCAAATCAGCTAAGGAGATGTGGGATGCGCTGGAAGTAATTCATGAAGGTACATCTCAAGTAAGAGAGCAGAAGGCCAATCTTCTTGTATCTGAGTATGAAGCCTTCAAGATGAAGCAGAACGAGTCCATCAGCGAAATGTACGCTCGGCTGACTGTCATAACCAATGGCCTCAGAGGTTTTGGGAAACCTCAAATAGAATATGATGTAGTGAGGAAAATTCTGCGCTCCCTGACTCCCATTTGGCACACCAAAGCAACAGTGATGGAGGAGTCAAGGGACTTGCGTAATACTAAAGCTGATGAGCTGGTTGGCTCACTAATGGCATATGAGATAAACATGCCAAGGACAGATGAAGCCGAGAGGAAGAAGAAGCCGATAGCGTTGAAGGCTAGTTTCATCAAATCAATAAAATCCAGCTCCAGCAGCTCTTCATCATCAGAGGAGAGCCTAAATGAAGAAGAAGATGTGACTCGATCTGAGATAGCCATGATGACTAGAGAGTTCAGGCGATTTCTCAGAAAGGGAGCAGGAGGGTTCGGCTAGAAGAAATACAGTGGTGGCCGAAAGGATAAAAGGTATAAATCTAAACCTGCAAAAAAAAATGAAGCTAATGTCTATTATCAATGCAGGAAACCACGGCATCTGAAAATTGACTGTCCAGACAATCAGAAACATAAGGACAGGTCAAAGAAGAAAACCAAGAAGTGAAGAGCTATGATCACCACATGGAGTGATGAAGATGAAGGCTCTTTCAGCAGCAGCTCAGATAGTGAAGCCGAATCTGAACAGCCTATTTGCCTTATGACAACAAGCTCCGAAGATAGAGAGGAGGACACAGATAAGGTAATCACTAGATTTGAAAACTTCACAATTGCTGATTGGGTAGATGCTTATCATGACATAGCTGATAGAGCTGATGATATTAGAAAAGAGAATAGGCATCTTAGAAGAAAAATCAATTCCATACAAAATGATAAAACACTAACTGATAAAATTGCATGTTTGGAATCTGAGATTGATGAATTGAAACTCACATGCTCTGAAGAAGATGAAATCAAAAATGAGTTAAAAGCTTCTAAGGAAGAGAATCTAAGGCTTGAAAATGAAATTGATGAATGGAAGCTGAAGATTCAGAAATGTGAAAGTGAAGTCAAAATTATCTCTGAAAAATATGAAGTTGTCCTCAATGTCAACAATGAGCTGAAAAAGGCTATTGATGAACTTCAGAAAGACAATGAGGATAAAATAAAAATCATTGAGAAAATGACCCAAGGAACAGATAACTTAAATGCTTTGTTAGGGTCAAAGGTTAATTTCAGAAAAGAGGGCTTAGGATTTAATTCTAGTGCAACAAAAACATTCGGAATAAAAACAATTTCATTTGTTGCTCAAAAGGAAAAGGGACCTCTAATTAGCATGAACTCAACAAATTTAATGAACAAAACTGCTAATCTGAAAAAGACCAGTGCTGAGGAGAAGGGTAAACAAAAACTCAGTGAGCCTATTAGAGCTAGCACATCTAAGCAGAATCCTAGGGCTCAGACTCAGGTTAGGGGTCAACCTACACAGTCTGGTAAACCCCAGGTCAAGGTAACCAAGTCTCCACCAACACTTCCACCTCTGAAGAAGACCCAATACAAACCTGTGTATAGGTCAGCAGGGTCCAAAGTACAGGGGAGACAGAGTGCTGCTAGGAGTCAACCCAATTATTCTTATCAACCCAGAGCTCAGACCCACTACAATGCATAGCCAACCTACTTCAATAGGTCAGATTGGTCTAGAACTCAGGGTAGGCTTACAGGTCTTGCACACCAGGGTGCTCAATATCAAAGACCTTACAGTAGAAATTGGGTAAATGGGTATGGTTACTGGACATCTAGAAACCAATATTTCCATAGCCATCCCAGGAACTACTATGGCCAAAATCCTGTGAACACACCCTGGCCAAGGCACTGGCACAGAAATAACAATACTGTCAATAATCATGCTGCTGCCAATAAGAAAAAGAACAATAAAAAGAAAAGAAACAACAACAGAATAAAATCTGTAGGATCCACTGAACAAAATTCATTTAGACAAATGTGGATTCCGAAACATTTGCTTTCCTACTTTGCTTCTAGTTCATTTACATTGGAGCCCAATCAGTCTTGGGTTCCAAACTTCTCTACTAATTGTGTATGCAGGTATGCCTGGCAGCCAAGAACAACTTGTGGTTCATGGATAGCGGCTGCTCCAGGCATATGACAGGAGATAAGGCCAAATTTTGCATACTGACTGAGAAAGTAGAAGGCCTTGTCACCTTTGGAAGCAACACAAAGGGTAGGATTATCGGATCATGTAAGGTAGGTAAGTGTTCTACCTGCTGCATTGATGATGTTATGCTAGTTGAAGGGTTAGCCTATAATCTACTTAGCATCAGCCAGTTATGTGATAAAGGTTACAATGTTTTATTTAATTCACAATGCTGCAAGGTTTTTGAACCTGATTCTGATATTGTCAAATTTTCTGGAAAAAGAATAAATAATACTTACATGATAAATTTAGATGAAATTCAACACACTAACCTTTGCCTTACTGCCAGTAGAGAAGACATAGCATTTTTATGGCATCGTATGTTAGGTCATGCTAGCTACACTGTTTTGCACAAATTAAATAAGCATGGCATGGTTAGAGGACTTCCTGAAGTCTCATTCAAGAAAGAAAATAAAATCTGTGATGCATGCACTCAATCAAAGATAACTAGAAAGTCATTTAAGTCTAGAACTAAAAATCTGTCTTCCAAACCCTATGAGCTGATACATATGGACCTTTTTGGGCCAACTAGATCTGTCAGTCTATCAGGGAGGAGGTATGGGTTCGTCATGGTAGATGACTTTTCTAGGTATACTTGGGTTTATTTCTTATCTAATAAGAGTGATGCTTTCTCAGAATTTCAGGAGTTCTATGTTAAAACAAATCAGAAAATTAAAAACATTTTATCTGATCATGGAGGTGAGTTTGAAAACTCACAATTTGATGAATTCTGCAGGTCAAATGGAATCAACCACAGGTACTCCTCACCAAGGACACCTGAGCAGAATGGAGTTGTGGAGAGAAGGAACAGAACCCTAGTGGAAATGGGTCGTACACTCCTTGTCGAAGGTGGTCTACCAAGGAAATTTTGGGCTGATGTTATGTAATTAACAGAGCCATGGTAAGACCTTCTACCCAGCAAACACCATATGAGATATTAAAAGGTAAGAAACCTTCTATTGCTCACTTCAAGGTTTTTGGTTGTAAATGTTTCATTCACATAAATGATAAAAAGGACCTTGATAAATTTGAACCTAAAGGAGAATCAGGAATTTTTCTTGGTTATTCTGAAAACACCCGAGCATACAGAGTGTACAATCTGAACTCTAAAACTGTTGAAGAATCTCCACACATAGTTTTTGATGAATCCTTGGCAAATTCTAATGTTGGTCAATGCAGGAATGAAAATAATGGTGAAATTCTGAAGGAAGGAGATCCTGCAGATAAATCCGAGGATGAAGAAGGACATAAAGAGCTTAATGAAGAGGAGCTTACAGTTCAGGGGGAAGTAAATCAAGTTCATGATAGTCCAATTGCAAATATTAGATATCTCAAGGATCATCCTGTAGATAATGTTATTGGAAATCTGCATGACCCCCCTAGGACTAGAGGCCACTTAAGAATTCAACATGAACTGAATGCTTATGCTTTTGTATCAAACATAGAACCCAAGTCCATTGACTGTGCTCTCCAAGATGTGCATTGGATTAATGCCATGCATGAGGAGCTCAATCAGTTTGACAGGAATAAGGTGTGGCATTTGGTTCCACCTCCTGATCATGAAACAGTCATAGGGACTAAATGGGTATTTAGAAACAAAACTGATGAAGCAGGGAATGTTATTAAAAATAAAGCCAGACTTGTAGCTCAGGGGTACAATCAGGAATTTGGAATAGACTTTGAAGAGTCTTTTGCCCCTGTAGCTAGGTTAGAAGCAATAAGAATTTTATTGACTTATGCATGTTCCCTAGGAATAAATCTTCAGCAGATGGATGTGAAATCTGCTTTTCTAAATGGGGAAATTAATGTGGATGTCTATGTGAGACAGCCTCCTGGGTTTGAATGTTTAGATTTCCTTAATCATGTTTACAAGCTCAATAAAGCTCTCTATGGTTTAAATCAAGCTCCTAGAGCTTGGTATGACAGGTTGAGCAAATTTCTCAATGACAAGAACTTCACAAGAGGTATAGTTGATCAAACATTGTTTACCAATGTAAGCCATCCAGATATTCTTATCATTCAGATTTATGTGGATGACATTGTGTTTGGGTCAACTAACCCCAAATTATGTGAGGAATTCTCTCAAATAATGACTGATGAATTTGAAATGAGCTCAATGGGTGAGCTCAAACTATTTCTTGGACTGCAGGTTACACAAACAGAAGATGGCACCTTCATCTCTCAGTCCAAGTATGTAAAGAACTTATTGAAGAAGTACAAAATAGACAACCTCAAGGAAATAGCTACTCCAATGGGTATCTCAACCAGTTTGGATGAAGATTCTAAAGGTAAACATGTGGACCAAAGGCTATACAGAGGTATGATCGGATCTCTTCTCTATCTTACAGCATCTAGGCCTGATATACAATTTGCTGTGTGTTTATGCTCTAGATTTCAGGCCAGTCCTAAAGAAACTCACTTTAAAGCTGTGAAAAGGATTTTTAGATATTTACTAGGCACCCAAGAACTAGGTCTTTGGTATCCTGCTAAGTGTGAGTTAGAGCTTCTAGCCTACACTGATGCAGACTATGCTGGGTGTCGAGTAGATAGAAAAAGCACCAGTGGCTACTGTCAATTCCTTGGTGGCTGTCTAGTGTCTTGGGCATCTAAGAAGCAACACACTGTAGCATTATCCACAGTTGAAGCTGAGTATGTTGCAGCATGTAATTGTGCAGCCCAAGTACTTTGGATTAAGCATCAACTGGCTGATTATCAGATAAATCTGGGATGCATTCCACTTTTATATGATAATACTAGTGTTATATGCCTTGCTAAAAATCCTGTTCACCATTCTAGGACTAAGCATATAGAGATAAAACATCATTTTCTTAGAGATGCTGTAAATAAAAATGAGATTGAAATGAATTTCATAGAAACTGAAAAACAAATTGCTGATATTTTTACTAAGCCTCTTGGGAATGAAAATTTTAAGTTTCTTAGAAGAGAACTTGGCTTATGTAAATTTCAGCATGATGAATGATTGTTTAATTGCTGTGAATAAAATCTCTGATGTGGACTTGTTTTTGATTGCTTAGATAAATCATGTGGATGTGAATGTGGATGTAAAACTATCCTGCATTGCATATATTCAGGGGGAGCTTGTCGAGTCTTTGCATGTCTTTGAATATCATTCATTCATGACCTATGCATAAGCTCTCTCTCAATTAATTCTTGCCATATTGCATGCATATAGACAGGGGGAGTATTGCTAGAAATTCAGAGTGGTTTCAACTTTCTTGAAGTCATTCAACCTTTAACTCTGAATACTTGTCTCTGACATTATGGCAATCTGTTGGTCAGTTCTGATTTCTAAGCAGTAGAAAATGGACTTCTTCATTTATAAGAATTTGAATTGTTCAAAGACTGAAGTAATGGTTTAAATCTTATAATGGCTGGAGTTTAAAGATTGCAATCAGTATATAAGTAAGTTGAAAATTGATAAAACTCTCAACCTCTTTCTTATTTCATGTCAGACAAAGCTAATTATATCTGAAATCTGAAAACTCATCTGAAATCATGTTAGAGAGGTTAAGTATGTGTATTGTTCTTAAACAAGTCATTCTGAAACACAAAAAGGACAGCTAAGAAAGATATTGAAAAACATTGAAAATCATTGAATATATATATTGGCAGAGCAATGACTGGTAAATCACTGAGAAACTGAGTGATCCATCAAAGAAGTGGACAACTCTCATGTCATGAAGTGTATCAGCTATCTCTGTTTAAAATGCTCAAAACAGCAGGCTGGTTTCACTGAGTACCTGGGGGTAACTGGCGTCTGATAAACATGTACCCTCACACAAAAAGGTGTAACTCAGTTCTGTTGAATTTGATCATAGGCATAATGATCCATCTTGTTGAGTATCTAGGGGTATTGGCGTCTTATAAACGTATACCTTTACGCAGAAAGACTTATGGTACCTGAATGCTCAAAATGATCTAATACTGAAAATGCTGCTCCTTCAAAAGAAAAGTTCATGAGTGTCAAGTTGTTTAGTTTCAATACATGACTTGGTATCTCTCAATATTTTTTTTGAGACTATGAAAGTAAGATATTATGAATCTGAATCTTTCATGTAAATGTGATTCTGGTTTATTGTTTTATCATGCACAGTGAACTTATCTATTGCTTGTAGTGCATGAACTCCAAATTTTATCATCCTTAAACCAGAACTCTTTCTGACAGCAGTTTCTAATTTCATATGACTGAAGACTCTATGCTTTAGAATGCTTATTCATGAACTACCTGTTCAGAATGCCAGTCAGTTCTTCTCTTGAATCCTCCATTGTATTTAATTTTTCCCTCCTCTTTGTTGATGGCAAAGGGGGAGAATATTGTCTAGGGGATGTCTAGGGGGAGAATACATATCTGTCTGAATTCTGAATTCAATTCTGAATTCATTCCAAGGGAGAGTTTGAGGCAGTGAGTTGCATGCATTTATAGCATCTGCATGTCAATCTGCATAACACATCATGTCTTTCATCAAACATATATCTATATGACAGGATGTTGCTATTCTACTTTATATGGGGTTGCCATCATCAAAAAGGGGGAGATTGTTGTGACCCCTCTATGTTGATGATGTTGACACTTGATTTATTTCATTGGCAACACCATTGTTTTGATTGATTGGCAACTGCTTTTGATTTGATGAAATTGCTCTATCAGATTGACTCTGTGTTCTTTGCATTTAATACACTACTGTCTGTATTTCTCACTGTCATGGGTCGACACATCAGAGGATGGGTCGACTCCTCCAGCAGACTTGTTTAGACTGAGTCTATACACTGGAAACTCTCATATCGATTGAGTCTATACATCGTCCATTTCAGATAAAGTCCACACATTGCATTTCATTGGAATTGGTTAAGTGTGTACAGCGTCAACGCATCTCACTGGCTCATGTTACAGCGTCAACGCACTTCATTGGATGTGTGTACAGCGTCAACTCGCTAAGTGTGTACAGCGTCAACGCATGAAGCCTGTACATCAGTCTTAATATTCTAAGTTTGTACAGCCGTTGGCTTTGAACCTCAGAGTCTGTACATCCGAATTGCCTTTGAATTGGTCAAGTGTATACACTCTTTCACTGTAGCTTTCACATATTCAAGTCCACACATCGTGAAAGTCTATACATTCATCACTTACCTTTCGCTCAAGGCAAAGTCTATACACTGGGGTCTTTCCCTACGTTTCTTAGGCAAAGTTTGAACATTCGGTTCTGAAGCCTGAAGTCTATACACTCCAGCCTATTCCTACGTTCAAGGCTTCAGCTACACATTAAGTCTGTACATTGGCTTCGCTTCATCAAGTCTGTACATTGACTCGCCAACTTCTTTGAAGTCTGTACATCGCTTCGTGTCCCCAAAGTCTGTACATCCACAGTGATCTTTGAAGTCTGTACATTGCTTCAGGAGCTTAAAGTCTGTACATCCACAGTGTTACTTGAAGTCTGGACATTGGTCTTCAAACTCAAAGTCTGCACATTGGTCTTCGAATCCAAAGTCTTTACAATGGTCTTCACACTTGAAGTCTATACATTCGATGTGCAGAGTTGATGTCTATACTGTGCCTTATGCTGATCGAGTCTACACATTGGTCGGTGGCAAGCCTGTACATTGGCCTCAGCTTTTCAAGTCTACACATTGGCCTCCTTTGTTGAAGTCAACACATTGGGCAAGTCTGTACGTTGCATTCTCCTTCACAAGTCTATACAACGAAGTATATACACTGCAATGTACATACTTAAATATTATGACTTTATTCTTGTTGCTGAAGGGAACAGGGTCGACGCTGGGAGCTTAAAGCGTCCACGCATCAGTTAACGAAGCCTTCACGATATCTTCCACTGCATCAACGCCACAAGCAAGCAGCGTCGACGCAGTAGTTAAAGAAGCAGAGGCCCTCACAGGTTATTCCACTGCGTCAACGCCACAATTGAGCAGCATCGACGCAGCAGCTAAAGAGACGAAGCTAATGGCTTACTGGAATGCCTCACTATGTTAACGCCATTGAGTGACAGCGTCGACGCAGCAAGTCAGATTGCTGTCATTGAGCACGTGAACTGAGAACTCTATACATCAGACTGAAGAGGCTAATGAAGGGCACGTGATCTGAGGTACCTGGCTCGTGATCCGAGAAGGACAAGGTATCCAGATGAGGACACGTGTACTGACACTCCATTAGATGCTGCCACGTGGTCCAAATTGCTGGGCGGGAAACGTGGAGAGCACACGCCTGCTGCTGTTGCTGCTATATAAACAAGCCTTCTTCCACAGAAGAAAAAAGATCGAAGGAGAAGAAGAGAAAGTCTATACACTCAGCAGCAGTGAGCCTTCGATCCACAGAGAGAAAAGAGAGAAGAAGAAGATACAGAGAAGAAGAAGAAATAGAGAAGAAGAAAATGAGAGAAGAAGATATCGAGAGAGATGAGCTGAGAGAGAGCTGATTGAGAGTGAGATTGAGAGTGAGCTTGTATCTCAGTCTCGTGGTTCAAAACCAGAGCTGAGCTTTGCTCTTAGAGCTATATTGCTTTTGAGTTTTTCTGTTTTCATTTTGATTTTGTCTTTCATTTCCGAATACTGTTTCTTCAAGCTGTGTGTCAGCGGTCTTGCAGTGGTAGTCTCCACTGGACGGGTTAAGCTATATTTCCCCAGCGGTTGCAGAGGATCAGATCCTCTGGTCGGCAAGCTATAGTGCCCAGCGAAGCTGTGTATCAGCGGATTGTTTGGCCATGCTGTAAAGCCCAGCGGACGCAAGCTGTGCTGCGCAGCAGGAAGCCATACTCGGTTGAGTGTGGGGTGGACGTAGGTCGTTGACCGAACCACCTAAAAATCGTGTGTGCATTGTGTTTGTGTGATTGCTTGTGAACTGTGTGTGCTGGTATCCTTTGCTTAGCTTCATTGATTATATCGCTCATACTTATGTCTAGCTTTCGATATAAGATATGGTGAATGGCTTTCATGGGTCGACCCTTTGCTTAGCACTCTTTATTTAGCTTAACTGATGTTTGCCTAAATTCCGCTTTAGAACATACAGTAGTTTTAAATTAGGCAAGTTGATCTATTCACCCCCCTCTAGATCCACACTTAGTGGAGATAGACTGCGTCCATCTAACCCAACAAATTCCGATACACTTCTCATTTCTTTCTATTGATTAATTCATCTCTCGATGGCTCATCCATTGATTTTCAGAGGTGATGGTTTTGAGCTATGGCTGAAAAGGTTGCATCGGTATGTAAGAACAACCGATCCTGACTTGTGGAAGGTAATGACTCACGATTCACACAAATTATCAAAAGATAAATCCAAATGGACTAAGGAGGACACATTGAAAGTCTTCGTCAATTCTAGAGCATTGAACATGGTAAAAGTATCAATTGACAAAGCACTAATCTCATACGCCTCATCTTGCAGGTCTGCCAAAGAAATCTTGAACAAACTGAAGGGTGGCAGCTGCAAGAATGATAATCGATGCACGATGGCTCAAGGAAGTGAACATAGCAGCAATCAAGATGAGGAACAGGACTATGATCAGGTAAACATCTTTGAAGACTATGCCCTGGATGATTGGATTGCTGCATATAATGAATTGCTAGAGTCTCATGATTATCTAAGAAAACAATATAAGAAGATGAAAAAGAAAATTGACAAAAATGATTCTAATTCATCTTGTGAAAAGTGCTTGAATATCAATGAATTATATGATAAATGTCTATATGAGACTCACGTGAATATGAAGCAAATGTGCTTGCTGAAAAATGAAAACCAAGAATATGCCAATAAAATTTCTAAATTAGAAAATCAGTTAAAGCTGAAAACTGATGAACATCTGATAAACCTGGAAGAGTTGGAAAGTATTAATTCTGATCTGGAGAAATTGAAAGCTGAGAATGGAGAAATTCAGAGGAATAATAAAAATCTAAAAGTTGAAACAGAGAAAGTTAACAAGGAATGTGTGTAGGGTTCCTCTCTAAAATCGATCTGCAACAAGTGCTTGGCTCTAAAAGAACGCAATGAAGATCAGTATGATGAAAATGAGGGGCAGATAAAATTGATTGAATCTCTAAAAGAAAAAAACAAAGAATTGTTGATTGAGAAAATTAAAGTTGAAGAAAGAGAAGATGAACTAATTGAAAGACTAGAATCTATATCCAGTAGTAATGAAATTGAGAAGCTAACCAATGAGAACAATGAGCTGAATGAACAAAACAAAAAACTCAAGGTCCTAAATACTGTTATTTCAGAGAGGCTTCTGGCTATAGAGAGAGAAAGGTGTGCTAGTAAGGAAATTGAAGCTGGAAAACTCGAGGAGGAAAACCATGAATTGAAAGCTGAAATTGAGAAGTTAAAACAATTAAACATTGGTATGTTCGAACAACTTCTCACATTAGAGAAAGAAAAAACTGCTTACAATGAAGAGACTAACATATTGAGCAGTCTGGAACAAGAAATTGAAAAGTATGAAATTACAAATAAAGTCCTAAGTGAATGCGTTAATTACAGTGAACAGGAGATAGCCAGTTATGAACTTCACATCGCCTCTTTGGAAACTAAAATTCATGATCTGGAAAACTCAGCATCCGAGTCTGCTAAAAATAAAGGAAATATGAAAGCTATCATGAAAGGTGAGGATGATAATTCAAGAAAGGGGATAAGTTGTAGCTCTGATGTTAAGGAAACTATTTGAAACCAGCTCCACTTTCGTGCAAAACTCTGATGTAGCTGGTACCTCAAATCAATCCCCAAAACATAATAAAAATCAGAAATCACCTTCATCATCTGTATTTCAGTTCAAGGCCCAGAAAAATGAAAAACAAACAAAAAATGTTAACAATAATAAGAAATTGAAAAGGAAGGGTCAAACGAAGAAGGTAGAGACTATTCCTATTCATGCCCTAAAATCTGCTAGCTTAGTTGAATTTGATGGGTCGATGCACATTGCTCATGCCTCATTTACTCATTCGCATGCATCTAGTCAGTGTGTTAGTAACCATGTCGCGAGAAAGTCACAGGTGTCTTGTCGTTATTGTGGTAGGCATGGTCATCTTATGGATGCATGTTTCATCATGAAATTCAATGATAGGATGCATGCTAGATATTCTGCAAATCATCATGGTTCCAAAAGAAACAGAATTACTTTGAACCAGCATATCATTTGCTTCAACTGTAATAAACCTGGTCACAAAGCCATTGAGTGATGGTCTGGATCCACTTGGGGCAAAAAGGGTTCTAAAGGTAAGCACATCAAGTGCTTCGAATGTGGGAAGCGTGGCCATACAGTCGAGGACTATTGGCATGTTATGAAAATTTTGTCAATCCTTACTCTGTCCAATTTCCTGAAAAACGACTTGTGAACTCTTCATGTTTTAACTGTGGCAAGCCAGGTCACAAATCTGCTAAATGTTGGTTAGTTAAAAACAAGGAACAAAATGTCCATGTAAACAACATATCACTTCATGCTTATGCACATAGGCCTCATGCTTCTATTAATATGCATCACAATATTAGAAAATATACTGCTTATTGTAAATACTGTGGTAAATTTGGACACTCCATAGCCAACTGTCACTTGATGGAATTTGATGATAATGTTGCTAAGGAACTGTTTAGAGCACCTGTTGGGGTTAGTACAGGACCCAAGACTGCATGGGTTGCTTCTGGATCAAAGTGATCAAATCTTTGCAGGTGTGCCTTGGAAGCTGATGAATAAAGGATAATCCAAGGCACTCAAGAATGAAAACCCCAATGACTGCGCTGTATAGGTCAATTCTGAAAACTTTCCTTAAATTCTGCTATCTGAAATTGTTTGCTTTAGATGTTTGCATATCATATTAATCTGTCTGTGCTTAATTGACATCTCTTGAAAATTTGACTGCTCTCGCATGATGCTCTCTGAATAAAGAATGTTCTGATGCTTGAATAATTATTGCACTGAGTATAGGTAGTTGCATGTCTTGCATATAGTCGGTGCATCTTATGTCTACATTACATACAGGTATGTACACTTCGTGTTGTTCACATGCCAAGGTCGTGCATTGTATGCTTCATGTTTGATTTAAATTAGTGCATGTCATAAAATTTGAAAAATCCTAAAAACATATTCCATTGCATCTAGACAGGGGGAGCATGCATGCTTCATCACTTATTCACCTTATGAACTTCTTCTGTCTAGCAATCTTATCCATTCCATTGCCAATGTGTGGTTCACTTGAATTTTCTGATGCTTCTACTTGTTTAGCTGATCTGTCTGTACTCCAGATCCAGCTATTGAAATTGATTCTGCTCTACATACATTTGATGGTCTTCTCTCCTATCATTATTTGCTCTACCAGCTTGTACCCATCCATCACTCACATCCTTTCAAGCTGGTCTGATTAATCTGATTCTTGTTCCAGGAATGATAAGTTGTTAAGTTGCATTGATTGGACTAATCTGAGAACTTCAAGTTGTGTACCATGTTTTTAATATAAAAGAAATTCCTATCATATAGGTTTAAGAATGACCACTGTTTCAAATTGGTATGAGCTTAATGTATTCTCGGACTTGTAATCAAATGAATGAAAATATCTGAATGAAAAGTTCTAATAAATCTTAACCAATCATGTCATGAAATGTCTAGACTCACTCATCTGAAATCTAAAAATATAATCTCAAGACCACTTGTAGGGATACATAGAGTGGGTATCATTTTTAAACATCAACTTGAAAAATGTTGGCTAAGAAGGAAAAACTGAAGTCAGAGCAATGACTTTGGTCACCAAGAAACTGGATCCTCCATCAAAGAAATGGAGTAAAACCTAAGTCATGAAGTGCCATAGTTACCTCTACAGTAAAGGAAAATTGTCAAACCTGACAGAGCAATGGCATGTTTGAGTTGAGTAACTGGGGATTCTGACCTCTGATCAAGGTGTCTCCTCATGTGAAAGGCACTCATATTACTAACTCTATTCTCACAATTGAGAGGCAATGACTGTTATCACACTAAGTAACCGGGTCAGTTCACCTGAGACGTGTTGTGCCTCATGTAGAAAGGTATTGATCAACACAAATTGCTCAGGAAATATTATGTGCTAATCAAAAGCAAACATCTTACAAAAACTGTCAACTCATGTTCTGGTAAGGGTGTTTAATTTCAACACTGCTCTATGTGACTCTCAAAGGAGTCATTAAGATTATTTGAGTAAATTGGAAGTTGATTGATTTTGTATATTGCGTGATTAGCTGGTTCAGTTTTATTAAAACTTGCTTCAGATATGAGAATTGATTTTAATTGACAAATTTGGTATACATCATGGTTAAATCAATTGGGTCATGTCGGTTAATTCATAACCCCCTATGATAGGAGAGTCTTTCCTTGTGAGGACTTATTACTGTGGTACCTGCCATACAATTTCCTCTAATTAGGTTCACCTCTGGCAACTTAATCATCATGCTAACTTACCTGTTGGAGATCCTATGCCTTGCTTGCTCTTATTTACTCCTACCCTTTGTTACATCTACTTCATCTACATCATCAGTTTCACTCTCCACACTGTTGAAATCTTCCATCTTGTTTCTGTATCCCTGACGAATGACTCTTGTAATTGGTTTTGATTCTGTGGGCCTTTCACCAGCATTGTTCTGTCCATACAAATGTAAGGTGTGCCACAACCAATTTTGCTTCAGAATTCTTGTGGTGGTGGATTCCAGATTGATTCATTGGATAACCAGAGTTCATCCCTGAGGATACATCCTGTGCTTGCATTTTCGATTCCTTTCATGCTCTCAGGGGGAGTTTTGGGTATTATAGATATTCATGTTTATGTCAAAGGGGGAGGTCTGTATTTCAAAGGGGGAGAATAGGTTCATGCATCACATTATTTTTCACGCAAACAACCTTCTTTTTGCTGAAGTCAAAGGGGGAGAATAGGTGATTTGTTGAGTCCGTGTGACTCATTGTGTCGCCATCATCAAAAAGGGGGAGATTGTTGTGCCCCTTGTGCCTTGATGACGCTGTGATGTTTTAATGATAGCAACATTAGTGTCACCACATAAGATTGCATGATTAATCTATGATTGAGTGCTTGATCTGTATGCCTTGATGATGATTTAACTGATGAGCATCCAGTTGCTGCTTTAGGTTGGTGCATTGTTCTGTGCACTGTTTTGCTTGCTGCATTGGGTTTAAACATGTCTCGCATCAGTTAAGTCGGTGCACTTATGTTTTGTCTAAGGCTAGTGCATTTTTGTCAGTCAGGCTGCTCAACAACCTCGGTGCATGTCACTGTTCATAGGCATTAAGGTTTGTGCATTCCATTCTCTGTGCACGCAGTCTTGGCGAGTGTTAGGTAGGTGCATTGCTTATTCTGCGTCTCATGGTGGCCTGGAGTCGGTGCATGTGTGCGTCTCACACACACCTTAAGTCGATGCACATGAGCCTTCACGGTCGGTGCAATGCAATGGTTGCTATGGGCTAGCACTACGTCGATGCATATTCCTATTGTTGTGCTCGTTTTCATGCTAGTTGGTACATAGTCGGTGCACATCTCACCAAGGTCCGTGCACGCTTGCCACCTCGCATTCTCAAGTCTGTGCATATATCTGCTTTGTTAAACTTGAGCCCGTGCATACATAATCTCATGCTAAATCAAGTCTGCACCCACCTCCTAACCAATTCAGTGCAAAAGAGATTCATGCATCTTAGTCCATGAAATGCCTGTAGCCTGCATAGTCAGTGCATCCATTAGTCTTGTGTTGCAAATAAGTCTGTGCATATGCTAGTGTGACAGTACTGAACTCGTGCATATAATACCCTATGTCCGTGTACATCTTTCGTGATTGAATGAAGTCTGTGCATATTTTATAGATAACTGAAAGACACTTATGCAACAGGTCAATAGCTCTTGTTCTTCAAGAAGGGACGTGATACAAACAGGTCAATAGCTTGTGTTCTTCAAGAAGGGTACATGATCCAATGACGATCCTCACTCAAAGATGCTGCCACGTGGACCCTGACGCTTCCAGATTCTGACAAGTGGTGAGTGTCTCCTGAAGCTTCCAGGCCGGAGCATTCCCTCTACACTCCTAGGGAAAGAGCTCGTCAATTTGACCTGATAGAGTATATATATATATAGTCTGCTTCCTGCAATCTAAAGAACATCTCTCTCGAAAGCAGTAGAAGAAAAGGAGAAAGAGAGAAATCAAGAGCAGAGAAGAAGAAGAAAGGGGAGAAAATCAGAGAGAGAGCAGAAGAAGAGCAGAAGAGAGAAGTGTTCGAAAAAGAAAGAGTGAGGAGATAGTGAGAAGAAAAGAAAAGAGATGTAGAGAGACATAGACCAGCAGTAGAAGAAGAAGAGAGAGACAGAGAGTTGATGGAGAAAAAGATAGAAGACTTCATTGAAGATCTGGTTCTACTGGACCTTGGATCAAATCCAGGCCAGTTAGCTCCTGCGAGAGCAACTTTGGTTTGTAGAGTTTTACAGCTTTCCGACACTGTTACTTTAGTCGTTATTTTTCTTTTATCTTTGCTTCAAGCTGTTTGTCAGCAGTAGCAGAGGTGGACTCCTCTGGATGGGTTAAGCTGTAAGCCCCAGCGGTTGTAGAGGGGGACTCCTCTGGTCGGTGAAGCTGTAACGCCCAACAGTCAAGCTGTGAGTCAGCGGATGGCTAAGCTGTATTGCCCAGCGAAAGCAAGCTGTGATGCTTAGCTGATGTTGGCAAGCTGTGAGGCCCAGCTGTTAAGCTGTGTATCAGCAGAATCCACACTCTAGTTGGAGTGTGGGGTGGACGTAGGTCAGTGGACCGAACCACCGTAAAATCTATTATCTCCGTGGTTTGATTTCTTATCAGATTGTCGGTAGATGAATGGCTAGGAGCATTTCATTTGAGTATTCTATCCGAATGCTTTAAGGCACACGCTGTTCGTACTTGACTCTGTATACGGATCAGACTTGGCTAGGTGTCCATAGTTCAGTAGCCCAACTGATTGATCAAGTGCTTCTACGAATCTTTTAGTTGGAAGCAATTGATTTCTATTCGTTAACTCTGATTGCTTTAAGTGTCAATTGAGTGAAGTTTTATTGAGGAATTCATTCACCCCCCCCCCCACTGAATCCATCGCACCAGCTGTATCAAGTGGTATCAGAGCATACCATTGATCTGTAACAAGTGGTATCAGAGCGGGTCTCTGTGTATTAGATCTAATGATCTACAGAGGATCCTGCTACTTCGTGGTGCATTTCAGAGAGGATCTGGTTTTGCCGCTTTTGGTGCTTCAGTCTTTCTGAGTCGGTGTCTTGCTGTACCTCGGTTAATTTCGGTGCACTTCTCATTTCTTTCTATTGATTAACTCATCTCTCGATGGCTCATCCACCGATCTTCAGAGGTGATGGTTTTGAGCTATGGCTGAAAAGGTTGCATCGGTATGTAAGAACAACCGATCCTGACTTGTGGAAGGTAATGACTCACGGTTCACACAAATTATCAAAAGATAATTTCAAATGGACCAAGGAGGACACATTGAAAGTCTTCGTCAATTCTAGAGCATTGAACATGGTAAAAGCATCAATCGACAAAGCACTAATCTCATACGTCTCATCTTGCAGGTCTGCCAAAGAAATCTTGAACAAACTGAAGGGTGGCAGCTGCAAGAATGATAATCGATGCATGATGGCTCAAGGAAGTGAACATAGTAGCAATCAAGATGAAGAACATGACTATGATCAGGTAAACATCTTTGAAGACTATATATATGCCTTGGATGATTGGATTGCTGCATATAATGAATTGCTAGAGTCTCATGATCATCTAAGAAAATAATATAAGAAGATGAAAAAGAAAATTGACAAAAATGATTCTAATTCATCTTGTGAAAAGTGCTTGAATATCAATGAATTATATGATAAATGTCTATCTGAGACTCACGTGAATATGAAGCAAATGTGCTTGCTGAAAAATGAAAACCAAGAATATGCCAATAAAATTTTGAATTAGAAAATCAGTTAAAGCTAAAAACTGATGAACATCTGATAAACCTGGAAGAGTTGTAAAGGATTAATTCTGATCTGAAAAAATTGAAAGCTGAGAATGGAGAAATTTAGAGGAATAATAAAAATCTAAAAGCTGAAATAGAGAAAGTTAACAAGGAAGGTGTGCAGGGTTCCTCTCTAAAATCGATTTGTAACAAGTGCTTGGCTCTAAAAGAACGCAATGAAGATCTGTATGATGAAAATGAGGGGCAGATAAAATTGATTGAATTTCTAAAAGAAGAAAACAAAGAATTGTTGATTGAGAAAATTAAGTTGAAGAAAGGGAATATGAACTAATTGAAAGACTGGAATCTATATCCAATAGTAAAGAAATTGAGAAGCTAACCAATGAGAACAATGAACTGAATGAACAAAACAAAAAACTCAAGGTCCTAAATACTGTTATTTCAGAGAGGCTTCTGGCTATAGAGAGAGAAAGGTGTGCTAGTAAGGAAATTGAAGCTGGAAAACTCGAGGAGGAAAACCATTAATTGAAAGCTGAACTTGATAAGTTAAAACAATTAAACACTGGTATGTCCGAACAACTTCTCACATTAGAGAAAGGAAAAACTGCTTACAATGAAGAGACTAACATATTGAGCAGTCTGGAACAAGAAATTGAGAAGTATAAAATTACAAACAAAGTCCTAAGTGAATGTGTTAATTGCAGTGAATAGGAGATCGCCAGTTATAAACTTCACATCGCCTATTTGGAAACTAAAATTCATGATCTGGAAAACTCAGCATCCGAGTCTGCTAAAAATAAAGGAAATATGAAAGCTGTCATGAAAGGTGAGGATGATAATTCAAGAAAGGGGATAAGTTGTTGCTCTGATGTTAAGGAAACTATTAGAAACCAACTATACACCACTTTCGTGCAAAGCTCTAATACCAAGTGATAGGATGCGGTATACGATCTAGAGGGGGGTGAATAGATCAGCCACCCAATTAAAACCAACAACAGCAGCTCCAAGTGCGGAATTAAAACAAGCTGCTGTCAGACGACATATAGATGAAAAATACTATCGATGAACACCGACCCAACAGATCTAACTCAAGACGGTCCTAAACATTCATCTACTACTGATTGAAGAAATGACCTGGATGTACACAGTCTGCAAAGCAATCGCACAGAAGTTAGAGATTTTTAAGGTGGTTCGATCTCAAACCCGAGATCTACGTCCACCCCACACTCCAAATCGGAATGTGGCTTCCACTGCTGATACACAACTTCGCTGATCCACAGCTTTGGGGTCAAAACCCTACAGACAGCTGGGCATTACAGCTTATGACGTCCAGAGGAATCCTCCTCTGCAAACCGCGGAGGACTTACAGCTTTACCCAACCAGAGGAATCCACCTCTGCAAACAGCTAAGCTTCATAGCTTGCTCCACTGACACACAACTTGGAAACGAGTTTCTAAAACGAAGATGAAAAAACAAAGCGAAGAAACGAAAGAACCCACAAGGGGAATGTAGCTCAACACTAAGCAATTTCAACTCCGGTTCTGAACCAGGAGATTGAAGAACAAACACTTTCAGTATTCTTTCAAACACTTCTCTCTTGACTCTTTCCTTCTCTTCTCTTTTCTCTGGATCGTGCAAGCTCTCTCTACTTCTGCTCTTTCGAAGTATGTTCGCAATTACGATCACCCTGCTCGTGAGGAAGAAACTTCTTATTTATCGAGCAGTAAAACGATAGGGCATGTGGTCATCACGATTCCCCCCCAAATATCTAGGTCACGTGTCAGCATCACAGCATCGTTGCTTTCCATGTGTCACGATCTTGGCACTTTCTTCAATCTTGGATCTCGTGCCCTTCTTAGTCTTTACAAAAAGGTACCTATCAGGGCATCAGATATGGATCATATTCAGACAATTATACGATATAAAGAGAGGAGATTGCACAGAGGAAAGGTTTTGATGCATGGACTCAATTGTGGTGGTCACATACACATGCTCAGACTCAATCATCTCTTCAAAGGTAGATGCACCGACTAACGTGTGAGAAGAGCAGTGCACTGACCTAATGCAAAGAAAGCACAGAGAAGATATTGTTATGCCCATGTGGTTTTGATGATGGTTTTAATGGTGGTTTTGATGTTTGGCCTTTGTAGTGAGCTATTCACTGTAAGTCATCTTGTGTGAGTCAAATCGCTAGTATTCACTTTCTGATCATAATGCAGTTCTTCATTAGTTCTAATATGGCATTGCATAATTGATTATGTTCAGTCATGTTATACATTGGTCTTCAGGCATCCCAAGTATGCATATCGTTTCAGGTTCTCCAAGTCTATACAATGAAGTCTGATCATTGCATTTGCATTCACAATGTCTTCACATTTGAAGTCTGTACATCGGACTGCTTCTTTTGAAGTCTATACATTGTGGCCTTGAAACTTCAAGTATATACACCTTCAGTTGAACGCAAAGTGTATACGTTGCAGCGTTAACTCATTGGGCTGCAGCATCAACTCAGCAAGTATGCACATCGCATTCAGACTTTCAAGTCTATACACTCCATCTTCATAGGTTTCAAGTCTGTTCAGCATGCCTTGGTATTCACAGCCTTTAAAGTCTATACATTGGTTCAGACTCCTCAAAGTCTGTACAGCGTGAAGTCTAAACATTATTTTCAGGGCTTGTCTTCGTGTCGTTTTGTTCCATTGCGTGTAGAACATTGCAGCACCTTGTGTTGCTTTCTGTGCCACCTCGTGTCGTTTATTCAGTATTTAGTTGCTCATCTCGAGTCATCCTTTTTATTTTTGCTCTTGTGTTTTCGTGTCATTTACTGTAGTTACTCGAGTCATTTTCCTGCTTTCATTGTTTTATCACGTGTCGCTGTACCCGTTCCTGTCTTCTGTCCTCGTGTTGTCTTTCCTAGACCCCGTGTCTTTCTTGCTTTGTGACCACACTTCGTGTCAGTTTCTGTTTTCGTCTTCGAGTTGGTTTCAGTCCATGTTGTTTTCGTGTCGTTTTCATCTTCGAGTTGGTTTCAGTCCGTGTTGTTTTTGTATTCGTGTCTTCGTGTTGCTTTTGTATTCGTGTCTTCATGTTATTCTTGTGTTTATGTCCTCGTGTTGTTTCTGTCGATCTTCGTCCAGGTTCCCTCTGATCGCGTATTTGTCTACCGTTTCACTCCGTGAGACTTCCTTCTCACCTCGTGCTGCTCTCATGAGACCTCGTGTCGTTCTCAATATAGTGCACCTCTTGTTGTTCCTACATACCTCGTGCAGTTTCAGCTTGAGTGTCAACCGACTCATTTCAGGTAGATATATATAGCGAACCCTGAGTATTAATGGTTTTTATCTCCTTGCAGGTCCGAGGAAGAATATTCCCCAATAACTGGGCTGCACGTGATCCAACACTAGAGGAACAAATTCGATAAGGGCACGTGGCAGGAAGGTTCTGGAACGAGCGTGGGAGGCACACGCACTCTGCACCTTATCCACCTGCTGCTGCTGCTATATATTGAAGCCTTCATCCACAGATGAAGGTTGATCGAAAGGTGAGAAAGAAAAAAGGCAGAAGTGCAGAGAGTTCGATCCAGCAAAAAGAAGAGAAGAAAACAGAGAGGTGAGGAGAAACTGAAGAAGAGGAAGAGAGAATAGCAGAAAGAGTGAGAGAGAGAGAGAGAGAGAGCTCAAAGCTGAGAGTTCAGAAAGAAGAAGAAAAAGATAGATTCTGGTTTCAGGATCAAATCCGAACCAGGAATTTTAGAAGAACTTGAAGAAAAATTCCTTCTTTTTGCCTTGTTACTCTTATCAGATTTGATCATGAATGCCTTAAACCACCCAAAATTTATTGTAACAAGTTACCCCTGTTAATAAAGAACTTTAATGTATGGGGGTTATATCCTGTCCTTTAATCCTTCTAAGTTATCCTCTCTATTGTTGGTCAACATATTGTAAAACTTTCTGTTAAATGGAAAAACCTTGCTGAGGATTTCGTTTTAACTGAAACTTATGTGAAGAGGGCTATGAGATAAAAAATTGTGTTATGTAAGGGCTCTGTCTTTTGTTCAAGATCATGAGAGGTGCTACCAGGGAATACGCCATACCTTGTGGCAGAGCAATGGCAATTGTGGAGAAATAGATATTCTAGATCAAAGAAGTCTAGAGGTTCTATCATGATACAATTAGCTATCTCTGTTTCTTATGGAAAAGTTGAAATAAAAAAAAAGGGGGAAAGAAAAGTCAACAAAAAATTCATTGGTTTTCATTGGCATAAAGGTAGCCTGTCCTGAGTAACCAGGGATTCTGGTGTCTTATAAACATGTCTCCTTGTGTAAAAAGGGATAATTCTACCTAGTGCTCAACAAATTGGTTGACTCTGTATGCCCTCTCTTGTCCTTTAAATGAAGTAATGAACCCTGCTTGACTATCTTTTTGTTATTTTCTGGCCTGACAAACATAAGGTGTATCTTAATCGTGACCTTCTGTAAGCTAAGTACCTTTAACAGCTAGTTTTGTGATCGTGTTGATTTAATGTCTTGAGGTAACTGACCAAGGTATTCGGAAGAATATAATAATTCCATATTTTGAAGAGCGAACTTTAACGGGAAATGGCTGTGTTATATATTGAATAAGGGTAGTTTGGGCATTTCCTGAAAAGTACGATAAGAGTGAAAAGTGACCCCCAAAACCCTTCTTGTTCCTCAAGGTTACATCCATAAACCCTCGCGTGCCCTTGCCGCTTCCTGTGTCTCCTCGTGTCGATACGTCTTGTATGCTTCTTCAAACCCTTCTCTCCCGCTCATTATTCTTCACGAAAATCTCATCGGCCCCACAGAGTTCACTTCCGTTCTTGGTCCTAGCTTCATCTCCAGCAGCAACCAGCAAGAAAGGGTTGATACTCTGGGAGTTACGGCAAATGGATCAGCTAGAATCCGTCGCTTCTGTTGAAAGGAAGAGGAAGGGAAAAGAAACAGTTGAGGAGCCTTCGTCCAAGCAGCAAAGATGTGTTGAACCAGAAATAGTGGTGGATATTTCTTCTGCACAAGGTACTAGGCCTTCTCAGTCTACCGTGTTTTTAGAGAGTGGGAAAATTATTCCTCCAAGGATAATAGATTTCGGAGATGAAACCCTGGTTTTGAAGTTTCCAGAACTTTTGGAGATTTTTGAGTTCCAGGAATGGAGGAAATTCCTAGAAAATCACCGTGTCTATTACCCTAGCCTGGTAATGGAATTTTATAATAATTTGTCTTTGAGCCGAGATAAGGTTGCTCTGATCTCGTCTGTTAAAGGGGTTGAGATTGCAGTAACGTGTGACTCTCTCCACAAAGCTCTCGGTATTCCAGAAAAATGGGAAGTGGAGAGAGGGTTTAGATATAGTCTGTACGAAGCTTTTTCGGTCATTACTGGTAAACCCAGTAACATTCATGACAAGGGTCAATTGAAGCTAAAAGCTTACCAAACCTCGTCATTTCCCCCTCTTCACAAGCTTCTTCAGAACATCATTGCTTCTATAATCACCCCACAGACTGGAGCTAGAGGAAGAATCACAGACACTCAGAGGTTTCTATTGTTCTGTCTGATTCAGCACGTAAAGATCTGTTTGCCTGAAATTATTTTTAATGTCATGAAGGGGTGTATTGGGTCCAAAAGACACCTGCCCTACGCCGCCCATTTGACAGACATCTTCAAGTATTCAAAGATTCCCTTGGATGGAGAGGCCATGTCAGAAGTTAGGGCTCAAAATATTTTTAACATGAATTTTGTTTCAGTATTTTGGGGGTTGGAGGGCTCTTCTCTCTTGGGGCAGGTTCAGGCCCAGAAAGTTAAGGAATCACAAGCTCAGGGGGAGCTTCTGGAACACCCTCAAGATTCCGCCCAAACAGTTTTAGCATCAACTTCTGAGGTTGCTCTACAGGAAACACCATCTGAACAACCACAGTCTACTATGTCTGCTGCACCCACTGAAGTATCTTTTTCATTTCAGAGGCTTGTTGAGATTGCATCTGAAGAAGTCAGGATGTCTGAAAATAGCATTCAGACTGATCTAGATACAAACATTGATAGTATGTTTGATTCTTTTGGGAAGACATCAGAAGAAGTGAGGGTGCCCGTGGAACAGCCTGCTCAAGAGCAAGAAAGTAATGATCAAGAACTTGCTGATTTTGTTAATGTCATTCTAAGAGAAGCTGTGGAGAAAAGCTTGGAAGAGGCTGACAACGTGGTTACATCTGAAATTCTAGAACAGGCACCTGTTGAAAGTCCTGCAGATCATGATCTCATGGAAGAAATAGTGGATGAGTGTCAGGAGAAAGTTCCTGTCATAGACCTAGAAACAGAATCATCAAGTGAAGAAGAGGCACCTGAAAATGTAGTTCCTGACAAAGACATCCAAGCTGAAGATGAGGATCAGGCTCCAGCAGTAGACAACCAAACGCCAGTGCAAGAAGAAACAGATGAGAGAACTGCACCTGGCTGTGAATCTTTTGGTACACCTCTAGGTCAACCTCGACTTCTATCTGCTAGGGCGCCAAATATTGAAGAACTTCTTATAAATTTGACTCAGCAAATGCAAAGACAAGATAAGAAAATGGATGATCTGCTCAAGTATGTCACTCTCAACATCAATCAAGTTCATTCCAGGCTACTGAAGCTTGAAATTTCTCTCCTAACTGAATGGAAAAGGTTTCTGTTAAACAAGAAAGCTTCAGATGATGCCCCCAGGTCCTCGATGGAAATCCTGCAGGTGGTATGTTCGAAGATAGCAACAGCCCTTCGTGAATTACAGATGCTCATATTTCCTCTGTTAAGTCATCTGCCAGCATTATAGATCATTGTTTTGAGATCAGGACATCCTTAAAAGTTTTGAAGGGGTCATCTAGTGCCCTAGGTCCAGATGTCCAGAAGATCTATGACAGATTGATCGCCTTCTTAACAGAAGTGAGAACTCTGACTGACAGATATGAATCTGTTAATATTCGCCAGGAAGACATCATTTCAGAAGTGGCACATGTCAGAAGCTCCGTTGTGTATTGGCTAGCTGAATTGTCCAATGACTTGAAGGATCTTCACTCTGCTTTGGGTTCAGCTCCTGGTCAGGCTTCCTCCAGCAGAAGTCCAACTCAAGAATTCTCCTCTGTTGCTCCTAGGGGTAGACCACCACAAGACAGGCAGCGTGGCCATTCCAACAGACATGCCAGATTCTTTTCTCCTTAAAAATAGTGTTCTGTATTTTTTGCCAATTTGGAGGATCTCTCACTCTTGGATTTGTTAATTACATCTCATATCATTTGCATTTCTGCCTCCTTTTGTTTCTTTCTTTTTGATGTTGCCAAAGGGGAAGAATTGTGATCTTGCATTTTGAAATCTCCACGTGCATATACATTCTTATCCTCCCATGATTCATCTTGGCTATATCAAAGGGGGAGATTGGTTTTCAATTATAGCATGCTGGTTGCTTTAATTTCTCAAACTATTTTCTTTTTGATGAAGTCAAAGGGGGAGAATAGTTTGAGTCATCAGATGACTCACTGTGTAGTGTTGCCATCATCTCAAATGACTCACTGTGTAGTGTTGCCATCATCAAAAAGGGGGAGATTGTTGTGCCCCTGTGGTTTTGATGATGGTTTTAATGGTGGTTTTGATGTTTGGCCTTTGTAGTGAGCTATTCACTGTGAGTCATCTTGTGTGAGTCAAATCGCTAGTATTCACTTTCTGATCATAATGCAGTTCTTCATTAGTTCTAATATGGCATTGCATAATTGATTATGTTCAGCCATGTTATACATTGGTCTTCAGGCATCCCAAGTATGCATATTGTTTCAGGTTCTCCAAGTCTATACAATGAAGTCTGATCATTACATTTGCATTCACAATGTCTTCACATTTGAAGTCTGTACATCGGACTGCTTCTTTTGAAGTCTATACATTGTGGCCTTGAAACTTCAAGTATATACACCTTTAGTTGAACACAAAGTGTATACGTTGCAGCGTTAACTCATTGGGCTGCAGCGTCAACTCAGCAAGTATGCACATCGCATTCAGACTTTCAAGTCTATACACTCCATCTTCATAGGTTTCAAGTCTGTTCAGCATGCCTTGGTATTCACAGCCTTTAAAGTCTGTACATTGGTTCAGACTCCTCAAATTCTGTACAGCGTGAAGTCTAAACATTATTTTCAGGGCTTGTCTTCGTGTCATTTTGTTCCATTGCGTGCAGAACATTGCATCACCTCGTGTTGCTTTCTGTGCCACCTCGTGTCGTTTCTTCAGTATTTAGTTGCTCATCTCGAGTCATCCTTTTTATTTTTGCTCTTGTGTTTTCGTGTCATTTACTGTAGTTACTCGAGTCATTTTCCTGCTTTCATTGTTTTATCACGTGTCGTTGTAGCCGTTCCTGTCTTTTGTCCTCGTGTTGTCTTTCCTAGACCCCGTGTCTTTCTTGCTTTATGACCACACTTCGTGTCAGTTTCTGTTTTCATCTTCGAGTTGGTTTCAGTCCATGTTGTTTTCGTGTCGTTTTCATCTTCGAGTTGGTTTCAGTCCGTGTTGTTTTTGTATTCGTGTCTTCGTGTTGCTTTTGTATTCGTGTCTTCGTGTTATTCTTTATGTCCTCGTGTTGTTTCTGTCTATCTTCGTCCAGGTTCCCTCTGATCGCGTGTTTGTCTATCGTTTCACTCCGTGAGACTTCCTTCTCACCTCGTGCTGCTCTCATGAGACCTCGTGTCGTTCTCAATATAGTGCACCTCTTGTTGTTCCTACATACCTCGTGCAGTTTCAGCTTGAGTGTCAACCGACTCATTTCAGGTAGATATATATAGCGAACCCTGAGTATTAATGGTTTTTATCTCCTTGCAGGTCCGAGGAAGAATATTCCCCAATAACTGGGCTGCACGTGATCCAACACTAGAGGAACAAATTCGATAAGGGCACGTGGCAGGAAGGTTCTGGAACGAGCGTGGGAGGCACACGCACTCTGCACCTTATCCACCTACTGCTGCTGCTATATATTGAAGCCTTCGTCCACAGATGAAGGTTGATCGAAAGGTGAGAAAGAAAAAAGGCAGAAGTGCAGAGAGTTCGATCCAGCAAAAAGAAGAGAAGAAAACAGAGAGGTGAGGAGAAACTGAAGAAGAGGAAGAAGAGAGAATAGCAGAAAGAGTGAGAGAGAGAGAGAGAGCTCGAAGCTGAGAGTTCAGAAAGAAGAAGAAGAAGATAGATTCTGGTTTCAGGATCAAATCCGAACCAGTTTGCTCTATTGTGAGCTATACTCCGTGTTTCATCGTTCCAGCATTCAGTCTGCTGTATCTTTTTCGTTTCATGTTTTTTGATCTTTCTTTATTGTCCTTGTTTTGTTTCCGATCCTCTGGACTGAGGTCGGGTTCCTCCTGTGGTCTCAGGAGAAGGGAGACTAGTCTCCAGTTCTGGGCTTGTGGTTGCAAGTCCAGGGGTCCCTCCGGTTAGGAGGAAGAGAGGCTCTGCCTCTGGTGGGTTGCTGGTAGCAGAGTGCTACTGGCTGATACACTGGTAGTGGGGCTGCTACCAGTGGGGTTCCCTCTTGGTATAGAGGAAGAGAGACGCGAGTCTCTGGTTTCTAGTGACCGTGGGTTACTAGAGGTTCCCTCCAGGTAGGAGGAAGAGGGGAGTTTGTTCCCCTGGGTAAGCTGTGTATCAACTTCTGTTGGCAAGCTGTGTTGCCCAGCTGTTAGTGAAGCCACACTTGGGTTGAGTGTGGGGTGGATGTAGGTCTGGAGGATCGAACCACCTAAAAATCTCTTGAGCAGTAGTTTGCATTGTGAGTGTGCTTCCGCTAGATGCTTGAATAGGCGCGTCTCATGTGTTTGCTCATTGGTTTAATTGAATTTGGTTTTATTCTGAGATTGCGTCCAGCACTTGAGTTTTTATTTGGGCATTAATTGAAGAAGGATACATTCACCCCCCTCTGTATCCGGGCATTGCACCCTAACAGATATGCACAGATGCATGACTTAATCAGCGTGCAGTACCAAGGGTTGCACCGATGCACCTAACACACGAGGGCTTTTGCACCGACCTAACACACTTCAAGGCTACGTGCATGGAAAATGAAGTGCACAGACTCACGTATGCATATGCAAGTATTGCACCGACTCATTTCAATACTAGGATCAAAGATTGCACCGACTGTGCTGAAACACGACATTGCACCGACTATCAATTGCAAGGCATCGTGCAGAAACAAGACCCTCAGACCACTATCCACATAAACAATACCATGCACTAAGTTTGTTGAACAGCTGGACTGAGATATGCACGAACCTTAGCCTTAGACAATTGACCTTGCACTGACCTTGAGATGCACAATGACTAGGAATGCACCGACTATACAGATGATGCATGAACCTGAACAGACTAGCATCAGCTTAGGTAGCGTGCAGGGTTTAAACTGCATAGACTCAAGAGTACATGTAGCATGACATTCATTCGGACATCATTCAATCAAATCATTCATCGGACATTGAATCGAATATGATGACTTAACATGATGACTCATAATGTTTGCTATCATCGAAACTACACAACATCACCAAGGCACAAGGGGCACAACAATCTCCCCCTTTTTGATGATGGCAACACAATGAATAAATACCATGAGATGATATAATCAAATGCTATGCATACCATGAGATGATGTAATCAAATGTCATGCATGCAACTACACAGGTTATGTATGCACAAGCTTATGCACTGATTGAGACTCCTACCCCTTAAGCATAGACACTCCCCCTGAGGAATCTTAATGCAAACACACATTCTCCCCCTTTGCCATCAGCAAATAAGGAGGAAAGAGAGGAACAACGTTCTATGTAACAGTTCAGAATGTGAGCAAATTGTGGCGCAACCCTTAAATTATATGAATCGAGCAATGGGCTTGCTTGATTTCAGTCAGGTTTAACAGTTATAGAAGGTAAAGAGAATTCACTGACTTTCTGAAATAAGGTTATATACTCCATTTATAGCAATGAACCCGAGTCACATAATCATAAAAGTCTAGGTCGAGACAATACCCTAGTTACTTCAGAGAAAGTGAAGAGCAAGGAAAGTCACCTGAATTTGTATTGAGGTTAAACAATTGACACTCAATGACATTTGTTTTCTAAGGGTTACAGCAATTTTCATTCACTAGCTCCTGAAAATTGAACTTATTGAACAGACAAGTATCATTTACGCCATTGACATTAGGTGTATACCTTGATTAGAGGCTAATATCCCCAGTTACTAAGCATAAACTACTATATCTATTTCTGATCAGAAGCTACAGGGATAGTTTGCACCTTTGACGTTAAGGGTATACCTTGGTCAGAGGCCAGTACCCCTAGTTACTCAGTGAAACCTCCCTTGTAGATTCGACCAAATGAACAGAGTTAACCTGAGTCACTTCATGACTTAAGGTACTCTCCATTTCTTTGATGGAGACCTTAGTTTCTCAATGTAACTCATTCATTGCTCTATTACTTTGTTCATTTCTTTTTCTTTGATGATCATAATTTTTGCTGCCCTTATAATTTTTGTAGTGACTTGTTTAAGAACAATACAAAATTTTTAGTTTTCAAACCTTAACCATCACTAAATCTGTCATGTTCAGATACTGTGAAGACCTGTTCTATTATAATCATGAGATAGAGGTTAAGAGCTATAAGTATTTTCTATCACCTTATTTTCAGAAGACAGTCTTTTGAACTTTACAGCCTATTAAAGTTAAACCTTCGGTTCATTCAATGAGCACATGTGATTCTTATAGAGAAAAAGTTGTAATAATTGTAGCTCACAATAATGAACCAATTACTAGACTGTTATCCATTCTGAGAAAAGGAGTGGACATTAAGGGGCAGAGAGAGAGAAGGGGTTGAACTAGTTCTGATGTTGCTATCCTCCCCCTGACATCAATATGCATTATCTAAGATATGCAACAGGCAAATTTATCAGACATAGTTTTGTCATTCATAAGAGAATTTACTTTCTTCTTCAATTGTTTGTTCTCTTTTCTGATATCATTTACCTTATCTAGCAATTCTTCGTAAGCATCTTCCCAATCTGAAATAGTATAATGCTTAAAAGGAGATGATACCTCGTCCGATTCTCCTACTTCTTTTTCATCATTTCTAGCCATCAGACAGATGGGCTTTTCTTCGTCTTCATTTTCTGATGTGCTGCTCAAAGTGCCCTCGTCCTCGTCGCTCCATGTGCTCACCATTGCTTTTCCTTTGGGAGCCCTTTTCTTGGCCATTTCATTCGGCTTCTGGAGCTCTGGACAATCAGCCTTCATATGACCGGCCTTCCTGCAGTGGTAACAAACATTAGTGTCTATCTTCTTGGCAGAGTTAGATTTGTACCTGTTGTATCTTCTCCTGCCATATTGTCTTCGGCTAAAATTTCTTCCTTCTTTTCTAAGAAACCTTCTAAACTCTCTGGTCAGCATCGCTATTTTATCTCCTTCAATTTCTGATTCAGAGAGGCTCTGATCACTGGACGATCCATTGTGGCTAGATCGACTGGAACGACTCGCGCTTGCCTTCAAAGCAATAGGCTGCCTCTTTTTCTCAAGCTTATCTGTCTTTGGCAAATTCATTTCATAGGTCATCAATGACCTCGAGTGTCGGTCCACCTGGGAGTGGTGGTATGGGCAGTTCCCGAGATACGGTTTTTAAGCTAGTTCCACGGGCCCCTGTTTTACGGTAGCGTCCTGCTGGGGGGGAAACTAACTAGAGGCCTGGCTCTAGGCATGAGCTGGTGTGTGCACACGTGGTCAGGGGCTTTTGGACGAGCGTCGACGGGCGTGACCCTGACTAGTCACTCGTTACTGTAGTTCTTGTTCTGGTTCAGTGAGTATCTCAGTCTCCATCGTTCTCGACATCTGTAGCGAGATACCTGTGGCACAGTGTAAGACGTCAGTGGATGCATCTGGCTGTTCTTCTAGTGAGGAGGTGCTTCCGTCACGTGACATGTGACTCTCGCGTTTCTCGTGCGTCGTGACCTCTTCGGGTTAGTCTTTTCTTGGCCTTACCCGAGGTCAGAGTTGTGTGGTATGCACGATAATCCAGTCGTGTATGCATTTGTGCTTAGGGGGCGTGCACGACAATCCAGTCGTGTAGACTTTAGTGTTTTGTGTTCGTCTCGGCCACCTCTAGGTCTTTTGCCTGTCTTTGTAGGCCTTCACCTTAGGCCTTGTTCTTGGTCAACGGATCGATAACTCCTGACTCTGTGAGATCAGGGTTCGCCCTTCTGTTGCTGTTGGAGTAGCGTAGGAGCCGAGGTTCTGGTTCGGTTTGGCTTCTTTTCCCTTTTCTTTTAGCTATTCTACTTCTGCTCTTCTGGCTTTCGTTTACAGCCTTCTAGTTGTAGTTTAGCTTTTCCTGCTTTACTACTCCTGCTATTTTCGTTGTTATTCCGTGTTACTGCATATTTTTCAGTGGGGATCCCTGTGACCCCTACTGAGCCAGTGACACGAGGCTCACCCCTACTTTTCAGGTGTGGCACTCTTCTTCCTTCACGGGTTACAAGTGGTATCAGGTCTACTCGGTAGTCCTATCGTGTATATTCAGTATCCGGAGTCCGGGTCATCACAGTGCGTCTGCAGGCGGTGCTGGAATAGACTTCCACCAAGTACGAGCATCCTTATTCAATTGGAAAGTGGCAAGGCGGACCTTCTCTTGATCATTGCACTGCATAACATTGAATATACGGTTCATTTTGTCAATCCAATTCTCTGCTTCATCGGGATTGGAGGATCCAGAGAATCTCGGAGAATTCATACTTCAGAAATTCCCGTGCAAGTTACCCGCGCCAGCCCGTGCGCCAGCTTGGGCCACAGTCTGAAGGGCCTGGGTAAGACCCGTAACTACTTGCAGTATCTCGTCCCAGCCCACATGATGAGCCATCGAGAATTCAAGTTACCTGAAAAAGTGGACCTTTAGTTATTTCCTTAGGATCGAGAAGAATCACCCTAAGATAATCCATATATAACTATCTTACCCTGGGTTCTACCCAATTCTCACATGGGTTTGGAATTTCCTCCTAGTTCGTAGGTATGGGTCCTTAATCTTGAACTTAACCTATGACATGACATTTTTCCCTAGGACTAAGTACGTCCTTAGACCTATGCTCTGATACCACTTTAATTGTCACGCCCCGAAACTATGCAGCGGAAACAATCGGAAACGTGAACAGCCAGCAAGAGAAGCCTCAAGTGACGATAACAATCAGAGCGCAAATCATTCACACATAAGATGAATGGACACCATAATTGAACAAAAATCAAACTTTAATTGATAATAATAATCAAGTACATGACGTAGACTTCCTGACTAACTAGACTCAATAAAGTGAAAATTGCATAAGTGACTCTTGACTAGACTAACTACAGCTTCTCTCGAACCATCAATCACTCCCAGATCCATCACTTGAATAGTCTGAATTCGACCTACTAGAATGTCCTGAAAAAGATTGAAAAAGTAGGGAATGAGCACGCATGCCCAATAGGTATCTTCGTATCAACATGAAGGCATGCTTTAAGTAATTAACATTTTAGCTCTAGAAGTAAGATAAAGAAAATATGGTAAAACACGTGGTATAATCCAAAGCAACACAAGTAACAAGATATGATCAAGATGAGATATGAGAGTCCATGTAGATTGAGAATATGATCAAGTAAGAATATAGTATGAATGAAAATATGGCCTTTCATGAATAAGAATGTAACGAGAATGCACTTTTCATTACCATAAAAGATATGCACTAGAAAGTCACTTTAACACGCAAGAATGTAATTTCACTATATTGCCTCATGGTTTTCACTTATTTATAAATAAAGTACTCCCAGCGCAATGCGATGCCAGTAGCATCATACCCCATGATTTATAGCATGTTTCAGACAATCAGCTGAGGGGGCTAGTGATATGGATCTAGAGGAGGGGTGAATAGATCTACCCCAAATCTTAAACCTATATTAAACAGATAAAATGCGAAATTAAAAGTTGCTTAATCAGAACAGCAATTGCAGACACAGAATCACTAGAGTCACTGAATTAACAAAAGACTTAGTCTAGTGATATGAATAGAGAGAATGAGTAAATTCAATTAGACAGGTGAAACACAACAACAACAACAAAGCTAAATTTCAGAGAGATGGAGTGTGAAGAGGTACTTGGCAGAGGTAGAACTCACAGAGTGTCCTCATGCAAGATAAATCACTTTTTAGATAAGCCTAACTTATCCTTCCAGTAGTACCTTTTGATGTACCTTCTCCACTCTCTAGAATACTCAAAATATCAATCAAACGAAACAAGATAACAACTAGATGTATAAATGCAGCGATCACAAACCATCAAGCATAGACAAGCAATTTTTAGGTGGTTCTTTCTTCTACAAAGATCTACGTCCACCCCACACTTAAATCAAGTGTGGCTTCACTGCTGATACACATCTTCTAATCCGCTGATCCACAGCTTCGGGGAAAACTTCCCAACACACGCTGAGCCTTACAGCTTAAGCTGTCAGAGGAATCCTCCTCTACCGCAAAGGATTACGGCTTACCCACCGCTGACTCACAGCTTGCTATAACAAGAGTTTGAAATTGAAAAACAAAAGCAATAGAAAAATAGTAAAACAATCTGAAGCTCTCACAAAGAGCAGATCGGCTCTGGTATTGTACCAAGAAGTCGGAAACAATGACTTACAGAAATTTAGACTCACACCCTTCAAACGAATCTATGCTCTCCTCTCAAAGCTCTCTCAAATCTCTAAACTCTTTCTCTCTTGATTTTGCAGGAATGTCCTCTTGACTTGGCTGCTGCTATCCTCTCTGTATATGCTTCTATGTATGTACAGTGTCTTGTTCTTTGTATATTCTCTCTTTCCTATATACCTTCGACAATGGGTGATCTGCCCCTTCTATAAGGTAGCAGATGATGGGCTTGTGGAAACCATGTTTCCCGCCCAAAAATTCGTTCAGATCTGGGCTTGGAATGTCCACGTGGTAGCATCATGATAAGGTTGCTTTCCACGTGTCAAACATAGAGCTTCTCCTTTTGCTTTGGATCACGTGCCCTTTATCCTGGTACTTCAGTTGCTCATGACTTGGAGTTCACAAGTAGTTGGGACACGCGTCAAGTATTTGATTATAAGCCTCACCTGTCATTTTAATGAACACAGTGTCAATCACGTGTTATGGACTTAGACAATTCACAAGTCTATGTATGTGCACAGATGCAAGAGAGACTAGAAGAGACTATGTCATGCAACTAGCGCAGACCTGAAATACACATGCACCGACCCTAAGTGTGCGTGAGGCTCTACGTTTTATGATATGGAATAGAAAGTGCACTGACCATCTACACTCGTAAAGCATACAATGCACTGACATTGGTTATGCAAGATACAAGTGTGCACTAACCTTATTACGCATGTATGAAAACATGCACATACCTCTATATGCATGAAGTGGATAGTGCACTAACCCTTTGCATGCGAATGGCACAAAGATGCACCGACCTATTTTGTGTAAGGCAAAATGTGCACAGACCTTAGGTAGAATACAACTGGCAATGCTCCGACCTTCTATGCTCAATGCAAACACTACACCGACTATGTATGCTCACGGCAAAACCTGCACCAACCCTTTATGCTCACAGTAAAAACCGGCACCGACCTTATGCTCACAACAGAACCTGCACCGACTTATATGCTTACAACAAAACTTGCACCGACCTTATATGGTCATAGCGAAACCTGCACCGACTTATATGCTTACAGCAAAACTTGCACCGACCTTATATGGTCATAGCGAAACCTACTCCGACTTATATACTTATAGCAAAACTTGCACCGACCTTATATGGTCATAGCGAAACCTACACAGACTTATATGCTTACTGCAAAACCTGCACCGACTCTTATATACTCCAAGCGAAACTTGCACCGACCTTATATGCTCAGAGCAAACTTGCACCGACTTAATGCTCACAACAACATCTGCACCGACTCTATATGCTCACATCAAACTTGCACAGACCTGAGGTGTGCGAGCGGCACTGCTTGCACCGACCTATTATGCTTTTCGCACTAACATGCATCGACTAAATGCAAGCTTAACAAAGATTTGCACCAACCTTAGATTTAGAATAACAAAGTGTGCAGAAATATTTTATGAAAATGTCTGACATATAACCAATTCATCAAAATACATAATATTACCATGATCAATATAAAGTCATTAAAGTCAACTCTACAGTCAACAAAGTCAACTCTATTGTTGCCAATCATTCAAAACACAATCAATGCATAGTAGTCTTCACACTGCTGATCAACTCCAGAGGAGACCCAACATTCTCCCCCTTTTTGGTGATGGCAACATCCAAAATTATGATGTATTTTGATGAGACAAGATTAATCCAATATCAGACATATTTAACATAAAGCAAAGTCAGACAATGCACCAGACAGACACATAGATGCAGACCTATCATATAGTGAAAATCAGATGCAGCCAGCTCTCCCCCTGAATCTGACACAAGTGTCTGTCTCTCCCCCCGAAGAAACTCTCCTCAAACACATCTACCCCCTAAAATGTTCTCCCCCTTTAACAAGCTTATCCTGAAATACAGCGCCCCCTTAATCAAAATACCATAAAGTACTTTTTCTCTCCCCCTTTGCCATCAGCAAACAAGGAGTAAGGGATACTGTGGAAGAGAAGAAGGGAATAGAGTAACACCCTTTGCAATAATTCGATAGATAAGCAGATTATAGGGAAATTCTTGAGACAGAGAATCACAATTATGCATCCGTGACAGGTGACTAGCTTAATAGTGATAAAAGGTAGAGTAGATTCATTGAATGTCATATATAAGGTTGCAGTTCTAGTTTATAGCAATAAACCTAAGTCACATAGCCATGATAGACTTGGTCAATACTATATCCTATTGATTTCAGAACCAATGAATATCTATGGGAGTAACTAGGAGATGTATTGAGGTTAAACAATTTGACACTTAGTGGAATTAGAAGTGCAAGGGTTACAACAACTTTTTCAATTTTTGATTTTAAATCTGGGCTTATTAAACAGACAAGTAACTTCTATACCTTTGACATTAAGGGTACACGTGGGTTAGACGCCAGTACCCCCAGTTACTAAGCATAGACTGCCATATCTGTCTCTGATCAAAAGCAGCAATCATGATTACACCATTTTGCATAAGGGTACACGTTTATCAGATGCCAGTACCCCCGACTACTATGTGAAACCAATTCTACAGATTTGATCATGTGAACAGAGTTAACATGAAGCACTTCATGACATGAGTTTGTATCCATTTCATTGATGAAGTACTCAGTTTCTTAGTGCAGTTCAGTCATTGCTCTGCCAATTGAGTTATTCAATTCTTTTACTAATGATCTTCTTTTTGCTGCCCTTTTTAATTTTTCAAAGTGACTTGTTTAAAAACAATACACTATCTGAGTTTCTCAACCTAGATTTCACTAAGTCTTTCATTTTTAGATACTATAAAGATCTTATCTTTCACAACATGGGAAGAAGGTTGAGAGCTATAAACAATTTTCTACCACCCTACTTTCTGAATATAGTCTTTAAACTCTACAGTTTATGAAGATTAAACCAACAGTTCATTCATGAAGCAATCATGATTCTTATAGAAGACATATGATGGTTGCTGCTTGAGATAGTGAACTGATTGCAAGACTGTCATCTATTCAGAATAAAAGAATTGAAGTTGAAGCACAAACTCAACTCTTGAGGAATATCAGGGAATAAAAATGACACCAAATGATGAGAATGAATACCACGTGATACAATTGATATGGATCTAAATGGAGCCAATTGATACAATTGAGTTCAGAGGAGACTGAGTAATGAATGTTTCTAAATCTGATGAGAGAGTTTAAATGATATGAGTTTGAACATAACTGAGTATCTTGAACTGATCATACCAAGACATGACTGTACCATACTCCCTCTTGACAGAATAGTGCAGCATGAACAGGCAATCTTGTTCTAAACAAAAGCTCCCCCTATCTATATGCATGTTTATTCCACATTAAGACAGCTAACCACAGAACACTAGACCAAACATTTAAGAGATGCAGTGCAATGCGTGGACTCTCTTGATTCATGGTACCTGGCAGAGGATAGTCCTCTACACATAGTATGGGCTTTCAGACAAACAAAATCTATCTTTCCACCACATATCATTTTATATACCTTTGAAATCAATATGACTCACTATGACAATGATAGGGCTATTAGAAAGCGGATATAAAACAACTTAAGCCAGATCAGACCATTTATTCAAGATTGAAATCAAGATTATTCATCATGCTGAAATTTACATAAACCTAATTCTCTTATTAAGAATTTGAATCTTTCATTTCCCAAAGGTTTAGTAAATATGTCAGCAATCTATTTTTCAGTTTCAATAAATTTCAGTTCAATTTCATTCTTGCTTACTGCATCTCTAAGAAAATGGTGTTTAATTTCTATGTGCTTAGTCCTAGAGTGATGAACATGATTTTTAGTCAAACATATAGCACTAGTATTATCACATAAAATTTGAATGCATCCCAATTTAATCTGATAATCAGTGAGTTGGTGCTTGATCCAGAGTACCTGGGCTGCACAATTCCCTACTGCGACATATTCTACCTCAGCAGTAGATAAAGTAACAGTGTGTTACTTCTTGGATACCCAAGACACTAGACAACCACCTAAGAACTGGCAGTACCCACTGGTGCTTTTCCTATCAATCCGACACCCAGCATAATTTGTATCAGTGAAAGCTAGTAGGTCTAGCTCACACCTGGCAGGATACCAAATTCCTAATTTTTGGGGTGCCTGACAGATATCTAAAAATCCTCTTTACAGCACTAAGATGTGACTCTTTCGGACTAGCCTAAAATCTAGCACATAAATACACAGCAAATTGTATATCAAGCCTAGATGCAGTAAGGTAAAGAAGGGATCCGATCATACCTCTGTACAACTTGGTGTCAACCTATTTACCTTTGGGGTCATCATCAAGGCTAGTTGATGTACCCATTGGTGCGGTTATCTTCTTGAGGTTTTCTAATTTGAATTTCTTCATTAGATCCCTTATATACTTGGACAAAGTGATGAAGGTTCCTTCTTTAGTCTGTGTCACCTGAAGTCCAAGAAATAATTTTAGCTCACCCATAGAGCTCATCTCAAACTCGTGTGTCATTAAGTCAGAAAATTCCTTGCACATTTTTGGGTTAGTTGAACCAAAAGCTATATCATCCACATATATTTGAATAATGAGAATGTCTGGATGATATACCTTTGTGAACAAGGTTTGGTCAATCTCATCTCTTGTGAACTTCTTGTCTGAAAGGAATATGCTAAGCCTGTCATGCCAAGCTCTGAGAGCTTGTTTCAGTCCATATAGAGCTTTATTCAATTTATAAACATGATTAGAAAGTCTGTACATTCAAAACTATGAGGCTGTCTTACAAAGACATCCTCTTTTATTTCTCCATTTAGAAATGCATACCATCTGCTGAAGAGTGATTCCTAATGAGCATGCGTAAGCTAGCAGAATTCTAATGGCCTCTAACCTAGCCACTGGGACAAATGACTCTTCAAAGCCAATACCATACTCTTGATTGTACCCCTGAGCTACCAATCTGGCCTTATTCCTGACAACATTGCCCTGCTCTTCAGTTTTATTTCTAAAAACCCATTTAGTCCCAATGACAGACCCATGATCAGGAGATGGAACTAGGTGCCAAACCTTGTTCCTATCAGATTGATTTAATTCCTTGTGCATAGCTTTGATCTAATGCATGTCACTAAGGGCACTATCTATGTTTTTGGGTTCTATGTGTGATACTAACGCAAAAGAATTTAATTCATTTTGAGCTCTGAGAAAAGATATGGTCCTGGGGGGTTCATGCAAGTTACCAATTATATTATCTATAAGATGATCTCTAAGAAATTTGACATTGATAACTTGATTACCTTGAACCTCATTTACCTCTCCCTGAGAACTAGGCTCCTCTGCATCATTATCTTTAGATTCATCTGCAGGATTTTCATCTTTCATAATTTCTTCATTATCTTGTTCCCTGCACAAACCATTTTCAAGCTTAGTCATTGTTTCATCAAAGACCACATGTGGAGATTCTTCTACTGTCTTAGAATTTAAATTGTATACCCTATAGGCTCAAGATGTTTCTGAATATCCTAGAAAAATTCTGCGATCACTTTTAGTGATGTGACACCACCTTGGAGATGATAGTCACAAGACCGATGCACCTTGGACCTTAACAAGCAAGCACAATTCGCAATAGAAGCGGACCGATATCGGCGGCCACTCACCCGACACTCACCTAAAACCTGGGGTAACTCAGCGATGCCGAGTGGAGGTTGTGAGGGTTGGGCCCTTGCTGATAGAGGGCCAGCAAGGCCAAAGTTTTTCCCAAGGGTATGGAGGCCCAATTTAATGGGGCCGGCATTGTGCCGAGGGCACGGGTTACACACTCTCTCCCACGGCGGTCACTCGAAGCAATGGAGCTTACGGATCGAGCACTCACTCTCACGGGCCAGCGGAGCTATGAACTAATATTGAAAGAACAAACACTAGATGGAAGCAAGGGTTAGAACACTTACTCGACTGGTTTGAAGAAATCGGTCCCGCTCGGAGACGTGGGCAAGCGAGGAAGCGTGGTTTCCCCACACGCTGCGCCGATGTAGCTTGAACCTGTTTAAGGAATTACACCACTACTCCCCATGCAAGGGGGGGTTGAACAAGGGGAGGGGGAGTCAAATTTACATTCAAACACTACCTCCCACAGGGAGGGGCTATAAGCCGGCCAGGCGGGGAGGGGAAAATTGATCTAGGAACTAATTGATAGAAAGTCGTCGGTTCTGTCCGCCCTCTGGAACAGGGGACAGGCAGTCGAAGTCAGCGCCGCTGCGGCCTCTCCCGAACTCTGTTGTCGATGAAACTAGTTGGAAAACCTTTGTAGTTGACCCAAGAGGACGTCCAATTTTTTAGGAAATTTTTGAATGATGGCGTTGGTCGGGGTAGAGGTGCGAACAGGGTCTCTATTTTCTGGTTCTGGTAGCTTCTACACCTCTACAGCAGGAAGATGAGGTGACAACGGATGCTCCCAAGCTCTGATTCAAGCGTGGCCAGAGTCACTGGATTCATGGTCGAACCCTCTTCTAACGGAGACCCACGAGGATGCCAGGCTAGACCGGAGTAGGTGATGAGGACCCGAACAGTGGTCGGGTGTCAGATCAGTTCCAGAGGGAACATACCAGCGCACCCGGGGGAGAAAAATGAGAACTCACAGCTCCGGATGCCGAACAGGGTATCGCTTCTTGTTCCTGGAAGTAGACTCTTCGTAGAAACTCTCAGCTGAGGCTCTCCTCCAGAACTTCAAGAGGTTGGCCGTGGGAGCCTCTGCAACTCGCTTCTAGTTGATTGTCAGGAAGAAGTTGCGTAGTTTGGTGATGACGGATCCTCCGGGCAGCTATGAACTCAGACCGGGACTAGACCACCACCGTTGCGAAGAGGACTGGTAGATGATGCGGGACGGGACCACGGACACGACAAGCTCGCGATCGTCCCTTAACGAGGGAACCGTCGGACGTGCGCGGTTGAGAAATCGACCGTGCGCTAGGGTGGTCGGCTCTCTCGTGTGCCCGGATCGGGTCACGGGACGGTCTCGCACTCTCTCGCAGCAGCGGTAATGAATAGATAAAGCGAGCTAGATATCCCTACGCATGCTCTCTAGCAGCGGCATAAACAAATATACATGAAGTAAGTAAAATGCCAAGTAAGGGAGCGAATGCGATACCTCCACGCGCTCGGCGTGGGGAAGACGGACCCGGCCGAAACTCGTAATCCTGGGATAAATATTACACAATGATGACAGCAATGAAATATCACCCACTCCACGTAGGGAGGTAAAGGGCTACACAACTGGGCCCGGGAGGACCGAATTCGGGTTGACGGGCGGCTTCTCGCGTCTCTTCGGCAGCACCCGAACTTGTGGCTGTGGGGCCCACGCGCTGTCCGAAGGGACCGTGCGGGACCCAATGTCACCACTGTGATGGGGACACTTCTGGAAGTGTTCCCTGGGCTGGCGGCACGCTGGTTCGCCGGCCGGAGGCCAGGCGGCTCCGTTCGGCACCGGTCGGAATAACCGGCCACGGATCTGCCGGTTCTGTTTTCTGGGGCGCGCTCCAGCGAGAACGGACGCTGCGATCAGCCCCGACGTCGGAATGCGACTAAACTGGCGCCGTTGGAAAGATGCTTCGAAGGGATTCAACCCAAGGGGATTACAGAAAAATAATCAAGCCTGTACTTCTGATTGGCGAATTTTGAAGGTTGCTATTGTACAGTGTCTGAACTCTCAGACTAGCAGGGAACTTTCCTGAGAGTTGCCTTTGAACGATATGTGAACGTCCGAATCTGAGGTTATGGTATTCCGTAAAGTTGTTGGAAATCAAGCTAGAAAATCAAGACTATTTTTGGATCTAGATTTGGGAAAGGCTACGAATTTCTATGATTTTTGCACTAGCAGTGGGTCGGATCTGGAATCTGGCTGACAACACTGTAGCTGAGGAAGAACACGAATTGTTAAAAATAGATGGAAGGCTGATAAAAAATTAAGAAAATTCTTGGATGTAGGGGATTATGGACAGAACTCTCAGTGAAATTGGGAGGGTTTGGAAAAATCAAAAAGATGATCGGAGATGAGAAACTCAGAGCTATTGTCACTGTAGACAGAGACAAAATAGATCTGGAATGTAAAATTGACGAAAATGAAAAATTACTAAATGGAGGAGTTTGGACGTGAAAATTTAGGTGGAGTTGGGGATTCAAGGAAAGAACACACCCTCAAAATTTCGAATCCATCTGAGTTCGTGGCTGGCAGCACGATTTCACGAACTACACCCCTGTCCAGCAGGACAGAAACTTGAAGACGGCTCCGCGGCGGCTCGAAGGCGGCACGAACGGCGGCGGCGGCGGCACAGATGAAGATCAGAGGTTGAGAGGGGAAGATAGAAGGTGGATACACTCTAGAACTGGAGGTTGGAGAAGGAAGAACACCAGGAGAGAGGAAGGGGGCGCAATATGCTCCAAGCTTCAACACAATTTTTCTGATTTTTCATTAATTTTCAAAGGAAAATACATGGTTTTATATGCTAGGTATCTAATCAATTGTACACCCTTGGATCAATGGCTTGGGATTGAAGGGCTGGGATGTGGTTTGAAAAACACACAAAAACTAATAAAAAATCAAGGGGAAGGGGGCGCACCATTGACCATGTGTAAGGTTGAATGGGGTAGGTGGCCAACCTATTAGAATGTTGACCCCTTTAACCCCATGTGTCCATATGACTAGCCCACCCTTCTAGATGTCCACCTAGGAAGGTTGACCAGGCCCACAAGGTGACATGGACCAATGGGAAAGGGCTGAGGGCCCCCTTGCTGGTCCTACTGCATAATTGCATAAAAACTCACACAATCCATGGGAATGACTCCTTGGCTTATAAAGCCTTACATTTGCGTACATACTTTCCCAAGGATATAAAAATAAACTAAAGGATATAAATGCAATATGAAAAGTACTTGCTCGGCGTCGATTCCCATCAACTCTCCCCGGGTGGGAGGAACTCGACTCCGTCGAGTAAAGGGGTGCGGCTGCTCGTGTCCACCGACGGATCCGTCACCGTGCCAATTAGCGCGGGTATGTTCTACTCCACGTGATCGTCACCTGCTCATTCCATATATACTCGATATGCACAAACTACTATGGGCTAAAGGTGGATACTCCGAGTGGGGCACTCTCAAAAGGGAGGGAAGCAGCTCAAAGACTCACTAGGAATCACCAGCTGAGTCCCTGTAGGTGACTAGATCCGGGTGTAGATATAGGACCGATCCCATACTCATCGAGTGAGTCCAATCACCTCTTACTCATAAGAGAACGACAACAAGCTTGCACAAGACACATGCAGACTCTCAAACTACACACAAAACAAATCACACAAACAAACCACACAAAGAAGAGACAATACCGACTCATATATGACCCTAGACATACCTAATGTTAGTCCGACCCGTACATGGGTGACGGCGGACTAGGACATCCGAACGTGTGCCATGCATGCATGTTATGTAACCGGAGATGGATGGCATGGAGAACACCTAAATGGCCAAGTATGACCCAGTCATGCATGGACGCCCCTTTGGATTTGGGAGACTTGAGAGGGCTAGGGAAGCCGGGTGTGGAAGGGCCGGATGTGGGTGTACCGGAGATGGGTTTAGGTGGGTCGGAGAAACCAAAATCTCCGTTACCCCCAAATGATGGTTCGGACCTTTGGCTATGTAGTGGTTGCTTGGCCCGAGTGGAAAAGGCATGATAGTGAACTCCGCGGAAGAAGGGAAGTGAGTATGAAAACTCGGGAGGTTCACTAGTGAAGGGGTCAAAAGGGTCGAAGAAGTGTGACCCCATGAAGTGGGTTCCAACATGACATGGTCCCAAGTTTGGAATTCATAGTCACCGTCATACATTATGATCGGTGGGACGACGGACATGTGTAGAAAATAGGATTCCTCCCTTGGGCAAAAGGGAATGAAGTCGGACTCGGCCGGCATCGGGAGGAATAGAAGAATCTCCGGGGTGACACACCCCATGGTGCACTCGGAGGTAATGGACCTGAAGGCCGGATGGGTGAAGCTAAGACTAGCGGGTTGGTCAAAGCCTCGGGCCAGAAGATGTGTCAACTCCCATTGTGAATCTAATCCCATGATAAGATCGTCCAACGTATCAACATGGTGACGAGATCGAAATGTGGTATGGAATGAGTTGACCGGCACTATAGGTAGGATGGGATCCATGGATGGAAAGGGAGGTGAGACCAAGCCATCCATGAGCCAACTAAAAAGTGACTCGGCGATGTATAGTGTACCCGTTAGAAATACGGGCGGCTTGGGCCTTGGTGGCTCCAAATGAGATGGTTCCGAATCAAGTTCGGAAATAGAGAGTGAAGACATTGGAGCTCTCATGGGTGAGGAAAGAATGTCCTTCTCATGGTGAAGGGGTCCTTGGGGTGGCTCCGGGAACAATCAATCTACCCCGATAGACCGATCTAGGCTAGTACTAAACCGATCTAGGCTTGTACTAAACCTTTGCACTTGTCCCATCATGGCTTGGAACATTGCGCCCACTTCATCGGGACTATAGGCTCGGGATGTGGCCATGGTTGCAAAGATGGGGTTGGGCCCCCTAGGAATGGAGATGCAAGACCATTTTTTTTTCAGTTTAAAAGCAAAATGTGATGCTAACTAATGCACCTAGACATAACTAAAACTCGGTACGCGGCGGAGATAACCGATCCGAAGACCAATCGCGCAAGTGTGCGACCTTCCCGATAGGCGTAGCCTAACATTCGGAAAACACCTTTTGATATACCGAGTAAAGGGATGTAAATGCGACCCAAAAGATATTTTTTTGTTTTAAAATAATGATGACCCTAAACGCGACTTAGACAATGACTAATGACTAGACGTAAATGACACTTTTTTTTTTGATTTGGACACCCTAAACTCAACTCGCTCTGATACCAAATTGATGCGGGACGGGACCACGGACACGATAAGCTCGCGATCGTCCCTTAACGAGGGAAGCGTCGGACGTGCGCGGTTGAGAAACCGGCAGTGAGCTAGGGTGGTCGGCTCTCTCGTGTGCCCGGATCGGGTCACGGGACGGTCTCGCACTCTCTCGCAGAAGCGGTAATGAATAGATAAAGCGAGCTAGATATCCCTACATATGCTCTCTAGCAGCGGCATAAACAAATATATATGAAGTAAGCAAAATGCCAAGTAAGGGAGCGAATGCGATACCTCCACGCGCTCGGCGTGGGGAAGACGGACCCGACCGAAACTCGTACTCCTGGGATAAATATTACACAATGATGACAGCAATGAAATATCACCCACTCCACGCAGGGAGGTAAAGGGCTACACAACTGGGCCCGGGAGGACCGAATTCGGGTTGACGGGCGGCTACTCGCGTCTCTTCGACAGCACCCGAACTTGTGGCTGTGGGGCCCACGCACTGTCCGGAGGGACCGTGCGGGACCCGATGTCACCACTGTGGTGGAGACACTTGTGGAAGTGTTCCCTGGGCTGGCGGCACGCTGGTTCGCCGGCCGGAGGCCAGGCGGCTCCGTTCGACACCGGTCGGAATAATCGGCCACGGATCTACCGGTTCTGTTTTCTGGCGCGCGCTCCGGCGAGAACGGACGCTGCGATCAGCCCCGACGTTGGAATGCGACGAAACTGGCACCGTTGGAAAGATTCTTCGAAGGGATTCAACCCAAGGGGATTATAGAAAAATAATCAAGCATGTACTTCTGATTGGTGAATTTTGAAGGTTGCTATTGTACAGTGTCTGAACTCTCAGACTAGCAGGGAACTTTCCTGAGAGTTACCTTTGACCGATATGTGAACATCCGAATCTGAGGTTATGGTCTTCCGTAAAGTTGTTGAAAATCAAGCTATAAAATCAGGACTATTTTTGGATCTGGATTTGGGAAAGGCTACGAATTTCTATGATTTTTGCACTAGCAGTGGGTCGGATCTGGAATCTGGCTGATAACACTGTAGCTGAGGAAGAACATGAATTTTTAAAAATAGATGGAAGGCTGATCAAAAATTAAGAAAATTCTTGGATGTAGGGGATTATGGAAAGAACGCCCAGTGAAATTGGGAGTGTTTGGAAAAATCAAAAAGGTGGTCGGAGATAAGAAACTCAGAGCTGTTGTCACTGTAGACAGATACAAAACAGATCTGGGAATGCAAAATGGATGAAAATGGAAAATTACTAAACGGAGGATTTTGGACGTGAAAATTTAGGTGCAGTTGGGGATTCAAGGAAAGAACACACCCTCAAAATTTCAAATCCATCTGAGCTCGTGGCTGGCAGCAAGATTTCATGAACTACACCTCTGTCCAGTAGGACAGAAACTTGAAGACGGCTCCGCGGCGGCTCGAAGGCGGCACGAACGGCGGCGGCGGCGGCACAGATGAAGATCAGAGGTTGAGAGGGGAAGATAGAAGGTGGATACACTCTAGAACTGGAGGTTGGAGAAGGAAGAACATCAGGAGAGAGGAAGGGGGCGCAATATGCTCCAAGCTTCAACACAATTTTTCTGATTTTTCATTAATTTTCAAAGGAAAATACATGATTTTATATGTTAGGTATCTAATCAATTGTACACCCTTGGATCAAGGGCTTGGCATTGAAGGACTGGGATGTGGTTTGAACAACACACAAAAACTAATAAAAAATCAAGGGGAAGGGGGCGCACCATTGACCATGTGTAAGGTTGAATGGGGTAGGTGGCCAACCTATTAGAATGTTGACCCCTTTAACCCCATGTGTCCATATGACCAGCCCACCCTTCTAGATGTCCACCTAGGAAGGTTGACCAGGCCCACAAGGTGACATGGACCAATGGGAAAGGGCTGAGGGCCCCCTTGCTGATCCTACTGCATAATTGCATAAAAACCCACACAATCTATGAGAATGACTCCTTGGCTTATAAAGCCTTACATTTGCGTACATACTTTCCCAAGGATATAAAAACAAACTAAAGGATATAAATGTAATAAGAAAAGTACTTGCTCGGCGTCGATTCCCATCAGTAGACGCTTCCGATGGTACCTCTTGTGCATCCAGGGGCTCCAGGATGACGCCGTGGCAGGCTTTGAAACCAGCAACTTCTCTGCTGCCTGCGAACTGCTGCAAGGTCTTCAACTTCACTAGGATGAATGGAGTTGGAAGGGGGCCAACACAGCAAGGGGTGGGAGGCTAATGGTTGTGGGGGATGGAGGAGGGTGTTAGGGGTTTGTGGAGGTGGCTAGGAGAAGGAGGGGACGGAGCTAGCAGGGGATGGGGGCTGTTGGTTCTGTCTACAAGGTGGTGGGGGAGGGAAGGTGTAGGGGGTTCAAGGATGATGGAGGGGGGAGAGAGGGGGGCGACCAACACTAGGGGCTCTCTCCTTGGGGTGTTCTAGGGCATGAGGGGGGCAGGAGAGAGTGGAGGTAATTATTCAAATTTGGCCTTGGAGGGGTGGGTTCAACCTTGGGAAGGTGGAGGCTTGCTTGGGAAGGGGAAGTGGGTAGTTGGGAGTTGGATGGTGGAGCTAGGATTAGGTGACGATCTCTTGGGGTTGGGGTGGAGTAAAGTGAGGGGTGTGGGGAGTTGGAGTAGCTTTAATGGAGGGGGAAGGAGAGAGAAAGTAGGTGGGAGGGTGAGGAGAGAGAGAGGGGGCGACCCTCCCTTGATGAGAGAGAGAGAGAGAGAGAGAGAGAGAGAGAGGGAATGGGAGGGTTCCTCACCCAGGATTCCACACCCTCTCACATGGATTCTCTCCACTAATATTTGAATTTTGAACTCACAAAATGGCAATTTTCATTAGCTTCCTCAAATGGGGTTGGGGTCCTATTTATAGGGACCCAACCTTTTACATGACCAAAATACCCCCGGCTTTACATGTAATGACAAAAGCAGTCCAATAAGCCAATCGAGGGGATAATGACTCAAACATAGGGAAATAAACCAAAGACCTAGGTAATTGACTCAAATAAAAGGGAAAATACATCAAATGACTCAAATAGAAAGCTCAAAATGGATAATTGGGCCCACATGGAGTGATGCCCGAGCTCAAACAACTCCGGGGTGTGAAGACGACCCAAGCCAGAGGGAGTCATGGGTGATACCTCCATCAAATCCCCTGGGCTGCGAAGAGCTCGACTCCGTCGAGTAGGGGTCCATCCTGCTGTGATACTGCTCAAGAAGGTCAGGTTCCAGCTACTGGAGATCTTCCAGACTCACCCACGAATCCTCCGAAGGAGGCCGATCCATCCACCTGACAAGATAGCGCTCGTATACCTTGCTCCTGGTGGCAGTGACATGTTCATCCATTATTCGCTCAATTCGCTCATGCTGGGCTCTCTTGGCTAGTGGACTCTTCTCACGAGTGGGTGCTCTCTCAATGAGGGGAATGGGCTCAATATCCTCACTGGGTACCACCGCGGGACCCTTATGTGGCACTAGGTCGGCCACACCGAATGTGGGGCTCACTCCATACTCCTCGGGGAGATCTAACTCATAGGCATTAGTGTCAATGCGTCTCAGAACCTGGAAGGGACCAGCCCCACGAGGCCTCAATTTCGATATGGCTCCTGGGGAGAGCCTCTCCGTTCTCACCATCACAAAGTCACCCACATGGAATTCTTGGTGACGTCAATGAGAGTTGGCCTGCCTTTTATATGTCTCATTCTTCTTACTGATGTGCTTGTGGATTGCTTCATGCAATTCTCTAATGTGTTGGGAAAATGACTCAGCTGAAATAGACACTCTAGTATGTTGGGGAAGGGGAATGAGATCTGATGGTTTCTTTGGCTTGTACCCATGCACAGCTTCAAACGGACTCATCCCTTTGGACTTATTGGCAGAGTTGTTATATGCAAATTCAGCCTGAGGTAGAATGAGATCCCAATTCCATGGATGATCCTCAACAAGACACCTAAGGAGGTTCCCTAGACTTCGATTAACAACTTCAGTTTGGCCATCAATTTAAGGGTGGTAGGCTGTGGAGAATTTGAGGAGGGTACCTATAAAGTGCCAAAGGGTCTTCTAAAAGTAGCTGGTGAACTTGACATCCCTATCGGAGACTATTGTTTTTGGTAAGCCGTGGAAGCGAACAACCTCATCAAAGAACAACCTGGCCACTCGGGAAGCATCTGAGGTTTTGGAGCATGGGATGAAATGGGCCATCTTAAAAAATCTGTCAACTACCATAAAGATTGAGTCATGCTTCCTTTGAGTCTTGGGTAGGCCTAACACAAAGTCCATGCTTAAGTCTTGCCATGGACGGTCGGGGATGGGGAGAGGGGTGTAAAGGCCGGTGTTTTACTTTACCTGTTTGGCCGAAGCACATGTGCGGCATTGACTCACAATCTTGGCTATGTCTCTCTTGAGACTTGGCCAATAAAATTGACCCTCAACTAGAGCAATGGTTTTGTGAACCCCAAATTGACCAGCTAGTCCCCCTGCATGTAATTCCTAGACCAAGAAATCACGGAGTGAGGTCCGTGATATGTAAAGTTTTGGGCCCTTGAAGAAGAACCCATCCTCTAAGATAAAACCCTCATGTTCCCTGCTAGACAGGGTGGTCAAGGTGATATAGATGTGCCCAAAGTCAGGGCAGTCAGGGTACTCATCCTTGAGTCTCTCAAACCCGGTAACCTCCACATGGATAGTGGACAACAAAGAGATCCTCCTACTGAGTGCATCCGATGTGCGGTTCTCACTTCTTGCCTTGTGTTTGATTACAAAGGTGTAGGATTGGATGTACTCAACCCAGCGGGCATGTCGGGCATTCAACTTTTACTGGGAGTTGAGGTATTTTAGGGTCTCATGGTCAGAAAAGATGATAAATTCTTTGGGCAACAAGTAGTGCCTCCAATGTCGGAGGGACTGAACCACGACATAGAAATCCTTGTCATAAGTGGAGTATCTTGTCCTAGCATCACATAGCTTCTCACTGAAGAAGGCCACGGGGTGCCCTTCTTGATTAAGGATCCCGTCTATTCCTATCCCGGATGCATCACATGTGACTTCGAAGACTTTGGAGAAATCGGGTAGGCATAGGACCGGGGCTTGGGTCATCCTCTCCTTAAGCTCTTGGAAGGCTTTGGAGGCTGGTTTGGTCCACACAAAGGTCCCCTTTTTGAGACAATCAGTGATGGGGGCGATGATGGTGCTAAATCCCCGATAAACCTCCTATAGAATGTGGCCAACCCGTGGAAGCTTCGGACCTCATGGAGGTTGCGGGATTCTGACCAATCAAGAATAGCTTGGACCTTCTCGAGGTCCATGGAGACACCCTCGGTAGAGACTACAAATCCTAGGAAGGTAATGGACTTGGTCATGAAATGACACTTCCCTGGGTTGGTAAATAGTCTTTCATGCCAAAGGATAGTGCAAACTTACCTAAGATGGTCACGGTGGGCCTCTTGGGACTGACTATAGATGAGGATGTCGTCAAAATAGACCACTAGAAAGACCCCAATGTAAGGCCTAAGGACCTCCGTCATAAGATGCATGAAAGTACTTGGGGCATTTGAGAGCCCAAAAGAAATGACTAACCATTCATAGAGGCCATCTTTGGTTTTGAAGGCAATTTTCCACTCATCTCTGGGCCTAATTCTAACTTGGTGATAACCACTCTTAAGATCGATTTTGGAGAAAATAGTGGCTCCAGCTAGCATGTCAAGTATGTCATCAAGCCTAGGGATGGGGAACCTATACTTGACGGTGATTTTATTAATGGCCCGACTATCCACACACATCCGCCATGATCCATCCTTCTTGGGGGTGAGAAGAGCCGGGACAGCACATGGACTTTTGCTAATGCAGATGAAGCCCTTTCTAATGAGTTCCTCTATTTGCCTCCAAAGTTCAGCATGTTCCGTGGGATTGAGGAGATAATGAGGAAGGTTTGGAAGGGTGGCTCTCGGAACTAGATCAATTGTGTGTTGCACATCACGCATGGGAGGGAGTTGGTCCGGGAGTTCCTTCGGGAATACATCATGAAACTCCTCTAGGAGATGCCGGACTTCTATGGGGGTTGAAGGGGGTGGGCTCTCCTAGACAAATAACTACCGTACATAGAGGTGTCCCTTGAGCTATCTCCTCCTCAAGCTCTCTTTTGGTGATGAGATGAAGACCCTTGGTCATTCCCAAAGTCTTATCTTGGTTGGGGTTTTGGGAGAGAGGTTGGGTTGGTGGGGTGGGGTGGAGTTCCCCATGACTTGAGATGTGGTGGAGTGTTGACCTTGAGGGGGTGGGCTCTTCTTAGGCAAGGGACGTGCTGGGGAGGGATTAAGACGGATGCTCTTTCCCTCATGCTCAAAGGTGCATGTGTTGGTCCGACCCAAAATAGTGGCATCCACATCATAAAGCCAAGGTCTCCCTAGTAGGATGCTACCTACTTCTATGGGGATAACATCACACCATATTTGGCCATGGTAGGAAGAGAAGGTGAGGGACACAAGACATCGAGAGTTGACCGGGATGGAATTGTTGTTGATCCAAGAGACCCGGTATGGGCTAAGGTGGGGAGTAATGGTAAGCCCAAGGAGTTTGACGATGTCGGGGGACACGGCATTGACACAACTCCCATTATCTAAGATCACTTTTCACACATGACCCCCTATCTTAACAAAGGTGTGGAAGATTGAAGTTCGGCGCCAGTCTTCCTCTTGGGGTTTGGTAAGGGTACATCTAATCACTCCTATATGGGAGTCGATAGATGTCATGGTGTGATCTAGACCCAACTCATGGTATTGGGCCTCGTACTCTTCCTCCCAATCTAGTGAGGCTTCATGGACCTCAATCATGCTCTCAAGTTCCCCTTGGGGTGGGGGAGTTTCTTCAACTAGCAAACTAGGCAACCCTCTAGATGGGCATTGCCCCACGAAGTGTCCAAATCCTTGACATCTATAGCATTGTTGGCGGCCACTACCCGGGGTGGTCCCTCCTACACTTGGACCCTTGGAACTCTCTTCCCTCTGTGGAGGAGGATGGCAAGGGGCGGCCTTGGTTGGAGTGATGGTGGGAGGGGGATTGTAAGGTCGCAATGGGGCATTCCCACTTGGGCTAGGGGCCCTTATGGGGGGGTCGGATTGGTTCGAGGCCCCATGCTTTTAGGATCGGCCAGTCGGGGAGATGCAAACCTAGGGATCCTAGAGAATCTTTCAACATCCCGAGCTATTTGGTAGGCTTGTTCAACATTGTCAACATCTCTCATGAAGAGTTCTCTCTTGATGTGATTTTAGAGCCCATTTCTAAATCGGGACAAGGTAACGGCCGGGTCCTCGTGCACTCCACACTTCAAAAGATAGGAGTCAAATTTTTTAATGTATTCAACCATGATTTTCCCTTCTTGGGTGAGGCTTTGCCACTCATCTAGGAGCATTTGGTGGTAGGATAGGGGTAGGTACTTGTTTCTAAGCTGATTCTTCATGCCTTGCCAAGTGTCAATAGGCTCCTCTCGCCTAATCCTTCTTAACCCCTCTTGGTTTAGCCAATAAGTCTTGGCTATTTTGGTGAGGTGCATTTTGGCCAATCTCACTCTCCTTTGGTCGGACATAGGGTACCATTCAAAGTATTGGTCCATGTCAGTCTCCCATTCTAAGTAGACACTTGGTTCATGGGAACCGTTAAAGTTTGGGGCTTCTACCTTCATCATCCTTAAGAGAGGGTCATCCGGGTCGTCCCGTGGAGGCCTTTCATTATGTTGATGGTGGTGAGGCCTCTCATAATCAGGGTAGGGGTCAGCATTCAAGTCCTCCCTATCAATTTCAGCATGTGGAGGGTGGGCTCTTGGACCAATATTCCTTGGGTGGGATCATTTTCTTCTAGCCGAGCAAGTCGAGTGGAAAGGGCCTCTAGTCGGTCAAGAATGGTGGCAAGGGAAGCATCCACACGGTTCATTTGGCCTTGGGGTTCCTCCCTATGGGCATCTTGGTTGATTTGCACGCGAGAGGCATGAGCCGGCGAGCCACCAGTACCGTACGCGGAGCACGACTCGAGCCACCTCAGCGTCCACCTGGCTCGGAGATAGCCTAGAGACTCCCCCTTGAGTCTCGACATTTATCATATTTGTTTAGACTTTATTTGTGTATTGTGTGTTTGTTTCATTTTATTCGGTTTGTAATTTTGATTGTAAGAGGGGTTTATTTGTAAAATGGAACCCCCGGGTCCCATGGGCCCCACTAGACCCCTCCCATTGATCCACCTCAGCCTAGGGCCCCATGTGGGGTCAGTCAACATTTCAAATGGAGGCATCTAGAAGGTTGAATGGTAAAAGGCACATGGGAGACAAGTGGACTTCAAAGTCCAAGGTGGCTAACTACCATGTCCCCCCCTTGCCTCTCTAGTCAATAGGCCGCCCCCCCCCCCTTAATATTTTTATTGTATTTTTTGTGTGTGTGTCACACTCAATCCAGGCCACCCATTCCCATCCCCTAGATCCAACGGTGGACAATGGATTTGAGATGTAACACATAAATACTTGTAATTTCCCATTTTGGAGGAATTAATGCATATGAATTGATGAATATTGTTGGAAGAGGCCTTGGCCGCCCCCCTCCTCTCTCCTCCCTCTCCCCCTTGCAGCTGTGAAGGCTGCCTTCTGGAGGTGTGACTCATCCCCTATCGGTTTCGGTCATCATCGCCGCCGCCACGAGCCGCCACCGCACCACCATCGCAATCGTTGGAGTTCTGCCATCTGCCCGTAGCTGCTACTTCCACGAATTCCTGCCATCATCCACGAGCTCAGATCGATTTGGGACTTTGAGGGGATGTTCTATAGGTGTTCCCCACATCCTAAAAAAATTGGTGGGTCATAATTATTCCATTTGGCAATTTCCCATTTTCGTCCAACCTTCATTCCCAGATCTGTCTACTTTCTGTTTCAATTTCCACCCGCCCTGTGTTTCCCATGTTCAGACCCCTTTGTGATTTTTCCTAGGGCTCCCAATTTTACTGGAGATTCTGTCCATTACCCCTCCTTTCACGAATTTTTATGATTTTTGATCAACCCTCCACCTATTTTTCAAAATTCGTTTTCAGAGCTAGCTACAGTGTTGTCCACCTGTTCCCAGATCCGACCACCCTCCAGTGCAAAAATCATAACAAATCATAACCTCCTCCAATCCTTCCACAAAAAATATCTCCGATTTCCTTGTTCAAAACCCTACCACTTTGATAAAGAGCTCAGGAGCTGAATCGGCCATCTACCATGCGGTCAATGGCAGTTCTCAGACAACTCACCTGCAGATCTGAGGTTTCGGGTACTCTACAACAGGAACTTGTAAATTCAATAAAGTTCAGATCCGACCAGATTCAGTAGTTCCCTTTGAGCTTAATACGAAGGATTGCAAGAGAGCTTTCCAACTATAGCTCATGCGCCCCGATCCGACATCGGGATTGATCGCAGCGGCCGTTCTCGCCGGAGCGCGCGTCGAAAAACAGAACCTGAAATCCGTGGACAGCTAGTTCAAGAATTGGAGATCGGGGCCGATCGACCACCAATCGGCATTTCCGGCTGACCGCCGTCCGAGGAGGCACGCCACCAAGGGTCTCCATCACATTGGGCCCCACCCCAGCAGGCCGGGAGGACAGCACCATCCGTGGGCCCCACAGACCCGTAGAGCCCGCCGTTCGGATAGCATAAAAATGCGGAGTTCGGCATCGCCGGGCGACATCAAGATGCTGCCCATCAACCCGATTCATGTGATTCCCGGGCCCCACATGTGACCTATTACCTCCCTGCGTGGAGTGGGTCAAATCTTTGTACTGTTGTAAACTTGTTTAACCGGGAGTCCGTAAATCGGTCGGGGTTGTCTTCGCCACGCCGGGTGTGTGGAGGTAACGGTCTCACCTTCTTGGCATTTACTTGCTTAGCTAGTATACTGTCATATGCCGCTGTCGAGAGTGTAGGCTCCTAGCCCGTGTGTCCATGTCACCGCTATGAGAGCGAGAGTGACCCGTTCCGCAACTCGATCCGAGTCTGGAAGTTGAGTCAGACTACCTTGAACTCTACCGGTTTCTTAACCGCGCACGATCTACGCTTTCCCTCACATGGGACGACGAGTGAGTTTACACTTTTGTTAGCGACGTGTAGCCTATAGGAGCTCTTAGTGTCGAGCCGAGGTCGTTCTAGTAGTCGTGTCGTTGCTGGTCGAGTCGTGTCCGTCTCATATAGAGTCGTCTCCTCAGTCCGTCCCACATCAGTTTGGTATCAGAGCGAGTTGAGTCTAGGGTAGTCTTGTATAAGTCTTGCATGCATCATGGTCTAAGTCGAGTCTAGGACCATCATTACTTTCAAAACAAAAAAAGGTGTTTTAAAATTGCATTTCATCCCGATAATTCGGTATCTTAAAAGGTGTTGTCCGAACGTTAGGCTACGCCTATCGGGAGGTCGCACACTTGTAGGAGTGATCTTCGGATCGATTAACTCCGCCACGTACCAGATATTGGTTTAGGTCTAGGTGCATTAGTCGGTGTTTGCATCAGTTTGTGTCTCCTAGTTCGTGTGTAGTCCAATAAGAGTCAATCGGTCTTGTCCAAGTGTCGACATGTCTAGCATGTAGTTCCGCCAAATTCACATGGAATCCTCATCACCCGGGCAATATGGCCGTTGGTCCACCCATGGGCTTGGCAACCACCCACTCCACTTCCGTAGGCCCGAAGCCTCGTATTTTTATGGCTCCAATGGCCCGGGCGACTACCTCAAGTGGGAGGCCTCCATGGACACATACTTTGATTGTTATACCATGTCCGAAGCCGGGCAATTCTATTTTGCCAAGGAGAGGCTTCTACACGAGGCCGCCGAAAAGTGGGACCACATTGAGCGCTTGAGAGAGGTTAGGAGGCAATGGCCCATCGAATCATGGTGGGACATGAAGAGAGAGCTTAGGAAGGTCTACGTGCCCCAACCAGTCACCTCCAACCGGCCCCACCCAATCACTTCCAACCAAGTGGGTCCTAGTCGGAGGCTAAGAGCCCCACACGTAGATGAGCCAAGACCCAATCCTAGGACGGTTGACTACAGGCGAGTCCACCATGATATCACTATTCCAACCCACTCCGTTGTTGAACTTATGCAAATGATTTTGGACCGGTTGGAAGGGGTGGATAGGACACGTACTCCTAGTGATGTACTCCTACACGAGCCTAAGGAGGTAGCAATCGGTAGCCCCAACCCGTTGGCATCTAAGGTGCAATCCCAAGGTCCTCTCTCCATCATAGTGGATCCTCTTCCCCCACCCACGAGAGCCCCATTGCCTGCACCCCCTGTCCGTCAGGAGGATAAGGGTAAGGACACACGTATCAAGGAGCGTAGTGGATCACAACAATAGTGTTATCGCTACCAGGGGTTCGGCCACTTTGCCGGACAGTGTCCCACTCGGACATCTCAAGCCATAGGGGACAAAAGGGTTGGAGAAGTCTCACTCTCTGATCTTTATTTGGAGCCTTCTCAGCCTCAGCTACCCATGTTTCTAACGGGAAAGCTACTTATAGCCGAACCACTCCTTAGCTGGCTTAAGAATGGCCTAGCCCCATCTCCCCTCCCATCTATGGACCCTATCCTACCTCTGGTGCCAATCAATTCATTTCACACCACTTTCCGGTCTAGTCACTATGTGGATACTTTGGATGACCTTCTTAAAGGGATAGACCGGCAATTGACATTTATGCACTTGTTAGCTCCAGGCTTCGACCGACCCACAGGTCGTAGTTTCACTCATCCCGCTTTAGGGTCCATCACCTCCGTGTACACCGTGGGTCATGTTACCACGGAGGTTCTTTTACTCCTCCCCTTACCGGCTGAGCCTGACGTCACTCCTTTTATCTCGAGGGAGGAGCCCTATCTTCTATACACTGTCCCATCTACTTCGGTGGATGAAGGTGACCATCAACACCTTCTAGAATTCCACACATGGGACCTTGAGATGAGGGAATCCATATCGAGGGGTCACACATTCTTTGATCCCTTCGATCCCTTTCTTCGTTGGCCCCTTGGCCCACAACCTCCATTCCACCTCTTTAAGGAAGTCCACTATCACACCCCTCCTACTTGGGCTGGCAACCTTCACATGGCAATAGGTCCGAACCGTCATTTGGGGGTAATGAAGACATTGGTTTCCCCGGCCCACCTAAACCACCCAAACCTCCCGGATTTCCCACATCCAAACCCAATGTCCATGATTGGTGCATCGTAGGATGTCAAGGAGTCCACCATGACATTAACCTCCGGTTATGTCAAATGCATGCATGACACACATTCGGATGTTCTGGACCACCTTGCATATGATTGGGTTTGACTAACATTAGGTTTGTGTAGGGTTGTGTGTGCATCTGTGTGTTTTTCTTTTTGTTAGGCATGTTAGGAGTTTGCATGACGACATCCGTCGTCACATTGAGTCCAGCAATGCACGTTACAAAGAGCTAGCCGATGGTCACCGACACCACCAAGAGTTCCAAGAGGGCGAATATGTCATGATCAGGATAAGACCTGAACGGTTTCCCTCTGGAACCGTTAAGAAGTTGCAAGCTCGCGGAGCCGGTCCATTTAGAGTGTTGAAACGCGTTGGATCCAATGCATATGTTGTGGACCTGCCCGAGGAATATGGTATAAGCTCTACTTTTAATATTTCGGATCTAGTTGCATATAGGGACCCAGCGGTGATCCCTAGTGAGACTTTCGAGCCATCTCCTCCAATTGAGAGTGATCCCACACCTGAGTGTCCACCTCCAGCCCCTTTGTCACGACAGCGTGAGCATATCGACCATATACTGGATGAGCAGGTGACAATTACCAGGAGTGGATCCTACCCGCGCTACCTAGTGCGATGGAGAGGACGGCCCGCTACCGAGGACACGTGGATCACGCATGGAGAGTTGTAGTGGATTGATCCGGACCTTCTGGAGCGATACCAGAGTGACGCAGACCCTTACTCGATAGGGTCGAGTTTCTCCCACCCAGGGAGAATTGGTGCGGACACCAGAGCAAGCGAGAGGCACGAGCCGGTGAGCCACCAGTACCATACGCGGAGCACGACTCGAGCCACCTCAGCATCCACCTGGCTCGGAGATAGCCTGGAGACTCCCCCTTGAGTCTCGATATTTATCATATTTGTTTTGACTTTATTTGTGTAATGTGTGTTTGTTTCATTTTATTCGGTTTGTAATTTTGATTGTAAGAGGGGTTTATTTACAAAATGGAACCCTCGGGTCCCATGGGCCCCACCAGACCCCTCCCATTGATCCACCTCAGCCTAGGGCCCCATGTGGGGTCAGTCAACATTTCAAATGGAGGCATCTAGAAGGTTGAATGGTAAAAGGCACATGGGAGACAAGTGGACTTCAAAGTCCAAGGTGGCTAACTACCATGTCCCCCCTTGCCTCTCTAGTCAATAGGCCGCCCCCCCCCCTTAATATTTTTATTGTATTTTTTGTGTGTGTGTCACACTCAATCCAGGCCACCCATTCACATCCCCTAGATCCAACGGTGGACAATGGATTTGAGATGTAACACATAAATACTTGTAATTTCCCATTTTGGAGGAATTAATGCATATGAATTGATGAATATTGTTGGAAGAGGCCTTGGCCGCCCCCCTCCTCTCTCCTCCCTCTCCCCCTTGCAGCTGTGAAGGCTGCCTTCTGGAGGTGTGACTCCTCCCCTATCGGTTCCGGACATCATCGCCGCCGCCACGAGCCGCCACCACACCGCCATCGCAACCGTCGGAGTTCTACCATCTGCCTGTAGCTGCCACTTCCACGAATTCCTGCCATCATCCACGAGCTCAGATCGATTTGGGACTTTGAGGGGATGTTCTATAGGTGTTCCCCACGTCCTACAAAAATTGGTGGGTCATAATTATTCCATTTGGCAATTTCCCATTTTCGTCCAACCTCCATTCCCAGATCTGTCTGCTTTCTGTTTCAATTTCCACCCGCCCTGTGTTTCCCATGTTCGGACCCCTTTGTGATTTTAGTTGGGCTCCCAATTTTACTGGGGCTTCTGCCCATCAATCCCTCCTTCCATGAATTTTCCTGATTTTTGATCAACCCTCCACCTATTTTTAAAAATTCATTTTCAGATCTAGCTACAGTGATGTTCACCTGTTCCTAGATCCGATCACCCTCCAGTGCAAAAATCATAACAAATCATAACCTCCTCCAATCCTTCCACAAAAAATATCTCCAATTTCCTTGTTCCAAACCCTACCACTGTGATGAAGAGCTCAGGAGCTGAATCGGCAATCTACCATGTGGTCAATGGCAGTTCTCAGACAACTCACCTGCACATCTGAGGTTTCGGGTACTGTACAATAGGAACTTATAAATTCAATAAAGTCCAGATCCGACAAGATCCAATAGTTCCCTATAAAATTAGATCGAAGGATTTCAAGAGAGCTTTCCAACGATAGCTCATGCGCCCCGATCCGACATCGGGATTGATCGCAGCGGCCGTTCTTGCCGGAGTGCGCGCCGGAAAATAGAACCTGAAATCCGTGGGCAGCTAGTTCAAGAATTGGAGATCGGGGCAGATCAACCACCAATCGACGTTTCCGGCTGACCGCCGTCTGAGGAGGCGCGCCACCAGGGGTCTCCATCACATTGGGCCCCACCCCAGCAGGCCGGGAGGACAGCGTCATCCGTGGGCCCCATGGACCCGTAGAGCCCACCGTCCGGGCAGCACGAAAACGCGGAGTTCGGCACCGCCGGGCGACATCAAGATGCTGCCCGTCAACCCGATTCGTGTGATTCCCGGGCCCCACATGTGACCTATTACCTCCCTGCGTGGAGTGGGTCAAATCTTTGTACTGCTGTAAACTTGTTTAACCGGGAGTCCGTAAATCGGCCGGGGTTGTCTTCGCCACGCCGGGTGCGTGGAGGTAACGGTCTCACCTTCTTGGCATTTACTTGCTTAGCTAGTATATGGTCATATGCCGCTATCGAGAGTGTAGGCTCCTAGCCCGTGTGTCCATGTCACCGCTGTGAGAGCGAGAGTGACCCATCCCGCGACTCGATCCGAGTCTGGAAGTTGAGTCAGACCACCTTGAACTCTGCCGGTTTCTTAACCACGCACGATCTACGCTTTCCCTCGCATGAGACGACGAGTGAGTTTGCACTTCTGTTAGCGACGTGTAGCCTATAGGAGCTCTTAGTGTCAAGCCGAGGTCATTCTAGTAGTCGTGTCGTTACTGGTCAAGTCGTGTCCGTCTCATATAGCGTCGTCTCCTCAGTCCGTCCCGCATCAGTTGGGATCCATGGGCGGAACCAAAGAAGATGGATCGGGTCGATATACGGCTCAACTACGGGTGGACATGCAAGGGAGGGGAATGACTTGATGGATGGACGACTCAATGCAATGGTCCTAGGACTTAGACTTAGTAGAGACAAGTATAAACTTGCTCTGATACCAATTGATGTGACACCACCTTGGAGGTGATAGTCACAAGACCGATGCACCTTGGACCTTAACAAGTAAGCACAATTCGCAATAGAAGCGGACCGATATCAACGGCCACTCACCCGACACTCACCCAAAACCCGGGGTAACTCGGCGATGCCGAGTGGAGGTTGTGAGGGCTGGGCCTTGCTGGTAGAGGGCCAACACGGCCAAGGTTTTTCTCAAGGGTATGGAGGCCCAATTCAATGGAGCCGACGTTGTGTCGATGGCACGGGTTACACACTCTCTCCCACGGCGGTCACTCGAAGCAATGGAGCTTACGGATCGAGCACTCACTCTCACAGGCCAGCGGAGCTATGAACTAATATTGAAAGAATAAGCACTACAGGGAAGCAAGGGTTAGAACACTTACTCGACCGGTTTGAAGAAACAAGTCCCGCTCAGAGACGTGGGCGAGCGGGGAAGCGTGATTTCCCCACACGCTGCGCCGGTGTAGCTTGAACCTGTTTAAGGAATTACACCACTACTCCCCATGCAAGGGGGGGTTGAACAAGGGGAGGGAGAGTCAAATTTACATTCAAACACTACCTCCCACAGGGAGGGGCTATAAGCCGGCCAGGCGGGGAGGGGAAAATCGATCTAGGAACTAATTGATAGAAAGTTGTCGGTTCTGTCCGCCCTCTGGAACAGAGGATAGGCAGTCGAAGTCGGCGCCGCTGCGGCCTATCCCGAACTCCTTTGTCGACGAAACCAGTTGGAAAACCTTTATAGTTGACCCAGGAGACGTCCAATTGTTTTGGGGAATTTTTGAATGACGGCGTTGGTCGAGGTAGAGGTGCGAACATGGTCTCTATTTTCTGGTTCTGGTAGCTTCTGCACCTCTATAGCAGGAAGATGAGGTGACCACGGACGCTCCCCAGCTCCGATTCAAGCGTGGACAGAGTCGCTGGATTCATGGTCGAACCCTCTTCGAACGGAGACCCACGGTGACACCAGACTAGACCGGAGTAGGTGGTGAGGACCCAAACAGTGGTCGGGTGTCAGATCAGTTTCGGAGGGAACAAACCAGCGCACCCAGGGGAGAAAAATGAGAACTCACAGCTCCAGATGCCGAACGGGTTGCCGCTTCTTGTTCCTAGAAGTAGACTCGTTGTAAAAACTCTCAGCCAAGGCCCGCCTCCAGAACTTCAAGAGGTTGGTCATGGGAGCCTCTGCAACTCACTTCTGGTTGACTGTCAGGAAGAAGTTACGTAGTCCGGCGATGACGGCTCCTCCGGGCAACTACAAACTCAGACTAGGACGAGACCACCACCGTTGTGAAGAGGACTAGGAGTCGCTTCTGATGGTACCTCTTGTGCATCTAGGGGCTCCAGGATGACTGCGTGGCAGGCTTTGCAACCAGAAGCTTCTCTGCTGCCTGCGAACTGCTGCAAGGTCTTCGACTTGACGAGGATGAATGGAGTTGGAAGGGGGCCAACACAGCAAGGGGTGGGAGGCTAATGGCTGTGGGGGATGGAGGAGGGTGTTAGGGGTTTGTGGGGGTGGCTGGGAGAGAGAGGGGACGGAGCCAGAAGGGGATGGGGGCTGCTGGTTCTGTCTACAAGGTGGTGGGGGAGGGAAGGTGAAGGGGGTTCAAGGGTGATGGAGGGGGGAGAGAGGGGGGCGACCAGCACTAGGTGCTCTCTCCTTGGGATGTTCTAGGGCATGGGGGGGGAGGAGAGAGTGGAGGGAATAATTCAAATTTGTCCTAGGGAGGGGTGGGTTCAGCCTTGGGAAGGTGGAGGCTTGCTTGGGAAGGGGAAGTGAGTAGTTGGGAGTTGGATGGTGGAGCTAGGATTGGGTGAGGATCTCTTGGGGTTGGGGTGGAGTAAAGAGAGGGGTGTGGGGAGTTGGAGTAGCTTTAATGGATGGGGAAGAAGAGAGAAAGTAGGTGGGAGGGTGAGGAGAGAGAGAGGGGGCGACCCTCCCTTGATGAGAGAGAGAGAGGGAATGGGAGGGTTTCTCACCCAGGATTTCACACCCTCTCACATGGATTCTCTCCACTAATATTTGAATTTTGAACTCACAAAATGGCAATTTTCATTAGCTTCCTCAAATGGGGTTGGGGTCCTATTTATAGGGACCCAACCTTTTGCATTACCAAACTACCCCCGGCTTTACATGTAATGACAAAAGCAGTCCAATAAGCCAACCGAGAAGATAATGACTCAAACATAGGGAAATAAACCAAAGACCTAGGTAATTGACTCAAATAAAAGGGAAAATACATCAAATGACTCAAATAGAAAGCTCAAATGGATAATTGGGCCCACATGGAGTGATGCCCGAGCTCAAACAACTCCGGGGTGTGAAGACGACCCTAGCCAGAGGGAGTCGTGGGTGATGCCTCCATCATTTAAGTTCCAATTTATCAAGATCTCTTTTAGCATTGACATGCACAAAACACTTACAACCAAAGACCTTGAAATAACCTAATGAAGGTTTCTTACCCTTGCGAATTTCATATGGAGTTTTCTGGGTAAATGACCTTACCATGGCTCTGTTGATTACATGGCATGCAGTGTTGACTGTCTTAGCCCAAAATTTCCTTGGTAGGTTACCTTCCACCAGTAGTGTTCGAGCCATCTCCACTAGGGTCCGGTTCCTCCTTTCTGCTATGCCATTTTGCTCTGGAGTTCTTGGAGAGGAGAACCTGTGTATTATACCATTGTCCCTGCAGAAGTCATCAAATTATGAGTTATCAAACTCACCACCATGATCACACAAGATATTCTGAATAGAATTGTCATTGTTCTATTTTATTTTTAAATAGAACTCCTGAAATTCATTAAATAATTCATTTTTGTGTGTGAGGAAAAACACCCAAGTAAATCTAGAGAAATCATCAACTAATACAAAACCATATCTTCTATTAGATAAACTAGCTGATCTAGTGGGTCCAAAGAGATCCATGTGAATTAGCTCATATGGTTTAGAAGATGGGTTTTCTATTCGAGACTTGAATGATTTCCTAGTCTATTTGGATTGAGTACATGCCTCACATACAGCATTCTCAATTTTAAAAGATATTTCAGGAAGTCCTCTAACCATGGAATGCTTATTTAATTTGTGTAGCACTATATAACTAGCATGACCTAGTCTATGATGTCAAAGATAGGCTAGGTCATCCTTGTTAGTAGTAAGGAACAGGTTTGAATGTGCTACCTCATCTAGGTCAACTAGGTAAATGTTATTGACTCTTTTACCAGAAAATTTAACATTATCAGAAGTAGGCTCATAGATGTTGCAACCAGTAGAGTCAAAAACTACCCTATGACCTTTATCACAAAGCTGGCTAATACTTGACAAGTTATATGCAAGACCTTCTACCAGCATGACTTCATCAATACAGCAGGTAGAGCACTTACCTACCTTTCCTGATCCGACAATCTTACCCTTGGTATTGCCTCCAAAGGTGACAAGGCCTCCATTCTTTTCAACTAGCATACAAAATTTGGCCATGTCCCCCGTCATATGCCTGGAGCAGCCATTGTCCAAGTACCACAGATTTTGCTTGGCTGACAGGCATACCAGCATCAAGGATCAAGTAGAAAAGTTTGGAACCCAAAAGTATTTGGGCCCCAAAACAATAGATGAATCATCAAAACAAGATAACAAACATTTAGGTATCCACATTTGTTTTGGAGCAGATTGCCTTGTGGATTTGTTTGTTTTCTGTTTATTGTTCCTATGTTTGTTGTCATTCATTATGTGGACAACATTGGGTGAAGTGTACCCTAAGTTGGTCCTAGGCTAACCATAGGAAGTGTGTTTCCTTGGGTTCTATGTCTTGGATTGTCCAAACCAATTTCTAACATGAGGTCAATTCTTCTGAGTGGGATTTGAATGGTATGTAGACCTTCCATAAACTCTATCCTTTTCAGACCTACTGAACTGATATGGCTGTGCATAATGGTATGTATGGTAGGTCTGAGCTCTGGGATAGTTTCTATTACTCTCTGATCTCCCGACAGTAGTGGGTCCACCTGGAATATGCAAGGGAGTGGTTTGTGTTTTCTAGTTACCTTTCTGTGGAGACCTACTGGAGTTACTCTGGGGTTTTGATATTGCAAAAGGTCTACCCCTATACTGGTGTCTGCCCTGAGGTGTAGACTTGTGTGTACGTGAACTGCTGGACACCTCCACTTTTTGTTTGCCCTTGTCTTGAGCGTTGGGCTTTTTCTGACTAGCAATTTTTATAAAAAAAAAATCAGCGTTGTTTCCACTATACATTTTAATAAGAGGGGTGTTCTTTCCTTTTTCTTCTACAATTGAACCAGTTTTGAATTCAAAGCTTTTTTTAGCAGTGGGATTAAAATCAAGACCCTCTTTTCTGAAATTCACCCTTGTTCCCAAAAGAGCATTTAAGTTTTCCATACCTTGGGTCATACTCTCAAGGGTTTTCTGTTTATCCTCATTTTCTTTTTCAAGATTTTCTATTGATTTCTTCAATTCAACATTAACATTTAACACAGATTCATACTTTTCGTTAACAATTTTCATTTCATTTTCATAATTTTGAAATTTCAACTTTAAGTCATCAATCACATTTTTCAGCATGTCATTTTACTTCCTAGCATCAATTAAAACAGATTTCATCTCATCAAATTCAACAGCAGATTGTTTTAGACAGTTATTTTCTGTTTCAAGATATGTAATTCTGTCAGACATAGTAGTATCATTAACAAGAGAATTGACTTTTCTTTTTAACTGTTTATTTTCTTTTCTAATATCATCAACTTTATCTAACAATTCACCGTAAGCATCTTCCCAATCAGTAAGAGTGTAATTTTCGAAGGGAGAAGTTACCTTATCATTTTCTTCTTCTTCGTCGCAGTCCCTGGCCATCAGGCATACTTGACTTCCTTCTCCTTCACTCTCCGAAGTACAGCTGAAATTGCCCTCATCCTCATCGCTCCAAGTGCTTATCATAGCTTTGCCTTTCGTGTTTTTCTTATTTGCTTTTTCTTTCAGTTTTTGGAGCTCAGGGCATTCTACCTTCATGTGGCCTGCCTTCCTGCAATGATAGCAAACAGTTGTGTCAGTCTTTTTAGCATGATTGGTTTTATACCTTGTCTATCTTCTGTCACTATGCTGTCTTCTTCCAAAGTTTCTTCCCACTTTTCTCAAAAACCTTCTGAATTGTCGAGTCAGCATAGCGAGCTGATCTCCTTCAATCTCTGACCCTGAGGAGTTGTGGTCGCTGGATGACCCACTTGAGTTGGCCTTCAATGCAATGGGTCTCTTCCTCTTCTCCAGCTCATCTGCCTTTGGCAAGTTCATCTCATATGTCATGAGTGAACCAATTAACTCATCAACCTTGATGGTCTTTAAATCCATGGACTCATTAATAACGGTAGCCTTTGTGTGCCAGATCAGAGTTAGGGATCGCAGAATCTTTCTCACCACCTCATATTCAGAGTACACTTTGCCAAGGCTCCTGAGTCCATTGGTGATAATCATGAGGCGAGCATACATCTCTGTGATAGTCTCATCAGCCTCATCCTAAAAGCCTCATACTCAGAGACCAGCATGTTGGCTTTGGTCTCTCTCACTTGGGATGTCCCTTCGTATATAACCTCCAATTTATCCCAGATCTCCTTAGCTGATGAACAGGATGAGATCCTGGAGAACTCCGTGGGATGAAGGGCACACTGAATGGCGTTGATAGCGCTCCAGTTGAGTGTTTATCTTCGGATCTGCTCTCGTGTCCATAGATCCTCGTCCTCAGACAGTTCGAAGGGGCCTTTGCTAACAACTTTCTAGAGTTCAAAATCTTTTGCCCTCAAGAAAACTTTCATACGGTTCTACCAGTATTCATAGTTTGAACCATCAAAGTATGGAGGCTTGGTCGTAGATTGTCCTTCGACTGTCATACCTTTAGCATCCATGATGTCTATCTCTTCAGGATGTTAGTCCCTGCAGAAGAGTTAGGCTCTAATACCACGTGATATGGATCTAGAGGGGGGGTGAATAGATCTACCCCAAATCTTAAATCAATATTAAGCAGATAAAATGTGGAATTAAAAGTTGCTTAATCAGAACAGCCAATGTAGACACAAAATCACTAGAGTCACTGAATTAACAAAAGACTTAGTCTAGTGATAAGAACAGAGAGAATGAGTAAATTCAACTAGACAGGTGAAACACAACAACAGCAAACCTAAATTTTAGAGAGATGGAGTGTGAAGAGGTACTTGGCGAAGGTATAACTCACAGAGTGTCCTCACGTAAGATAAATCACTTTTCAGATAAGCCTAACTTATCCTTCCAGTAGTACCATTTGATATACCTTCTCCACTCTCTAGAATACTCAATATATCAATCAAACGAAGCAAGATAACAACCAGATGTATAAATGCAGCAATCACAAACCATCAAGCATAGACAAGCAATTTTTAGGTGGTTCGATCTCCTTCAGAGATCTACGTCCACCCCACACTTAAATCAAGTGTGATGCGGGATGGGACGTGAACCTGGGACTCTAGCTCACGGACGTCCCTAAGCGAGCAAAACGCGTGGATCTGTGCGGTTGAGAAACCGACAATGAGTCTCAGGTATCGGCTTTTCCACGTGCTCGGATCGAGTCACGGGACGGGTCACGCTCACTCTCTCGCAGCGATGATAAAAATATAACGAGCTACGTTCCTATCACTCTAGCAGCGGCATTCAAAAATATATACGAGTAAAGCAAATGCCAAAGAGGGGAGCGGAAACGATACCTCCAAGCTCCGGGCGTGGGGAAGACGATCCCGACCAAGACTCGTACTCCCGGTACACAGTAATTAAATAATTACAATAGTGATTATATGGCCCACACCACGCAGGGAGGTAAAGGGCGACAACAATAACCCGAGAATACCAAGCTTGGGTTGACGGGCAGCGATTTGGGTTGCTCTCGGGCCGGCGACGGGCTGCTGGTCCGGCTCGATTTTATGGGGCCCGCGGACAGCATGCGGGACACGGCTGCTGGGACGGCGGTGCCCGGGCGTCTCCTTACCGCGATGGCTTGCTGGGATGCTGTAGGGGGGATGCCGATCGATCTTGGGGAGTGGCGGTCACCGAAGGTATCACGGCGTATTTTTGCTGGAATTATCCGATGACTGCTTTGCTAGCCTGTTCACTGATCCAGTGTCGGATCGTGGCAAAATTGGTACCGATGGATAGAGGACTCAAAGCGCTACGACATATAATTATTTCAAATCCATCCAGTAGATGGATTAGAAATACAAATTACTGTTCTCAAGGTTTTTTTACTGACTCAGATTACAGACAGTCGGGACAGAATAGGTTCTACCTGAAAATGAATTTTGACCGACAAAAAAATGATGGATCTAGACTCAGGAAAATTTATGGGTGGAAGAAGGGGATGTGAGAAACACGTATGATTTTTTTTTTGGAATTTTTAGTGGTGGCTAAGGGTGGGGGAAAATACGACAATAGGACACTATCCCGCAGATCTGCTGATGGGCAGACTGTCGGGGGTGGAACTAAAATTACGGGAAAAATGTTAAACGGTGTCGGATTGACACAAAATGTATATGGATGGAAAGCTAACACAAAGAGGAACAATATCTCAAAATCTCAGCTCGATCAGAGCTAGGAGTTGGGAGAACCGACCTATTCTTTAGCTTGCTATTCTGGATCTCGGAGTTCAGGACAGCAGGGTAAAGAGATGGTTGTGGCGACTCGTCGGCGGCACGAACGGAGGCGGCGGCGGTGGTGGCTGGAAATCACATCCAACAGAGGTGATAGAACTTGGAATCCACCAAGTTTATGGCTTCACACCATAGAAATCAGAGCAGTCCAGCTCTAAGGGGGAGAAGGGAGATAGGGGCGGCCTTGGGCTTGCTTGGAGCAAATGCTTTTTTTCTTTCATTAATTCTCACAAAATCGAAAATACATGGATTATATAGAAATGTACAAATGACCTAAACTATCCCAAGATCTAGGGTTAGGGAGGGACAAATAAGGGATAGCATTTTCTTCTCCCATGTGGTCAAAAGAAAGAAAAATACAAAAATTACAAGAGAGGACAAAGGAGGGGGCGCCCCCTTGACTAAGGGGAGTCCAAGTTTGAATTTTCCTATTCTTGTCCCCCCTTGGTCCAAGTCCAATCTTAGACTTTGAACCAGCCCCACATGGTATGATGTGAGACGAGGTCGAGGAAGGACTTCAAACTATCAGACAGAGAGCACGGAGGTGAGGTAGAAGCCGGCCGTAGGAGCTGGTAGTCGTCCGGAGGTCGAGCCGTGCTGCTGCGCCTTCGTCTTCACAAGATGCTCTGTTCTGCCCTGCCTGGGACTGCAGGATAGGGTGTCGGTGTCGGTACAGCCACGAGCTCGCCCGAAGGTTGCCGGAGGCGGGATCAGTGCTGAGACGACCGGGACTGACCAGGGAATGGACCGTACGAGTTTGGCACCGTTTGGTGGACGCCGGAGGTTGCTGTAGTTCGGAGTACTCGGCTGGTCTGACTGAGTTCTGACTGATGCAGAACCAAAGGGTACTGATGCTGAAGCTTCCCCGGGTGCTACCGAACTTTGATGGAGGCAAAATTGGTGGCGACGCGACCGTGGACAAAGTAGCTTCGAATGACAACTGACGGGACTGCAATCGGAGGTCGGAGAAGAAAGCTCTGAGTTGAAGAGTGCGGGTTGGTCCAACCTGGACAGAACTGGAGCAGTCTGCGACCTTCGACAAGAATGGCCGGAACCGAGTGCTCGAGTGGGCGAATCACCTCCTTCTTTCTGGTATTGAAAGAGGACTGGACGTAGTTCTTTCCCTCCGAAGATCATGCCAAGATCTCAGCTGAGCTGGTCGTGGGAGCTTCTGCACTCAGCTTCAGGTCGCCAGTCAGGGGATTGAAGCGCAGTCCGACGATATCTGCTCCCCCGAACAGCTCCGAGCTCGGATGCCGGTGGGACCACCTTCGTTGCAAAGCTGTCTTGACGAGGTTTCCACCAGTATAAGATACTCCACCAGAATCCTTGAGGGAAGATCGAGGCTGCCTCTGTAAACTTCTGCTGCTCTGCTGCCTGCGACCCTGGACTGGGTCTGAAGCTGCAAGGAATATGATTGATGGGGGGTGGAGGTTAGGAGGGAGATGGGGTTGGCTAATGGCTGTGGGGAGGGGAGGGGAGTGGTTGGAGGACTGATGGGGAGCTGAGGGTTCAATGGTGAGGGCAAATCTGGCTGGAGATGGCAGTGTGGTGGCTGGGTGAGCACAAGATAGGGGGTGGAATGGGAGAGGGAAGAGAGATGGCCAAGGAGGAATGGGGAGATGGGGGGGGGCGACCCTAGGAGCTGAAGGGTCAAGGGAGGTCGACCAAGGGGGGGCTGGGGAGAGAAAAAGAGGGGGAGTTTGAATTTTAGGCTTGGGAGGTGTGAAAGGGGGCTTGGGGAAGTGAAAAGATGTATTGGGAAGATGAAAGGGTGTCTAGGGGGAGGGAAGCCAGAGGAAAGGGGTTGGGAGGGCTGGCCAAGCTTGTGAATGTGAGGGAGGGGAGAACGGAGAAGCAAGGGAAGGGGGAGGAAGACTTGGGTGTCGCACCCAGTCGAGGGGAGAGGGAGGGAGACGAGCATCGCACCCCTAGTTGGAAAGAGATAGGGGAAAGAGGGATAGAAAGGGTGTGGACCATACATCGTAGGATATCTTTCCAAAAATTCTATTCAACTCATTGTATTCTAAAGAAGAGTTACATGACCTTTTATAGACTCTTCAGAGAAAACCAAAAGACAACTCATTAACACCTAATACCTACTCATCATAACTCTCTTGGGAAGACTAAAAGACATACAAATAAAAAAAAGACTCTTTAGAAAAAACCAAAAGACAACTCATTAACACCTAATACCTACTCATCATAACTCTCTTGGGAAGACTAAAAGACACACAAATAAAAAAAGACTCTTACATGATTATTGTAGACATAATTACTATGAACATAAAACATGACCCATTAGGCTCATACATATAGCCCAATCAACATGAGACAACTAAAACATAAATAGCTATTTTATAGTTTTGTTGAAGCCGCTTGCCGATCCCATCAATCCCCTCCGCTTGGAGGAGGTTCGTCCTCGAACCTCGTAGCTCAGGATCCCGGTTGGTTAGAGCAACCCAGTTCCCTAAGCTCTGATACCAATTTGATGTGAGACGAGGTCGAGGAAGGACTTCAAACTATCAGACGGGGAGCAGGGAGGTGAGGTAGAAGCCGGCCATAGGAGCTGGTAGTCGTCCGGAGGTCAAGCCGTGGTGCTGCGCGGTCGTCTTCACAAGCTGCTCTATTCTGCCCGGCCTGGGACTGCTGGATAGGGTGTCGGTGTCGGTACAGCCACGAGCTCGCCCGAAGGTTGCCGGAGGCGGTATCAGTGCTGAGACGACCGGGACTGACCAGGGAATGGACCGTACGAGTTTGGCGCCGTTTGGTGGATGCCGAAGGTTGCTTTAGTTCGGAGTACTCGGCTGGTCTGACTAAGTTCTGACAGATGCAGAACCAAAGGGTACTGATGCTGAAGCTGCCCCGGGTGCTACCGAACTCCGATGGAGGCAAAATTGGTGGCGACGCGACCGTGGACAAAGTAGCTTTGAATGACAACTGACAGGTCCGCAATCGGAGGTCGGAGAAGAAAGCTCTGAGTTGAAGAGTGGGGGTCGGTCCAACTTGGACAGAACTGGAGCAGTCTGCGACCTTCGACAAGAATGGCCGGAACCGGGTGCTCGGGTGGGCGAATCACCTCCTTCTTTCTGGTACTGAAAGAGGACTGGACTTAGTTCTTTCCCTCCGAAGATCGTGCCAAGAGCTCAACTGAGCTAGTCGTGGGAGCTTCTGCACTCAGCTTCAGGTAGCCAGTCAGGGGATTGAAGCGCAGTCCGACGATATCTGCTCCCCCGAACAGCTCCGAGCTCGGATGCCGGCGGGACCACCTTCGTTGCAAAGCTGTATTGACAAGGTTTCCACCAGTATAAGATACTCCACCTGAAGCCTTGAGGGAAGGTCGAGGCTGCCTCTGAAAACTGCTGCTGCTCTGCTGCCTGCGACCCTGGACTGGGTCTGAAGCTGCAAGGAATATGATTGATGGGGGGTGGGGGTTAGGAGGGAGATGGGGTTGGCTAATGGCTGTGGGGAGGGGAGGGGAGTGGTTGGAGGACTGATGGGGAGCTGAGGGTTCAATGGTGAGGGCGAATCTGGCTGGAGATGGCAGTGTGGTGGCTGGTTGAGCACAAGATAGGGGGTGGAATGGGAGAGGGAAGAGAGATGGCCAAGGAGGAATGGGGAGATGGGGGGGGGGCGACCCTAGGAGCTGAAGGGTCAAGGGAGGTCGACCAAGGGGGGGCTGGGGAGAGAAAAAGAGGGGGGGAGTTTGAATTTTAGGCTTGGGAGGGGTGAAAGGGGGCTTGGGGAAGTGAAAAGATGTGTTGGGAAGATGAAAGGGTGTCTAGGGGAGGGAAGCCAGAGGAAAGGGGTTGGGAGGGCTGGCCAAGCTTGTGGATGTGAGGGAGGGGAGAACGGAGAAGCAAGGGAAGGGGGAGGAAGACTTGGGTGTCGCACCCAGCCGAGGGGAGAGGGAGGGAGAGGGGCATCGCACCCCTAGTTGGAAAGAGATGGGGGAAAGAGGGATAGAAAGGGTGTGGACCTCACATCGGAGGATATCTTTCCAAAAATTCTATTCAACTCATTGTATTCTAAAGAAGAGTTACATGACCTTTTATAGACTCTTCAGAGAAAACCAAAAGACAACTCATTAACACCTAATACCTACTCATCATAACTCTCTTGGGAAGACTAAAAGACACACAAATAAAAAAAAAGACTCTTTAGAAAAAACCAAAAGACAACTCATTAACACCTAATACCTACTCATCATAACTCTCTTGGGAAGACTAAAAGACACACAAATAAAAAAAGACTCTTACATGATTATTGTAGACATAATTACTATGAACATAAAACATGACCCATTAGGCTCATACATATGGCCCAATTAACATGAGACAACTAAAACATAAATAGCTATTTTATAGTTTTGTTGAAGCCGCTTGCCGATCCCATCATGGTACCTAGAACCTAGGTGGACCAATGGGAAAGAGGGTGGGGGACCCTGCTGGACCCACTGTTATTTTACATAGAAACCCAAAGATTCCTAAATACTAACAAATTGGCTTATAATGCCTTACAATTGCAAACCCAATTAGCCAAGGATATAAATGTAAATAAAAGGATACAAATGCAAAAATAAAATATTAGTGCTCGGTGTTGATTCACATCAATTCTCCCCGAGTGGGAAGAACTCGACCCCGTCGAGTAAGGGGTGCGGTTGCTCGAGTGGCTCCTACAGATCGGACACCATACCAGATAGCGCGGAGTACGCTCCACTCCAAGTAATCATCACCTGCTCAGCCCGTATATACTCGATATGTACATGCTGGTGTGGGAATGAGGCTAGGGGTGGACATTCCGGGGTGGGGTCACTCTCAAAGGAAGGAGACGGCTCAATGACTCACTAGGAATCACCGCGGAGTCCCTGTATGTGACTGGATCCGAGATATTGAGATAGGGCCGATCCCAAATTTCGGCAAGTCTACAACGTACGCATTAGACCCGACTTGCCTCACACTCGAAAGGGACTGACACTGCGAGCTAACATGAAACTGACTCGTATGCATACTCTCACAAACTGTACGAAAGAAACACTTACACATGACCCTAGGCAAACCTAGACACTCATAGTAATACTATGATTGATGACAAAGAGATACAAACACAAGGGATGACTCGGTGAGAATGACGGACACCGTCTACATACACTAAGTGTAAAGAAAGACTGACCCACAACTTGATGCCGTGAGTCCCATCCCTCATCAACCGTATCCGGTTCGAGAAGACTCGCCCGTGGGTATGGAAGTGTGGGAGGATGAGGGGGCGGGTGACGGGAATGTAATCCGGACGTCTGGTGTGGAGCATGGAAAATGGGAAGTCCAGATACTGTCGCTCGTACGCGCGGCAGAAATCAGACCATATCGTGTCAATATAGGGTGTCGACAGTGGTGCGGTAGTCACTAGTGGCTGCGCTACCGTAGGAGAGACATGTAAGAGCGGGATGGCTGACTGTATAGGGTCGGAGGATGGCATATCCACCGAGGGAAAAGTGGGCGGGACAGACAGCTCTGGGATGACCGGTGGGGTTGGGGTGGCTAATAGACCCTGGCCCTCTCTTGGATCACTCTCTATCCCCAAAACATCAGTGAGGTACTCCTCGGCCAACTCTTGGTCGACCTCATAACTCACTAGAATTAAGCCCTGGTGAGGCATCCTCCGAATGGTTGTCCTCTAAGGTAGGGGGATGTGAAGGACATGGGTCAGAGAAATGGCTAATCCTACTATAGGGGGCCACATGGGTGGGTTCCGGGAGAGGTGGTGGGTGTGAGTCTGGAGGCGGAACGGGCCACTGGGGGTGGGTGGTTGGTGACACGGAGGTGGTCGGCTGAATGCCGTCGTGGAATACGAACTCGCCGAGTAGGTGAGGTAAGTGTAATGTGCGGGTCCTCCTATCCCGGTCAAAGGTCGCTCACCTCTCTTCCAACCAATCTTAGCCTAAAATGATGCATGGACCAGCAAGTGTGTCGACCTTGTACCATGCTATATCGTCATAAAGAACGGGGCTGAACCTCTATTGGAACTCTACGAATGCTAAGCCACCATTGAGAACAATTTCCTCGGTCTTAGATAGAGACTTAACTATGTCTTGTGAGACACAGTTAGATGACACCCTACTGATGAAGTCCATTTCCGTATGCAACCCAGTAGGCAGGTGGGCAATGGACACTATAGGGCACTGGAACGACTCGGTTGTGGGCTTAGGGGTCGGGCCAATCGGTGGTGGAATGATAGGGTCAAGACCCGGGGGTCAGGCCAAGAAAGCCTTGAATTGGGCCACTAGGGATGACCAATCGGACGCATGGTCTCATGGAACGACCATGGGGCTGGTGTGTAGTGGTTATGCAGACACACGGTGACAAGACCGGCTGACTCGTTATTGGACTAGACATGACCCTAAGATAACAATGCAATGTTGGAATACAGACTCGACTACAAACCTACACTCAACCAGTATCCGATACGTGGCGGAGGTTTAATCCGAAGATCGCAGTCACGCAAGTGTGCTACCTTCCCGATAGGCGTAACCTATCATTCCGGGAACACTTTTTGATATACCGGGTATAGGAATGCAATGCAACACTTTGGATCGACGACCCTAGAGTCGACTTAGCTCTGATACCAATTTGATGCGGGACGGGACGCAAACCTGGGACTCTAGCTCGCGGATGTCCCTAAGCGAGGGAAACGCATGGATCTGCGTGGTTGAGCAATCGGCAATGAGTCTAGGGTATCGACTTTTTCGCGTGGTCAGATCGAGTCACGGGACGGGTCACGCTCACTCTCTCGCAGTGGTGATAAAAATATAACGATGTACGTTCCTATCACTCTAGCAGCGGCATTCAAAAATATATACGAGTAAAGCAAATGCCAAAGAGGGGAGCGGGAACGATACCTCCACGCTTCGGGCATGGGGAAGACGATCCCGGCCAAGACTCGTACTCCCGGTACACAGTAATTAAATAATTACAGTAGTGATTTTATGGCCCACTCCACGCAGGGAGGTAAAGGGCGACAACAATAACCCGAGAATACCAAGCTTGGGTTGACGGGCAGCGATTTGGGCAGCTCTCGGGCCGGAGACGGGCTACTGGTCTGGCTCAAGTCTACGGGGCCCGCGGACAGCAAGCGGGTCTGGCTGCTGGGACGGCAGTGTCCGGGCGTCTCCTTGCCACTGCGGCTTGCTGGGATGCTGTAGGGGGGATTCCAATCGATCTCCGGGAGTGGCGGTCGCCGAAGGTATCCCGACGTATTTTTGCTGGAATTATTCGATGACTGTTTTGCTGGCCTGTTCACAGATCAGAAATGCGCGCCTCCACGAAAAGAATTTCTGCGCCCTGATCGGTGTCGGATTGTGGCAAAATTGGTATCGATGGATAGAGGACTCAAAGGGCTATGACATATAATTATTTCGGATCCATCCAGTAGACGGATTAGAAATGAAAATGACTATTCTCAAGATTTTTTTAATGACTCGGATTACAGACAGTCAGAACAGAACGCGTTCTGCCTGAAAATGAATTTTGACCTACACAAAAGCGATGGATCTAGACTCGGGAAAAATTATGGGTGGAAGAGGGGGATGTGAGGAACACGTATGAGTTTTTTTGGGAAATTTTACTGGTGGCTAAGGGTGGGGGAAAAATATGACAACAGGACACTATCCCGCAGATCTGCTTATGGGCAGACTGTCAGGGGTGGAACTAAAAATCCGGGAAAAATACTAAACGTTGTCGGATTGACACAAAATGTATATGGATGGAAAGATAACACAAAGAGGAACAATCTCTCAAAATCTCAACTTGATCAAAGCTAGGAGCTGGGAGAACTGACCTGTTCTTTAGCTTACTATTCTGGATCTCAGAGTTTAGGACAGCAGGGTAAAGAGATGGTTGTGGCGGCTCGTCAGCGGCACGAACGGAGGCGGAGGCGGTGGTGGCTGGAAATCACATCCAGCAGAGGTGATAGAACTTCGAATCTACCAAGTTTATGGCTTCACACCATAGAAATCAGAGCAGTCCAGCTCTAAGGGGGGAGGGGAGATAGGGGCGCCCTTGGGCTTGCTTGGAGCAAATACTTTTTTTCCTTCATTAATTCTCACAAAATGGAAAATACATGGATTATATAGAAATGTACAAATGACCTAAACTACCCCTAGATCTAGGGTTAGGGAGGGGAAAGTAAGGGGTAGCATTTTCCCCCATGTGGTCAAAAGAAAAAAAAATAAAAAAATTACAAGAGAGGACAAAGGAGGGGGCGCCCCCTTGACTAAGGGGAGTCCAAGTTTGAATTTTCTTATTCTTGTCCCCCCTTGGTCCAAATCCAATCTTGGGCTTTGAACTAGCCCCACATGGGCCCTAGAACCTAGGTGGACTCAATGGGAAAGAGGGTGGGAGACCATGCTGGACCTACTGGCATTTTACATAGAAATCTAAAGATTCTTAAAGACTAACAAATTTGCTTATAATGCCTTACAATTACAAACCCAATTATCCAAGGATATAAATGCAAAAAAAGGATACAAATGTAAAAATAAAATGTTAGCGCTCGGTGTTGATTCCCATCAAAGTGTAGCTTCACTACTGATACACAACTTCTAATCCGCTGATCCACAGCTTCGGGGAAAACTTTCCAACACACGCTGAGCCTTACAGGTTAAGCTATCAGAGGAATCCTCCTCTACCGCTGGGGATTATAGCTTACCCACCGCTGACTCACAGCTTGCTATAACAAGAGTTTGAAATTGAAAAACAAAAGCAATAGAAAAATAGTAAAACAATCTATAGCTCTCATAAAGAGCATATCAGCTCTGGTATTGAACCAAGAAGCCGGAAACAATGACTTACAGAAATTCAGACTCACACCCTTCAAACAAATCTATGCTCTCCTCTCAAAGCTCTCTCAAATCTCTAAACTCTTTCTCTCTTGATTTTGCTGGAATGTCCTCTTGACTTGGCTGCTGCTATCCTCTCTGTATATGCTTCTATGTATGCTCAGTGTCTTGTTCTCTGTATATTCTCTCTTTCCTATATACCTTCGACAATCGGTGATCTGCCCCTTTTATAAGGGAGCAGATGATGGGCTTGTGGAAACCATGTTTCCCGCCCAAAAATTCGTTCAGATCTGGGCTTGGAATGTCCACGTGACAGCATCATGATAAGGTTGCTTTCCACGTGCCAAACACAGAGCTTCTTCTTTTGCTTTGGATCACGTGCCTTTTATCCTAGTACTTCAGTTGCTCGTGACTTGGAGTTCGTAGGTAGTTGGGACACGCGTCAGGCATTTGATCATAAGCCTCACCTGTCATTTTAACAAACACAGTGTCAATCACGTGTTATGGACTTAGACAATTCACAAGTCTATGTATGTGCACAGATGCAAGAGGGACTAGCACAGAATATGTCATGCAACTAGCGCAGACCTGAAATACACATGCACCGACCCTAAGTGTGCGTGAGGATCTACGTGTTATGATATAGAACAGAAAGTGCACTGACCATCTACACTCGTAAAGTATACAATGCACTGACATTGGTTATGCATGATACAAGTGTGCACTGACCTTATTACGCATGTATGAAAACATGCATAGACCTCTATATGCATAAAGTGGATAGTGCACTAACCCTTTGCATGCGAGTGGCACAAAGATGCACCGATGTATTATGTGTAAGGAAAAATGTGCGCAGACCTTAGGTAGAATACAACTGACAATGCTCCGACCTTCTATGCTCAATGCAGACATTGCACCGACTATGTATGCTCACAGTAAAACCTGCACCAACCCTTTATGCTCACCGCAAAAACCTGCACCGACCTTATGCTCACAACAGAACCTGCACCGACTTATCTGCTTACAGCAAAACTTACACCGACCTTATATGGTCATAGCGAAACCTGCACCGACTTATATTCTTACAGCAAAACTTGCACCGACCTTATATGGTCATAGCAAAACCTGCACCGACTTATATGCTTACAGCAAAACCTGCACCGACTCTTATATACTCCAAGCGAAACTTGCACCGACCCTATATGCTCACAGCAAACATTGCACCGACTTAATGCTCACAATAACATCTGCACCGACTCTATATGCTCACATCAAACTTGCACCGACCTGAGGTGTGCGAGCGGCACTGCTTGCACCGACCTATTATGCTTTTCTCACTAACATGCACCGACTAAATGCAAGCATAACACAGATATGCACCGACCTTAGATTCAGAATAACAAAGTGTGCAGAAATATTTTATGAAAATGTCTGACATATAACCAATTCATCAAAATACACAATGTTACCATGATCAATATAAAGTCATTAAAGTCAAGTCTACAGTCAAAAAAGTCAACTCTATTATTGCCAATCATTCAAAACACAATTAATGCATAGCAGTCTTTACACTGCTGATCAACTCCAGAGGAGACCCAACAACTAGCATTGAGCCCTTGGACATAATCAGTGCCCGAACTGCATCTTCACGTATAAATCAAGCTAGTTCCAAGAGTATAACAATAAAGTTCGGCCAAAAATGTAACAAGTTCAACTATAGTTTTATGATAGCAATTATCAAGGTAAGAATGCTTCAACTAAGAATATGAGATTTCAAAGATGACTTAAAGCAAGGTTATGCCACGGAAGGAATTCGGCAGCATAACGGTACGTTCTTTAACTTCCATAACTTATTAGAGAGCTTTGGAACAAAGTGTTAGATGCTAGATAATCAATAGACCATCTAGGGATTTAGGAAAAATCAACCCAAAGGTCAAACCTCGGGTTAGACAAATTCAAGAACTAAGCGGTCGTTTCTTGGACCATTTCATGGATTGAGTCGACGCATGAAAAAGAAGTGTCGACACAGTGAAACCTTCTGGAGCTTTGCGGTCATGACAGGGCCGCTTGGTATCTCTTAGCGGTCTAGTGAATGGCCGCTAACAGAATCAAGCGGTCGTCCAGAGGGCCGCTAAGGTCCATAAAATATAAAACACCTGTAAAGTGCTTTCTAGACATTTGGGCTTTGATGGTACAACTAGCTCGGCATCCTAGTGAGAATCCCAGGCTCGCGGAGACTTACGGAGGCCTTGAAACATAATCCCCTAATCCTATAGAAGGAATATCCGGCGGAGAGGTTCATAAGTCCAAGAAAATGTGCCTATAAGTGCAAAGTTTAACTAATGACAACATACCGGGATGTGTGCCATGTACTTAAGAAAATGACTCATAGATGAGAAAGGATCGTGATAAACGGCGATCAAATCAACTGGACATGTCCATGAACCATATAAAATCTAAGGTAATTACAAGAGTATATGATTTTGGCATGAAATTAGCATAAGTTTAAAATATGTCCCAAATGCATCAAGAACATGAAACCTACTAGGATGAAGAACGAATATAACCAAGTATATGAGCACCACACTTAAAACAGGAGTAAAACCTAATTAGCTAGGCTTATCATATGATAAATTAGGTTTCAAGTTAACAAAATATAGAATTCAGAAAATGAGAAGCGGTCTCGCTATGACCGTTTCATGTTCCCTAGCGGTCTATCATAGGGCCGCTTATGGGAGTCAGGCGGTCTCAGGAAGACCGTTTCTTCCTATCTATTGTAACACCAATAAAATCAAAATATATACCAATTCAGGGCCTATAGATGCATAATAAAAATTGGCATTAGGTAAATATAACCTGATAACACCATATTAAGACATGGAGATATATGGGTTTGAGTGAAATAAACTAGAATTACCATTCTCTTATTTAAGGGTAAGGTTCATGCATGCCATGTCAACACTATGTGCACGGTCAAGATAAAACATCAATTACTCCGTGTACAAAGCATGAAATTGACTGCAAGAAGAGGGCTTTTATTCCTAACATCAAGTTTAAGCCGTTCATGAGATAACTTACCCTTAGACTAGGCTTTAATCGTCGAATTTGAGATTGGAACTAGACCCTATTTTCTGCTCGTCCTGAACTGGAACAGTAACTTCGTGGCCTTCTACCTCTTGATCATGTTCACCTACGACCATGAAATTTTGAGTGTAAGAGATGGTACCAAAAGGAACAAATAACTCTAAAGAACCCCTTTCTAATTATCTCGTTTAGGGCTCCTATTTTGCTGATCAATTTGGCCCGGTCACATAATTTCCTGAGATTCTTGTATTGAACCAGCAACTTTGAACGCCTTTATCTTCCTGGTGGCTTGATCTTCTAAGATGAAATTTGGAGGGTAGTTAGACCTTACTATCATAAACTCATTCTTCTAAAGAGCATACCTCTAATTCGGCCTCTTTACCTTAGTTCTACGCGAGCCAAAAGTAAGGGTCGCGCAGGTTGGTTCTGGGATCTATTTATAGGTTTAGTTAGGATTTTAGGGATTTGTACGAACTTAAAGTCCTAATTAGGTCACCAATTCGATCATTAAGCCTTCTAGACTCATCTATCTAAGAGATAGCATCGATCCTAGGCGATTTGGATGCCAAAGTTTCTATCTTTTCATGTCTTCTTCCATTCACGGAATCTGCAGATAATAGCAGTCTAGTCTAGACCGTTTTCCATCCCCAAACGGTCACCCGATAGACCGCTTTTGATCTTGAGCGCCAAATTTAGATTTAATTCAAACTCTTTTTATTATTTATATGTTTATTTATCTATTGAGGGGTAATTATCCCCATAAATTCCGTAAATGCTTCTTTTACGCTTCTAGACTATGGGCCAAACCTTATGGGCTTGGTTTTAGGTCTCTTGGGCTTATTTAAATGGTCCATATCTTTTTTGGGCTATAATTTGGGTCCTATGGGCTAATTTAAGTTGGGCTGAGCCTTTTAATGAATATAGGGCCTTTAAATACTCCTTAATTTCTTCTTAATAGTCCATTAAGCCTTTAAAATTGCATAGTAATTATATTTTAATCCTAGAATATTCCTAAAAAAAATCTGGGGTGTTACAATAGGGGAGAAGGGAGAACGAGAGAGAGAGTGAGGGAGTATAACGAGAGAGGGAGAAAAAGAGAAAAGGGGAAGGGGCTTATTTAAAGGGTTTATTTGGGATTTAAAATTTTTAAAAATTAAGAAATTATCAAAAATTAATCTTGTGATCCTTGAAAAATATGTAACTCGCCCGTCACGCTATCGTGCCCAAGAATAATTTATTATTTGTCATTTAGGGATCCAAAGACTCGATATTCATAAATTCTGTTTATTTTTAAAATGTGATCTGAGACCTGTGGAATCTCTCCAAAACCCACGGAGATAAGATCAAAAATTTTGGGTCATGACAAGAAGTCTACAAAGAATTTTATGGTGAAGTCTTCAAAGCACACAAATTCTATGAGGTCTATCTTCAAGTGAGCAAGGATAGAGAAACACAGGGATTACTTCCCATCACTTTTGACATATTTCTGGATAGAGAAGAGTTTTATTAGCAAGAGCTAAAAGCAGCTGGCGCATATCCTCTCCCACCTCCAACTGATATCCTCTCCCACCTCCAACTGATCCCTCTGATATTTCCTCCTCTTCTAAACAGTACAAAAGAAAGAGAAGATGTTAAATAATAGTGACCCATGTACTCTCTTGTATTTCTCTATCTCATATTCATCAATCAAATTTAAAACCTTGTATAATGTACTCTGACTTTTGTAATACAGGTTTATTCAGTGCTTCTCTTTTGCTCTACAATTATTCTATTTGATTTCCTTTTTACTAATTGACAAAAAAGGGGGATAAAAGTCTAGTGAAAATTTAAAAATATATGCAAATATAAAAGGGGTACGTCTGAAAGAGTTATATGTGACCAACAAATAAGGGGAAGAATAATTCATGAAAAAAAATAACTACAAACGAGAACCTGTCATCAAGTTTTCAAGAAAGTCATTCAACATTTTGTCCTCACCGAAAGAGGGGAGATTGATGGGTTAACACTTTATAACTTCATATTCAAGCAAAATCATTGAGTGTTAAATTGAAACCCCTATATTCACTTATTTATATTATTTTTAGTGATAACAAAACCTCCGGGTGAACTCTAGTGATAAAAGAGTATTAGTCATAACAAAGCCCTATAGTTAATCTTGTTGACAACAAAATCTTGAAATAATCTTGGTAATTTATAAACTCTGATCTTATAGACAACAAAATCTTAGGGTCAACCTTCAGGTAAAAACAAAGCATCTAAGTTAATTCAAACAAGAACAAAAATCAATGAAAGTAACAAAAGTCTTCATAAGAAAAACCCTGTAATAGTGAAGAAAGCATAAAATTCTTCTATGTATAACATAGTCACTGGAAACATAGTCTAAGTCCACATAGGTGTTAAAAAAAAGCTACGTTTTCACTTAGTCGCAAAAATTCACTTAGGCGCTCACATAGACGCTAAAATTCACTTAAACACATAAAATTCACTTAGGCGCTCATAAAGACGTAAAAATTCACATAGGCACTCACATAGGCACATAAATTCACTTAGTTGCTAGACTTAGCCACCTATCCTAACAAAGCTGATTATCTTAATTCACATAGGAGTAGAAATTGAAAGTAACATAGTCGAAGTGCTTAAAGCTAAGTTAACTTAGTCGCTTGACATAGCCGACTACCTCAACTCTCAAAAGATCGCCTACCCAAGATAGTCACACTGAATTCAGATAGTCGCCAAAACATTGATAACATAGGCGCGGTCCCATCGCCTATCCCAACATCGACCATCTCATGAACTATGTAATGCCCGACAATTTATAGCATTTTATTTAATAAATAAAATTTTTTGCATGCTTAAAAGGGTTGAATATATTGGTTTATTATATTTATTTATGTCATGAAAATAAATTAAGAGAATTTTTAAAGGTTAGAAGAAAGTAAAGAGAAAAAAATAATAATAATCAAAATTTTTAAAAAATATTTGAGTTAATGTGCTTAAAATAGAATAAGAAAAAGATTAAAACAAAAAAAGGGTCATAAACATAAAAACAAAAATTTTAAGGTTAAAATCAAAAAAAATAAAAAAAATAAAAAAAAATTGGGTGGGCGCCGCCCACGCGGTCGCCCGCGTGCGTGCGCGCGCGCGCCCGCGGGCCGGCGGGCACGGGCGGGCGCCCCCCTTTTTTTTGTTCTGTCGCTTTTCGGCTTAAATTAAAATTTTTTTTTAAAACTTGTTTATTAGTTAGTTTAATTATCTTCCTTCTTTAGTCAATCCCACATGCCATATAGCTATAAAAAAAAAGAGAAAAATATAGATTAGTCAAAAGTTTAGGCTGAGTGAGGTTGGTAAGGGTTGGAAGGTCCAATTTTTAATAAAATAACATTAAAACAAATGTTTAACTCTTAACCATTGATTTAAACGGAGGGTTAGGATGGATTAGGCCAAAACTACTATAAATAGAGGGGTAAGGGGCTTCATTTGCATCCTTTAGAAGCTGGGTACGTGAGGTGCTGAGGAGAAGGTGCAGAGCCTATTAAGGAGAGGTTTAAGCATTTTTTAAGGTAATGGATTAATACTTATTCCCCTAGATTAGCATGTATTAGTGTATTTAGATTGGTATATGGTATGAAATCAGCATCTATATGGGTATTTAACTTCATAGATTGTGGTTTATTAATCTGTAATTTTATCTGGGTCGAATTAGTATTTAATCATTAAGTTAAAGCATGTGATTAAGGGGGTAATTAAGTGATTAACATCTTAAAATTATCCACGGTGTATGATAAATTGATAGAACTTCCCGAATCATGATACATGATGCTATGAACTTTCTGCACAAATTTCTATGTCTAATTAAATTTATTTTCACGTTTATAAATTTTTCGATATTATCCTAAAAGTGTTTAAATTATACAAAAATACCAAAGGAGTATATTAAATCACAATAAATTGTGAGGAGGTATCTTACTATGAGTTTCACTTTTAAAAAAAATTTCATACTTTCTGGATCATAATATTTATTTTTAACGAATTTTCATACATGATAAAATGTATAAATATTTGTATAGAAATTATGAAAATTAGAAATAATGTTTCCAAAGGTCTTAAATTTTTACAGTATGATCCTGACATTTAGTATGATGAATTCTGATGATAGCAATAATAACTGATATTTTCAAGAAATATTAGGTAATATTTGATATTTTAATAGAAGTGTAAAATTTTGAGAAAAATAGAAATAATGTATGAAAAATCTTACAACTTTACCAGAAGACTAAAATACTTATTATAACTAATTTATGAAAATTTCATCGCACTATGATAACAGAATCATCACTGGTATAATTATTAATGTTTAAGTAATTAATTAGAAAATTTAGATAAATACAAATATCTTGGGAAAAATCAAAACAAATTATAGAAGTGTTGTTTTGATATCTGTAAATTAAGTTTCAGTATAGTTCGGCTATTTTAAGTATTCTGTATAATTTTCTCTAATTAAAATTGTTTATTTTAAATTCTTGTACATTTTAGAAACTGATAGAAAATTTTAGTAAATAGACACACTAAATGAAAAATAACGAAAATTTTCACATATCATACATCTGACTGAAACAACATTTTGTAAATTTTTGGAAGTTATCTTATCATTTTGGTTATATTTAAGTCATTTATTATTCATGATATCTTTTTCTCACTTATTATGAAAAATAGTAACATAGTGTGAAAAACATTAATACAGTGTGAAAAATAATGACAAATTTTAAGAATGATAATTCTGTTATGAATGATAGTTTGACTAATTATGGTGAATTTTAGAGTGTTGTAGATATATTTAGTTAATTTTTCATATATTATATAATACAAATAATTCTGTAAAAATTATTATTCCTGCATGAAAAATTATGAAACTTTTTCTATGCAATATTACAGATAATTTTAAGTTCCTGTAAAAGTTTCATGTTCCTATGAATTTATTAGCTAAATTTAGTCAATTATGTTGCATTTTAGAGTATAAGCAATTTTAGAAAAAAATATAATTACTGTCTGAAAGAAAATAAAAATTTGTTGTTCTGATCATTTCTGTAAATATATTGATTCCCTGAAATTTCAAGGCATTCTGATATCTGTAAATAGATTTAGTAATTTTTGCATATGCAAATATGTCATTATAATTGAATAACTTGAAATTTCAGAAAAAGAAAAATGATTTCAGTATTGGTAAATTAATATTCACATCATAAATTTTGAGCGGCATGTGTCCATTTCACATATGTCATATTTATATTTTTATCGTACCGTTAGTAATGCCAAATGGACACTGCCACCATAGGGGGAGACTGGAACCAAACTGTAGAAATGTCCCTATGGAGAGGTTCACACTGTACTAGCCCCGAGGGTAACGGGGATTGAAATCCTGAAGGTGGACAAGTACCACTGGTTAAGGTAGAGAGGACTTCTCCCGGTTCTGCGCAGTAACCAAGACTCATCACCATTTACCTAGGTGATCGAGTACCGACTGACTGTCCTTCTAGTGGTGGTTTGGGCACTGTGTCTGGCTATTTATACCAATGTTTACTGTTACTGAACTGAAATTGAACGACTGTCACTGCCTACTGAATTGATATTGAACAACTTTTACTGTTCACTGAGTCGTTAGTTATACGACTATTACTGTTTACTGAATCAATATTAGAATTGTTTTTACTGATCACTGAAACTATTGTTACTGCTCATTTAACTGATATTAAATTTACTGTTATTATATTTTTAATGTTACCACATGGTAAATATTTATTGTTGATGAATCTCCAGTATATCGAATGGTGATTTGGAAAATGGCATATTACGTCTGTCTGGATCCTTTCACTATGCGTGAGACTACTCCGCCTAGTACTAGAATCATTAGTTAATGTTTATAAATGATGAATCCTTATTTACTTTGTCATGGGTATGATAAATTTTAATGTACATTCTTTCTTGTCAAATGATAATAGAATGACCTTATGAAATAAATTACTGTAAATCATTTTGAATATGTTGATACATGTTTTGACCAGGGACTATGCTTAGTCTCTTACTGGGTCTATTCGTAGACTCACCCCGTTGAACAATTACAGGAGAAGCGGTAGAAGGAAGCGAGGAGTGATCTAGCAGTGTTTGACCGCGACTCGGATCTTACTACCAGTCTCTATCTTAGGTGGTTATGATATGAATTATGTCTTATGTAAAAGAAAAAAACAAGTGTGTGAAATTTGGATTTGTAATAAAAGACTTGTGAAATTGTTATCTTTATTTTTATCTATGTGGATGTAGTCATTTGACTGTAAGCTGATGAATTGAGTATTTTCATTTCTGCTGCAATGATATCTCAGTGTTTATGTGTAATTCTCAATCGCAATTGTACCGCTTGGGTTGTTCCCACTGTGACGTTCAGACCGGGATCCGACGGGAGTCTTTACGGCTGGACCGGGTCTCCGAGTCGGGACGTCACAGAGAGTGGTATCAGAGCCCAAGATTGAGAATTTACATAAATGGTCATCAGCTTAATCCACATTCTAAAAATCCTTAGTTGGTAGGGTGTTATGATGAAAACCTAACCGTATTACTTCATTGTCAGACCATGGCGGGAGGAGGTCGTCGTGCGGCTCAGAATGACGATGCTCAGGAGGAGCCGAGAGGACCCCCAGCTCTGCCCATACCACCTTTGGTGGACTATAGAATGTTCATGCAAGGCCTGGTTCAAGCTATGCAGACCCAAGCGCAGACGCAGGCGGCACTTCAAGCGTAACTCCAGACTCAGGCAGCATCACCTCAGGAGCAGGCTTCAGGAGGGGTGACTATGATGGAGAGATTTCGACGGATGTCACCACCCTCTTTTAAGGGGGAGAGTCAGCCAATCATGACTGAAAACTGGCTCCGCGAGATCGAGAAGATCTTCCGGGTCATCCGGTGTGCAGATGAAGACAAGACCAGTCTGGCAGCGTATATGCTACAGGAGAGAGCGGACGTATGGTGGGCGTCCATTCTGAGGAATCAATCTGACAGACTGGAGCAGGATATTACTTGGGAAGAATTCACGGAGCTATTCACGGTAAAGTACATACCGGAACATGTGCAAGACAAGCTGGAGCAGGACTTTCTGGCCCTAACTCAGGGGTCGAAGACCGTGCTTGAGTACGAAGCAAAGTTCACGGAATTAGCAAAATATGCACCACACATTGCTTCAGATGAAAGGAGGAAGGTGAAGAAATTTGTGGCAGGACTTCGACCGTCGCTTCGGACCCGCCTAGTTGCACTGGATCTTACTACTATGGAGGCGGCTCTTGGCGCGGCATGTCGTCAAGAGAGCGATATGGAGTTATATCAAGAAGAGAAGAGGACTTCGACAAAAAGGCCATCGGCACCCTTTCACCGGAATGATAAAGGCAAAAAGGTGATGAGAAATCCGTCACGACCGTTCATGGCATGGAAGGCCACACCACCAGCTTGGGGCAGCAACAAACCAGAATGCAAGCAATGTGGCAAGCGTCATGGTGGGGAAGTATGCTGGATCGCCTCCGGTAGATGTCTCCGTTGTGGTGATAAGGGCCACATGATTCGAGATTGTCCAAAGATGATGCAACCTATTGCGGCTCGGCCAGTAGCAGCAACAGCAGCTCCAGTGGCAGCTAGACCAGCAATAGTACCAGCCAGACCGGGAGCAGCGAGACCCGCGGGGAGACCCCGAGCGCCAGCTCGAGTATTTGCACTTGCGAGAGAGGATACGGAACAGGCGGAGGATCTCACAGAAGGTACTATTTCTATCAATGGTATTCATGCTAGAGTACTATTTGACACCGGTGCCACACATACTTTTATTTCCGAGAAGTTTGCTAGTCAATTACATGAAGAATTTGGAATAGAGTCAGTGGACCTAGACGTACCCCTGTTGGTACACACACCTGCAGGAGCAGTGTCTACCAAGAGGCACATCCCCTCACTATCAGTCAATATAGAAGGAAGAACTCTGCCTGGTTGTTTTTGCTGTTTACCTATGAAAGACTTTGATGCTATACTAGGACTGGATTGGTTAGAAGAGCATTACGCTCTGATAGATTGTCGAAGGAAGAGAGTAATTTTTCGCATCCCTAGAGAGAAAGAGTTTTCTCATCCCCTACTGAAGCATATGGCTGGGAAGAAGCTTGTAGTTTCAGCAATGAAGACTGTGCGAATGTTGAGGAAGGGCTACGATGCATTCTTGGCAAGCGTAGTCACAAAGTCGGATGTTGACCAATCACCGACCGTAGCAGAGATTGAGGTTGTTCGAAATTCCTTGATGTGTTTCCAGATGATTTACCCGGGTTACCACCTACAAGGGAGTTAGAGTTTGCCATTGATTTGTTACCGGGCACAGCACCTGTCTCTAAGGCACCCTACAGAATGGCCCCAGTAGAATTGTCAGAGTTGAAAAAGTAACTGCAAGACTTGTTAGACAAGGGGTTTATCCGTCCAAGTGTGTCATCATGGGGAGCTCCAGTTCTATTTGTGAAGAAGAAGGATGGTTCTTGTAACGACCCGAGAATCCGATTACCGGGAAGGCCCGATAACCCGAGACTCGCACCGCCACCCACGAGCCCGAAGACTCGGAAGGGTTAAAAGGATGGTGTGGAGACTACACAAGTATCACAAATAATTGTAGAAATTAAACAGTTATAATATTAAGCAGGAAATAAATTAACATTTTACATGGTCCACAATAGAAAATAACGACAATGACAAAAGTCCACGACTAGTACAGTGACAAGAAAGGAAAGTACAGCTACACGGGACATACCCCGGCTCTGACCTCTGGCACTACCTCTGGGCACCCGCACCACGCTGCGCTCCTGACGCGCTCCCCGAAGGTGGCGCCTCACCTGAAACACGGTGAAAACACGCAGGGAATGAGTCTCGGAACAAGACTCAGTAGGGATCACTCGAACCCTACCTCGTAAAATGAGAAACCACTACTCTAGCGGTAGGAAAGTACCTCGGAAAGGAAAGCCCTATACTCTACAGAACTAGACCCTACGGTACGCAAACCGACACACGTGCCACGGTACGAGAAGACCGAAACCAACGGTCGAACTGCCAAAACCCGAAGGTCGGAAGCACACGACTGACAGTCTGTCACTCCGTACTCGACAGGAGTACCGCCCACTAGAAGCACAGCCGGTAGCGTCCCCTGACGTCTTACACCGCACCGCAGGTGAACCGCCTGACGTGGTAGGTCCTACCCGAGGCGCAAACACCGTACAAGTAACTCACAACAAGTGACTAGCTGGGGTCACGCCCGTCGACGTGCGTCCACAGTCCCCAACCACGTGTGCACACACAGACCACGCGTCCTAGGTCTGGCCCTCTGACCGGTTTTCCCCTGGCACTGGACTCTGATGTGACGAGGGGCCCGACGGTAACCAGTCTAAAACCGTCCTCAGGGTAAGCCCGTACACCACTCCCTGGTGCAACTAGCACACGCGTACTAGCAGGCTACGACTAGTGGAGGGTCACAAAGGAGTAGACTCTCAAGTCAACGGAAAACAACTTCGCAACCGCAGGTACGAGGAACGCTCCTTGTACCAACACCGACGCACGGTGACACAAGCCGGAGCCACCACCTCCCGGGACCCCACGGCACCCCCACGTGTAGCCCCCACATGATGCCCCGCATCAATCGGACTACGGGTCAGCACAGGGATCGAGACTAGCTCGTCCGGGACTCAGGCTGGCAAGGAAAAGGAGTCGCGGTCACCGGAGGACCGCCTCCAGTGGTCGCGGTCGACCCAGGACCGCTACCACCTAGTCGCGGTCCTCCAGGAACCGCGACCATCCTAGTGCGCGAAAAGTGAACGCGGTCGCCTGATGACTGTTTTCACCTGGTAGTGGTCTCCAGGAGACCGCGACCAGCCTCCAACGGTCAAAAAATCGTGTCGAAGACCGTGCCGGACCCCATGCTGAAAGCGGTCGCCCCCTAACCGCCACCAGCAGTCGCGGTCAGTCGCACGACCGCGACCGCTGTCGACAGAACGAGCCCCAACGGTCAAAAATCCTGGTGAAGGCGGTCCCCACCCAACCGCTACCAGTGAACGCGGCCACTGGTAGACCGCTATCATCTCGGAAAACCGAGAACGGCGGGAAACGGCCAAAAACACCATCCACGCCCCCATACCTCCACCGGAGAGGGGGAAATCAAAGGGGAAGACCCCTGGGGACCCCTAGCATGCATCTAAGCCATCCAAACGTGAAATCACGGGCTAAAACTATAGATCAGGCGAGCTCTCCCCAAATCATGGAAAACCCCAAGCATGCTCAAACAAGCCCCTCTCGGCCTCCCCGCGGCCTATAAATCACGAAAATGATTGGCAAGAGGCTAAGGAACGTCACCCTACCTCAATGGAGCAAATGCTCCACCGAATCAATCACGAATCACGAAGAATGCTTTAAACTTCACGAACTCCCCACGCTTCCCACGCTTGCCGCACGCCCACGAGCTCGCCTCGCCGCCACCCACGCGTCCGCGCTGTCGCCCTGCCGTCGTCAATAGCCGGGGAGGGGCTCACCGCGTCCGAATGGGAGAGAGAGGGAGAGAGGAGAGGGCGGTCACGGTTGGGGAAGGAAGGAGGAAGAAGAAGAAGAAAGAGAAAGAGGAAAAGAAAAAGAAAAGAAATGGGAATATATAGAAAATCCGATTTTTCAGAAAAATATCAAAAATTAGAAAAATATATTTCCGGAATCCTCGGAACGCACCGATCGCAACGGTACCACTCGTGCCTGGGGGAACCGCCCGGTTCGCCCGCAGCGAGCTTCCGAAGGAAAAGCCGAAACACACACCGGAAATCGGAAAACACGCACGGAAAAGCCGCGAAACGCCTCCGGGCCTCCGAAACAACTCCGGATCGCGCCGATCCGAACACGAAAGATGTCCGAAACAAAATTTTAGACACAACAGAGCCGGACGCTCCGAAAACCAGATCCGGGACCCACGAAGAAGGATCCGAAAGGTCCGGGATATTACAGTTCTCTTAGGTTATGCGTTGACTATCGCAAACTTAATGAGGTGACCATTAAAAATAAATATCCTTTACCCCGCATTGATGACATGTTTGACCAGTTGCAAGGAGCCACAGTATTTTCAAATATTGATCTACGTTCGGGATACTATCAATTGAGGATAAAGAAAGAAGATACATCCAAGACGGCGTTCCGGACGAGATATGGTCATTATGAATTTTTGGTGTTACCTTTTGGTCTGACAAATGTCCCAGCAGCTTTTATGGACTTGATGAATCGTGTGTTTAGACCGTATCTTGACACCTTTGTGGTTGTCTTTATTGATGATGTGCTGATATATTCTCCTGATGAAGCTTCACACCGAGAACACTTGAGGATCGTCCTCGAGACGCTAAGAGCGCATGAGCTGTATGTTAAGTTCAGCAAATGTGACTTTTGGCTGACGGAGGTTCATTTCCTCGGGCATGTAATATCAGGCAATGGTGTTGCCGTTGACCCCGCAAAGGTCCAAGCAGTTCTGGAATGGGAGACTCCTAAATCACCCACAGAGATTCGAAGTTTCTTAGGGTTAGCTGGTTACTATCGCCGCTTTATAGAGGGATTCGCATCTCTAGCGGTGCCACTAACCAAGTTGACCCGAAAGGGAGTCAAATATATATGGTCTGAAGGCTGTGAGAAAAGTTTCCAAGAGCTGAAGGCTAGGCTGACATCGGCACCAATTCTTGTTTTGCCTAACAATGAGGATGACTTTGCTATCTATTCTGATGCATCGAAGGTTGGGCTAGGCAGTGTATTGATGCAAAATGGAAGGGTGGTCGCTTATGCTTCTCGCCAACTAAAGGAGCATGAACGAAATTACCCAACTCATGATTTGGAATTGGCTGCAGTGGTTCATGCATTGAAGATCTGGCGTCATTATCTTTACGGCGTCGAGTTCGAAGTGTTCACTGACCACAAGAGTCTGAAATACCTATTTTCTCAGAAGGAGTTAAATCTATGGCAAAGAAGATGGGTCGAATTCTTGAAAGATTATGACTTCGAATTGCGATACCATCCAAGAAAGGCAAATGTAGTAGCCGATACTCTCAGCAGGAAAAGAGTTATGATGTAGCAAGACTGGAAGATGATCGAAGATGCAGCGCAACTTATGGCTGTGATCGAGCCTCAGCTATGTCAAGCATTTGTGTCTCAACTGACCATTCGGTCAACAATGCTTGACAAGGTGATAGGGATGCAAAAAGATGATCCCCAGCTGCAGGGATTGATCGGGAAGACCGGCTTTGCTCGTGATGAAGATGGAGTGATTCGGTTTCAGCACCGGATCTGTGTACCCAATTTAGCCGATTTGAGAAGCCAGATTCTGGAGGAAGCACACCGATCAATGTTCTCTATTCATCCAGGAGGTGGTAAAATGTACCAAGACTTGAAACGGTCTTTCTGGTGGCAGGGAATGAAGAAGGACGTAGCTGACTTTGTGGCTAGATGTTTGGTTTGTCAGTAGGTAAAAGCAGAACACCAAACGCCATCAGGGCTAATGCAGAAAATGGAAATTCCTCAGTGGAAATGGGAAGCAATCACTATGGACTTTGTGACCGGCTTACCCAGATCTGTGAAGGGTAATGATGCTATATGGGCGATCGTTGACCGATTTTCTAAGTCCGCACATTTTCTTCCTATGAAGGTAAAGCAATCGGTGGAAAGTTTGACAAGATTATATGTTGATAACATTGTCAGACTTCATGGGATTCCAAAGTCGATCATCTCCGACAGGGATCCCCGGTTCACATCCAGACTGTGGCAAGGGTTGCATGAAGCTTTTGGTTCGCGGCTCAAGCTCAGTTCAGCTTTTCACCAGCAAACTGACGGTCAGTCCGAAAGGACGATTCAGACACTGGAGGACATGCTTCGGGCTTGTGTTCTTGATTGGAAGGGCGATTGGGAGCGACATCTATCTCTCGTGGAATTTTCTTATAATAATAGCTTCCACGCGAGTATAGGTATGGCTCCATTCGAGGCATTATATGGTAGACCTTGTAGGTCTCCATTGTGCTGGGAGGAAACAGGAGACAGGCAGTATGTGGGTCCAGAAGTTGTCCAAGAAACTACATAAAAGATCAGGCTGATCCGACAAAGACTGATGACAGCACAAGACAGACAGAAGAGTTATGCTGATAATCTGAGGAAGGAGCTGTCATTCGAAGTTGGTGATCATGTTTTCCTCAAGGTATCTCCGTCAAATGGAATCGTTCGGTTCGGCAAACGTGGAAAATTAAATCCACGATACGTCGGACCATTCGAGATTCTGGAGAGACTAGGGAATGTGGCATATCGGCTGGCTTTACCTCCGGCTCTGGACGGAGTACATCCGGTGTTCCACGTGTCCATGCTGAGGAGGTACGTGCATGATCCGGCTCATGTGATCAGTTCTGAGCAGATGCAGTTCCAACAGAACCTATCCTATGAGGAACAACCTGTTCGAATTCTGGACCGCAAAGAGCAAGTGCTGAGGACTAAAGTCATCCCACTGGTGAAGGTACTATGGAGAAACTTCTCGCACGAGGAAGCCACGTGGGAACCAGAGGAAGCAATGAAGAAGAAGTACCATCATCTATTCGGTATGTGATCTAACCCCAACTTCGAGGACGAAATTTTTTTTAAGGGGGAGAGGATGTAATGCCCGACAATTTATAGCATTTTATTTAATAAATAAAAATTTTTGAATGCTTAAAAGGGTTGAATATATTGGTTTATTATATTTATTTATGTCATGAAAATAAATTAAGAGAATTTTTAAAGGTTAGAAGAAAGTAGAGAGAAAAAAAAATAATAAGCAAAATTTTAAAAAAATATTTGAGAGTTAATGTGTTTAAAATAGAATAAGAAAAAGATTAAAACAAAAAAAGGGTCATAAACATAAAAACAAAAATTTTAAGGTTAAAATAAAAAAATTAAAAAAAATTAAAAAAAATTTGGGCAGGCGCCGCCCACGCGGTCCCCCGCGTGCGTGCGTGCGCGCGCGCGCCCGCGGGCGGGCGGGCGCCCCCCTTTTTTTTGTTCTGCCGCTTTGCGGCTTAAATTAATTTTTTTTTAAAACTTGTTTATTAGTTAGTTTAATTATCTTCCTTCTTTAGTCAATCCCACATGCCATATAGCTATAAAAAAAAAGAGAAAATATAGATTAGTCAAAAGTTTAGGCTGAGTGGGGTTGGTAAGGGTTGGAAGGTCAAATTTTTAATAAAATAACATTAAAACAAATGTTTAAATCCTAACTATTGATTTAAATGAAATGTTAGGATGGATTAGGTCAAAACTACTATAAATAGAGGGGTAAGGGGCTTCATTTACATCTTTTAGAAGCTGGGTACGTGAGGTGCTGAGGAGAAGGTGCAGAGCCTATTAAGGAGAGGTTTAAGTATTTTTTAAGGTAAGTGATTAATACTTATTCCCCTAGATTAGCATGTATTAGTGTATTTAGATTGGTTTGTGATATGAAATCAGCTTCTATATAGGTATTTAACTTCATAGATTGTGGTTTATTAATCTATAATTTTATCTGGGTCGAATTAGTATTTAATCATTAAGTTAAAGCATGTGATTAAGGGGGTAATTGAGTGATTAACATCTTAAAATTATCCACGGTGTATGATAAATTGATAGAACTTCCAGAATCATGATACATGATGCTATGAACTTTCTGCACAAATTTCTATTTCTAATTAAATTTATTTTCACGTTTATAAATTTTTTGGTATTATCCTAAAAGTGTTTAAATTATACAAAAATACCAAAGAAGTATATTAAATCACAATAAATTGTGGGAAGGTATATTACTATGAGTTTCACTTGTAGAAAAATTTTCATACTTTCTAGATCATAATATTTATTTTTAACGAATTTTCATACATGATAAAATGTATAAATATTTGTATAGAAATTATGAAAATTAGAAATAATGTTCCCAAAGGTCTTAAAATTTTACAGTATGATCCTGACATTTAGTATGATGAATTCTGATGATAGCAATAATAACTGATATCTGCAAGAAATATTAGGTAATTTTTGATATTTTAATAGAAGTGTAAAATTTTGAGAAAAATAGAAATAATGTATGAAAAATCTTACAACTTTACCAGAAGACTAAAATACTTGTTAGAACTAATTGATGAAAACTTCATCTCACTATGATAACAGAATCATCACTGGTATAATTACTAATGTTTAAGCAATCAATTAGAAAATTTAGATAAATACAAATATCCTGGAAAAAATCAAAAAAATTACAGAAGTGATGTTTTGATATCTGTAAATTAATGTTCAGTATAGTTAGGCCATTTTAAGTATTCTGTATAATTTTCTCTAATTAATATTTTTTATTGTAAATTCTTGTACATTTTAGAAACTGATAGAAAAAATTAGTAAATAGACACACTGAATGAAAAATAACGAAAATTTTCACATATCATACATCTGACTGAAACAAAATTTTGTAAATTTGTGGAAGTTATCTGATCATTTTGGATATATTTAAGTGATTTATTATTCATGATATCTTTTTCTCACTTATTATGAAAAATAGTAACATAGTGTGAAAAATATTAATACAGCGTGAAAAATAATGACAAATTTTAAGAATGATAATTCTGTTATGAATGATAGTTTGACTAATTATGGTGAATTTTATAGTGTTGTAGATATATTTAGTTAATTTTTCATATATTATATAATTCAAATAATTCTGTAAAAATTGTTACTCCTGCATGAAAAATTATGAAACTTTTTCTATGCAATATTACAGATAATTTTAAGTTCTTGTAAAAGGTTCATGATCCTATGAATTTATTAGCTAAATTTAGTCAATTATGTTGCATTTTAGAGTATAAGCAATTTTAGAAAAAAATATAATTGCTGTCTGAAAGAAAATAAAAATTTGCTTTTCTGATCATTTCTGTAAATATATTGATTTCCTGAAATTTCAAGGCATTCTGATATCTGTAAATAGATTTAGTAATTTTTGCCTATATAAATATGTCATTATAATTGAATAACTTGAAATTTCAGAAAAAGAAAAATGATTTCAGTATTGGTAAATTAATATTCACATCATAAATTTTAAGTGGCATGTGTCCATTTCACATATGTCATATTTATATTTTTATCGTACCGTTAGTAATGCCAAATGGACACTGCCACCATAGGGGGAGACTGGAACCAAACTGTAGAAATGTCCCTATGGGGAGGTTCACACTGTACTTGTCCCGAGGGTAACGGGGATTGAAATCCTGGAGGTGGACAAGTACCACTGGTTAAGGTGGAGAGGACTTCTCCCGGTTCTGCGCAGTAACCAAGACTCATCACCATTTACCTAGGTAATCGAGTACCAACTGACTGTCCTTCTAGTGGTGGTTTGGGCACTATGTCTGGCTATTTATACCACTGTTTACTGTTACTGAACTGAAATTGAACGACTGTCACTGCCTACTGAATTGATATTGAACAACTTTTACTGTTCACTGAGTCGTTAGTTATACGACTATTACTGTTTACTGAATCAATATTAGAACTGTTTTTACTGATCACTGAAACTATTGTTACTGCTCATTTAACTGATATTGAATTTACTATTATTATATTTTTACTGTTACCACATGGTAAATATTTATTGTTGATGAATCTCCAGTATATCGAATGGTGATTTGGAAAAGGGCATATTACGTCTGTCTGGATCCTTTCACTATGCGTGAGACTACTCCGCCTAGTACTGGAATCATTAGTTAATGTTTATAAATGATGAATCCTTATTTACTTTGTCATGAGTATGATAAATTTTAATGTACATGCTTTCTTGTCAAATGATAATAGAATGACCTTATGAAATAAATTACTGTAAATCATTTTGAATATGTTGATACATGTTTTGATCGGGGACTATGCTTAGTCTCTTACTGGGTCTATTCGTAGACTCACCCCGTTGAACAATTACAGGAGAAGCGGTAGAAGGAAGCGAGGAGTGATCTCGCAGTGTTTGACCGTGACTCGGATCTTACTACCAGTCTTTATCTTAGGTGGTTATGATATGAATTATGTCTTATGTAAAAGAAAAAAATAAGTGTGTGAAATTTGGATTTGTAATAAAAGACTTGTGAAATTGTTATCTTTATTTTTATCTATGTGGATGTAGTCATTTGATTGTAAGCTGATGAATTGAGTATTTTCATTTTCGCTGCAATGATATCTCAGTGTTTGTGTGTAATTCTCAATCGCAATTGTACCGCTTGGGTTGTTCCCACTGTGACGTTCAGACCGGGATCCGACGGGAGTCTTTACGGCTGGACCGGGTCTCCGAGTCGGGGCGTCACAAACTATTTCATATTTACACATTCCATCGCCTATCTCATAAACATAGGCACATAGATAATTGCCTATATGTCAACATAGTCACTGGGATATCGGCTATCTCAACGATAAAATAATTGACCTAAATGATCGTCTATCTTAACAGATAGTCGAATACATAGCCTATCTTAATCAACTATTTCAAGACATACTATTTGTATATAGTCGAACTATAACAACTGTTATCTCATCTTTACTTTACCTATCTAACAGCTTAAACTGACATAGTCGCTTGAACCATCAGCTATCTCAAAGGTTGTTGTCTATAGTTGTAGAATCAAAAGCTGACTATGTCTAAAATAGATTAGTCGATCATCTAAACTAAAATTCACTCTTAAATTGACTATGTCAAATAAAAAATAAAAATAGTCAAATGATTATGTATCTTTAGTTGCAAGGAACAATAGCTATCCTAACAACCAAAGGGTTCTTATAAAAATGGTAGCTGCAATTCAATGTTCATGTTAAAATTAACTTATTCGTTGTTGTAAGAGAAATTTCATTTCCTAATCGACTAAGTCAATGGATAAAGCGATTAGCATCACTGAGATTCAAATTTCAAACACATTACATTCTGTTGTATGAGACATTTAATACTATCTATGCAGTATGTAAATGTACACGTACTCTATTTCCTTTCTTGATAAATATACCTGATCAAAGGCCTGACAAGGTCAGTATTTTAACTCTATTTCAGGAAGAAACATAGTGAAAAGCTACTGTCATAATAGTAAGTACAAATGTGTGTTGACTTCAAAAGAAAAAAGAGAGTATTCTAAGTAGCTATTTCTGACTTTATCTTTCCATAGAATAAACAAACTCCTTCTGCAATGTGACAACTCTAGGAAAAGGAGCACTCTCAATAAAGTATCCTGCTAACAGATACAACGGTGTAAGAAAGATCTTCAAGAGAAAAGCACGAAGTCATCGAAGCTATCATAAGAATGGTCTGCCCATGTCTTCTCATTCAAAGGAGCGCATTAATTCTAAGACAGTAAAGATCTCTCTAGAGACAGATACACACTACAGGTAGAAATGGGGAGCTCTCCAACAAATACTAGGATGCATCTAACGAATACTTGGATGAGTCTAACAATCATCAAAATGTATCTAACAGAACCATCCTCATAAATAGCTATAAATATATGTTGTGGCTGAACAAGATATCACTCTCGGAGAGAGCTTTGATTGAGCGTATTTATAGATACATCATCCATCCAAGGAGTTGCATAATGCTATAGCAAAGGAGTGGGCATACCAAGCACGACATCTAGTGAACTCCAGTTGGTAGAGCATGAAGCCTAATGTTGAGCGAAAAGTAAAGTCAGTTTCTTCCTCGACCACATCTACGGCATGCAACAATATCTTTCAAAGAAGCAAGGAAGAAACAGAAGCATCTTTCAACTGTAGCAATATCCTCAAATTCCTTACAAGTGCCTTCCGTGATTCTCTGCATTTATCTTTGAAGGCTTTACCATTGTAGTTCAAGATAGTTATATTTTCACTCTCATTCTTCTATCTTGAACGATATATATTTTATTGTACACATCTCTACATATCAAGAGGCAATATCTGTGTAAACCCACTTAAACAGTGGCTTACTTCTTTTTGAGGGGAGAAGTCACTTGGTTGCGAGCAAGAGTGCCTACAGGAGGTTTAAAATCCTGAGTTTGGATGTATCATGAAGTCAACAGGGTCTCTAGTGAAATAGTGCCCGTGGTGTGGTTGAACACTTGATCAAAATAGTTAGGTTTGACTATGCCTACAAGTCAGCTGGGGTTCTAGTGAGCGAGTGTCCGTGGTGTGGCTGAACACCTGATCAAAAATAAATAATATATGATTCTTTGCGGGGATATAGTGGAAATCTCAGTAGTTGTTGGGTATTGGATGTAGGATTGACTGAGGTTAGGGCTAAACCAATATAAATTCTTATGTCTTGTGAGATTGCCATTTGTGTGATTGCTGTCTCTTTATTTCCGTTCACTATACCATTGCAGCATTTACATCTCTAATCACATCATTACTGCAATACTCACATGCCACTCTATAAGGTCTTGTTTGATAACCTAACAAGGCCCGCGTTAGCTGGTTACGTGCCAGTCACACACGTGGATTTTTCGGTAATCATAAAATTGGGTTTGATTATCACTAAAAAATAACTAGACGAATAGGTCATTTCTTTCCTGTTTCATCGCCCAATCTGGGATTTCATATTCGACCGGGAGAGGTCGAATACGCCATCCCACTCGGATAACAATCGGCCAGGATTTCGTATTCTTTTATCAAACAGGGCCTAAGCGCTTTAGGTTCATTCCTCATATGTTTAAGTACTATAATTCTGGCACTCATGATTTTAAACCGTCATAAAGTTTTTAACCCGAAATTAACTCATTTCGATTTGGCGAGGACGTATTTAGATAATCGGATTAAAAGTGAGTTAACTCGATTTAACTCGGATTAATTTACCTCATCTCCACGGATGAGTTAAGTCAAAGAAAATAGTTAACTTGGCCCCCTTAACTTAATATGAGTTAATTCTAAACTAAAATGAAGGTAAACGTGTTACCTAACTCAGTGTTAACCCGAAGATAATTCATCTCCGACCTTATAAGGGCGAGTTTGATAACGGAGTAGGTTAGGGGCGGGTGATCTGCTCGGGGTGGTCCACCCGACCCCTAATCTTAACTGGGGTCAATTAACTCATTCCACCTATTTCTATGAGAGCCATTTTGTTAACAGAATAAGGGAGAATATGATGAGTTATTCCACCTATTCACCCTTAATCTAGTTTGATAGTATGGTTAAGTTATTTGGGATCGATTAGGAATAAGGCCCTTATTCTAGGAGCAACTCATTCTATCATTTAACATGGAATGAGTTATTCTCAGGATAAGAATAAATTATCAAACTTAAAAAGGACAAATTCAAGAAATAACTCATCCTAATCCACCTCATATAACTTATCCTAACCTGTTATTAAAGAGGACCTGAGTTAATCTAATTTAACCCTATCCGATTCTGATTAAGAAAAAAAAATATCAAACAAAAAATAACCCATTCAATCTCAATTAACCTATCTTACGCAAACTTAACCCGTTATCAAACAAACAAGGCCTAAAAAAATATTCTACGTGTCAAACTAAGATCTGAATTAACTCCTAGTTAAAAAAAAGATTAACGTGAAGTTAAATCCTCGTCAAAGCGGTACTATAAAAATGGCAAGTCCGCTTGCTCACATTAACTACTGCCCCCATCCACCACCACGAAGCTGACGACGGTGATAAAAAATGAACCACGCCAGAGGCAGCGGGGAGCGGACGCTTTTGATTTCTCTGCACTCCCCCCCGTACGATGGCCATGGCTGCTGCCACCACCATCTCCACCTCCCCCTTCCCCTCTCTTCCCCCGCCCCTCTTTTGGATCTCCTTTGCACGTGATCTGACCCGACAAGCGTCGGGCCTCCCACCCTGCTCTCCCGGCTACCTTTTTGTCCCAGCAACAGCTGCTGCCCATTTCATCTCCCCGCCCCCCTCCCCTCCCACCCTTGTCCACTGCTGGACTGCCAAGTGAGGACGTCCCCTCATCCTTCATCTCTCTCCCTCTCGCGGGCCTCGACACTACAGCACACTGCTCCTCGGCCCCCTTAGCTATGTCCTGCCGCAGTTGCCGCACCTCACCCAGTACATCTCTAACCCCACCAGGCGCTCCCCCACCCCCTCTATCACCTCATGCTCTCTCTCTCTCTCTTTCCCCTCCGTCCTCTTCCCCTGCCTTTCAGGCGTTCGGCTTGGTGATGAGTAGCGTCGGCTCCGCCCAGTAGTAATCTTCCCCTTCTCATCGCGCCCCCCCCCCCAACTTAAGAACCTCTTCCCCCTCTTCCTCCTCCGCGCCCCCCCCCTCGCACCAGCACCTTATGATGCCGCTGCGACCGAGATCTTTCCTTTTCCTCCTCTTCCTCCCCGTCTTCTCACTCCCATTCGCGGCGGCGGCGGCCCTGGGGAGGAGCAATGCCACCTCCCGCGCCGCTGCGCCTCCAACCGCCGCTCGCACTCTTGCGCCGATTGGCTCCTCCGCCTCCACCCCTTCCGCCGACGCCCTCGCCCTCCTCGCCTTCAAGTCCGCCGCGGACCCCGACGGCCGCCTCCGGTTCAACAGCACGGCCCTGTCGCCCTCCGTACACTGCAGCTGGCCGGGGGTACAGTGCTCTTCTTCCTCCGCTGGCGAGGTCGGGTGGCGGGTCACCCGCCTCGTCCTGGAGGGCCTCGGCCTCCGGGGGTACCTCCCCGCCGCCGCCCTCGGCCGCCTCGACCAGCTCCGTATCCTCAGCCTCAAGAACAACTCCCTCGCCGGCCCCGTGCCCGACGGGGACCTCGCCAACCTCACCAACCTCAAGGCCCTCTTCCTCGACCACAACCTCTTCTCCGGCGGTTTCCCCGGCGCCGTCCTCCGCCTCCGCCACCTCCGCACCCTGGACCTCTCACACAACGCCCTATCGGGGCCCCTCCCTCCCGCCCTCGCCTCTGACCTCGGCCGTCTCTATTGCCTGCGGCTCGAGGACAACCGCTTCTCCGGGGCCGTCCCCGCCTTCAACGAGACCTCCCTTAGGATCTTTAACGTCTCCGGCAACGACCTTTCCGGCCCGGTTCCTGCCACGCCGCTGCTCCTCGGCTTCGACCCCTCGGCGTTCGCCCGGAACCCGGGTCTCTGCGGGAAAGCCGTCAGGAAGGAGTGCCAGTATCGCTTCTTCTTCTCGGGGAGCCCGACCGCCGCCCCTTCCCCGGCGGCGGCGGCGGCGAGAACGAGGTCGGGTCAGGTGAAGGGGCTATTCCTTCCAGCGGGGAATTCTTCTTCGGCATCTTCTTCCCCCTCGGACGCTCAGAAGAGGCGCCGGAGGGTGGCCGCCGCGTTGGGGTTCCTCGGCGGGGCTGTCCTGCTGATTGGGCTAGTTGGTTACTTCGCCTCCGTGAGGAGGAAGCAGAGGAGGGCCTTTGTCCCCCAGAAGATGTCCTCCACCGCCATGGCGGCCAACGTCATGGAAATGTACACCGAGAGCAACAACTGTGCTGGCGACTGCCACCACAGTGACAACGGCAGCGCGAATGGCTACGGCAATGGCGAGGCGAACGGGGGCAGCGATCTGGCGGCCGCTGCGGCAGCGGCGATGGCGTCGGAGGAGAAGGTGAAGAAGATGGGGAAGAGCGGCAGCCTGGTGTTCTGCGCGGGGGAAGCGCACATGTACACGCTCGAGCAGCTGATGCGGGCGTCGGCGGAGATGCTGGGGAGGGGCTGCGTGGGCACGACCTACAAGGCCGTGCTCAGCAACCGGCTCATCGTGACCGTGAAGCGGCTCGACGCCGGGCGTCTGGCGGCGACGGGGAAGGAGGCCTTCGAGCGGCACATGGAGGCAGTGGGGCGGCTGCGGCACCCCAACCTGGTGCCCCTCCGGGCGTACTTCCATGCCAAGGAGGAGCGGCTGCTCGTGTACGACTATCAACCCAATGGCAGCCTCTTCTCCCTAATCCATGGTGAGCCTCTGCTCTGCACGGCTCTGCTCTGCTCTCTGTTTAATTCTCTTATTAGCACCGCCTTGATTGGAATTTAGCCGGGGCTTAGCCGTAGGTTAACTCTGGATTAGCCACAAAAATAGTTTGTTTGGCTGGACTACGAAACCAAGTTAAAATAGGGGTTTGGCTCTACTTAACCCCCAATCAAAAAGCGGTGCTCATGGAACAAACCCCACTTTGAAAGTTTGTCTGTGAGAAGCAAAGAAAATCTGCAAGCTTGGCACCATTTTGTTTCTGGCTCGTCACGTTAAATTATTTAAATAATAATATATTATTTAAAATTTACTGTACATTTTTAAAAATTAAAAAGATTATTGTAATCATATAAAGATATAACAGCAGTTATAGATCTTGTATATTGAATAGGGGAAGAATATTGAATTCTATTGTCAATTTTTTTTATCTATTGATTATCTTATAATGGCATAATGTTCAAAAATAAGTTAGAAAGTAAAAATAGACAAAATAATATGTGTACATATTTTAGATCGATGAAATTATAATTCTACGACTTAAAATATAGGGTAAACAATCTAAACATCCAAAGAAGTTTTAATTTTAATAAAAAAATAACCAGAGATCTCAAACATACGGGTCGATTGAGTCAACTCGACTCATACCGGATCAGCGGAGATCTGATACGAGTCGGATCCCTGAGTCGGCGAACCTTGTTTGGAATTGTTTTGTGAATAATTATTTCTTGAGATGCTTGCACACATAGTTACCAGGATTGCCTGCTGTTAAAGCTCGCACTCTTTCTTCTTAAGATAATATCGACATTTGAATTTTACATTATCTGACATGACATCCTAACCTAAACACTGGTTTTCAAAAAAGTGGAAAATTCTTCAGATCTGCAGATCCCAGTTCAAACTGCGTGTTCCATTTGATAGGGTCAGGGCCAATTTTATTTTATTTTTTTATGATTTAGGAGTTCCAAGCGTCGGAATGCTCAAATGTTGTTTGTTGAACATGGAATTCTGTTCTGTGTACCTCACTCGGCCTGTATGCTGTCCTTGCATGCCATGTGCAGTCCAGCTGACCACGTATGTTAAAGAGTAGAACAGTTCCAATGTTTCAAATTCAAAACCAGAATAGAACAATAATGGCAGCCTGGTTCTCATGGGCCTCCTTGCACTGACAGATACTGCAGGGGTAACACAACTGTTTTCCGGTCTGTTGTTCTTGGTATCTTATGAGTTGTGGGCATATGAACTGCAATTGGGGCCATGTTAGTGTCCCCTTTTTTTTTTTTACTGATTTGGTTTCGCTGATCCGATGCAAATTTATTACTTTCACCCTTAGGGCAACTGCAGAATATCGTTCCTTCCCGTGAAGATTTGTCTATCCATATAATATATATATATATATGTATATATATATATGCTATCTTAAAAGTAGCAGTTTTGCAACTGCAGGCTCCAGATCAACCAGGTCCAAACCCCTGCACTGGACTTCGTGCCTGAAGATAGCAGAGGATGTTGCACAGGGGATTGCCTACATCCACCAAGCTTCGAGGCTAGTTCACGGGAACATCAAGTCCTCCAACGTCCTCCTGGGTCCGGACTTCGAAGCCTGCCTCACTGACAGCTGCCTCGCCGTCCTCGTCGAGCCCACAGACGGTGAGGGCGACTCCGGATACAGGGCACCGGAGACTCGGAGCTCCAACCGGTGGCTCACCCCGAAGTCGGACATCTACGCCTTCGGTGTGCTGGTGCTGGAGCTGTTGAATGGGAAGCCGCCGTTGCAGCATCCCTTCCTCGTGGCCACGGATTTGCCCGTGTGGGTGCGGTCGGCGCGGGAAGATGAAGACGGCGAGGATGAGAGGGTGATGATGCTACTCGACATCGTGGCCGCTTGCATCCGGTCGTCGCCGGAGAGCAGGCCAACGGCTTGGCAGGTCCTGAAGATGATTCAGGAGGTGAAAGCAGCCGACATGGGTGAGGGCGATGTGGACGCTGCGGGCCCTTCGTAGTGGCCAACAAACAGTACCTCCTTCTTGGCAGGAATGTGGGCACTTCCTCCTCTTCTTCTGCTTCTTCCTTCTCCTCTTCTTCTTCTTTTTCTTCTTCTTCTTTAGTGGTATTAGCTAGGTTTCTTCCTTTTGCTACGGGGAAGAGGGGGGGGGGCGATCCATGGGGATAGCATGAGTTGTTGTTACTCTCCGACAAATGACGTCGTTGCTGGGTTGCTTTTACTTTGGCCGCATGCTCTCTCATCTTTCTGCCGCGAAGCAGACGGGACGGCCGCTGCTGTCATTAGCTGGCCATGGCCCGTGTGTCCCAACGTTCCTGTAAAAACGCTTTCCACTCCAGATGTGAGGGTCGTACAGTTGCAAGGACGGATGACAGTCTGTAATATAACTATGATTTGATGAGCAACGGTAAAGAGCAAAGCATGTTGTGCTATCACTGTCTGTCAGTCCCCGCAAGTTGGCAGCTCGGTGGTGCGGTGGGTCTTTGAACACTGTTCTTCTTTTTCGGCTTGCCGAGCATCCATGCATCGTCGGGTATGTTTCCAGCGGTAGTAGCATTTAGGAACTGATCTGCTTATGGAGTGGATCTTGCTTGTTGGTCTCTACGTGGTGTGGAAAATTTTCATTCGGTTGCATATAGAGTGGATTGTGTTGTTGAGCGCATAGATGGAGCACCCGTGAGTGGAAAAAAATAAAATCTTCTCATAATTCGGAGGGAAAAATGGATCGTGGGAGATTGGATTTTGGGGAAGACAAAAACGTGTTCCAATAATGAAGAGACAAAAACCATCCCGTAAAAAAAAAAGACAATTCCGTGCGATGGAGGCACATATAATTGATCTCTGCGGGCGAGCGGGCGGGCGGGCGGGCGACGCTGGACCTGGACCACTCACTCTTTGATCGCTTTTTGTGATGTCGTCTCTTTTACCAAGAAGCATGCAAGTCTCGAGACCGGTTTCGCTGACGCGAATGGTTTAGCTGACGCGGTCGCCCCTCCATTCTTGCCCTGCGGAGGCTCCTCTCCTCCAGACGCAAGGGAGACGACAGCCCGACTGCCTGGTTCACTGGTCGGAGCTGGGCTGTGGGAGGGAGGGGATGACGAAAAGGAGGCACGTCCGACCAACCGTGGACCAGTGGAAAGAGGGCGTTCATAAGGACGTCCTCTATTCGCGCCACTTAAACCGCTTCCCAAGTACGAGAGAGGACCATGGGAAAGAATGGTGTAGATAGTCCTGTTTCAGTTGCATCGCCCCAACCCAAGCAGTGGGTGGAACTTTTGTTCTTATATGTGGCGGGGAGAAGCACGTGCAGACTTGAAGGTCATGTTGGAAGCCATGAATGTTGTGAGTAGTGAGTACTACCACTTGTGATGATGCTGGCTGGCGCTGCATTACGATTAGTGATGGACGGTGGGTGTTTTGTAGATAGATGCTCCGCCCACCTTTGTGGCTGCTGATCATCCCGAGGCTGCATCTACATTTCATTCATCGGATTGAAATCCAGTGGTTCACAAAAATAAACAAATAAATAAAACAAACATAACTGTTTCCGTGGGCGCCACATTTCTCCCACACAGGCGCTATAGCGTATTAGCGTGGGTGCCCTCACAGCGCAGGAATAGTAGGTGCCGTTTGATCAAATTGATCGGGTGATTTAAATGAAACCTGAACAGAACTCACCTTTACCCCCACTCTGAATCTTGACGCGGTTAAGCTTGGTGTATACTTGGGTTGAAAATTAACCCGGATGTGCAATGAACGTTACTCTTATTTATTTGATATGCCATGCTTCACGACTTAGTTCTGAGGAGAGAGAAAGTCGGCAGGCCCAGTGCAACCCAGTAATACCAAGTTTGGTGCGGCCCGATGTCATCAGATCCAGTGCGGCCATCGTCAGCCCGCCCGCAATTTAGGAACGTTGCCCAATTGAGGTCCACTCAGGATTGACATGCCCGCAAGCTCAATCCCCGCGGACGTGCGTCCCGGATGCCGTGATATCCACCAACGGGTGATTGTAGAGGCCACAGTTACGGGACTTACCTCGACGAGCGTCGAATCACGCCCACCTCGTTGAGATGCCCGTCACAATGCCCTTCCTTAGAGAACAGATGAGTGGACAACGGACGATCCCTACGATCGACCATGACACCGCTCCACTAACCACGCCCTCATTAATCGAGGAAAGAGACGACGCCGCGACGAACGATATAAATAAGTCTCAGATGGGCCTAGGGGACAGACACAGATAAACAGACCCCTTGACACACTCGCATCCTGATACGCAGAGACTGATCCACGTCCAGACTCCTAGTTGCCTTCTTGCCCCCAGAGAGAGATAGAGAGATCTCCATCGCCTCCAGGCTCCAGCCATGTCTTTGAGTACTCAACGCCCTACCGAGCACTTGCTCCACCTCTATAACTCTCATCTTCCTCTCTCCCCACTCTCTCATTTACTGTCACACGTGTATCTGGCTTAAGCATCGGAGGGTTGTCCCCAACTGAGATCACTCCCAGGGCTTCGTTTGATGTGTTATTCAGTGTTTGCAGGTTTTCTCAAGATAGCCAGATGCTCTTCCCCTCCAAATAAAATCTCAAAGGTGTAGTACGAGGGTAAGGTTCATCTCGCATCTACATAATGGCACTGTCTGTGGGAACCCTTACCTCACACTCGCTTGCCTTCTCAAGAGGGGCTAGTGTAGTGGGACCTAGGGCCACAAGAATAGTCCCAAGTGCTTATAAGGTTGGTCTTCATCTCTTAACCCAAGATGGCCCTTTTACAAGGATAAAACCTCACCTCCGCTCTGGGGACAATACCTGTTAGGGGTACCAAAGTTTATCTTGCATCTACACTATGGCGCCCTCTATGGGAAGAGGACAGAAAGCCATAGCATCCTGTGGAAACTGCCGCACCACTAGCAATCGCTAAGGAGCTCCATGCTCCTAGTGAGTCTCTCAGGAGGCCTCCTCCTCATCGCATCTGTCTTACGGCACAGCTCCACCTAACCCTGCCGAGGATGAGCTGGCAGTGATGTGTCACAAAATTCAAATGCAGACGGAAGTGTACTAGGGCCTCCTCAATCGCCAAGCGGAGCAAGATTGTGCTTTGATTGCACCTCCCCAGAATAGAGGAGCACCAATTGTGGCGGAGTCGCGCCGTGTGCGTGAGCCTTCAATTCTCTCCGTCGCCCACACTCCTCGCTCGCGCAGCCAACTTTCACGACGCCTAGCCAGTCTGCTGCACTCCAACCCTGAGATGGCACATCAGCTAAGGCGCTACGAGGAGGTCGAGTGTGAGCTGGAGGGCAAGGTCCGCTACTTGGATGACATCCTCTAGGCAGCGCGGACAAAGGGGTTGATCGATGATGACTCCGACTTTCATGCACATTTCTCCTATGAGATCATGGAGGCGTTGATCCCTCCCAAGCTCTAGTTGCTAGTGTTCACTCCATATGACAACACCACCGACCTCGTCGACTATATGTACACCTTCGAGTCAAACCTGATTTTTCACCGGGCCTCAGACACTGTCAAATGTTTGGCGTTCATCATCACACTATGGGAGAATGCTCCAACGTGGTTCGAGTCACTAGCCACGGGAACCATCACCTCCTTCCAGCAACGGAAGAGGATGTTCAAGGAGAATTTCCTTAGTTACAAAAATGAGGTTCTGACTGCTGTGAGCCTCCTTGGTATAAAGCAAGGTCGTGAGGACCTTTTATGGGACTTCATTGCCTGGTTTCGCAAGGAGGCCCTCTATATTCCACGCATAAACATCAGCATCGCTACCATAGTCTTGACGCAAGGCACCAGGGACGCCATCCTCTGAAGGACCTGCTCAACCTGTCATACTATGCATGTGGGTCTTGCTTCAATCCATAAAGAGCCTTCTCCAATTTGAAAACATGATCTGGGAGTTCTGAGCTTTCAAAGTCGGGGGACTATTCAACAAACACTTCCTCTTCTATTAGTCCACGTAGAAAAGTACTCTTTACATCTATTTGTTGAAGTTTTATTTTATATAAACAAGCAAATACAAGTATTATTCTTATTGCTTCTTATAGCACCCCTGGTAATTTATTAGAATTATTAAAAATTAAAAAGATTTATTTAAGTATTTAATAGGCTTAAAAAGCTAAATGGGCTAATTAATGGATTAATAAGTTAAAGCCTTTGGAAAAAAGGGCCCAGCTATTAAATAGATGATCAAGCTCACTTAAAATGGGCATTATGTAATACCCTACGAATTCATAGTTTAACATAAAGTATTTTATTTGATTAATAAAAAAATTTATGCCAAAATATTTAAATTATTAGTCTTATTATATTTATTTCAGTCATAGTAAAAAAAAGAATTGGTGGGAGAGGCCGCATGCGCCGCTCACGCGGGCGGGCGCGTGTGCGTTCGCACTCCCCCCCTTTTTTGGCCCCGCGTTGCGGGTGCAGTAAAAAAAAAATATTTTTTTTGTTTTTTTTAACCCTTCACTTGGTCAATTACATGTGCCCTATAAATAAAAAAAAATATGGGTTAGTCAAATGAAGGAGCTTAGTGGGTTGGTGAAGACTTTGAGGCTCATTTCTCGATTTAAATTACATTAAAATAAAGATTAAATCTCCACCATTGGATTAAAATCAATGGTTAAGATGGTTTAAGGGAAAACTCATATAAATACCCCTGAAGGGGGCTTCATTAGATCTCCTTTGGGGTTGGCCACGTTGAGGTGATGCAGGAAGAGTTTGAGGGCAGTTAAGGAGGTGATTAAGCTTAATTAAGGTAAGAGAATTAGTATTAATCCTTATAATTAACATGTTTAGTATGTTTAAATTAATTTAAGGTGTGGTAATTAGCATAGATAGAGGTAATTAAATCCAGAAATATTTATTTTATCATGTGTGATCATGTCTAAGTAGGATTACCATGAGATCATTAATATTAAGACATGTGATTAAGGGTAAAATCAAATGTTTAATACACTAAAATTAGGAACGGTGCAAGAAAAAAATTTAAAAAGTTTGAAAAATCGTAAGACCTGGTATTTCAAGCTTATTGTAAGAATTTTCATATCTGATTCAAAATATTTTTAAGTTTAAAAATATTTTAATACTATTTTAAAGGTGTTTAATTATACTAAAAGATTAAAGGGGTGATATAAAAATACCACAAATCGTAGAAATAAATATTACTGTGAGATACATGTGTAGAAAAATTTTAATTATTTTTGGATCACGATATCTCTGTTAAGAAAAATTTAATACATGATAGAAAAGTAAATAATTATGTAGAAATTAGAAATCATGTTCATAAAATCTTAGGATTTCACAGTAAAGCTCTTATATATGTGTGAGCTGTATTTTAAAATACCAATATTTATAAATGACTGTATGTGAAATTACAGAATTTTTATTATTTTCTCAAAAGTATAAAATTATGAAAAAAATAGAAATACTACATAGAAAATTTTTGAAATTTATCAGAAGACTTAGATATGTGTTATAATTGATTGAGTAGAAATTTCTTTTATTTTGATCACTGAATCTTGACTTGTATAATTTTTAATGTTTGAACAAATAATTAAAAATTTAAATAAATATTAATATTCTGAAAAAAATCATGAGAAGATTACAGAACTGATTTTTGATATATATAAGTTAAATATTAGTATTTTTTAGTCATTTTAAATATTCTGGATAATTTTCTCTATTTAAAAGCTACTGTTACAAATTTTTGAAACTGATATAAAATTCAAAAAATTAGAAATACTGAACAAAAAATAGTGAAATTTCTCATATATGATATTTCTATCCGGAACAATGTTTAGTAAAATTTTAGCAATTTTCTGATCATTGTGGATATACTTAGTTACTTTATTATTCATGATGGGTTTTAGTTATTCTAAAAACATATTAGTAATAAGTGTGAAAAATAATGAAAAGTTTTAGAAATGATATTACTATTATAAATAATGGTTTTAAAATTTTTGGTGATTTTATGAGTACTATGGTTAAATTTAGTTAATTTTCTATGCATAGGAGAATTTGAATAATTCTGAAAAAAAAAATTGAATTCATGCATGAAAATTATGATAATTTTTCTGTGTAATGTTACATACAAATATGATATTCAATAAAATTTTAGTCGTCTTATGAATATGGTAGTTTAATTTAGTCAATTTGTGATGCATGATGGAGTATAAATACTTCTGAAAAAATTATAAATACTGTCTGAAAAATGATGATACTTTTCTGATTCAATCCTTCATGTTAATGTATTGGTTCCCTAAAATTTCAACACATTCTAATCTCTATGAACAGAATTAGAAAATTTTGATATATATATGCCTTTATAATTGGATAAGTTTGAAAATTCAGAAAAAAAAAAATTTCAGTACTGACATATTTCATACTTAATGTTCACAGTATGAAATTATGAGTGACAGGTGTCCATTTCATATGAGTCGTATATATATTTACCGTATTGTTATTACTGCCAAATAGACACTGTCACCATAGGGGGAGACTGAACCAAGCCATAGAAATATCCCAATGGGGAGGTTCACATTGTTTACTGGCCCCGAGGGTAACATGGATGAAATTCTGGAGGTAAACAAGTACCATTGGATAAGGTGGAGAGGACTTCTTCCGGTTCTGCGCAGTAACCAAGACTCATAACTATTTACCTAGGTGATCGAGTACCGACTGACTATCCTTCTAGTGGTGGTTTGGGCACTGTGTCTTGGCTATTTATATTACTGTTACTGCTCACTGAATTGATATTGAAACTGCTATTACTGTTCACTAAACTGATATTTAAACTAGTGTTATTGCCTATTGAACTATTATTACATTTCACTGTTATTACACTGTAAATGTTTACTGTTATTGAATCTTTAGTATATCAAATGGTGATTTGAAAAAGGGCAGATTAAGTCTGTTTAGATCCTTTCACTATGTGTGAGACTTTACTCCGCCTAGTACAGGAATCATTCTATTGATAAATGAGCCGAATTATATTGCATGGTAATGTTTACTAATGTTGAATTCTCATTTACATTGTCATTGATAGAACAAAGTTTTATTGTATCGCATGACATTATCTGTAAAATGTTAACATCATGACTTATGATTTGTAAATTGAAATTGGGTTATAATGCATTAATATCATATTGTTATCTATTTAAAATTATTCTCAAGAATGACTTATAAAAAGAAATGTTGTAAATCACTTTGGATATGTTTATGCATGTTATGACTGGGGACTATGCTATTGTGTCTCTGTGTTTTGATGATGTCAAACACTATGACTCATCTATGAAGACAGTGCATTGGTGTGCCTTGATGCATTGGTTTGGATGCACCGATTTCATGTGCTGATGAAGTCATAGATGCATTGGATTCATGTTTTTAATTATGTCATACTATACTGCTTTAATGCTATATGATATCTTCCTATATGTGCAAACTGTTGAAGAACAGACTGACAGAAAAAATTGGTTGATGATAAGCTTCATGTCAAGAGCCAAGTAGTTTGGAAGAGGAGGCAGCAGTTCAAATGATGTTTCAGGCCGTCTACATGATAAAGAAATGATGTAAGGCTTTGGATGCTTGAGAAAAGGCCATACCAGAAGCAATCAGCATGAGCAAGCTCAAGAATAGATCAAACATAGCTGACATATGAAAAAAGGGTTTATGGAAAAAAAGTCAACTCCAAAGTCAATTGGAGTCGACTCGGCAACAGGCCACAGAAAAGTTTGGTAAAAGGTCACCCACTAGCTCAAAGGTCAAAAGCTACGGATTAGAGGTGACAAATAGGTGGCTAGCAGTGTAAAATAGGCATTAAGAGTATAAAAGAGGCTACTAAGGGTGTAATTAGGAGAGTCGACCCAAGAGAGATGTGGAGTCGACTCCAGAAGCTCAGCCAAAGTACCAGCCAGTGGAAGATAACAACTGTCAAAAATACTCTCTCAAGGGCAACAAATGAATAATAGTGGTGACAAATAGGTACGTAGAAGTGACAAATAGATTGGCTTGGGCAAAAAGGAGCTGAGAAGAGAAAAACTCCATGCAACGTTGACGCAGTCTCATAGTAGCGTCGACGCAGCCAACTTGGACAAGCTTTGAAGCTCACACAGAACACAAGACTGATAAACAGATGGCTAAGGGTGAATAATAGATGTATAACGATGAAAAATAGCTATTATCTGTGACAAATAGTTTTACAGTGGTGAAAAATAGCTGCTTCAAGTGAAGGAAATCACAGCTAGTTCGATCCAGCACCAAAGAGGAGAGAGAGGAGAAGACCAAGAGAAGAAGAAATGTTGACTCCAGTCAACGCCAATGCTAGTAACAATGACTTTAGTCAAAGTCATCCCAGTCAAAGTTGACCAAGTCAAGATCAACTTCAGAGAAGAACAATGCCAGTCAAGATGACCAGTCAAAGTCAAGAGTCAACACTGGTGCGGACACCAGGGCGATCAGTGACACGTCGGCGAACCGACGGTGCCACTCGCGGAGCACCAAGTGGACTACTTCGGCTTCCCTTCAAAATGGGGACAATTTGGCTTGAATTTAGACATTTTTTACATTGAAATTGGGCTTGTAATGGTTATTGTAATTGTAATTGTCTAATGGGCTGGTTGTAAGGCTCTTAAAGGGCCAATTGGTTAAAGCCCTTAAGCATTCCATAAGAAGGAATGGCCTTGGTCCATTGTAATGGATCCATAAGCCATGCATGGCCCAATTGGGCTTCCTTCCTACATGGGCTATCTAGGTTGGGCTATCTAGAATGGGCTCCCTTCACTCATGGGCTCTCAAGGATGGAAAGGCCTTGAACTAAAATATGGCCAAATTGGCCCAAGTGGAGGCCCAAGAAGGGGGCACCCCCTCTTTTGGCATATTAGGCTAGAAAATTGTATTTTTTATGTTTCTTCCACCTCCCCATTTACCACATGTAGCTAAAAGGGCTGCTGGTCAAGTTCAAATGGCTGCCACCTACCTTCTTTACATGGATTTCAAAGGTAGGTGAGCAACCATGTCCCATTGTCTCCCTTTCCTTTTCACCAAGGGTCATCATCCATGCGCATTCCCCCTCTCCCCTCTTGAATCCTACGCAAGTCCCCTCCCCTATACCCCTTGTATTTGTCTATTTAAAGCCTTGTATGTTGTGTGTGCAGAAGCTAATGAAGTTTTGTTAAGAGAAAGTGTGTTTAAGAGAGTGACTCTCTTGTTCTTCCTTGGGTGTGACTCCCTTGGTGCTGTCCTGTGACTGGACAGAACTGGGTCGTGTGACTCGACCTCGTATCTCCCTCCTCCTCTTATCTTCTTCCTCCACAAAAAAATCTCAGTGATACCTCTGTGAGTTAGGAAAATTTCAGCCCTAGTTTCACGTCAATCGGAGTTCGTGAGCAACGGCAGCAGGTCGTTTCGTGGAGGCGCGCAGATCGGTTCCAGATTGCTGCCCAGATCTGGAGGTGACTGTGTTTTAAATTCTACAGCCCAACCCCGACGCCATCTGAAGCTAGTTCCTGAAGAGAGATCGTAGGATTTCAAGTCGTCTTCGCGTTTCCGCTGATCTCGCCTCGATCTGATCACCGTGCTGTTCGTGGCGGCGAATCTCGTGAGATCGCGCAAGAGATCTGAGCAGATCCGGCCCCAAACCAGAGCCGACTTCCAGAGTCTGCCCCGACTCATCCGGCCGATCTGTGAGGGATCTTCGGAGTACTTCTTCCTCTTGACGTCGCCAACAATCTCCCACAAAGAACATCTCAATCCGACATCGGCAGCTATTTTTTTATCATTTTACCGTGTTGCTGCGTTGTTCTGGGAGCTCAAAACTAGAAGCTGAGAAGAAACATTACTGCACCCAGATCTGAAAAGATCTGATCGCGCCCTTCGGAGTGGACAAACTACATCCAGTTTTTGTCATTTTCCAACAAACGGCGCTTCGATCGGGCATCGGATCTGGCCGTACCGGCCTTCGCAAGATCGCTGCGCAGGGTGACCAGCGTGGACAGAACCGAGTCGACTCACCCTCGGCGTACCCGATCGGCACCGACTCGCCTCCCTCGGCTCCGAAGCGTGCTGCCCGTCAACCCGGGTTCCAGCAACCCCAAAATCAGTCATTGTAGCCCGATACCTCCCTGTGTGGAGTGGGCATTCAGTTCTGAAAATTGTAAAAGCAATTCATTTGTATATCGGGGTTGTTCGGAAATCGGTCGGGGTGTCTTCCCCACGCCTTGTCGTAGAGGTACGCGATTCGTTCCCCACTCACATTGCTGTTTAGTATGCTTTCTATATTGCTGCGTTTGTGAGAATAGGGCCGATAGCTAGTTTCAAATTCACCGTGATTGTGAGTTGTGAGCGCCCATTCCGTGGCTCCAATCGAGCACCGAGCGCGAATTAGCACCCTAAGCGACGGTGGTTTCTTAATCATCGCGATCCCCACGTTTCCCTCGCAAGGGACGATCGTCGGGCTCAAGAGAGTCGCTGTTGAGAGATGTCTCCACCCGGAGAATACCACGGTGGTCAGTCGCCCGGCTTGCCTTAGTGTGCTAGTGCTGGCCGCACAACGAGTCGGTCGTATATCTTAGCCCGTGTCGGTCGTCATCCGTCCCGCATCAAATTGGTATCAGAGCGTCGTTTAAGTCTAGGGTCATTTAAGTCCAAGGTTGCATTTGCATTCCTCTACTCGGTATATCAAAAGGTGCGACACGAACGTTAGGCTATGCCTATCGGGAAGGCCGCACACTTGCGCGAGTGATCTTCGGATCGCTTAGCTCTGCCACGTACCGAATAGTGGGTTAAGTCCAGGTTCCTAGTTAGTGCATTCCAACATAGTCATGTCTAAGTGTGTAGTCGAGTCTCATGCCAACTTTGCATTAGTATTTTGGGTCATGTCTAGTGTCTTGTCATGTCCACGTGTCGGCATGGTCATCCATTAGCTCCCCGAGTCCCATGGGTTCCCAAACGCCTAGTTCATATGAATGGTGGCGACACCACCAAGGTTGGGGAATCCAACCCCACCACATCCGTAGGCCCGAAGCCTCGAACTTCTATGGAACCAAGGTCCCGAGCGACTACCTCAAGTGGGAAGCCGCCATGGACGCATATTTTGAGTGTTATACTATGTCCGTGGCAATGCAATTCTCTTTCGCCAAAGAGCGGCTTCTTCATGAGGCCGCCGAAAAGTGGGACTATATTGAACGTTTGAGAGAGGTTAGGAGGCAATGGCCCATCGAGTCATGGTGGGACATGAAGAGAGAGCTTAGGAAGGTCTACGTTCCCCAACCGATCACCTTCAACCGACCCCACCCAATCACCTCCAACCAAGTGGGTCCTAGTCGGAGGCAAAGAGCCCTACACGTAGATGAGCCTAGACCCAAGCCTAGGCTGGATGATTACGGGCGAGTCCACTCCGATACCCCTACTCCAACCCGGACCGTTTCCGAACTTGTGCAAATGATTTCGGATCGGGTGGATAGGAGGTGCGCTTATTTTGAGTCATTAGTCTCCCCTTGCCCACCTTCGAGGCAGGAGGTAGCCATACCTGCACCTAGGGAGGCCATAGCCCGTAGCCCCAACCCGGCCCCATCTAAGGGGTCCCCAAGCCCTCGCCCCATTATGGAGATCCCTCCTTCATCACCCGTGAGTGCTCCGTTGCCATCCTCTCCTTCCAAACTTCATCCGGAGCCGTCTTGTTTGGAGCCACCTCCGCCCGAGCCACCCGTGTTTCTTACGGGGATGCTTTTCATCGCCGAGCCACTCCTTAGCTGGCTCAAAGAAGGCTTGGTCCCACTTCCCTTCCCATCTATGGACCCTATCCTACCTCTGGTGCCAATCAACTCATTTCACACCACCTTCCGGTCTAGTCACTATGTGGATTCATTGGACGACCTTCTTAAAGGGTTAGACCGGCAGTTGGCATTTACGCACTTGTTGGCCCCAGACTTCGACCGACCCACCGGTCGTAGCTTCACCCATTCCATCTTAGGGTCCATTACCTCCGTGTACACCGTGGGTCATGTTACCACGGAGGTTCTACTACTCCTCCCGTTACCGGCCGAGCCCGACTTCACTCCTTTTATCCCGAGGGAGGAGCCATATCTTCTATACACTATCCCATTTACCACGATGGAAAGAGGTGACCATCACCTTCATGAATTTCAAACATGGGACTATGTAATGGAGGAACCGGGGGGTCACACATTCTTTGACCCATTCGACCCCTTCTCTAGTGGGCCTCGTGACCCACCACTTCCCCTCTACTTTGTCAAGGAAGTCCCCTACCACTCTCTTCCCACTCGGGCCAATCAAACTCCACATAGCAATAGGTCCGATTATTGGGAAGCATGGCATGCCTTACCTACATGTAGTGGTGATGAACCTCTTAGCGCACCCACACCCACATCTGATGGGAAGTCCTTGCATGCATGGTGTCTTTTTGGGTGTCTAGGAGTACATAATCCTACCTACCTTTGGTTGCATCTAGTGTATGCATGGCACACATTTGGGTGTCCTGGTCCGCCATCGTCCATGCGTAGGTCGGACTAACCATAGGTTTGTCTAAGGTCATGTGTGTGTGTGTTTGTTTGTCTCTCTAGTTGTTCTCTTTCATACATATGGTTTGCATAAGTCGTGTCTCAATAAAAGGCCAGTCAAGCACGTATAAGGAGGTAGCCGATGCATGCTACATATCCGTGGATTCAAAAGGAGAGTATGTCTAGGTCAGGGTCATACCTGATTGGTTTCCCCCCGGAGACCGAAAGCAACCCTAGGTCCACGATACCCACCCTTTCCGGGTCAAGAAACAAGTGGGTCCGAATGCGTACGATATTGAACTACCGGGTGACTATGGTGTCAGTTCGACATTCCATGTTTCAGATCTGGTAGCATATTGGAACTCGCGGTGATCCTAGTGAGTTTTGGGCTTTCTCCTCGTATTGTGAGTGATACACCACCCGATAGTCCACTCTTCCAGCCTCAACGCACGCATATAGATTGTATACTGGATGAGCAGGTGATCACCACAAGGAACGGCGCATACCCACACTTCCTAGTGCGTTGGCGAGGATGCCCCACGATGAACAACGCCCTGATTACATGCGGAGAGCTCAAGTTTCACAACCCTTACTCGACGGGGTCGAGTTCCTCCCACCCGAGGAGAATTGGTGCGGACACCAAGGCGATTAGTGACACGTCGGCGAACCGACGATGCCATACGCGGAGCACCAAGTGGACTACTTCGGCTTCCCTTCAAAATGGGGATGATTTGGCTTGAATTTGGACCTTTTTTACATTGAAATTGGGCTTGTAATGGTTATTGTAATTGTAATTGTCTAATGGGCTGGTTGTAAGGCTCTTAAAGGGCCAATTGGTTAAAGCCCTTAAGCATTCCATAAGAAGGAATGGCCTTGGTCCATTGTAATGGATCCATAAGCCATGCATGGCCCAATTGGGCTTCCTTCCTACATGTGCTATCTAGGTTGGGCTATCTAGAATGGGCTCCCTTCACTCATGGGCTCTCAAGGATGGAAAGGCCTTGAACTAAAATGGTGGAGTGGGCTTATGGCCAAATTGGCCCAAGTGGAGGCCCAAGAAGGGGGCGCCCCCTCTTTTGGCATATTAGGCTAGAAAATGATATTTTTTATGTTTCTTCCACCTCCCCATTTACCACATGTAGCTGAAAGGGCTGCTGGTCAAGTTCAAATGGCTGCCACCTACCTTCTTTACATGGATTTCAAAGGTAGGTGAGCAACCATGTCCCCTTGTCTCCCTTTCCTTTTCACCAAGGGTCATCATCCATGCGCATTCCCCCTCTCCCCTCTTGAATCCTACGCAAGTCCCCTCCCCTATACCCCTTGTATTTGTCTATTTAAAGCCTTGTATGTTGTGTGTGCAGAAGCTAATGAAGTTTTGTTAAGAGAAAGTGTGTTTAAGAGAGTGACTCTCTTGTTCTTCCTTGGGTGTGACTCCCTTGGTGCTGTCCTGTGACTGGACAAAACTGGGTCGTGTGATCAACCTCGTATCTCCCTCCTCTTCTTATCTTCTTCCTCCACAAAAAAATCCCAGTGATACCTCTGTGAGTTAGGAAAATTTCAGCGCTGGTTTTGCGTCAATCGGAGTTTGTGAACAACGGCAGCGGTTCGTTTCGTGGAGCGCGCAGATCGGTTCCAGATTGCTGCCCAGATCTGGAAGTGACTCTGTTTTAAATTCTACAGCCCAACCCCGACGCCATCTGAAGCTAGTTCCTGAAAAGAGATCGTAGGATTTCAAGTTGTCTTCGCGTTGCCGCTGATCTCGCCTCGATCTGATCACCGTGCTGTTCGTGGCGGCAAATCTCGTGAGATCGCGCAAGAGATCTGAGCAGATCCGGCCCCAAACCAGAGCCGACTTCCAGAGTCTGCCCTGACTCATGCGGTTGAGATCTGTGATGGATCTTCGGAGTACGTCTTCCTCTTGACGTCGCCAACAATCTCCCGCAAAGAACGTCTCAATCCGACATCGGCAGCTATTTTTTCATCATTTCACCGTGTCGCTGCATCATTCTGGGAGCTCAAAACGAGAAGCTGAGAAGAAACGTTACTGCACCCAGATCTGAAAAGATCTGATCACGCCCTTCAGAGTGGACGAACTACATCCAGTTGCCGTCGTTTTCCAATAAACGGCGCTTCAATCAGGCATCGGATCTGGCCGTACCGGCCTTCGCAAGATCGCTGCACAGGGTGACCAGTGTGGACAGAACCGAGTCGACTCACCCTCGGCGTACCCGATCGGCACCGACTCGCCTCCCTCGGCTCCGAAGCGTGCTGCCCATCAACCCGGGTTCCAGTAACCCCAAAATCAGTCATTGTAGCCCGATACCTCCTTGTGTGGAGTGGGCATTCAGTTCTGAAAATTGTAAAAGCAATTCATTTGTATATCGGGGTTGTTCGAAAATCGGCCGGGGTGTCTTCCCCACGCCTTGTCGTGGAGGTACGCGATTCGTTCCCCACTCACATTACTGTTTAGTATGCTTTCTATATTGCTACGTTTGTGAGAATAGGGCCGATAGCTAGTTTCAAATTCACCGTGATTGTGAGTTGTGAGCGCCCGTTCCGTGGCTCCAATCGAGCACCGAGCGCGAATTAGCACCCTAGGTGACGGTGGTTTCTTAATCGCCGCGATCCCCACATTTCCCTCGCAAGGGACGATCATTGGGCTCAAGAGAGTCGCTGTTGAGAGACGTCTCCACCCGGAGAATACCACGGTGGTCAGCCGCCCAGCTTGCCTTAGTGTGCTAGTGCTGGCCGCACAACGAGTCGGTCGTACGTCTTAGCCCGTGTCGGTCGTCATCCGTCCCGCATCAAACACAGAGCCAGCCAGTGGACTCGGTCAGATGAAAGAAGCAACGATGAAAAATATCCCTTCAGTGGTGACAAATAACTAAAGGCGACGGCTCAAGCTCAATGGCAAAGGATTTAAGGCGACGGCTGCTAAGGGTGACAAATGGCTACCTAAAGCAGACAAATAGCCATGTAAGGGTGAAAAATACCCTGTTAAGGGTAACAAATGGATACGAGCATGGAAAACTTAAGGGAGTCACTTGCCTTCGATTCCCAATCATTGGCACATGATCCCAGGCACCTGATAGGTTCGTACGAGACTGAAATGTCAGAACATTCCCTCCAAGAGTTTTTTTTGGAAAAGAGAAAATTCAAATAAATGCCAGGTCGAGGATTCAAATGCTCAATATATATACCAGTGTTCACTCTATTCAAAGCCAACGAAGGGCAGGAGAGCTTAAACTAGTATCTGCTGTGAGTAAGAAGTGAGTGGGAGAATTCGAAGAAGAGAGAGCTAATCAAAAAGAAGGAGAGCTATCCTCGTAAGTTACAGAAAGAGAAAGAAAAAGAGTGAGAAGAAGAAAAAGAAAAAGAGAGAGTGCTGCTAAGAAGAAAAGGAGAGTCATCTACGAAAGAAGAAGAAGAAGAGAGAGTTGCCAGTTCAGAGAGAGAGAGAGCAAGAGAAGCAGAGTACCGGAATTATATTCAAAGTGCTTCTAATGGAAGCTACAGATCTTCGTGTTTCTATTTTGATTTATTGTGCTGTTCTGTTCAACATTTTATCTTTTATCTTTGTTATTTTCCTTTTTCATTTTTAACTAGTGTCTTTGTCTTGTGGTTGCTTTGTGCACACAAGGTGTTTGCACACAGCTTACCCTGTGTGTGGTTTGCTATGGGAAATCAGAGTGTGGAGGTGTTCCTTTGGGTTCCCTCTGAGTCTACCAGAGGAAGGGAGATCTGTTCTCTGGGGTCCCCTCTGTGCTTCAGAGGAAGAGAGGATTGGTCCTCTAGTTATGGACAACTGGGTGTTGCTCACATTTCCTTCTGAGTCTATCAGAAGAAGGGAGGAGAGTGTTCCTACGGGTCAAGCTGTTTGACAACGTTTGTTGCAGACTGAGTCTGTGTTCTTGCTTGTTGCAAGGGAAGCCTCACTCGGGTTGGGTGAGGGGTGGACGTAGGTCTGTGGGTAGCAGACCGAACCACCTAAAAAATAATGTCCATCATTGTAAGACCCGTGTCTTAGCGGATTCTTAGTGGTTCGGATCCAGATTTATTCCACAAATTTTGGCTATTTTTAAGAATTTTTAGGGCATTTTCTGGTATTTATTTAGTGTAGTTAAAATATTTATATAAAACATTTGGGCATATATGCAATTTTGGCTCTTTGGGGGTTAAAATGCAAAAGAGGGTTAAAAATAAAAAAATATAAAACAAAAAAATTTCACCCGAAACCCCCCACCTCCCTTGGCGATCTCTCTCTCCCTAACTCTTTCTCTCTCTTCCTCTCTCCCTCTCACGTTCTCTCCTCTCCCTCTCTCTCGGTTTTGGTCTAGACGGGCCCTGATCGAGGCACGGGAGGTACCGACGGGACGGGCTCGACGCGAGGATCGCGTGGACGCCAGCTTTGTCTCGATCCGCGGTACGTGGAGGTGCGTGGGGACGTGAGGACGGCCTGACCCTCAACGGCGGTTCGGCACCGAATCGTCGACATCGTCGCGTAATAGGTAGGGGGATGGAATCCTCTCCTCGCTAGGAACCCGCCGGTACCACATGCGTCGTGGTCCGATGCCATTTTCCTTGGTTTCTGTGCATATTTTCATGTTAGTATAATTTTACCCTATTTTCTGAAAATCAATTCCATGGCCATCGGTTTATGTTTTTATAGCTTGTATGGGTGTGGAATGATGGTATGAGCAGGTTAGGAAAAAAATTAAATTCCTCTTGTTTTGGGCCGACCGGGAGGTGTTTTGGCCCAGGCCAACCCATTCTCTCCGTCACGGTAGTATCACGGTCACCAACTGACCGTTCATCTACCAGCGGTCAATTCCAGACCTCCTATGCCCTTTGAGTGGTCCCACTCGGACCGCTTAAGACCTTGACACTCTAGGAAGGTGTACACTAGAGCGGCCCAAAACCGTCCGTTCAAGACATATGAACGGCCCATCGACTGACTGTCCATGGGACTCGTCATCCTGACGAGTGGCCGACCCTATACCATCCATGCCTTGAGCGGCACACCCCTAGCCGCCTAACCCTTAGGAACCTTGTGGACAGGCGGGCACTCCCTAACCACGCACCCCTTGAGCGGCCGTGTCCTAGCCGCCCATGTTCTGTAGACCGGTTTCAGTACGAAGTGTGAGCGGTTGAGATCCAGCCGCGTATGCCGGATGAGCGGCCAGCATAGAACCGGCCATCCCTGTAGAACTTTAATTTTTGCATTTTCATTCTATTTATGCTTTAAATGTTGCATTATCGCCGTGTTTAAATTATTTCATAAACTGTGGCATTATTTTACATCCCGATAGAGTTACTATCTCTTTCCTCGTGATGGAACCACTAGACGTAGCCCATCGACTTCCAGCGTCGGCCCACCCGGGAGAGGTGGAGGGGTAGTCCCGTCACACGGTTTTTAAGCTAGTTCCGTGGGCCCCTGCTGAAACTGTACCGTCCTACGGGGGGAGGGGGGGACTAGCTAGAGACCTGGCTCTAGGCAAGAGTCAGTGTGTGCACACGTGGTCAGAGACCTAGACTGACACTGACGAGTCTTGCTCTGACTAGTACTTGGTTTGGTCCTTTTACGCCTCTCACTTGGAGACTTTAGCCACGTGAGTTGCCTAAGACGCAGTATAAGCCGTCAGTGGACGCATCTGGTCTCTACTTTCTAGTGGGTCTTCCTTTCTCTCACTATCACTTGGTTAGTTGAGTTTTATTCTATTGGTAGATTTAGATCCTGACGCTTGTTCTTGACGCTTGTTCCGGACGCTATTATTTAATTAAATTGGCATCTAGTTAGCTATTTTAAACCGCTTAGATAGGTTTTACAGCTTTAATTTAATTGAGTTTTAATTATGCCGTTGCATGTTTATTGTTTAAATGCGTGCTCTAATTATTTTTATATTTTCTTGCTTGCATGTTTAGTGTGAGGTAGGGATCCGTGTGACCCCTACTGAGTGTGGCTGTGACTCACCCTTTCCTCTTTCAGGTGAGCCACCTCAGCCATCTGCCGATCCTTCTCGTGTTTTCGGCGACCGTCCCTTGTCGTGCTAGCAGTAGTCGATTTGTCCTTTTTTGTACTTTTGACCGAGGTATATCCCGTGTAGTTGTACATTGGACTTTTCTTTTAGATGTGGGACTTGTTCAGCTTGTAAATCTGGACTGTTGTATATATTTTACCACTCTGATATTTTAAATTTGCTTCCGCATAAACTATTAATTGTTGTTCTAATTAATATTACGCATTTGTAATTCCAAATTCGTTATGCATCTCTTCGGCGAGCCCCTCCAATCCTTACGGGGCCTCATCAGCCTCTTGGGTGGCATCCCCAGTTCTTGGTATCGATATATCGATGTTATCGGTATATCGGCATTCGGAGCTCTGGGTCGTTATAATCATGGTTTGGCTTGTGTGCATTTTCTTATCTTCTATCTCCCTTCGCAGGTTGATCAATGAGCTGAGTATATCTCAGACTCAATCATGTTTATGATTCAGTTATTCAGCATTATGGTAAGTGTTCGAGTCTAGTTCTGTGAGAGCTGCTGGAGTTGATTCGATTTTGTTTACTCGTGAGATTAGACCTAAATATTGAATAGATTGCTTAGTCCATAGTATTAGCTTTCGTTGTAATTGAATTGTATGAACTCTTAATTGAGCATAATTTTTGTAGGGGATCTATTCACCCCCCTCTAGATCCCACATTGCACCCAACATATGCTTAGTCTCTTACTTGGTCTACTCGTAGACTCATCTTGTTGAACAATTTCAGGAGAAGCGGTAGAAAAAAATGAGGAGTGATCTCGCAGTGTTCTGACCGCGGCTTGGAATTACTCCGTGTCACTACCTTAGGTAGTTATGTTAAAAAAATGCGTGTGAAATTTGGTTATGTAATAATTGACTTGTTAAATTATTGCTCTTTATTTCGATGTATGTGGATGAAGTCATTTGATTGTAAGCTGATTGATCGAGAAATTTTATTTCCACTGCAATGATATTTCAATATTTATGTGAAATTCTCAACCATAATATACCATTTGGGTTGTCCCATTGTGACATTTTGATCGGGATCCGACGTGAGTCTTTACGACTGGACCGGGTTTACGAGTTGGGGCATCACAGAGAGTGGTATCAGAGCCACTACGATTGAGAATTTACATAAATAGTCATCAGCTTAATCTACATTCCAAAGTCTTGAACTAGTAGGTTGTTATGATGAAAACTTAATCGTGTAATTATATTGTTAGACCATGGTGGGAGGAGGTCGTCATGCAGTTCAGAATGACGATGCTCAAGAAAAGCCAAGAGGACCCCCGTCTCCGCCCCCACCACCTTTGGTGGATTATGGAATGTTCAAGCAAGGTCTGGTTCAAGATATGCAAACCAGGCTCAGACACAAGCGACACTTCAGGCGCAACTCCAAACTCAGGCAGCATCACCCTAGGAGCAGGTTTTTGGTGGGGTGACCATGATGGAGAGATTTCGGCGGATGGCTCCTCCCTCTTTTAAGGGGGAGAGTTGGCCAATCATGGCTGAAAATTAGCTCCGCGAGATAGAAAAGATTTTCCGGGTCATCCGGTGTGCGGATGAGGACAAGACGAGTCTAGCGGCGTACATGTTGCAGGAGAGAGCGGACGTATGATGGGCGTATGTGCTAAGGAATCAACCTGATAGACTAGAGCATGATATTTCTTGGGAAGCAATCAGATGGATATTCACAACAAAGTACATACCGGAGCATGTGCAAGACAAGATGGAGCAAGATTTTCTGGCCCCAACTCAAGGGTCGATGACCATGCTCGAGTATGAGGCTAAGTTCATGGAATTATCAAAGTATGCACCGCACATTGTTGCAAATGAAAGAAGGAAGTTAAAGAAGTTTGTGGCGGGACTACGACCGTCGCTTTGGACCCGTCTAATTACACTGGATCTTGCTACGATGAAGGAGGCTCTTGGCGTGGCATGTCATCAAGAGAGAAACATGGAATTATATTAAGAGGAGAATGACTTCGACAAAGAGACTATCAGCACCATTTCACCGGTATGACAAAGGTAAAAGGGTGATGAGGAATCCGTTGCGATCATTCGTGACAGGGAAGACCACACCACCAGCAAGGGGCAATGACAAACCAGAATGTAAACACTACGGCAAGCGACTTAGTGGGGAAGTATGTTAGATCGCCACTGGCAGGTGTCTCCGTTGTGGCGAGAAGGGCCACATGATCCGAGATTGTCCGAAGATGATGCAACCTGTGGTAGGTAGGCCAGCAGCAGCAACAACATCTCTAATAGTGTCCAGACCAATAGTAGCGAGACCCACAAGGAGACCCCGAGCGCCAGCTCAGGTGTTTGCATTAGCTAGAGAGGATGCTGAGCAGGCGGAGGACCTCACAGAAGGTACTATCTCTATCAATGGTATTCATGCTAGAGTATTGTTTGACACCAATGCGACACATACTTTCATTTCTGAGAGGTTTACTCGTCAATTGCATGAGGAATTCCGAATTGAGTCTTTAGACCTAGACGTGCCCCTGTTGGTGCAAACACCTGCAGGAGTGGTGTCTACCAAGAGGCATATACCCTCACTATCAGTTAATATAAGAGGAAGAACTCTGCCCGGTTATTTTTACTGTTTACCTATGCAAGACTTTGATGCTATCTTAGGACTAGATTGGTTAGAAGAGCATTACGCTCTGATAGATTATTGAAGGAATAGAGTTATTTTTCGCATCCCTACAGAGAAGGAGTTTTCTCATCCCTTACTGAAGCATATGGCTGGAAAGAAGTTAGTGATTTCATCAATGAAGACTGTGCGAATGTTGAGAAAGGGCTACGATGCATTCTTGGCAAGCGTAGTCATGAAGTCTGATGCTGACCAGGCACCAACCGTAACAGAGATCGAGGTTATTCAGGAATTCCTAGATGTGTTTCCAGAGGATTTGTTCGGGTTACCACCTACAAGGGAGATAGAGTTTGCCATCGACTTGTTACCTGGCACTGCACCTATCTCTAAGGCACCCTATCGAATGGCCCTAGCAGAATTGGCAGAGCTAAAAAAGCAACTTCAAGACTTATTAGATAAAGGGTTTATCTGTCCAAGTGTGTCATCATGGAGAGCTTCAGTTCTATTTGTGAAGAAGAAGGATGGTTCTATCAAGTTATGCGTTGACTATCGCAAACTTAATGAGGTGACCGTTAAGAATAAGTACCCTTTACCCCGCATTGATGACATGTTTGACTAGTTGCAGGGAGCCACAGTGTTCTCAAAGATTGATCTACATTCGGGATACTATCAATTGAGGATAAGGAAAGAAGACACATCCAAGACGGCGTTCTGAACGAGATATGGCCATTATGAATTCTTAGTGCTACCTTTTGGTCTGACAAATGCCCCTGCGGCATTTATGGACTTGATGAATCGGGTGTTTAGACCTTATCTTGACACCTTTGTGGCTATCTTCATCGATGATGTGCTGATATATTCCCTTAATGAAGCTTCGCACCGAGAACACTTGAGAATCATTCTCGAGACGCTAAGAGTGCATAAGCTGTATGCTAAGTTCAGCAAATGTGACTTTTGGCTGAAGGAGGTCCATTTCCTCGGGTATGTAATCTCAGGTAGTGGTGTTGCCGTTGACCCCGCAAAGGTTCAGGCGGTATTAGAATGTGAGACTCCTAAATCTCCTATGGAGATTCAGAGTTTCTTAAGATTAGCTAGTTATTATCGCCGCTTTATCGAGGGGTTCGCATCTCTAGCGGCGCCACTGACTAAGTTGACCCGAAAGGGAGTCAGATATATATGGTCTGAGAGCTGTGAGAAGAGTTTCCAAGAGCTGAAGGCTAGGCTGACGTCGGCACCAATTCTCATTTTGCCTAACAATGCGGACGACTTCGCCACCTACTCTGATGCATCGAAGGTTGGGTTAGGCAATGTATTGATGCAAGATGGAAGGGTGGTCGCTTATGCTTCTCGCCAATTAAAGGAGCACGAGCGAAACTACCTGACTCATGATTTGGAGTTGGCTGCAGTGGTTTTTGCTTTGAATATCTGGCGTCATTATCTTTATGGCGTCAAGTTTGAGGTGTTCACTGGCCACAAGAGTCTGAAGTATCTATTTTCTCAGAAGGAGTTGAATCTAAGACAAAGAAGATGGGTCGAATTCTTAAAAGACTATGACCTTGAACTGCAATACCATCCAGGAAAGGCGAATGTAGTAGCCGATGCTCTTAGCATAAAAAGGGTTATGATGCAGTAGGATTGGAAAATGATCGAAGACGCAGCGCAACTTATGGCTGTGATCGAGCCTCAGCTATGTCAGGCATTTGTGGCTCAACTGACCATTAGGTCAATAGTGCTTGACAATGTGATAGATGTGCAAAAAGATGATCCCCAACTACAAGAATTGATCGGGAAGATCGGCTTTGCTCGTGATGAAGATGGAGTGATTCGATTTTAGCACCTGGTCTATGTACTTGATTTAGCCGATCTGAAAAGGCAGGTTCTGGAGGAAGCTCACCGATCAATGTTTTCTATTCATCCAGGAGGTGGTAAAATGTATCAAGACTTGAAACGGTCTTTTTGATGACAAGGAATGAAGAAGGACGTAGCCGACTATGTTGCTAGATGCTTGATTTGTCAACAGGTAAAGGCAGAGCACCAAAAGCCATCAGGGCTAATACAGAAAATGCAAATTCCTTAGTGAAAATGGGAAGCAAGCACTATGGATTTTGTGACAAGGTTACCAAGATCAGCAAAGGGCAATGACTCTATATGGGTGATCACGGACCGGTTTTTAAAGTCTGCACATTTCCTTCCTATGAAGATGAAGCAATCGGTGGAGAGTTTGACAAGACTATACGTAGACAACATCGTCAGACTTCACGGGATTCCAAAGTCGATCATCTCCGACAGGGATCCCTGGTTCACATCCAGATTGTGACAAGGGTTGCATGAAGCTTTTGGTTCGCGGCTGAAGCTCAGTTCGGCTTTTCACCCGCAAACGGACAGTCAGTCCGAGAGGACGATTCAAACACAAGAGGACATGCTTAGGGCTTGTGTTCTGGATTAGAAGGGTGATTGGGAGCGACATCTACCTCTTGTAGAATTTGCTTATAACAATAGCTTCCATTCGAGTATAGGCATGGCTCCATTCGAGGCACTATATGGTAGACCTTGTAGATCTCCGTTGTGCTGGGAGGAAACAGGGGACATGCAGCTTGTGGGGCCAGAAGTTGTACAAGAGACCTCTAAAAAGATCAGGTTGATCAGGCAGAGATTTATGATAGCACAAGACCGACAGAAGAGCTATGCTGATAACCGAAGGAAGGAGCTGACATTTAAAATTGGTGATCACATTTTCCTCAAGGTGTCTCCGACAAAGGGAATCGTTCGATTCGGCAAGCGTGGGAAGCTAAATCCACGGTTCATCGGACCATTTGAGATTCTGGAGAAATTGGGGAATGTGACATATCGGTTGGCATTACCTCCGTCTCTGGAGGGAGTACATCTCGTGTTCCACGTGTCCATGCTTAGAAGGTAGGTGCATGATCTGGCATACGAGATCAATTCTGAGCAGATGTAGTTTCAGCAGAACCTATCTTATAAGGAGCAACCTGTTCGAATTCTGGACCACAAAGAGCAGCTGTTGAGGACTAAAGTCATTCCATTGGTGAAGGTACTATGGAGGAACTTCTCGCAGAAGGAGGCCACGTGGGAACTAGAGAAAGAGATGAAGAAGAAGTACCTTCGATTGTTCGATATGTGATTTAACCCCAAACTTCGAGGATGAAATTTTCTTTAAGGGGGAGAGGGTGTAATGCCCTACGAATTCATAGTTTAACATAAAGTATTTTATTTGATTAATAAAAAAATATGCCAAAATATTTAAATTATTAGTTTTATTATATTTATTTCAGTCATAGTAAAAAAAAAAGAATTGGCGGGAGCGGCCGCACGAGCGAGCTCCGCTCACGCGGGCGAGCAGGTACGCGCTCCCCCCTTTTTTGGACCCGCGTTGTGGGTGCGGTTAAAAAAAATTTCATTTTTAAATTTTTTTTAAACCCTTCACTTGGTCAATCCCATGTGCCCTATAAAAATGGGTTAGTCAAATGAAGGGGCTTAGTGAGTTGGTGAAGACTTTGAGGCTCATTTCTTAATTTAAATTACATTAAAATAAAGATTAAATCTCCACCATTAGATTAAAATCAATGATTAAGATGGTTTAAGGGAAAACCCCTATAAATACCCTTGAAGGGGGCTTCATTAGATCTCCTTTGGGGCTGGCCACGTTGAGGTGATGTAGGAGGAGTTTGCGGGCAATTAAGGAGGTAATTAAGCTTCATTAAGATAAGAGAATTAGTATTAATCCTCAAAATTAACATATTTAGCATGTTTAAATTGATTTAAGGTGTAGTAATTAGCATCAATAGAGGTAGTTAAATCTAGAAATCTTTATTTTACCATGTGTGATCATGTCTAAGTAGGATTACCATGAGATCATTAGTATTAAGACATGTGATTAAGGGTAAAATCAAATGTTTAATATAATAAAATTAGCAACAGTGCATGAATTTTTTTTAAAAAGCTTACAAAATCGTGAGATTTGATATTTCAAGCTCACTGTAAGAATTTCCATATTTGATTCAAAATATTTTTACGTTTAGAAATATTTAAATACTATTTTAAAGGTGTTTAATTATACTAAAAGGCTAAAGGGGTGATAAAAATACCATAAATTGTAAGAATAAATGTAACGCCCTGGGATCCGATTCCCAATTTATGGGTATATATTTTTTTCTTTCATCGGACCTCGAGCCATTACTTCGTACATATCGCAGAAGCACAATATATAAACATGCGTACATTCGCATGAGAGAGAGAGAGAGAGAGAGAGGGAGAGAGAGAAACCATAGTTACAAAAATGTAAATATCATATCAACCATTCATAATTTCCAAAGAAGAGTACATGACCATTGTTCCAAAATAAACCTGAGCCCATACATGCTCACTGCTCCATAGCTATACATAAAAGAGGGACCTTCATCTATAGCATACCCAGTCGAACGATACAATGTTACTACTCCTCAGCTACAGCCTCCTCCTCAACCACCTTCTCTGTCTCCTGAAAACGTGTGTCACAAAAGGGGTGAGTGTGACGCTCAGTAGGCAACCTAAACAAACCGGGCTTAACTTGCATTTATATAACCGAATTATATACATAATTTACATGTTAATAATAGCATAATCAATTCATTATAGTCTGCTGAAAATAACTCGTAAGAGGAAAATACACATTCTTAAGCTGACATATAAGATACCCATGCATGCGCTAAAACCACGGTGAATACATATTTACACATTATCACATTTTCGTATTTTCACACTTTCACATATCACTTTTCCACATTTTCGCATTTCGCATTTTCACATTTCACATTTCACATTTTCACATTTCACATTTCCACATTTTGTTATTCATGGAAACAAATAGCTGTCACAATCATAGGAGGCCCACACACACACAACGAACGAAAGAGTACTGCACAGACCCGAGAGCGAACTCCCACCTAGATTCTTGGTGGCCTTGAGGCATTACGTAACACCACATCACAAAGGCCGCGGGATCGAAGACCGAATCAATAGGATTTTAAACCAGGGCCGTCCCTCCCACAGGGACCGAAGTCCTATCTCACAGAAGGCTGTTGTTTTCATTTATATCATTTACATCGTATTCGCATTCACATACATACCTATTTTACACATATCAGTATGATACTTTATCATAACAAGCATGCTTTCAATGATTTAAGTGGGCTAAACATACTCACAGTCATGCTTCTAATATTCTAAACATGCTCATAGATGTGCTTCTAGTAATCTAAACGTGCTCACAGATGTGCTTCTATAGTTTAAGAGGGCTAAATTCACTTGCGGTCATGTTTAGGTTACTATATGAAAGGATCAGTTCTATTCTTCTAGGCCACACATGCACAGAAAATGATTTATATCTGAAAGTACAGAATTTCTGTGGGAATGAAATTTTTACTGTGAATTACTAACTTAGCCTTCTGCCAGTTTCTAATTTTTCAAATTTTTATGAATTAATATGCCCCATCAAAATTCTCCTTTTCTCAGTTTCTGGAAATTGGGTCTATGCAGCATGTGCACATACCCCACTAGAACATGCACAGACCTTACTAGAACATGCACAGACCCTGCTTGTGGCCAGGACCAGACATGCACAGACTTCACTAAAGCATGAAGAAACTTTACTTATGATTTGAACTAAACCTGCATCGACCTTACTACAATATGCACAGACTTTACTTATGCTTTGAACTAAACCTGCACCGACCTCACTAGAACATGCACAAACTTCATGCAAAGACCTCACTTATGATTTGAACTAACCCTGCACTGACCTCACTAGGACATGCACAGACTTCACTAAAACATGCACAGACTTTACGTATGATTTGAACTAAACCTGTGCCGACCTCACTAGAATATGCACAGACTTCACTGAAACATGCACAAGCTTTACTTATGATTTGAACTAAACCTGCACCGACCTCACTAGAACATGTACAGACTTCATGCATAGACCTCACTTATGATTTGAACTAAACATGCACCGACCTCACTAGGACATGCACAGACTTCACTGAAACATGCACAGACTTTACTTATGATTTGAACTAAACCTGCACCGACCTCACTAGAACATGCACAGACTTCACAGAAACATGCACAGACTTTACTTATGATTTGAGCTAAACCTGCACCGACCTCACTAGAACATGCACAGACTTCACAGAAATATGCACAGACTTTACTTATGATTTGAGCTAAACCTGCACCGACCTCACTAGGACATGCACAGACTTCACTAAATCATGCACGGACTTTACTTAAAACATGCATGGACGTTTCCATGGCTAATACAAACTTGCACAGACCTTACTCAAAACATGCACAGACCTTCCCATGGCCAATGCACACTTGCACGCACCTTACTCGAAACATGCACGGACCTTCCCATGGCTAATACAAACTTGCACATACTTTACTCAAACATGCACGGACCTTCCCATGGCTAATGCAAACTTGCACGGACCTTACTCAAAATATGCACAGACCTTCCCACGGATAATACAAACTTGCACAGACTTTACTCAAACATGCACGGACCTTCCCATGGATAATACAAAATTTGCACAGACTTTACTCAAACATGCACGGACCTTCCCATGGCTAATGCAAACTTGCATGGACTTACTCAAAACATGCACAGACCTTATCATGGCTAATGCAAACATGCACGGACCTTCCCAAGGACTGTGGAGACTCATGAAACCCAAAACGGATTGAAAAATAGATCTCAAAATGAATATGATGGTCGTCCCCACCTGCCCTTAGTCCCTCTTTTAGAGTGTAGAATATATATATTTTTCTCAAAAACCATTCTAATACGTCATTGACCCCTAAGTTTGAGGTTAAGTGCCTACCTTTGAGATGTTAACCGACGATCCGGGGATAATATCCACACCCCAGATCAACGTCATTTTTACCCTTCGATCCGGGGATGAGATCCACACCCCCGACCCACCAAGGCTTCACTGTAGCTCCACCCTCCTACGCAAGGGCCAAGGTCCCTCACCTCTCTTCCTTTCACAAGAGGACTCGTAGGTGGCAAAAAATGGAAGATAAGTGTTGCTAAAGGTTGACCACCCATGAAACCCACCTCTTTATATAGCCTCCAAGCCCCCGAGGGTCCTATCCACGATCCACAAGCCTCCATCCCACTCCCAAAGGTCGCTGGTTTAAAGAGGGGTTGATGCTAAGCATCCCTTCGGTTGAACAGAGGTGACCCTTCGTCTACCCGGTCATAGGTGCAAGTGGGCACATGTTTCCGTTGGGAATTAGGTTGAGATGTCTTCATATAAAATGAAGATGACTTCGGGATCTAACTCTGGGTTGTGGTTTCATCGAATTTCGTGAGCTCTAGCATGATATATGATTTTTACATTATTAACATTCATTTTCCGTGTTCTAGTCGTGACCTTTCATCTACCTGATCATAAATGTGAGTGGGAATATTTTTCTATTGGGATTTGGGTTGGGGTGTCTTCAAATGAAATCAAGAGGACTTCTGGATCTAAATTGTAGTGGTAGTTTCATCGAATTTCATGAACGCTATCATGAGATATGATTTTTTCAATATTAACATTCATTTCCCACGTTCCAGTCGTGACCCTTCATCTACCAGATCATAAATGTGAGTGAGCACATTTTCTGTTAGGATTTTGGTTGGGGTGTCTTCATATGAAATCAAGCGGACTTAATGATCTAAATTTTGGTGGTCGTTTCATTGAATTTCATTATCCCTATCAGGAGTTATGAGTTTTCCATTAATTACATGCAAATTCGCCCAACAGTCACACCTCCTCATGATAGCTTGCAGAAAAGTGCTCAGAACCATGGGTTCTGGTGCGAATTGGGTTTCCATGTTAATGGAAGAGTTTGGGCTAAGGGCCCAAGCTTTCTAAGGAGTATAGTTTCATCCCATTTGGTTGACTGTGGACCAAGATACTCTTATTTTAACGGGTGACTATGTTTTCTGTAATAATTTCGGCCCATTATCATAACTCCTTCTTATCTCCTATTAGGCCCATTTTTCAGAAGTTATACTCTTCATCAAAGTTGTTCCTTACCTAATGGTCGTTGTATGGGCTTTGGTTTCATCTAATTCTGACCTTCCTATAGTAAGTTACCAATTTCCTGAGGATCCATCAATAATCTGTCCAGATTTCTAGCTCAATGAGTTCACGGGCCTGAATTATTCTCAATTGGGCCAGTGCCCAAATTGGTGGTCGTAACAATAAATATTACTGTGAGATCCATGTGTAGCAAAATTTTAATTATTTTTGGATCACAATATCTCTGTTAAGAAAATTTTAATAAATGATAGAAAAGTAAATAATTATGTGGAAATTAGAAATTATATTCATAAAAGCTTAGGATTTCAAAATAAATCTCGTACATATGTGTGTGCTTTATTTTCAAAATATCAATATTTATAAATGACTGTAAGTTAAATTATAGATTTTTTAATATTTTCTCAGAAGTATAAAATTATGAACAAAATAGAAATACTATATAGAAATTTTTAAAAGTTTACGAAAAGACATAGATATGTGTTATAATTGATTGAGTAGAAATTCATTTTGTTTGATCACTGAATCTTGACTTGTATAATTATTAATGTTTGAACAAATAATTAAAAATTTGAATAAATATTAATATTCTGAGAAAAATCATGGAAAGATTAAAAAACTATTTTTTATGTTTATAAGTTAAATATTAATATATTTTAGTCATTATAAATATTCTGGGTAATTTTATTTATTTAAAAGCTACTATTACAAATTTTAAAAATTGATATAAAATTTTATAAAATTAGAAATACTGAACAAAAAATAGTGAAGTTTCACATATATGATATGTCTATCAGAAACAAAGTTAGTAAAATTTTAGTATTTTTTTAATAATTATGGATATACTTAGTTACTTTATTATTCATGATGGGTTTTAGTTATTCTATAAAATATTAGTAATACAATGTGAAAAATAATAAAAAGTTTTACAAATGATATTACTATTATAAATAATGGTTTTAAAAATTTTGGTGATTTTCGGAGTATTATGGTTAAATTTAGTTAATTTTCTATGCATATGAGAATTTAAATGATTCTGGAAAAAATTTGAATTCCTGCATGAAAAATTATGATAATTTTTTTGTGTAATGTTACATATAAATATGATATTCAATAAAAGTTTAGTGGTCTTCTAACCATGGTAGTTTAATTTAGTCAATTTGTGATGCATGATGGAGTATAAATACTTCTGAAAAAATTATAAATAATGTCTGAAAAATGATGATGCTTTTATGATTCGATCCTTCATGTTAATGTATTGATTTCCTGAAATTTCAACGCATTCTGATCTCTGTGAACAGAGTTAAAATTTTTTGATATATATATGCCTTTATAATTGGATAAGTTTAGAAATTCAGAAAAAAAAAGATTTTCAGTACCGGCATATTTCATACTTAATGTTCACAGTATGAAATTATGAGTGGCATGTGTCCATTGCATATGAGTCGTATATATATTTACTGTACTGTTATTCCTGTCAAATGGACACTGTCACCATAGGGGGAGACTGGAACCAAGCCATAGAAATGCCCCTATGGGGAGGTTCACACTGTTTACTGGCCCCGAGGTGATGAAATCCTAGAGGTGGACAATTACCATTGATAAGGTGAGAGGACTTCTCCCGATTCTGCGCAGTAACCAAGACTCATCACTATTTACCTAGGTGATCGAGTACCGACTGACTGTCCTTCTAGTGGTGGTTTGGGCACTATGTCTTGGCTATTTACACCACTATTATTGCTCACTGAATTGATATTGAAACTGTTATTATTGTTCACTGAACTGATATTGAAACTAGTGTTATTGCCTACTGAACTGTTATTACATTTCACTATTATTACACTGTAAATGTTTACTATTATTGAATCTCTAGTATATCAAATGGTGATTTAGAAAAGAGCAGATTAAGTCTGTTTGGATCCTTTCACTATGCGTGAGACTTTACTCCGCCTAGTATTGGAATCATTCTATTGATAAATGAGCCGAATTATATTGCATGGTAATGTTTACTAATGTTGAATTCTCATTTACATTGTCATTGATAGAACAAAGTTTTATTGTACCGCATGGTATTATCTGTAAAATGTTAACATCATGACTTATGATTTAGTAATTGAAATTGGGTTATAATGCATTAATTTCATGTTGTTATCTATTTAAAATTATGCCTAAGAATGACTTATAAAAAGAAATGCCGTAAATCACTTTGGATATGTTTATGCATGTTATTGTTGTGTAAATGATGTTTTGATGTTGTCTCACTATAAGTCATTATTCAACTAATTAAGAATCTCTTGAAGCATCTTTTAATTGGCAGGTGATAAAATTGATGGTTTGCACAGAAACCTAGAATAGGTTGGCAAAAGAAAGGGAAATCAAATTGACAGCTGAACTCAGCTGAGAATTGTAAGTTCAAGAAGGCTGCATCGACCTCACAGTCTAGCTGCTCCGACCTCAGGCCTTCAATGGAAGAAGAAAGTCCAAGTGGTTCTCTGATGATAGTGTAGACACACTAAATTTGACATCATCTTGAGTACATCTTATATTACTTTATAATGCCCCAATTTGACCCTCAAATTGACTTAGTTGAGTGATTTCCCTTATTTTTCTTAGATTTTTACCCTTTTTTACTTTTTTGGATTTTCATTGATTTTTTTGGATTTTTCTAGATTTTTTAGGATTTTTCTCTAATTTTTCAGATTTTTCAAATTGGTGTCTGCCCAGAGTGACGCCAATTCTTTTTTCTCCTTTTTACTTTTTTTAAATTTTAGGTAATTTTCAATTGGTGTCTACCCCGAGTAATGCCAATTCTTTTTTATATTTTTTATATTTTTATATTTTTTTATTTCTTAAATGGGTGTCCGGAACCCCTAACGCCAATTCTTTTGGTCATATTTTGCGATTGTTTTTGAATCTGCGTCTGCCCTGTAGGTCGCCCATGTTTAAATGAGCGTCCATCGTCTTGGACGCCAATTCTTTTCTAATTTTGGAAGATTTTAAACTTTCCATATTTTAACCCCAATGAATGTCCAAGGTGGTGGACACCCATTTAATGGGCGACCATGGGGTCTGACGCCATTTCTCTGAGGTTTCTGAATTCACCCGCACCTCCTTGTTTCTTCGTTTTGGAGTCTTTTCGACTGGGGAAAGATTCCCTGTGGCTTTCCTGAACTCGGAGGACTCTTTCCATGTTTATCTCATTCCATAGATGATTATCCTAATTGTTTTGGGAATTAAACTTTGATTCTTCCCCTAAAACTGTAACACTCGAGAAATTACTAAGAATTTATTAAATATTTAAATGGACTAAATGGGCTATTAAATGAATTTATTTTAATTAGTAAAGCCTTACTCCAATCCAAGAGGATTAGGCCCATTCAAAGGAACCCTTTTGGCCCAAATTATGGTTTTAGACCTTGGCCCATATTCTAGAAGCTAGAAATTGGCATAATCACGGAATTTAGAGATAAATGGGATAAATAGATAGATAATGGAGGGAAGAGTTTGAATTAATTTCAAATTCGGCGCCCAAGATAGAAAACGGTCTATCGCGAGACCACATAGCAGATGAAGGCGGTCACCCATACGACTGCTAAGCGCTGTAGATTCTGTGAGTGGAAGAAAGTGTAAAAAGATTGGATTTTTGGCATCCAAACTCTTAGAGACCGAAGTATACAGACTTGTAAACATGCTTGGGACTCTCAGGGATAGATCTAATACCTAATGAGGACTCTAAAGTCATCCAAATCTTTGAAACCCTAACTAAACCCTATAAATAGACCCCAAGTTTGACATGTGCGAACCCTACTTTTGGCTCGTGTGGAACTAAGGTAAGGAGGCAGAATTAGAGGAAAGTTCTTTAGAGGTTTTTTTTGCTAATACTAAGGACTAACTACTCTCCAAATTTCATTCTAGGAGATCAAGTTTAGAAGGAGTTAGAAGCTTTCAAAGTTACTGATTCTGCAGTAATAACCCAAGAATCTATGCAATGGTCCAGTGAAGTTCAAGAAATTAGAAGCCCTAAACGAGGTATTTAGCGCTTGTGTCTATAGAACTTTATGTTACCCTTTATATCTTCTATCTACCCTCCAATTTTAATGTTCATAGGTCAAGGGAATCAGGAGATACAAGGGTGTGAAGTTGCTGGTTTAGCACAGAACGTGTAGAACTAGGGCTTACATCCAGTCCAAAATTGGCAGTCTAGGAGCAATATTTGAGGTAGGTTATCTCATGAATGGCTTAAACAAGACATTAGGGATAAAAGCCCTCTATTTCCAGTCGATTTCATGCATTGTACATTGAGAATTTTATGTTTTCATTAGGACTATGCATCTAGTATAATATTTGTGGATGAACTAGCCCTAATTGAGTAAAAAGGAAATTCTCTTCTTATTACATAAAGCCACGCATATTGGCTGACCTATTCTTGTTCTATCATGCTATAGAGTTTATTCCTGTTGATTTCTATACATGATATGCCTTAGATTAGTATTATATTTTACTATTATTGAGTTTTTCGTTAACACAAGAAGAAACGGTCTTCCTGTAGACTGCCAGAAACCCTAGCGCTCATATGATAGACCGCTTGCCACAAGTGACGGTCACCCACTAGACCATTTTCATTTTTGAATTCTATATTTAAGCTAACCCGAGTTTAATGTAGAATGGTCCAAATTATTATATGTTAAGCCTAGTTAAGTAGGTTTTATACTTGTTTTAAACATTATTTCCATATACCTAGTTATGTTAACAGCTCATTCTAGTAGATTTCATGATTCCTTATGCACTTAAAGTTATTTTAAACTTATGATATTTTCGTGACCAAGTCATATACTTTTGTAGTTAACTTGAATTTATGAGATTCATGGACTAGTTATGATTTGATCGCTGGTTATCACTAACTTTCTCATCTAAGAGTCATTTTCACAAGTACATGGCATATAGTCCGGTATGTGACCATTAGATACACCTTTGCACTTATAGGCACACAATCTTGGACTTGAAAGTCTCTCCGTTAGATATTCTTTTTATCGGACTAGGTGATCTTGTTTCAAGGCTTCCGTAAGTCTCTGTGAGCCTGGGATTCCCACTAGGATGCCGAGCTGGTTGTACCATTAAAGTCCAATTTGTCTAGAAAGCACTATCGTTGATTTCGGAGTCTTGATTCTTAAAAGGTCTTACATTCGACCGCTAAGACCCAGTTAACGGTTTGGCCCATGACCGCTTGTATATCTGAGTCTAGCCGTCCAGTCTGGATTCAACCCAACCTAAACGGTCCATGACTAGACTGCCTGGCTTGCTAAACGGTCCAGTAAATGACCGCTTGGTTCCTGATTGTGTCTAACCCGAGGTTTGACCTTTGGGGTTGATTTTCTTGAGTTCCTATATGATCTTAGGATTATCTAGAGCCTAAATTATGTTTAAGAAAGTTAAAGTTGAATTATGGAACCTAATGAATATACTGTTATGCTGCCGGATCACCGTCGTAGCATAATATACCTTAAATCTTTTTTTGATATCTTATGTCAACTTTGGTACGTTCTATGGCTTGGTTACTTGATCATTAAACTTATTATTTGGAATTGATTTATTGGCTGAAATTATTATCTCATGGAAGTAACTGGATTTATAACTTGAAGATGCAAGATCGGGCACGGATTGTGTCCAATGGCTCCATGCTAGTCCCCTCGACGGATTGTCGAAAACGTGCTATAAACCATGGGGTACGATGATACTAGCGTCGCATTGCGCTGGGAGTACTTTCTCTTATAAATGAGTGAAACACCACGAGAATCGTTATGAAAATTACATGCTTGATAAATGACTTTTTAGTACATAGCCTTTATAAGGTTGTGTAAAGTACTTTCTAGTTACATGCTCGTACATTCTTGTTCATGAAAGGCCAATTTACGTCTACATGCTTAATCTTACTTGTTCATGCTATCTTGTCCACTTGCTCAATTTCATGTCCTTGGTTACTCAATTATATCGATTGTTTAACGCATTTCCTTATGTTTCTCTTCCAGTCTAGAGCTAAGTCATTAATCACTTAAATATTACCTTCATGTTGATGCGAAGATACCTACTGGGTAAGTGTGCTCATTACCCTACTTTTCCAATCTTTTCAGGAAGTACAGATGAATCGGATTCAGAGTATACAAATAGCGGGTCCGAGAGTGATTGAAGGACAAACGAATCGAGAGAAGCCATAGTATCAAATGTCTAGTCGAGTCTTATTGTAATTTTCTATTTTCTTGAGTCTATGATATAAGAGTGTTAAGAGTCAAGGATCTTGTGTACTTTGATATTATTATTATGGAATAAAGTGAAGTTTAGAAAAGTTTACTTGTGCAATTACTTTAATGTGATTATCTCGCATTCTGATTTCTTGCTTGCGAGAGGCTTACCATGTCGGCTATTCGCATTCCTGAAATTCCTTCCGCTGTATTAAAAGCTCGGGACGTGACGGTTAAAGTGGTATCAGAGCATTGGACTAGAAGTCCTAGGGAAAAGTCATGTCATAGGTTAAGTCCAAGGTTTAAGGACCCACACCTATGAAACTAGGAAAGAAACTACCTACCTATGAAAGGAAGTGTTGTAGAACTTGGGATGAGATAGTAATTATAATTATTTCTAAGGTTAATTCCACACATTCCATTAGAATTGACAACTCTGCTACCCTTCTCAGGTACCTTACTCTCATCATGGCTCATCGTGTTGACTGGGATGGTATGCAACAAACTGTTGCCGGTCTCACCCAAGCATTACAGAATATGGCTCAAGCCGGTGCAGGGGCAAGACCTGGAGACCTACACCGCAATTTTCAGAGTTTAAATCCTCTGCAGTTTTCTGGTTCTTCTAATCCCGACGAGGCAGAAAATAGGATCGATGAAATGAACCATATATTCGAGATCATGTAATGTGCCGACCAAGAAAATGTTCATCTTGCTACGTTCCAGTTAAACAAAGATGCCCGCACCTAGTGGAAGGCAATTCCAGCACCGCCTGCAGATGCACCACACACATGGGATGGATTTCTGGCTCTTTTCCGAGCCAAGTACTTCTCCGAGCATGTCAAGGAGAGGAAGGCAGCTGAATTCGCGTCACTTCATCAGGGCATGATGTCCGTAGCCGAATATGAGTTAAAATTTTCTCGTCTGGCACCCTATGCTCATCACCTAGTGAGCACATATCTCTTAAAGGCAAATCGCTTTATGGACGGGTTACGTCCCATTTTTATCCAACAACTTGGCCCACAGAACATTCGGACCTATGCAGAGATGGTCCAACGGGCACACCTATGTGAACGGACCTTGGAGAAGGTCGATAAACTCAAGAGTAAAGTGGAGGAGCCGAGCCGAAGGTCTGATCGACGAGGTAAGAAGTTGAAAAAAATCAGAATTACCTATAATTCTCCAGATAGCAGGAAGAGATCCCAGAGTGGGAACGGCAGGGATGAACATCGGAACAAGAAGGTCAAGGAAGAGGAAGATAAGCAAGTCAAGGCGGCTTGCTCATTTTGTGATAAATTCAGTCATGCGGCTGAAGAATTGATGTGACATCGACTTTGTGAATGCAGCAACTAGACCGAGGGTTCTTGGACTTACCAAGCAAGCACAACGCACAAGAGTAGAGAATTACGCAAGTTGCTAAGGAACCGTTGCGCACACGATTCCCGGGTGACTCGGCGATGCCGAGTGGAAGTAGTGGAACAAAGCCCTTGCTGGTAGAGGACCAGCAAAGCCATGGTCGCCCTCCAGAGGGTACGGTGCCCACAATCAAAGGGCTGGCTAGGTGCCGAAAGGGCACCAGGTCGCTCTCTCACAATCCCACGATGGCCACTCGTAAATGGGGAGCTTCGGGGTCGGACGCTCTCTCACCGTCAACAGAGCAATTCCATAGATATTATATGAACAAACTACTGATATGAGAGCAAGGGATAGAGCTTACTTGGTTGGTTTGAAGAAACCAACCCCGTTCGGAGACGAGGGCGAGCGGGGAAGTGTGGGTTCCCCGCACACTGCATTGATGAAGCTTGATCACTACTAATTATTTACATGCACTACGCCTCACGCAGGAGGGTGGATCTCGGGGTGGGGAAAAGTGGATTACACATAAACACTACCTCTACATAGGGAGGGGCGGTAAGCCGGCCAGGCGGGGAGGGGCGTGAAGCTAAGATGGAGCCGGATTGCCCTCCCGGGGTTCTGTCAGCTGGTTCTGCCCGCTGACAGGCACTCACTGTCGACTCCGCTGTGATCGCTCCCGGACTCGAAAGTGAACAAGACCAACGCCCAAATGTTGGTGACTGACCCGGGATGAAGCCTGAATTTTTTTGGCACCAGAAGTTATCGACGCTGGCCGGGACAGATGCTGGACCGGCGCTGCTCTGCTCTGCCTTAGACTGAGTTCAGGTTGTTGCAGCAGGTTGGCGACTTCACCACGATCGCTCCCGTGAGCCAATCGAGACGGGATCAGGACGGTTGCAAGCGTGGTCAAATCCTCTTTGATCAGCAACTAAGATGGGCACAGAGGAGGTCGGAGCAGGGAGGTGGAACCCGAAGAGTGAGAGGGGGTCTGATCAATCCCTGACAGAACTGACCTGCGCACCTGGGGAAAATAATTTGGAACGGGGAACTCCAAACTCCAAACGAGGTCCCGCTTGCTGTGTTGGACAGAGGACTGGTGGATCTTCGTCCCGGTCAAGTGGCGCACCAAGTGGATCACCGGTGTGGTGGAAGTAGCTTCTGAATGACAGCTCTGGTTTCTAGCCGGACTGGTTCTGCGCAGTTGGTGAAGAATGGATCTCCCGGACAGCTCCGAACTCGAATTGGGGCGGGATCTCCTCGCCTGCGAAGACGACTGGAAGAGCGTTACGGAAATGTAGGATATTCCTCCAGAAAATGTGCGGTGAAGATGTGGTTGACTCTGCAACTTGACCCTTGACTACAGCCTGCGGACTGAGATGAATAGGGTGATGATAGGTGATGGGAGACGGAGTAGATGGGGTGGGAAATGGGGTGGATGGGTGTGGGGATGACACCTGACTATGTGGGGGTCTGTTAGGGGGTGATACAAGGTGTGGGAGGGGCAGAAAGGGGGCTGGGAGGTGGTCTAGCAAGTGGAGGAAGGGGGAGCTGCGAATTTGGGTTGGGAAGGAGAGAGGGAGGAGAGATCTCTTCTTTGGTTTGAATGTGGGGTTAATGGTGGTTGGTTAATGAAGTCTTGGGGAGGGGAAAGGGTGTGTTGGGAGATGGAGGGGTGGCTTGGGAGAAGGGATTCTCCCTTGGGAAAATGAAAGGTTGTATGGGGAAGGGGAAAGGTTGCTTGGGAGAATGGAGAGGTGCCTAGGAGAGGGGAATTCCACCTAGGGGTTGGAGGGGAATTGAATGAGTGTATGGGGAAGGGGCCTTAATGAAAGGTGAATGGGGAGGAGAGAGAGAGAATTTCGAAATTGGGGGTGGGGAGGAGAGAGAATGGGGTTCACCCCCTTTAGAGAGAGAGAGAGAGAAATAGAGATAGAGAGAGAGAGAGAGAAGGAGAGAACACAAGGGATTTCAAGATTTCTCTTAAACTTTCATTCATTCATTCATTAGTTCTCCATGGAGGGATTGGGGTCCTAATTATAGGAAAACCCTCAATTTACAAAAAGTCCTCACCTTTTGGACTATTGACAAATGACCAAGGGGGGAAGGGGGCGCCCATGGGCCAAGCCCATTGAAGTGGGCCCGTTAACCCACTAGGCCACCTAATGATACTTAGACTTAGATAGATGACTCACTAACTTAGGTACTTGACTCAATAAAAGGAAAATTACATGGTTAAGACTCAAAGAAAGATATGAAAATTACATAGCTAGACTCAGAAAATCAAGATGAACACAATGGCGAGCATCGGGACCCTTGGAGAAATGGGAAGTGGTAAGCGATGTCCCCATCATACTCTCGGGGTGCAGAGAACTCGACTCTGTCGAGTAAAGATCCATCGTATGCGGAGGGAGCCACGGCGGGGTTGCCCAGAAGTCTACCAAAGGTAGCTGGTCCTTTCACCAAGCGAGGTAGCGCCCTTACCCTTTGCTCCAGATGACCGTGACCTGTTCATACAATATCCATTCAACATGATCATGCTGGTCTCTCTGGGCTGGTAGCTTTCTCTCAAGGGTAGGTGCTCTCTCAAGGGAGGGGATGAGCTCAATTTCCTCACTGGGCATCACCGTGGGACCCATGTATGGTACCAGGTCAGCCACGATGAAAAGTGGGGCTTATTCTGTATTCCTCAGGGAGGTCTAACACATAAGCATTAGCGCTGATGTATCTCAGGACCTGGAAGGGACATGTTCCACGAGACCTCAATTTTGAGACATTCTCAGAGGATAGTCTCTCAGTCCTCACCATCACGGAATCACCAAACCAGAATTCTTGGTGGCAGCGGTGAGAGTTGGCTAATTGTTTGTTCATCTCGTTGCTCTTGTTGATGTGCTTGCGAGGGTTGCCATGCAATGTCATAAATGATGATCCTCTAGGGATGAAGGGAGGGCCTGGACAACCAAATTCAGCCCTATCAACGGTTACATTGGTTTTGACGGACTTAGGAGGACCGGGGCATCCATAAATGGCTCTATCAGGTATGGGTGCAGTGAATGCCAGAGGACCTGGACTTCCATGTATACTCCTATCATGCATAAGATGGATGATGAGTGGGGGAGGACCTGCATATCTAAATGTAAACCTGTCGTGCACTGGACCTAGTGTGTATATGACACAAATGAGACGACTTGACTTACTAGCCCTACCAGATGAAGCAAAATGTTATGACACATGTATTCCTATCAAGATGGTCTCATCTTTAGGTGGGGGTTGATTTGGGAGTTTCCACTCATGGGGGTCGAAGGGGTCCCAGAAAGTGGACATCTTGGGATAGGTCAATTCCTCATTTCCTAGGTGGATGTCACCCTTGGTCATGGCTCTCATAGTGTGGGCTAAGTTTTGGAATGGGTGGGTTAGGTTCGACATGGTGGGTGAGGGTAGGAAAAGGTGGGTGGTGGGTAAGGCGATTAGGTCCCATGGGTTCATTGGCTTCCATTGGGAGGGATCAAAGGGGTCATGGAATGGGTTGCCAAGGAAGAGGTATTCTATGTCATCAAGGTCCTCAAATGATGGTGAGTCCTCCTCCTCTAATGAAGTAATTGAACCGAAGTCTTTGGCGGGATGGTTGGCCATGAATGGAGGGCTTGGCATTCTACCCGAAATAAGCAACTCTAATTCATGGATAGCATCGGACTCATCGGGTGTAGGGAGGAATAAAATAAGGTCGATAGTGTAGCAACCCACAGTGTAAATCGATGAGATGGACTCGACACATAGGTGTAGGAGGTCAAGGTTCCTAGGTCGGTCGGCCACTGTGGTCAATATGCCAGTTAACTCCATTTGCCAAGCTAGACTCTTAAGAAGATCCCCTAATGTTTCCACTTGATAGGATGATTGGATTGTGGTGTGATAGGTGGATAAGGGTACTATGGGGAGGTGTTGTTCCATGGAAGGGTAGGCATGGGGCAGGATAGGGTGAGCCCGGTTTTTCACTAGCCATCTAACCAAGGGCCCACTTATGATAAGTTCACTCCTAATTGGAGGGGGTGGCATGAAAGGCGAAATTTCTTCCTCGTTTTGGGCATGATTTTCCTCCAAGGTGGGGAGTGGTTCTGGGGTGTTCCCTACTAGGGGGTCGGGTGTGGGGATCATGGTTTCCTCTACCAAGGAGGTGAGTAGGTCCTTTGTAGGTGGGGTTATGCTGGTTGGCATATGGCGCTCTTGGGGTGGTGGGTAATGGGGGACTTGGGATAGGATGGGGAGGGGTAGTAGTGGAGGCTTAGGTTGGGCATCTTATAACTCATGGGGGAGGGTGCACCCAGTTAGGCTCAATGGGTTTTCTTTGGGTAGGGATGAGTTCTCTTGACCCAACTCTTGGCATTAGGCTTCATATTCCTCCTCCCAATCTAGGGGAGCCTCATGGACTTCGGTCACCTCCTCAAGTTCCCTTTGGATAGGGGTAACTATTTCTTCAGTTAGTGAGTTGGACATCTCTCGTGAAGGGCATTGATGGATGAAGTGTCCAAAGTCTCTACACTTAGAGCATTGTTGTCTATTTCCCTGAGTGGTCTCACCCACACTTGGCCCATTGGAACTCCCTTCTCACCGTGGTAGCGTTCTTGGGCTAGGCCCTGTGTGTGCATTGCTGTGGAAGCAGCATGTGTGGTGCTGGGGCTCGTCCCCATTTTGCTACGGTTTGTAGCGTGGTAGTGAAGCCTCACCGGGTTCGGTGAGGGGTGGACGTAGGGAGCCCGTCGTGGTCCTGAACCACCTAAAAATCTCCGTGTTGCATGTGGCTTGCCTGTGTGATTGTCCATTTCATCTACCTCCTTTCACAGGTCATTTGATAGGTTTTTATTCACTGCACCTCTACACATCACTTCATCCGCTATCCCTGTTTGGCGTAGGTTCTATCATTCATTGCATAGATTATTCGAGTGAGATCGAAAAATTTGAGAGAACGCTTCTATCTCACATCTGTTTAGGCTAATCAACGTAGTTGATTTTAATTCCGCCGTAGTTAGTTGGAGCTGTTTTTAAAATCTGCCATCTCATCAAGGGGACAATTCAACCCCCCTTCTTGTCCGCCATCTTGTCTGGGCCAACAATTGGTATCAGAGCACAGTCTTTGATTTTCATACGAGGACCTCACGGTCTAGGAGAAAAGATCTTTTTATGATGGCTAGCATTAATTTGGTTCCTGTCTTTGATGGTTCTGATTATGCTTTATGACTTAGAAAATTTTATGTTTGGATTACTAATGTTGATCCGAAGCTTATGAATCGAATCACTCATGGTCCTTACAGTTTACCTAAAAATGAGTCAAGGTGGACCGATGAGCACATAAAAAAGAATTCTGATAACTTATTTTTTTTGAATGCTCTTAAGGCTGTTGTGAACACTGACGTATATCCTTTTGTTTCATCTTGTAGGTCAGCCAAAGAAATATGGGATGGGCTAATCGAAGCCCAAGAAAATAGTGTTGATGAGTGCCTCGCGGCAAACAACGGCAATGATCATCAAAGCGAGGAGAGTTCAAAGGTAAACTCTGACTCCGATGAGGAAGTTGAACTGAGTTATGATAAACTGATGGATGCCTATGATAAACTGTTTGATAGGTACAAAATATTAAAATCTGAAAACAGAAAATTAAAAAAGAAAATTGAAAACTCTTGTGTTGATAATTCTACATGTGAAAAATGCACTAAGCTTGAAAAATCAATTGAATCTCACATGCATAATGTTGATGCTCACATTGTTTGTTTGAGAAATGAAAATTCTGGTCTTAAGAATAAAATTGCTTAAATGGAGAAAATTGAAAATGAGTAAAGAAACAAAATACAATTGAATTCTATTGATCATGACTTGTGCAGTGAATTGATTTTGAATGACAAACTTGCTAAGGAGAATGAAGAGTTAAAGCACTTGAATACTGCTATGTCTGAAAAATTGCTTGCCCTTGAAAAAGGAAAATGCACGTCTGCTGATCAATCTGAGAGAGTGCATTTATTGTTGCATGAAATCGAGAGTCATAAAGCTATCAATGTCTTATTAAATGAAAAAGTCACTGTATGTGAAAAAGAAATTACTGATTGTGAAGTGCATATTTTGTCATTGCAAAATGAAATCAAGAATTTGAATGAGTCTATATTTTTGTGTGATAAAGAAAATCAAAAATAGAAAACCGTCAATGATTATTCTTGTGTGCATACAAAATCCTCAACTATTAATCATGTTCATGCATCAAAAAAAGGGATGAATGTTTCATGTTTCTACTGTGGGATGTATGGCCATGATATGTACGACTGCTTTGTGATGAAACTTGATGATGATGAGGCCTTAAAGTCAAGAGTGAATATAGATGTTGGTTCCAAAAATCATGAAAAACCCACAAAGAAAAATCTCAACACTCATTGTTTCTATTGTGGGTTGCATGGTCATATTTTTGAAGATTATTTTACAAAGAAAAATGATGATGAATGATTTGTCAAAAAGAATTTTTAATGAAAAATGATGACAATTGATTTTTGAAGAGAAAATCTTCTCACTGTTTCTATTGTGGCCTAGGTGGTCATTCAATAGATGACTGCGCCATAATGAGATTGGATGATGATAGGTGCACCAGGAGATATAAAAATACATTTGCAAGTGCTAGAACTAACCCCTCGGGACCCAAGATGACCTCAAAATGAGAACTATGTTTTGCAGGGGCGCCTTGATGCTAAGGAAACTCAATAAATAAAGGTTTCTCAAGGCGAGAAATAAAATAGTTTGGATTTGAATTTTATTTTAGTTAACTTTTCCTTGAAAAATCTATAAAGGTAAAAATTGGGTGTTGAATATTTTCTTTTGTTTAAACTTCTTAAGCTCATTTGAGATTAACTAAGTGCCTAGTATCTCAAATGGTGTGTAGTAGAAAAGTGGATTACGTTTGTTATGATCACTAATTGGGCACTGGCCCAATCGAGTACAATTCGGGCCCATGAACTCAATGAGCTAGAAATCTGGACAGATTATTGAAGGATACTTAGGAAATTAGTAACTTACTATAGGGAGGTCAGAATTAAGTGAAACTAAAGTCCATGCAATGACCATTAGGTAAGGAACAACTTTGATGAAGAGTGTAACTTCTGAAAAATAGGCATAATAGGAAATAAGGAGGAGTTATGATAATGGGCCGAAACAGTTACAGAAAATGTAGTCACCCGTTAAAATAGCAATATATTGGTCAACAATCAACAAAATGGAATGAAACAAAGCTCATTAGAAAGCTTGGGCCCTTAGCCCAAACTCTTCTGTTGACATGGAAACCCAATTCGCACTAGAACCCAAGGTTTTGAGTCCTTTTGCTGCCAGCTGTCACAGAGAGGTGTGACTGTTGGGTGAATTCATACGTAATTAATAGAAAAATCATAACTTCGTCTTTAGTTGATGAAATGACCTGAAACCAAAACCATAATTTTGAATGGGGTGTTAGATACAACTTCTCTATGAGGGCCAGGCCAAATTCCGCCTAGACACTATAGTTATACCTGAATTACCTTGGGCTATCGAAATGTCACGGCTGGAACGAGGGAGAATAAAAATTAATATTGCAAAAATCATAACTCGTGATAGGGATAATGAAAGTTGATGAAACTATGACTCAAATTTAGATCAAGAAGTCATATTGATTTCATATGAAGATGTCCCAGCCTACATCTCGATGGAAGAGTGATAAGTAAGATGTGATGTGATCTAGAAGGGGAGGGGATGAATAGATCACGGTTTTTCGAAGAATTAAAAATTACTACAGTGTATTTCGCTAAAAGCAAATAATATCGAAATCGAACTATCAAAAATGCAGTGCAGACAAAGGCTCGAGTAAATAGAAAGCACACCACAACATCACCACAAGCAATCACACAAAGACTCTGAGGAGTTTTAAGGTGGTTCGGACCTACATCCACCCCACACTCAAACCGAGTGTGGCTTCACTAACGGCTGGGCAACACAGCTTGCCAAACAACTGCTGATACACAGCTTCCCAGGAGAACAACCTCTCCTCTTCCTCCTACCCGGAGGGAACCTCTAGCAACCCACAGTCACTAGAACCCAGAGACTCACGTCTCTCTTCCTCTTTACCAAGAGGGAACCCCACTAGTAGTATCCCCACTGCTAGTGAACCAAAGGTCGAAGACCCCTCTTCCTCCCAACCCGGAGGGAACCCACAAGCTGCCTACCTGCTGCTTGCAAACCGGAGATTGAATCTCCCTTCTCCTGATCTCACAGGAGGACCCCGACCTCAATCCAGAGGATCGGAAACACAAACAAGGACAGTTGAAGAAAGATAAGAACAATAAACGAAAAATACGAACGAAGGAAATCAAATGCCAGAAAATGGAAACAATGTAGCTCAATACAGAGCAATAGACTTCGGATTTGATCCGCAAGTCAGAACAACTCTTCTGATCACTCTTCTGCTCTCTCTTTCTCTCTGCTTTTCTCACTCTTCTGCTCTCTCTTTCTCTCTGCTATTTTTTCTTCTTTCTTTTCTTTTCCTGGATCGAAGGACTCTCTATTTTTCTGCTCTTTCTACTATTCCTCTCTTCTTCGATCACCTTCATCTGAGGACGAAGGGTTCTATTTATAGCATCAACAGCAGGTGGATAGGGCACGAAACGCGTGTGCCTCCCACGCTCGATCCAGAAGCTTCCTGCCACGTGCCTTTATCAGATTAGTTCCTCTTGTCTCGGATCACGTGCAGCCCAGGTGTGTGGAATGTTCTTCCTCAGACCTGTAATGAGAGTAAATCCATTAACACGCTGCATGGCCACAAAAACCAAAAACTGCATGAGGTATATAATAACAACACGACGTGACTACTATACGAGATAAGAAAAGAACAACACGAGATACATGCTGAATCAGAGATAACAAAAACGACATGAAGTGTAGAGGACAAAACACACACTACACATAGAACGACACGAAGTGGCACAGGAAGCAACACGAGGTGCTGCAATGTCCTGTACGCAAAAGTACAAAAATGACACGCAGACACAACACGAAGAATGACACGAAGACAGTTTATAAAGCAAGAGAGACACGAAAATAAACACAACAAAAAAGGACACAAATGCTAGACCAACATGAGGTTACGAATGCAACAACAACACGAGGTCAACACGGGCTGACAACAGAAACCGACACGAAGTGGAATAACCCTTGGAAAAATAAGAAGAACAGCACGAGGTGAGAAATAACGACACGAGGTACACACGATGTCTACAACACGAAATAAAGAAAACGACACGTAGTTCATAAACACAACATGAAGTGAAACAAGAACCGACACGAGTTTTGAAAACAACACGAAGACGAAACTCAAGAATCGACACGGAGTGTAGTCAAGGTGAGAAAGACACGAAGTCTAAAGCGAAAAACTGACACGAAGACAGAATGCAAAGAAACGACTCGAAGTGAGATGAGAACAGAATGAAACAAAGAAAACGACACGGAGTACATAAAACCAACACGAAGACATAGCTACTGAATTAATACGAAAATCACGGACACAACACGAAGGCCAAACTAAAATAGGAAACTACGAAAATAACACGAAGACACGATACACAGAGTAACGTGAAGACACAATTATGAAAACAACACAAAGTGACAGACAGCATGGAGAACGACACGAAGTGAAGGAAAACAACACGAAGTTCATTCAGAAGCAATCATAGAAGACTGACTCGAGATGACCAACATAAATGCTAACGACACGAGGTCCATACAGAAGCGACTCGAAGTTCATCAGAACAGACCGAGCTACTTCAGAAGAACAGCTCGAAGACCATCAGCACACAACTGAACCAACACGAGGTACAGAAGGACACAAAGTATTACCTCTTAGCAGCTTTTATCTTGTAAAACATGGATAATTCAAGTGCAAGAAATCTGATCAGAAATAACAACAATTTTAACATAGTGTTGCTCATCATCAAAACGCTTAGGAAAGACACAAAAACCAACAATCTCCCCCTTTTTGATGATGGCAACACTATATTAAGTATAAGAGATGAAATGCAAAAGAAATGCAAAAGAGATCATGCCAATAAATTTGCAGACTAAACAATGCAGACAATGCAGACTCTCAACGCACTTGCTTCCTCTGACGACTCCAGAACACTCCCCCTGAACACAGCAACAGCTTTCCTCAGACTGGATAACTAACTCCCCCTCAACACTTAACTCCCCCTCAACACAATGGCATGCATACACACCCCTTTAACACCTTGGCAACAAAACTCTGCAACCTATCAATATAAATCTCTCCCCCTTTGTCATCATCAAAACTAGGGGCAAGTCTGAAGATACAGAGAAAGGAAGATTGCTGACTGTAGAGAGAAAACAGGACAGAGTAAGGCAGATAAATGGAAGATATTGAGATGTTAAGGCAATTAAGAAATCCATTAATTTTATGTGAGGATTTTGAAAATCAGTTAGTCAGACTGTGCAAAAACTGTGAATAAGGATTCGCTCCATACATAGAAACAGATTCTAAGCAAGTGAGGTACAAGATACCAGAATGGTCAGAGTAAGTCTTTACTTAGAGAGTATGAAGTAAGACAGTCAGAAGACAAAGACCTGTGGTATTGAGAACAAACAAATCAAGAGCTATACTCCAAGTGAGCAGGATCTTTAAAGATGGTCAAGATCAAAGGTAAGTCTGTCAAGTACACCTTTGACATTAGGGAGACACCTTGTTTAGAGGCATGAAACCCCAGTTACTCGGTGGCAGGACCACATTACCCCTTCTGACAAGAGGACAGAGATAGTATTCTAACTGGTGTTGACATTAAGGTGACACCTTTATCAGAGGCCAGACACCCCAGTTACTAACCAGATATGTACCATAGCTCTGTATGATCAAGACAATTAAAAAAAAAGATAAGTACTGCCATCTCATGACATGGGATGTTTTTTTTTTCACTTCATTGATGAAAATCCCAGTTTCTCAATGAGCAGTTAACAAGGTTGATAACAATTTTATGAAATTTTTGTTTTTATTAACCAGCTCTTAAAACCTTGTTAATTAAGCTTGAGTCCGTTTGAGAACAATACACCAGATCCAAGGTGATTCAGACTAAAGCACAAAATACCTCATTTCGGACTCAACATTGACTAAGTAGGTATGCTGTACTGGCTAGATCAGAAGACAGTTACCGTGTAGGAAGATAATCTTTGAATTCAGATTTTGATCTCAGTGAGACTAACAGCTGAAATTCCAACATGAAATTAGATGAGCAGTCTTAACGGATAAGGCATCCAACAATTTCTTTTATACACCTGCTCAACCTGATTCTCTTTTAATGTCAGCAAGATGCCGTTCAAAGTATGTTCAGCTTAGGTCAAAGGACAAGACCCCTCTTATAACTCTAGCTCCCCCTGAGACCTTGACCTCAACACAGACTTAACCAAAACACACCTCAAAACACCTCAAAGAAAACACCATGATATCAGAACAGATTATTCAATCAAAACGGAGTGAGTCAGCAATCACTCATAATGAGGTTATTTTTCAGCAACAGACAATGAATATGATAAGCATAAGAACACATGACATGGTATTCAGAAATCAGTTGTTCAATCACGAAATTCTGTAAATACCTAGTTCTCTGCGCAAAGTGCTAAATTTTTCAGTATCCAGTGGCTTAGTGAAAATATCTGCAATTTGTGAGTTAGTGCCAACATGGATCAACTCAAAAGTCTTCCTAGCTACTTCATCTCGAATAAAATGATGCCTGATTTCAATGTGTTTAGTTCGAGAATGAAGTACATGATTCTTTGCAATGTTTATTGCACTAGTATTGTCACAAAAGATAGAAGTACAACCTAGCTCAACCGAGTAATCCAGAAGCTGGTGTTTTATCCATATAACCTGTGTGCCACAGCTCCCTGCTACCACATACTCAGCTTCAGCAGTAGAGAGAGCCACAGAGTGTTGCTTCTTGGATCCCCAAGAGACTAAGCACCCTCCTAGAAATTCGCAGTGACCACTAGTACTCTTCCTGTCCAATTTACATCCTGCATAATCGGCATCAGTGTATGCAATGAGATCTAAACTACATGATGCAGGATACCAGAGGCCTAGATCATGGGTGGCAGATAAGTATCTAAAGATTCTCTTTACAGCTGCTAGATGCAATTCAGTAGGTCTAGCTTGGTATCTGGCACACATCCCTACACTAAATTGAATGTCAGGCCTGGATGCTGTTAAGTAGAGGAGTGAACCGATCATACCTCTATATAATTTAGCATCCACCTCTTTACCTTTTTCGTCTGAATCTAGTGAGGAGCTGGTACCCATGGGTGTTGAGATTGTCTTGAGGTTGGTCATTCCAAACCTTTTCAGCATCTCCAGAGTATACTTGGTTTGATTTATGAAGCAACCATCCTCCATCTGTTTGACCTGCAGCCCAAGAAAATATTTTAGTTCGCCAACTAAACTCATTTCAAATTCTTGGGACATAGACTCAGAAAAATCTTTACATAATTTTGAATTATTGGATCCGAAGATGATATCATCAACATATACCTGGACCACTATTAAGTCTTTTCCGAGATTTTTGGTGAAGAGGGTTTGGTCAACCTTACCTCGAGTGTAGCCCTTGCTCAAAAGGAATTCAGAAAGTCTCTCATACCAGGCTCGGGGAGCCTGCTTCAATCCATAGAGGGCTTTATTCAACCTAAAAATCATGTTAGGCTGAACCGAGAAATTAAACCCAGGAGGTTGTTCAACAAATACCTCTTCCTTCAATAACCCATTTAAAAATGCGCTCTTGACATCCATCTGCTGTAGCCTAATGTTTCTAAAGCATGCAAATGCAAACAGAATTCTTATGGCTTCCATCCTAGCCACTGGAGCATAGGATTCATCAAAATCCACTCCAAATTCCTGACTGTAGCCTTGAGCTACAAGTCTTGCTTTGTTTCTAGAGATAGCTCCATTTTCATCAATCTTATTCTTGAAAACCCATTTAGTGCCAATGACATGAGTGTTTTCAGGTCTAGGAACTAATTTCCATACATTATTTTTCTCAAATTGATTTAATTCCTCACTCATGGAGGATACCCAAGAATCATGTTTTAAAGCTTCTTCCACAGTCTTGGGTTCTACCTGAGATGTCAAAGCAGCTAAGTCATGTTCTTGGATAATTCTAAAATGAGACCTTGTCCTAGGGGGATCATGCAAATTACCTATGACATTTTCACTAGGGTGGTCTTTGTGAAATATTACCTCACCTGAGGGTTCACCTACCTCAGTTGCTCCTTCTTGTTGTAAGTTTTCTGGTTGAGCAGCTGGCTGCATCTCTTCTTCTTCAATTTTCTCCAAGAAATCTCCCTCATGAGATGGCTCCCTGTCATCATTTATCAGTTTGTTAGATAGAATATTCTCATCAAACACTACATGAGGTGTTTCTTCAACAGTTTGCTCATCTTTATTGAAAACTCTGTAAGCCCTAGAGGTTTCTGAATATCCGAGAAAAATTCCAGGATAGCTTCTTGCTTCAAACTTATCCAAAGCATTCTTACCATTATTGTGGATGAAACATTTGGAACCAAAGATTTTGAAGTAAGAAATGTTTGGCTGCTTACCCTTGAGGAGTTCATAAGGAGTTTTCTTATGAGTAGGTCTTACCAAAGCTCGATTTAAAATGTAGCATGCTGTACTTGCAGCTTCTGCCCAAAATCTCCTAGGAAGACCACTCTCAATTAGCATTGTCCTGGCCATTTCAATTATTGACCTGTTTCTTCTCTCAACAATTCCATTCTGCTCAGGTGTCCTGGGAGAAGAGAATCTGTGAGTCACTCCCTCTCTTGAGCAAAATTCAGAAAATGAGGAGTTCTCAAACTCTCCTCCATGGTCAGACTGAATTGTAATGACATTATGTTCACCTTGCAGTTTGATTTTATTGAAAAGTTCTTCAAAGTGAACAAAAGCATCATTTTTATTTGCTAAACAGAACAACCAAGAAAATCTAGTGAAGTCATCAACTATGACTAGACCATATCTCTTACCTGACAGGCTTTGTATTTGAGTAGGACCAAAGAGATCCATGTGCAAGTGCTGTAGTGGTTTAGATGAGAGACCCTCAGCTCTCAACTTAAAAATTGCACGAGTCTGTTTACCTTGAGCACAAGCATCACAGAGCTTGGACCCTAACTGGAATTTTATTTTGGGCAAACCTCTGACTAGGTTAAGATTAGACAGTTTATTCAAAGTAGACACACTAGCATGGCCTAGACGCCTATGCCATTCAAAAGCAACCTGTTCAGAATTAGCAGACAGACACAAGTTTGTTTCAGAATCATCATCCAGATCAACGATGTACACATTATTTACTCTATGACATTTGAACATGATGTTATCAGAATTCAGCTCAAAAACCGTGCAAGAATTGTGGTCAAAGAGTACCTTGTGTCCTTTGTCACAAAGTTGACTTATACTTACCAAGTTGTGCTGAAGTCCTTCTACAAGATACACATCTTCAATGGTGTTAGTAGAGGACTTACCAACCGTACCAATTCCAATAATTCTTCCTCTGTTTTCTCCACCGAATTTGACCAAGCCCCCAAACTTTATTTTTAGTTTGCTGAATTTGGACCGGTCTCCTGTCATCTGCCTGCTACAGCCGCTGTCAAGATACCACTTGTTATGCTCAGCTGCCAGGCTGACCTGCAAAAGTTCAGACAGAGTAATGTGGGACCCAATTCAAATTGGGTCCAAAACCAGTTTTCAGATTATGCAAAAAGCACTTAGGAACCCACATTTGTTTTACTGTTCTCTTCAGTGGTTTCATGTGGGTTGATTCTTCCCTTTTGGCATTTCTTGGTGGGTGTTGAATGAACCTATTCCTATTAGAGCTATGCTGTTTCTGAGCAAAAACATTGTTGGTTGGCCTCTTAGAGGATGTGCGTGTGTGTTGAGTGTAATTCATGTAAGCATTTTTATTCCAATGAAAATGGTGCTGAAAATGGTGAATGTTGGCATGCTCTCCTTGATGACTAGCATGATGAGCTTTGTTAACAAAATTTTTCACCTTTTTAGTGACATCAATAGGACTGGTCCTGTGAGAACCCTTGTTCCACACCTGTTGCACAGGAGCAGTTCTTGTCTCAGGATTTCCTGACTTAGGTTGCTGACCAGTGGATTGAATAAATTTGCTGGTCGAAAACTTCACAGTAGAGACAGATTTGGAGCTGGATGGTGTTTCCAGTTTCTCTTTGCCCTTGGCGGGGCAGAACGTGGTAGTTTTAAATTCAAAGGGTTTTTTACTAGTGGGATTGTATCCTAATCCCTCCCTATTGAAGTTTACCCTCGACCCCAGAAGGGCATTCAGGTTGTTTCTCCCCTCTGTAAATTTCTCAAGTATTTTTTCTTTGTCCTCAATCTCCTTCTGAAATTTATTACATTGGTCCTGGAGTTCCTGATTTACTTTTCTAACTGCCTCATATTTTTCAGCCATCATTCTAATATCTCCTTTACACTCTTCAGCTTTGCACTTCAGCTCATTCATCCTAGCTAGACTCTCCTCTCTTTCCATTCTCAACCTCTCAATCTCACCTTTAACCTGGTCTAGCTCAATGGCCATCTCCTTGTTTTTCAAGCTATCAGTGACAACAGTAGAGTGTTCCTCAGAAAGAGAATGAAACTTACGTCTAAGCATTCTGTGCTCCTTGGTTAAACAATTATATTTACTTAACAAATCGCCATAGGATTCCTCCCAATCATCCAACGTAAAATTCTCAAATAAGTTTGTTACCTCTTTCTCATGGTCGGCCATGAGGCAAGTCTTTTCTTCATCTTCACTGGATGAAGTGGCTTCTGGATCTTCCTCCTCATCACTCCATGTGCACAGCATGGCCTTCTTCTTCTTGTGCACCATCTTCTTCTGGTGTCCAGGAGCCTTAGCTTGCAGCTCTGGACATTCACTTTTCATGTGACCGGGTTTCTGACAATGATAGCAAGTGATCTTCTTAGCAAATCGGTTCTTCTCAAATTCTCGTTCAGGAGACTTCCTTGCAGCATTAAATTTCTTCCTCCTGTAGAATCTTCCTTTAGTTCTCAGGAACTTTCTGAATTGCCTGGTGAGCATAGCTTGCTCGTCCTTGTCCAGGTCTGAGAGTCCATCAGAGCCTTTGATGCTATCATCACTGCTGCTGCTGCTGCTGTTGTTGCTCTTCTTAGTATGTCGTGAGACCTTCAGAGCAACATTCTTTCCCTTCTGTCATGCCCATCGTTTCCTCGTTTGAAATTCATTTCATGGGTCATGAGAGATCCAATCAGCTGGGTTACTGTCATGATGGATAAATCTCTTGATTCCTCTATGACAGTCACCTTAGTGTCCCAGATGGGAGTTAGAGACCTAAGGATCTTCCTGACTATGTCTTCTTGCTGAATATCTTTTCCAAGGCCTTTCAGACTGTTGACGATCACAGATAATCTGGCATACATTTCTGTGATCGACTCCTCTGGCTTCATCTTAAATAACTCATATTGAGTTGTAAGCATGTTGATCTTGGTAGCTTTCACCTGAGATGTGCCCTCATGAATTAACTGCAAATCATCCCACATGTTCTTTGCAGTCTTGCACGCTGAGATCCTCGAATACTCTTCCGGGTGGACGGCGCACTGTATGATGTTAAGAGCTGTCCAATTCAGTGCGGAGAGTTTAACCTGATCTTCTGTCCACATATCTTCGTTCGGTGGAAGGGTGTATGGACCATCTGTAATAACTTTCCATAGCTTGTGGCTTTGGGCCCTGATAAAGACTTCCATCCTGTTCTTCCAAAAGAAGTAATTATTACCATCAAGAAAGGGGGACGGGTGATAGACTGCCCATCAGCTATGAAACTGCGAGGACCAGTGGATCCGTTTCCCTGGCCGTTGGACCACATTCTGGGAAAACATGCTCTGATACCAACTGATAAGTAAGATGTGATGTGATCTAGAAGGGGAGGGGATGAATAGATCACAGTTTTTCGAAGAATTAAAAATTACTGCAGTGTATTTCGCTAAAAGCAAATAATATCGAAATCGAACTATCAAAAATGCAGTGCAGACAAAGGCTCGAGTAAATAGAAAGCACACCACAATATCACCACAAGCAATCACACAAAGACTCTGAGGAGTTTTAAGGTGGTTCGGTCCTTCAGACCTACATCCACCCCACACTCAAACCGAGTGTGGCTTCACTAACGGCTGGGCAACACAGCTTGCCAAACAACTGCTGATACACAGCTTCCCAGGAGAACAACCTCTCCTCTTCCTCCTACCCGGAGGGAACCTCTAGCAACCCACAGTCACTAGAACCCAGAGACTCACGTCTCTCTTCCTCTTTACCAAGAGGGAACCCCACTAGTAGTATCCCCACTGCTAGTGAACCAGAGGTCGAAGACCCCTCTTCCTCCCAACCCGGAGGGAACCCACAAGCTGCCTACCTGCTGCTTGCAAACCGGAGATTGAATCTCCCTTCTCCTGATCTCACAGGAGGACCCCGACCTCAATCCAGAGGATCGGAAACACAAACAAGGACAGTTGAAGAAAGATAAGAACAATAAACGAAAAATACGAACGAAGGAAATCAAATGCCAGAAAATGGAAACAATGTAGCTCAATACAGAGCAATAGACTTCAGATTTGATCCGCAAGTCAGAACAACTCTTCTGATCACTCTTCTGCTCTCTCTTTCTCTCTGCTTTTCTCACTCTTCTGCTCTCTCTTTCTCTCTGCTATTTTTTTCTTCTTTCTTTTCTTTTCCTGGATCGAAGGACTCTCTATTTTTCTGCTCTTTCTACTATTCCTCTCTTCTTCGATCACCTTCATCTGAGGACGAAGGGTTCTATTTATAGCATCAACAGCAGGTGGATAGGGCACGAAACGCGTGTGCCTCCCACGCTCGATCCAGAAGCTTCCTGCCACGTGTCTTTATCAGATTAGTTCCTCTTGTCTCGGATCACGTGCAGCCCAGGTGTGTGGAATGTTCTTCCTCAGACCTGTAATGAGAGTAAATCCATTAACACGCTGCATGGCCACAAAAACCAAAAACTGCATGAGGTATATAATAACAACACGACGTGACTACTATACGAGATAAGAAAAGAACAACACGAGATACATGCTGAATCAGAGATAACAAAAACGACATGAAGTGTAGAGGACAAAACACACACTACACATAGAACGACACGAGGTGGCACAGGAAGCAACACGAGGTGCTGCAATGTCCTGTACGCAAAAGTACAAAAACGACACGCAGACACAACACGAAGAACGACACGAAGATAGTTTATAAAGCAAGAGAGACACGAAAATAAACACAACAAAAAAGGACACAAATGCTAGACCAACACGAGGTTACGAATGCAACAACAACACGAGGTCAACACGGGCTGACAACAGAAACCGACACGAAGTGGAATAACCCTTGGAAAAATAAGAAGAACAGCACGAGGTGAGAAATAACGACACGAGGTACACACGATGTCTACAACACGAAATAAAGAAAAAGACACGTAGTTCATAAACACAACACGAAGTGAAACAAGAACCGACACGAGTTTTGAAAACAACACGAAGACGAAACTCAAGAATCGACACGGAGTGTAGTCAAGGTGAGAAAGACATGAAGTCTACAGCGAAAAACCGACACGAAGACAGAATGCAAAGAAACGACTCGAAGTGAGATGAGAACAGAATGAAACAAAGAAAACGACACGGAGTACATAAAACCAACACGAAGACATAGCTACTGAATTAATACGAAAATCACGGACACAACACGAAGGCCAAACTAAAATAGGAAACTACGAAAACAACACGAAGACACGATACACAGAGTAACGTGAAGACACAATTATGAAAACAACACAAAGTGACAGATAGCATGGAGAACGACACGAAGTGAAGGAAAACAACACGAAGTTCATTCAGAAGCAATCATAGAAGACTGACTCGAGATGACCAACATAAATGCTAACGACACGAGGTCCATACAGAAGCGACTCGAAGTTCATCAGAACAGACCGAGCTACTTCAGAAGAACAGCTCGAAGACCATCAGCACACAACTGAACCAACACGAGGTACAGAAGGACACGAAGTATTACCTCTTAGCAGCTTTTATCTTGTAAAACATGGATAATTCAAGTGCAAGAAATCTGATCAGAAATAACAACAATTTTAACATAGTGTTGCTCATCATCAAAACGCTTAGGAAAGACACAAAAACCAACAAAGAGCACACCCACTTGCATTTATGACTAGGTAGATGAAGGGTCGCGACTGAAATAGGGGAAAATAAATGTTAATGTTTGAAAAATCATAACTCAGGCTAGGAATAATGAATTTCGATGAAACCATGACGCAAAGTTAGATCAAGAAGTCCTCTTGATTTCATCTGAAGATCTCTCTGCCTGAATCTTGACGTACAAGCGCGCCCAATAGAGTTTATCACCGAAGGTCGAAAGGTCACACCTATTCAAACCTGAAGAGGTGCTTAACATTAACTCCTCTTCAAAACCTGCGAACTTGGAGCTTGTTGGAGCCTTGAGGGACGTGGGTAAACCCTTGGGAGGTTGAAAACTATATAAGGAGGTGAGTTTCAAGGGTGGAAAGCCTTTAGCAAACCATTTCTATCAACCCTCCACCACCTTCTAGCTTTCTAAAGTAAGAGGAGAGTGAGGGACTCCGTCTCTTTGTGGGCGGACCATCCGGTTCGTGGGTGGATGATCTGGCTATTAGAGGATGACGGGCGAAGCCTTGGGAGGATATGGGGTGTGGATCTCATCCTCAGATCGAAATGAAAAGCTTAGGTGGACCCGGGGTGTGGATATCATCCCCGGATCGTCGGTTTATCATTTCGAAGGTAGGCACCTATCCTCAAATCTTAGGGGTCAATGAAGCATTAAAATGATTTTAAAGTAGTTTCTATATGGTAAAGAGGGATTAAGGGCATGTGAGATTGGCTACCAAGTCTATTTACTAGTTTTTCCATCAAGTTATGTGTTTTTGAGAGGTTTCTCGAAATTTTAATTGAAAATATTGGGTGGTGTTGACACTACTCACGAATGTGCTGACACATTCTCATGAATGTGCTGACATTGCCCACGAATGTGCTGACACATTCCCATGAATGTGCTGACACATCCCATGAACATGCTGACACTGCCCATGGACGTGCTGACACTTCCCCCTGAATGTGTCGACACATACCCTAGACGTGTCGACACTTCCTCTTTAGAAACTGTCAAATGTGCTGACACTGCCCATGGACGTGCTGACAGACCCCCATGAATGTGTCGACACATACCCTGGACGTGTCGACACTTCCTCTTTAGAAACTGTCAGATGTGCTGACACTGCCCATGGACGTGCTGACACTTCCCCCTGAATGTGTTGACACATATCCTGGATGTGTCAACACTTCCTCTTTGGAAACTGTCGGATGTGCTGACACTGCCCATGGACGTACTGACACTTCTCACAAATGTGTCGACACATATCCTCGATGTGTCGACACCCTGAGAACCATGTCCCCAATTTTGAGAAACGTGGAAAAATAAAGTTTTAAGTGGTCATATTAATTTAGAAAAATCTAAAAAATTTGAAAATAGTAGAAGGGTAGGTTGGTAACCCACAGTAAAAATTTCATGGTCACAGAAAATATGCACTTGTAGTTATAGTTCATTTTCTATGCATGTGTAGGGTTGACAGGTCGACACTTCCCTTGGATAGGTTGACACCCTGGGACTCTATTCCCAACTTTCAGAAACATGGAAAAAGAGAGTTTTGAGAGGTCATTTTAATTCAGAAAAATCTGAAAAATTAGAAAATGATAGAAGGCTAATGAGGGGTTTGGGAACACTTAAAAAAAACTCTTTCTATCTTAAAAATTATGACAGACCCATTTTCTACTTAATTTTTAAAATTAATAAAAAGAGTCTTTCATTGTTTGGCAAAAATATCCCAATTTTTAAATTTTAAATAAACTTGTTCGTCGGGCTTCGCCGGATTAGAATGGCTTCGGCGAGTTCTTTGTCGGGCTTTGTCGGACCGAGCATGGATCGCCCGTTCGAGATCGCGGAGGGGGGAGCAGTAGGGGGGGCCGGAGGGGGAGCTCTTCGTCGGGCTCTTCATCGGCGGAGGGGGTTGCCGAGGAGGGGAGGGGAGGGCCGTAGGGGGGGCCGGAGGGAGGAAAGGTAGGGGAAAGGGGTAGGCTGGCGCCGGGGAGGGGAGGGGGAGCAGCGGCCTGCGAGGGAAGGAGGGGGAGCCGCGGGGGAGGGGGGCCGTGGGGGAGGGGAACCGTCGGTGGAGGGGGTTGCCGGGGAGGGGAGGGCCGCAGGGGGGAAAGGCAGGGGGAAGGGGGAGGCCCGCGGGGGAGGGGAGGGGGAGCAGTTGCCCTTGGGGGAGGGAGGGGCAGCCGCGTGGGAGGTGAGCCGCCGGCGGAGGGGTGCCGCGGGGGAGGGGGGCCGTTGGTGGAGGGGGTTGCCGGGGAGGGGAGGGCCGCAGGGGGGAAAGGCAGGGGGAAGGGGGATGCCCGCGAGGGAGGGGAGGGGGGGCAGCGGCCCGCAGGGGAGGGAGGGGGAGCCGCCGGCGGAGGGGGGTCGCGGGGGAGGGGAGCCGTCGGTGGAGGGGGTTATCGGTGAGGGGAGGGTTACAGGGGGGGCCGGAGGGGGGAGAGGCAGGGGGAATGGGGAGGCCGACGCCGGTGGGGGAGACGCAGGGGGAGGGGGGAGATGGAAACGTAGGGGGAGGGAGGCCGGCGCCGGTTGAGGGTGGGGGACACAGGGGGAGGGGGGAGAGGGAAACACAGGGGGAAGAGGGAGGCCTCCCGACTCGCGACGTAGCTGGGCGATTTCAAAAAAAAATTACTCCAGAGTTGTTGTGTTTTAGAAAGAGATTTGAATGAGTTAGTTTCTCTTCTAAAAATTAGAGAGTACTTACCAAACACGGTTAACTGAGTTCTCTCTCTCTTTTTTAAATTTGAGATAGAAAGAAGGGAAAAAAACGTAACCAAACACCCTATAAGTTAGTAACATACTGTAAAAAATTTCATGCTCACAGAAATTCTGCACTTGTGGTTATGATTTATTTTCTACGCATGTGTAACCTAGAAATCAACCTGTCTTCTTTTTCGGTAACATGATCATGTTCGGTTCCACTACAAATAGGCTTATGATTGTGATTTGTCTGCTTAAACCATTTGGAAGCATGCTGTTGGGTCCCGTGAGGTGTAAACTGATCTAGAAGGGGGGGGGGGGTTGAATAGATCCTATCAGAAACTTTGGCCTATTTAAAAACTCTTAGCTAGCGGAAGCTTAAATCACTCTTATTAAGTGAATGAATCACTTAGGCACGATGCACAGCGGAATTAAGTAGAGTGGCTCAAATGAAAAGACTTGAATTACAAGCTATGAAACGTCCACACTTCTTTAAGTGAATTACAAAGCATAACACATAGATGAACATGCAATAACTTGCAACAACCGTGCGTGTGTGTGTATGCTATGTTGATCACTCAAAGTGCATATGTATGTGAGCAAGATAACCAAGTATAGAAGCACACGAACCTGCGAATGGGGTTAGAAGATATAGAGCAATCACACAAAATAAACAACCCACAACACATGGATTTTAAGGTGGTTCGGTTGCAACCCCGCAACCTACGTCCACCCCTCACCAAAACCTGGTGAGGCTTCCTTGCTGACTCACAGCTTGACCTGGGGACACGTCCCAAACCGCAGAATAGAGAAAACCCTCTTTCTGTCTTCCTACACACAAAGCCGGCAGGGACGGCTACACCGCAGATCGGAGAACTCCCGATTGCCTTCCTACTAACCACCTGGTAGGGACGTCAACCACAAATTGGAACACCCTCCAATTGCCTTCCTACTAACCACCTGGTAGGGACGAATCATAACTTCAATGTTTAACAATATTGAAAGTAAAATAGATGTGAAGGAATTAAAACAAGAGATTGAGTAAGAAGGAATTGGCCCTTGAATGGAAATGATTTGTTGATCAGCAACAGGGATCTCTTCTTCTTGCAAATCAATCTTCTTGATTCACCCTTGAATGGATGAATGTTCTTCACGGAGTACTGTTCATATGAACAGTAACTGTTCTTCCAATCCTCCTCTTTTGATCTTCTTTTTGATCTCTTTGAATGGATGAAGAAGTGAATAGATGCTACCTTGATCCTTGCTTCCTTCTTCACAGATCTTAGAAGATGATTGCTTTGATATGAACTTTGAATACCTTGGATTGGATGAAGATGTTCTTCACGGAGTACTGTTCACGTGAACAGTAACTCTTTCTTCAATCTCCTCTTTTGATCTCCTCTTTGTATCTTCTTGAAGTGGATGAAGAGAGTAATTGATTCTACCTTGAATCTTGTTTCTTCAATAGCTTGTAGCAGATTGATTGCTTCAAAAATCACCTTGGATGAACTTGAAGGATGAAGAAAATCACTTTGAGAAATGAGCTTCTTGGATTGCCTTGAAAGCTTTGCTTCTTATCCTTCTTAGAATTTGATTGAAGAGTAGAAGGTGATTGCTTCAGGATTGCTTCAGATCTTTACTTGAAACTCTTGAGTGGATGAAGAACTCATTCACGAACTACTGTTCATATGAACAGTACCTCGTCTCCTCTCTCTTGAAAACCCCTCTTGCAGCCACCCTTAATCCCAAATGAAGCATCAGGGTTTGCCTCCACCATTGTTTTGGTTTTATAGACCTTGAATGGTCCTTGGAGAGGCCCTAGACCAGATCCACAATTTATGGGTGATTGGGAGACTTTGGGGTTCTTTGGGATTAAAGAAATCATGAGAATTAGGCAGCCCACGAGGTGGAATTCGAAGTCAAACATGGTTGGCTCGGGGCTGGCGATCGACCTACAGCTCCTGGCGGTCGACCGTTACTGTAAAACTTGCATTCGGGTGATCCCTGAGAATTTCAGTCGACCGCCACTGGCTGGCGGTCGACCGCTAGCTCCTGTCCTGTAGAGTTTCAGTCCCTGGAATTTTAGGTCGACCGCTAGCTGCTGTAGGTCGACCGCTAGCTGGGAATTTTCCAGATTTCAACCGTTTCACCTCCGTAAACCCATTCAACTTCGTGGCATTGGTTTCTTTGAATTTAGAACATGTTGAACCATGGATTTGAACCTTGATCATCTTGGATGAATGCTCGGTCCTTTGTAGAAGCTTTGCTTCATTGCTTGGGCCTTTTCTTTCTTGCTTGGCCTTGCTTAGCTAGAGCCTTTTCTTCCTTGCTTGGCCTTGCTTGGACGTGTTCATTTCACTTTCATTTCGCCACCTCCATTCCATTCTTTGGTTGCATTCTGTTGAGCTTTCACAGTAGATATTTCCACTCCAATCAAAGTGTACTTGGCATCATGCACTTGGCATCATGAGTGACTTTTGATCGTCCTCCTGGGATGGCTTGCTCTTTTGGATTGATCTTGATTTATGTGTTGCAAGCCATTCTTGATCTGCAAGTGCACTTGGCATCATGAGTTTCCACTTTTCATCTTGAGTGATCTTGGCGCCTTTGGATCTATCTTGATTTCTGTGCGGCCAATTGGTTAAGTGTTGCAAGCCATTCTTGATATGTTGAATTGGCAATATAATGACCTGAATTGTATGCAAATGGACTTTATCAAATGCATAGCAAATTGACTCTAAAGACTGACATCATCAAAACACTAGAAATGAGTCATAGTTGAGTCATAGTTGGAATCACATCAAAACAATAGAACCAATCATTATATGAGTCATAGTTGGACATCATCAAAACAATAGAAACACTCACGTTCCACACATGCCCAATGTGAGCACAACATTCTCCCAACATTCTCCCCCTTTTTGATGATGGCAATTATGAGTCATAAAAAGATTCAAGAACATTCAAGAACACTATGACATGCATATGGCTCAACCAAATCGACTTCACACAAAGAATACCAAAATCTTTGAAATGGCTCAACAAATCTTCTCCCCCTTTGCCATCAGCAAGAAGGGAGCAGCAAGAAGGAATCAAATCTTTTCCCCTTTTGCATTTGTGAGACCAATGAATGAGATGAAGTATGCCAACATGGTCCAACAGAAACGATAGATAAGACAGCCATAAAGCAATTTTGATTTCAGATTTTTCAAGTTTTATAGGTTTTCAAGATTTTAGCTTTTTATGGTTTTCAGGATTTTCTATGCAATGCATGGGAAGGCAAGATGCAAGCCATATGTGCAATGCAAGTATGATCAAAACATGAGAATGCAAATATGTATGCATGAGCACAAAGTGATTTCACCCAATATGTATGCATGAGTGAACACAGATATGCATAGATGAGGTAGAGCATGTGAATGCAAAGAGTTCAATGTATGATATGCTCTCAAAAGAATTAACCCATGCTATGCAATGACAATGAATGAACACATGCTATGCAACCCCTTGCTCACAAGATGACATGTACCTCTCGTTCTTCTTCCCCTATATATGATGCTCACCAAACCACAATGCAAACAGCATCACAATGCAAACACTTATAAGAATATATGCAAACATTCTTCCCCTGTATGATGAATGACTCACCAAGTCACCAAGCCTTCTCCCCTTATAACAATGAATGCAAACTTTCTCCTCCTATCTAAATGAATGAACAAATTATGTAGGAAGCTGAGGGAAAGAGGAGTATAGAGCAAACCATTATAAGCAACTAGAAACATGCCGTGATGAATATGTATGATTCAAAGCTAATGAATTCTGAATTAACAAGAGAATTTAAAAAATAGCTATATCCATGGTTTAATAGAAGTGAACCAAAAGTGCATGCTCTAGCAATGGTAATCCTCCATTGTCTTACACAGCCATATTCATAATCGTCATCGGGAAAAGCACAACTTGTATTGAGGTTAAACAACCATGACAATTATAAGGAATGCTTTGATTCAACATATTTTCCATAATCTTCTGCAATGAAAGTCATATCATTAGACTCATATTTTACGAGCAATCGAGTCTAAGTCATACCTCCTAGCCGTAAGAATACACATTGTTTAGACGCCCGTATTCCTAGGTATTCGGTAAAACTGACTGTTATGCTTCATAGTGAACAGAGATAGCTGAAATCACCTCATGACATATCTGATCTCATATCTTTGATGATGAGATATATTTCTCAGCAATTTAGCCATTGCTCTACCTTGAGTCCAAGCTATTGATAACAAAGATAACAAGGGTACTTCATGACATATCTAGCCTCATTTCCTTGATGAGAAGACATGTTTCTCAGTGACCTAATGTCATTACTTTGTCAAATTTTTTCTTATGAATTCCAATATGTCAAGTTGTTTAAAAATAATACGAGACTGTAGCAACTCAACCATCTTGACTATGACATTTGAATTTTCAGATTTCAGAAGGATCATTCAAATCACAACATGCAACCTCTAGTTAAAGTCTATTAAAGACTATGTGACATGGATGATTTCAAAAACATATTTATCAGAATTTCAAAGAAATCATTAAATCTGAACCATTGTTATTTGATGGACAATCATCAGTGCATATAATAGAAAGCTCTTACACTGTAGTGATGTCTGTCTCTTGAACTTATTATCACACTGGAGACCATTATCAGACAATTTCCCAAGAATGTTCAGATTGCAAGACTCCCCCTTAGGATGTGCATGGAATAGCTAGAATATGCATATATGCTATGACCCTACACATGATTATACACTTATTAAATGCAACATAATGAATATGAAACATATGCACGAATGCCTCAAGAAGATAACTCCCCCTAGCTATATGGCCTATATGCGAAAGTGATGCATGGTACTTGGCGGAGGTGAAACCTCACGCATATTGAGTGCTTCCAGACAAGCATAGCCTGCCTTTCCATACATCAACATTTGATATACCATGGTCATGCACGAATGATATGATGTAAAGTGATTCAAGCTAGGTTGATGTTGACTCCCCCTGAATACATGCAAGGGTTGGCAATGAACTATGCATCCTAAGATTTATGTGAATACACAATGCAATGACGATGCTGCAAAATGATTGTGCATTATCATTTGTCTTCTAAACATGATGTGCATTAAGGTATGTGTGATTATGAGATGATGCAAACACAAATAATTCACAATGGATTTTGAACTGAATGCAATATGATGATGATGATGCCAATAGACTCCCCCTTTGAGCAGTGCTAACATGAATAATGAGTTGAAAATGCGACCATGGTTTGCATCATCAAAACCAAAGTCCAAGCATTTCATGTGGCTGATAGCAAGACTTGTGCAACTCATTATCACATCAACTTCATCAGCATAACAAATTTTTCATGAATTAAATAGCTGAAATCAAGCATGGTGTGAACAAGTTATCTAGCTCAAAAGTTCATCTCTCAGCATGGGGGTTTTGCATTTCAAAAAGCAATTCAGTTTACAGAATCTAATGACATTGAGCAGACTTATGATGCACTATCTACATGTTAGGACTAAACATGCAAGATAATTGAAATTAAAAAGTTTATGTACATACATGTGCCTTGAGCTTTTATTTATCTGACCATTCATTTGTTCAGCTCCAAGGCATCCTGCACCCAAAATTCTTATTTGGAATGTTTAGGTACCCAAGCTTGCTTGGGTCCTTGTAGGTTAGCAACAGGTTTAGCATCTTGACTCATCTTTTTCAAGGCAATCAAATCATCTTCCCTCATTGTATGGCAACCATACATCTCATGCCCATTTTTACCACAGTAGAAATAACGCACAAAAGATTGATTATCCTTTTTATGTTCATGTGCATGTGGACTATGCTTTTGTGGGCGAGCATGATTCTTACCTTTCATGGTATGAGGGTGGTGTCTTTCTTTCTTTCCTTGTTCTTTCACTTGAGGTCCTGCTCTAAGCTCATCATTTCTCAAGATAAAACAATCATGCACAGAGTGACCATGTCTACCACAATAATAACAATGGACATTCTTTTTGTGGAAGACATGATATTTAGCATTGAACATGTTATGGTGCATGTTTGGATGAGAATGCTGAATTTTACTTTTCTTTCGAGCAGTATGCCCTTTTTGGTGACCACATGAAGTGGTGGCTTCCGGTGAGCCAAAATCTTAGATTTGGGCAAACGTTGACAGGAAATCATTCAAATCTTGAATTTCATTTTCAAGTGAAGAATTATGCTGTTTAGACTCATTAAGACCCTCTTCACATGCTGCCAATTGCTCATTGAGCATGGCATTTACAGCTTTAAGATTTTGACTTTGTTGTTCTAAAGCATGCAATGTTTCGGAGTGATCATCAATGATAGATTTACCTTTTTCATGTGCAGCCAATTTTTCATGCAATTCTTCTTCAACTTTTTCACATTCAATTTTCTTTTCCAACAACTCTTTATTCTCTTCCTTTAGAGAATCAATCAAATTTTGTTGCCATTCAAGATCATCATGGAGACCAGCATTTATGTTTCTCAAGAATGAACATTTTTCACATGCAAAATTAGCAGAGTATGAAACAGAATTTTTATTTTCTTCAATCAACCTCTCATCATGAATAAGCCCATCGGCCATAGTTTGATCATTAGAGATTGCCTTAGGTTGGTTTTGAAGTTTTATTACAATTTCTTCCAACCTAGTGATTTCATCATGAAGATTTTCATTTTCATCTCTTAGACATGCAATGCTTTGTTTATGTGTGCCTAGATCAAAAGAGAGCTCTTCAAACGCAGAACACTTTTTACAAATCAAGATTTCATGTTGGTTATTTTTCTTGAGATCCTTTTTCAACTTTTTATTTTCTGATATTGCCTTTTTGTATTGTGTAAACAACTCATCATAAAATTCCATAAGTTCTTCAAAAGTGAATTCCTCAGAATCAGAATTTACCTTCGATGAGGATGGTTTGCTTGACTCTTCTGCACGGTCGGCCATGAAGTATTCTTGTTCTTGTTCTTTTCCTTCATGGATTTTCACCAACTTGTCCAGCACTTGCTTGGCTGTGCTGCAAGAAGACACAAGATGAGTTAGTCTTAGATCAACTGCAGATGTAATTAAGTTATATGCAAGATGATTATCATTGTGTTTGGTCTCATGTTCGGCTAACCAATCAATTGAATTTGATGGCAGCTCATGAGGACCATTATATATAAGAGTCCATAATTGTGGATCTATGGAGCTAACATAGATGAACATTCTTCCAACCCATGTAGAAAAATCTGAACCATCATAAATGGGCGGAGAAACCATCGAAGCAAGTGTAGCATGTGAATCCATCTAAATAATAAACACCGGAATCTTTCCCTGCAGATCGTTGGATCTGGGAATGACAGAGCTTAGCTCTGATACCACTTGTTGGGTCCCGTGAGGTGTAAACGGATCTAGAAGGGGGGGGGGGGGGGTTGAATAGATCCTATCAGAAACTTTGGCCTATTTAAAAACTCTTAGCTAGCGGAAGCTTAAACCACTCTTATTAAGTGAATGAATCACTTAGGCACGATGCACAGCGGAATTAAGTAGAGTGGCTCAAATGAAAAGACTTGAATTACAAGCTATGAAACGTCCACACTTCTTTAAGTGAATTACAAAGCATAACACATAGATGAACATGCAATAACTTGCAACAACAGTGCGTGTGTGTGTATGCTATGTTGATCACTCAAAGTGCATATGTATGTGAGCAAGATAACCAAGTATAGAAGCACACGAACCTGCGAATGGGGTTAGAAGATATAGAGCAATCACACAAAATAAACAACCCACAACACAGGGATTATAAGGTGGTTCGGTTGCAACCCCGCAACCTACGTCCACCCCTCACCAAAACCTGGTGAGGCTTCCTTGCTGACTCACCGCTTGACCTAGGGACACGCCCCAAACCACATAATAGAGAAAACCCTCTTTCTGTCTTCCTACACACAAAGCCGGCAGGGACGGCTACACCGCAGATCGGAGAACTCCCGATTGCCTTCCTACTAACCACCTGGTAGGGACGTCAACCGCAAATTGGAACACCCTCCAATTGCCTTCCTACTAACCACCTGGTAGGGACGAATCATAACTTCAATGCTTAACAATATTGAAAGTAAAACAGATGTGAAGGAATTAAAACAAGAGATTGAGTAAGAAGGAATTAGCCCTTGAATGGAAATGATTTGTTGATCAGCAACAGGGATCTATTCTTCTTGTAAATCAATCTTCTAGATTCACCCTTGAATGAATGAATGTTCTTCATGGAGTACTGTTCATATGAACAGTAACTGTTCTTCCAATCCTCCTCTTTTGATCTTCTTTTTGATCTCTTTGAATGGATGAAGAAGTGAATAGATGCTACCTTGATCCTTGCTTCCTTCTTCACAGATCTTGGAAGATGATTGCTTTGATATGAACTTTGAATACCTTGGATTGGATGAAGATGTTCTTCACGGAGTACTGTTTACGTGAACAGTAACTCTTTCTTCAATCTCCTCTTTTGATCTTCTCTTTGTATCTTCTTGAAGTGGATGAAGAGAGTAATTGATTCTACCTTGAATCTTGTTTCTTCAATAGCTTGTAGCAGATTGATTGCTTCAAAAATCACCTTGGATGAACTTGAAGGATGAAGAAAATCACTTTGAGAAATGAGCTTCTTGGATTGCCTTGAAAGCTTTGCTTCTTATCCTTCTTAGAATTTGATTGAAGAGTAGAAGGTGATTGCTTCAGGATTGCTTCAGATCTTTACTTGAAACTCTTGAGTGGATGAAGAACTCATTCACGAACTACTGTTCATATGAATAGTACCTCGTCTCCTCTCTCTTGAAAACCCCTCTTGCAGCCACCCTTAATCCCAAATGAAGCATCAGGGTTTGCCTCCACCATTGTTTTGGTTTTATAGACCTTGAATGGTCCTTGGAGAGGCCCTAGACCAGATCCACAATTTGTGGGTGATTGGGAGACTTTGGGGTTCTTTGGGATTAAAGAAATCATGAGAATTAGGCAGCCAACGAGGTGGAATTCGAAGTCAAACATGGTTGGCTCGGGGCTGGCGGTCGACCTACAGCTCCTGGCGGTCGACCGTTACTGTAAAACTTGCATTCGGATGATCCCTGAGAATTTCGGTCGATCGCCACTGGCTGGCGGTCGACTGCTAGCTCCTGTCCTGTAGAGTTTCAGTCCCTGGAATTTTAGGTCGACCGCTAGCTGCTGTAGGTCGACCGCTAGCTGGGAATTTTCCAGATTTCAACCGTTTCACCTCCGTAAACCCATTCAACTTCGTGGCATTAGTTTCTTTGAATTTAGAACATGTTGAACCATGGATTTGAACCTTGATCATCTTGGATGAATGCTCGATCCTTTGTAGAAGCTTTGCTTCATTGCTTGGGCCTTTTCTTTCTTGCTTGGCCTTGCTTAGCTAGAGCCTTTTCTTCTATGCTTGGCCTTGCTTGGACGTGTTCATTTCACTTTCATTTCGCCACCTCCATTCCATTCTTTGGTTGCATTCTGTTGAGCTTTCACAGTAGATATTTCCACTCCAATCAAAGTGTACTTGGCATCATGCACTTGGCATCATGAGTGACTTTTGATCGTCCTCCTGGGATGGCTTGCTCTTTTGGATTGATCTTGATTTGTGTGTTACAAGCCATTCTTGATCTGCAAGTGCACTTGGCATCATGAGTTTCCACTTTGCATCTTGAGTGATCTTGGCGCCTTTGGATCTATCTTGATTTCTGTGCGGCCAATTGGTTAAGTGTTGCAAGCCATTCTTGATATGTTGAATTGGCAATATAATGACCTGAATTGTATGCAAATGGACTTTATCAAATGCATAGCAAATTGACTCTAAAGACTGACATCATCAAAACACTAGAAATGAGTCATAGTTGAGTCATAGTTGGAATCACATCAAAACAATAGAACCAATCATTATATGAGTCATAGTTGGACATCATCAAAACAATAGAAACACTCACGTTCCACACATGCCCAACGTGAGCACAACATTCTCCCAACACATGCTTGTTATGATAAAGTATCATACTAATATTTGTGAAAATGAGTATGAATGTGAATGCGAATACGATGTGAATGTTATGAATGGAAACAACAGCATTATGTGAGATAGGACTTCGATCCCTTTGTGGGACGACCATGGTTTAAAATCCTATTGATTCTATCTTCGGTCCCACTGTGGGGTGGCCCTTGTGCTGTGGCGTTTCGTAACGTCACGGGGCCACAAGAATCTAGGTGGGAGTTCACTCTCTACTTTAAAATCCTATTGATTCTGTCTTCGGTCCCATTGTGGGGCGGCCCTTGTACTGTGGCGTTTCGTAATGTCACGTGGCCACAAGAATCTAGGTGGGAGTTCGCTCTCTGCTTTAAAATCCTATTGATTTTATCTTCGGTCCCATTGTGGGGCGGCCCTTGTGCTATGGTGTTTCATAACGTCACGGGGCCACAAGAATCTAGGTGGTGTAAAATCCTATTGATTCAGTCTTCGGTCCCATTGTGGGGCGGCCCTTGTGCTGTAGGCGAAGCATATCGCCATGGGGCCACAAGAATCTAGGTGGGAGTTCGCTCTCGGGTCTGCGCAGTACTCTTTCATTCGTTCGTTCATTTGTGTGTGCGGGCCTCCTGTGTTGTGGCAGTTGTTTGTTTCCATGATTAACGAAAATGTGATAATGTGATAACGTGACAATGTGAAAATGCGATAATGTGAAACTGCTCATTCACCGTGGTTTTAGCACATGCATGGGTATCTTATATGTTAGTTCAAGAATATGTAATTTTCTCATATGAGTTATTTTAAGTAAATGATAATGAATGGATTATGCTATTATTAGCATCTGAATTATGTATATAATCTGGTTATATAGATGTGAGTTAACCCCGATTTGTTTAGGCTGCCTACTGAGCGTCACACTCACTCCTTTGTGACACACATTTTTAGGAAACATAGAGAAAGCGGTTGAGGAGGAGGCTGCAGCTGAGGAATAGTGCTAGATTATAGTTCGCTTGGGTATGCTATGGATGAATGTTTCTGTTATATGTATGATTACGGGGCAGGAGCCTATGAGGACTCATGTTTATTTCGAACAATGGACATGTACTCATGAAAATTATGAATGGTTGAAATACTAATTTACATTTCGTGTAATTGTGATTTCTCTCGCTCATGCGAATATATGCATGTTTATATATTTGTGCTTCTGTGATACGTAGGAAGTAATGTCTCGAGGTCAGATGGGAAAGAAAAAAAATATGCCATAAATTTAAGAATCGGATCTCGGGGCGTTACAGAGTGATATCAGAGCACGAGAGACAAACCATGGTTGCAACCATTCCAATTTCCCAAGTAGTAGAAGAAAAGGTAGGCTAGAGTGAAAAAAGGTAGAGTATATTAGGACCCATTTAAAATAGACCCCAAGCCACATTCTTCAGGGAGATGGTAGTTAGTACACCAAGCTTGTGATCCTTACTCTAGAAGTCAACATCAATGGGAGAATATTGCTAAGGGAAACATACCTCCTAGATATGAACGACTTTGACCTCATTCTAGGAAAGGATTGGATAGACAAGCACCACTCTTATTTGTGTGAAAGAAAGATGGGGCTATGCGACTGTGCATCGATTACCGCAAACTTAATTAGGGCACCATTAAAAACAAGTATCCTCTACCGAGGATTGAAGAATTATTTGACCAACTGTCATCTGCTAAGGTCTTCTCCAAGATCGATCTAAGGACTTCCATGTGGGGATTAATTGACGGGCTGATCATGTTCCAAGGAAGGAACTGTGTACCAGATGATGTGAAATTTAAAAGGGAGAGATGACTAAAGCTGACTCGTATGGGATCAGTGGGAGAGTGAAATCTGATGGAAATCAGAAGATGTCGGATGCTATTTTCAGCATCATAGATTCTTGTGTGTAGATGAAAGAGGTTGTCATCTACTCATGGTTATCCTGACTTCTGGTCAGTTAGGCCTTCTGAATTGATAAAAGATATACAATCTTCTGTTCCATCCACTACTAAGCACTTCCCCTTTTCACGGTACGGAGCAAGGAATTGGAATAACTAATTATTTAGAGCGATAAGCCATTTTAGTTTACAAGTCACATAACAAGCCAAATCTCATAATTGAATTGATAAAAACACTAAAAGCATACACTGTAGCATATGTTGTAGGTTACAACTATTTTAAGTGAGATGATATTCGATGAGCCCCTAAACCACAGCTTGCGCATTACACGTGTAAGCTTCTTCTCCAGAACTGAAGGTCAATTGATCATTAATGTCTGAATTAGGAAGCAAGCAAGCAAGCTTAAACCATTTTAGTTGCGGCAAAGAGGGCTGCCCAGGATACCATCAAGGTCTGTTTAAGATATTCGTCAGCCCTAAACTTCAAGAAATTCATATCTAGGGTCATACTTTTCCTATCTCTGGCACATTTAATGCCTATTAGGATATCTCGTTATGTTGATGCCATGGATTCCAGGCAAAAATGCTCATTTGCATACTCTAGACTGATGACATTGCTCCTCAACTAATTGCAAAATGCTTATCAAGGTTTAGAAGGGGGTTCTGCTATGCTCCATAATGATAGTTTTGCCATGAATGATAATGTCCATTCAACATTGATCGGTAGTCTGGCTTCCTCACCAAGCTAGTTTTGAAGTCCTGAGTTGCATGCACTATGAAATCGTTCCCTCATTTTTTAGATTGATGAGTGGGTAGGCTTTAACATGGAGTTACGGGCTTTGTAAAGCTCAATCGTTTCAATTCACATGTTTAAGAAAAATTGAGGAAGGGGGGCCATCTGATCCTAAAGGTGTCTCTTCCATGGGAGTCATGCGATTCAGGGAGAAGGGCAAGCTTGGTCCTAAATATATTGGGCCTTTCGAGATTTTACAAAAGGCTAGCGAGGTGTCTTATTGACTTGCACTTCCGCATGCTCTGTCGCATGTACATCCGGTCTTTCACATCTCCATGCCCAAGAAAAAGGTCCGAGACGCCTCACATGTTATAGAATATGAGCCCTTAGAAGTTCAAGCAGATTTGTCCTATGTGGAGCAGCCCAACGAGATCATAGATTGGAAGGAACATGTATTGAGGAATAAAATCATCAGGCTGGTGAAAGTCTTATGGAGGAATTCTCATTCCAAGAAAGCAACATGGGAGTCGGAGGACAGGGTGCGCCTGGAATACCCTCAACTATTCGGTGAGCAACTTTTCTCAAAAAGAAATTTCTCAAGTTAATTTCGAGGATGAAATTATTATTAAGGGGGAGAGAATGTTATGACCACCAATTGGGCACTGGCCCAATCGAGTACAATTCGGGCCCATGAACTCAATGAGCTAGAAATCTAGACAGATTATTGAAGGATCCTAGGGAAATTAGTAACTTACTATAGGGAGGTCAGAAATAGGTGAAACCAAAGCCCACGCAATGACCATTATGTAAGGAACCACTTTTATGAAGAGTGTAACTTCTGAAAAATAGGCCTAATAGGAAATAAGAAGGAGTTATGATAATGGGCACAAACAGTTATAGAAAATGTAGTCACACATTAAAATAATGATATATTGGTCAACATTCAACCAAATGGAATGGAACCAAGCTCATTAGAAAGCTTGGGACCTTAGCCCAAACTCTTCTGTTGACATGGAAACCCAATTCGCACTAGAACCCAAGGATTTGAGTCCTTTTGCTGCCAGCTGTCACAGAGAGGCGTGACTGTTGGGTGAATTCACATGTAATTAATAGAAAAATCATAACTTCGTCTTTAGTTGATGAAATGACCTGAAACCAAAACCATAATTTTTAATGGGGTGTTAGCTACAACTTCACTGTTGGGGGAGAGGCCAAATTCTACATGGACACTATAGTTATACCCGAATTATCTTGGGCTACCGAAAGGTCATGACTGGAATGAGGGAGAATAAATATTAATATTGCGAAAATCATAACTCGTGATAGGGATAATGAAAGTTGATGCAACTATGACCCCAATTTTGATCAGGAAGTCCTCTTGATTTCATCTGAAGATGTCCCAGCCTGAATCTCGATGGAAGAGCACACCCACTCGCATTTATGACTAGGTAGACGAAGGGTCGCGACTGAAATAGGGGAAAATAAAGGTTAATGTTTGAAAAATCATAACTCAGGTTAGGAATAACAAAATTTGATGAAACCATGATGCAAAGTTAGATCAATAAGTCCTATTGATTTCATCTGAATATGTCCCGGCCTGAATCTCGACGTACGAGTGCGTCCAATAGAGTTTATGGCCGAAGGTCGAAAGGTCACACCTGAAGAGGTGCTTAGCATTAACTCCTCTTCAAAACCTTCGACCTTGGAGCTTGTTGGAGCCTTGAGGGACGTGGGTAAACCCTTGGGAGGCTAAAAACTATATAAGGAGGTGAGTTTCAAGGGTGGCAAGCCTTTAGCAAAATATTTCTATCAACCCTCCACCACCTTCTAGCTTTCTTAAGTAAGAGGAGAGTGAGGGACTCCGTCTCTTCGTGGGCGGACCATCCGATTCGTGGGTGGATGATCCGGCTATTAGAGGATGACGGGCGAAGCCTTGGGAGGATCTGGGATGTGGATCTCATCCCCGGATCGAAATGAAAAGCTTAGGTGGATCCTGGGTGTAGATATCATCCCCGGATCGTCAGTTTATCATTTCAAAGGTAGGCACCTGTCCTCAAATCTTAGGGGTCAATGAAGCATTAAAATGATTTTAATGTAGTTTCTATATGCCAAAGAGGGATTAAGGGCATGTGAGATTGGCTACCAAGTCTATTTACTGGTTTTTCCATCAAGTTATGTGTTTTTGAGAGGTTTCTCAAAATTTTAATTGAAAATATTGGGTGGTGTCGACACTACTCACGAATGTGCTGACACATTCTCATGAATGTGCTGACACTGCCCATGAATGTGTTGACACATTCCCATGAATGTGCTGACACATCCCATGAACATGCTGACACTACTCATGGACGTGCTGACACTTCCCCCTGAATGTGTCGACACATACCCTGTACGTGTCGACACTTCCTCTTTAGAAACTATCAGATGTGCTGACACTGCCCATGGACGTGCTGACACTCCCCCCTGAATGTGTCGACACATACCCTGGACATGTCGACACTTCCTCTTTAGAAACTGTTAGATGTTCTGACACTGCCCATGGACGTGCTGACACTTCCCCCTGAATGTGTCGACACATCCTGGATGTGTCGACACTTCCTCTTTGGAAATTGTCGGATGTGCTGACATTGCCCATGGACGTACTGACACTTCCCACAGATGTGTTGACACATACCCTGGATGTGTCGATACCCTGAGAACACTGTCCCCAATTTCCAGAAACATGGAAAAAGAGAGTTTTGAGTGGTCATATTAATTGAGAAAAATCTGAAAAATTGGAAAATAGTAGAAGGGTATGTTGGTAACCCATAGTAAAAATTTCATGCTCACAGAAAATATGCACTTGTAGTTATGGTTCATTTTCTATGCATGTATAGGGTTGACAGGTCGACACTTCCCTTGGACAGGTCGACACCCTGGGACTCTGTTCCCAATTTCTACAAACATGGGAAAAGAGAGTTTTGAGAGGTCATTTGAATTCAGAAAAATCTGAAAAATTAGAAAATGGTAGAAGGCTAAGTCAATAACCTACCGTAAAAATTTTATGCTCACAGAAATTCTGCACTTATGGTTATGATTTATTTTCTACGCATGTGTAACCTAGAAATTTTATGTCTTCTTTTTCGGTAAAATGATCATGTTCGGTTCCACTAGAAATAGGCTTATGATTGTGATTTGTTCGCTTAAACTATTTGGAAGCATGCTTGTAATGATAAAGTATCATACTAATATTTGTGAAAATAAGTATGAATGTGAATACGAATACGATGTGAATGCTATGAATAGAAACAACAACATTATGTGAGATAGGACTTCGTTCCCTTTATGGGACGGCCATGGTTTAAAATCCTATTGATTCTATCTTCGGTCCCATTGTGGGGCGGCCCTTGTGCTGTGGCATTTCGTAACGTCATGGGGCCACAAGAATCTAGGTGGTAGTTCGCTCTCTGCTTTAAAATCCTATTGATTCTGTCTTCTGTCCCATTGTGGGGCGGCCCTTGTGCTGTGGTATTTCGTAACGTCACGGGGCCACAAGAATCTAGGTGGGAGTTCACTCTCTGCTTTAAAAGCCTATTTATTCTATCTTTGGTCCCATTGTGGGGCGACCCTTGTGCTATGGCGTTTCGTAACGTCATGGGGCCACAAGAATCAAGGTGGTGTAAAATCCTATTCATTCAGTCTTCGGTCCCATTGTGGGGCGGCCCTTGTGCTGTTGGCGATGCATGTCACCACGGGGCCACAAGAATCTAGGTGGGATTTCGCTCTCAGGTCTGCGCAGTACTCTTTCGTTCGTTCATTCGTTTGTGTGTCCGTGCCTCCTGTGTTGTGGCAGTTGTTTGTTTCCATGATTAACGAAAATGTGATAATGTGATAATGTGACAATGTGAAAATGTGATAATGTGAAACTGCTCATTCACCGTGGTTTTAGCGCATGCATGAGTATCTTATATGTTAGTTCAAGAATATGTAATTTTCTCATATGAGTTATTTTAAGTAAATGATAATGAATGGATTATGCTATTATTAGCATCTGAATTATGTATATAATCTGGTTATATAGATGTGAGTTAACCCTGATTTGTTTAGGCTGCCTACTGAGCGTCACACTCACTCCTTTGTGACACACATTTTCAGGAAACATAGAGAAATAGGTTGAGGAGGAGGCTGCAGCTGAGGAATAGTGCTAGATCATAGTTCGCTTGGGTATGCTGTGGATGAATGTTTCTCTTATATGTATGATTACGGGGCGGGAGCCTATGAGGACTCATGTTTATTTGGAACAATGGACATGTACTCTCTCATGAAAATTATGAATGGTTGAAATGCTAATTTACATTTTGTGTAATTGTGGTTTCTCTTTGTCATGCGATTATATGCATGTTTTTATATTTGTGCTTCCTCGATACTTACAAAGTAATGTCTCGAGGTCCGATGGGAAAGAAAAAAAAATGCCATAAATTTGAGAATCGGATCTCGGGACGTTACAACGTTCACATGGATACTCTCACTATGTGTGAGTAGGGTTTTCAGACCCCCACCTCCACCTCGTACTACAACTCGGTGAAATCAAATAGCCACTTGTGAATGCTTTCTTTTACTGATCTGCATAAATCTGAAAATGAATCTCTGAAATGGCTCAGAAAATCTGTTTCTAAGCTACCTCTCAAATCATGATCACTGCTTATTTTTGAGCTAGCCTGTTTGTGGAAGGGACTGCATGTTTACATATTTTTCGTGCTGGATGTCTTTGACTAAATTTTGAAATATGTGTGAGGGGCATTGCATATTCCGGAACATATCTAAATCTTTGTTCACAAAAACATGGACATTTTGTGATATCCTTGCTTACTAGTTTGGACTCATCTTTTGTTGATTTGGCAATTACAAAAGTGCTCAGATTTTATGAGCTCACTGATTAGATGACTTGAACACCCTTCATTGCATATCTTGTGAATAAATCCAGTTTTGAATTGCTTAACACTGCACATACATAATTTTTCATACACACCTTTTCCTCTGTTTTGTAAATAACAATTCAGTTCTTGAATGCTTCGGTTTGAACATAAAATTTTTCACACTTTCAATCACCTTCTTGTAAATAACAGTTCACATGTGCATATATAGTTCACATACACATTTTCATGCTTAAATCATGCATGCCCATGCATATTTGTAGATAGAAATGAATTTCAATCATCCTTCAGTTTACATGCATATACTTACATATACTTGACTTATTTATGTGCTTGAATGCCATGATTATCCAGTATATCAAATGGCGATCGTGGAAGGTTGAATTTTGTCTAACTGGAAGCCTTCCTCATGCCTGACGGTGGTCTTCAGACCTACGTTCTCAGCCACATACCGGTGGTCACCTTGTGTGAAGACTTTACCTTGATGGATGTTTGAGTGTATATATATTATATCACCATTTTCTTGAAAACATCCTATGACTTTTTCCCTTGCTAGATAAAATTGCATTGATTTAGACATGTTTGTTACATGGCATATATTAAGGGGGAGATTTCTTTATAACCGTGCATACACCTTGGGGGGAGACATAACTGTGATTAGACTAATTCATGTCTTACACTCAGTACAACCACCCACACACTTTGCACCTTTTTGAGATAAATGATTCAATTTAATAAAGATTTCAGTTATTCCTCTCAACACTTTAGAGGACTCTTGAATCTCTACATGGAATTCACTTGTCTCGTGAGGAAAAAGTTGTTTGCCCCACCAAAAATCTTTATAAGTGGACTGCGAATCCGAGTAGCCGGGAATCCCCCCTGAAACAAAGGAGGAAACTCGTGTCGAAAGGAGACACAAATCCACATCAAAAATAAGTGTGATTCGCCACCGAGTAGCCGGGAAGTGTTCCTGAGACAAAAGATACAACTCACACCGAAAAGTGACAAAATCCACAGTTAAGATAAGTGATGAAACTGAGTAACAGGGAAATGCCCCTGAAACAAACGGTATGACTCGTGTCAAAAGGTTAGTCACCTTTTTGTGTTTAATCAAAATTTTGGGGTTATACGTAGCTACCAATATTCGAGCATTGTGTATGGAAGTGTATGGAGGATAGGTTTTTTCCTGTGTTCCTTAAAAAAATCTGTTTATTCATATGATCTTGAAATTCAATGCTCAATTATCACATATTCACCTTGGGCTTGATTGTGTGAATGTACTTTATGAATCTGTCAACCTTCATAGTTTATGCAGTACCATCTTTATGTAAGCACGACCCTCTTAGCATTGCTCATGCACATCATGCTCCATAATCAATTGCACTCTTCTTAAACCTATCCCGAAGGGACTTGTTTGCTTTTATATCTTATTATGAATGCTTGAGTGCTTGATTGCCTGATCCTGTTCATACATATCATACTGCATCTCACTTAGATGCATCTTTATATTATACATCTAAATAACAAATTAAATAATCCCATTGTCAGTCGGTTTTTGTTCATGACAATAGGGGGAGAATAATGTGCTCTTTTGCATAACATTTACATATAGTTCAGTTTCTTTATACTCCATGTGCGTAGTTTGGTCATTGTAGACACGCCGAAATCGATTCTATATTGGGTAAATCTCATGTCACTACGTGATGCCCTAAAGTGGACTTCGATATTGGCCCAATATGAAGTTTTTATGATTTATTTGATCTTTTTCCATAATATTTGTAATTAACGCCTGAAGGAAGGGCGTCATTCAATTGACGACTTGATGGGGGTCGTGGTTTCATCAATATACGACTGTTCATACAGGCGTTGTTTCCTGGTTTTTACGAATCCTAATCAAAATAAAATGCATAGAATTGACGTCAATCTCAGGGGCGTTGATTATTTGACGCCACTTCATGAAGTCGTTATTTCTAATTTTTAAATATGGAAAGTTACTTATTTCTATAATTAAATCCAGGAATCAGCGACTATATGCGCGGGCGTCATTTAAGATAACGCCCCTGTTCATGTCGTCATTTTGAGTTTCATCTCCGTTTCGTCTGCTACCTTCCCGTGATGATCCTTTCCTCATTTTAAACTTTGTGTTCGATTGGAAAGGAGGATCTTTGCTGGAGGATAGAATTCCTTGTTTTAATCCTATTGAAATAAGGTCTTTTGTCCCTATAAATACCCCGTGGTGTTCCTTACGCGCGAGGAGAGAATCAAGAAGAGCAGCTGCACATCGTGAGGTCTTGTGATACGGAGAAGAAAGTTTCTTTCTTTTGCAGGTTATTCTACTGGTGATCTTCCTCCCACAGTGTTCTTCTTCCACGGTCGATCCTTCCTCCGGCGGTGGTCTCCCAGTGGCGGTCTTCTTCCGTGGCTTCTTCCTGCTGCGGCTGGAGCTCTCCTTTTCCTCTTCCTTTACTGTTGACACAACAGCAGCAGGAGACACTATTCCCCTTTTAGTTTATTTGCTAACCACCATATCATCACGTATCTCCTCTTCTAGCTATTTAGCTAGAAATACTACCAGCATCATATTATATCCCATCCCTTGTTACTCCTCTTAGGGGTTTAAAACCAAAACACACAAGGTGTGTTCATGCCAAATTTGCTTAATTTCATATTATTAGAGCATTGATACTACACATCTTTGGCTAATCCATATTTGTTTGTTTTGCTTATTTTTGCAAGGCTAATCAAAGTAGAAACCCCCTTCATCGGCCGGCCGGTAGAAGGAGGAAGGAAGGACTTGCAATCTCACCTGCTTTCACACAAGGTACATGCGATCACTCCTTTGTTATTTTGAGGTAACCCCTCTGGTGATCACCCTCCTTATAGAATCTCATGCTCTCTTTTTTCTTACATCCCACTAGTTTAGCTTTTTACTCATTTTAAATCTTTTTCTTCTTTTAAAAATGTTTATGTGACACGTTGACAAATTGGCGATCACGGTGGGACACTTTGTATTTTTATTTTGATTACCCCTCCATTGGCACCCTCGCGTGCCCCTCCTTTGGCACCCTCGCGTACCCCTCATTTGGCACCCACGTGTGCCCCTCCTTGGTGCTCCATGTAGCACACTCCCCTTGTGCGCCACGTGATCATTCCCCACTCGATTAGCCAATTTCTGAAGTGTCCATAACATTTTTTAGGAAGAAAATTAAATTCTGTTAGTTCATCAGTCCTCTCGATTCTCTAGAACAAAGTGGCGCCTCCCTGCTGCCGTCAGTTTTGCATACAGTGACCGCTCACAGAGGCGCTGTTTCCATTTATTTTTCAGCATTATCAGCATTTTTATAATCAACGAGCCTCACAGAGGCGTCATTTCTGCATTCAAAGCCTAACGTCAAGGTGTCATTTCCATTATCTTTGCTTTATTCACACTTTGAGCACTGTTGATTGCTATTTGACGCCCCCTCACAGAGGCATTTCTCACTTGTGCAGCGCCTAACTCCAAGGCGTCATTTCTATTATCATTGTTTTTATTCACATTTCGAGCACTGCTCATTGGTATCTGACGCCCCTGCACAGAGGCGTTATTTACAGATACAGTGCCTCACTCCAAGGTGCCATTTCATTTTGATTGGTCTCTACTTACACTGTTTACAGTGATTAGCGACCCTTACCCGGCCGCTGTTTATTGATACCGCGACCCTTCTCAGGTCGTCATTTTGTTCTATGCCCACAGAACCTTGCTCACTGCTGTTACCTTCATCCGTTGGTTGCATTTGTTGATTGCTTGATTACCACTGCTTGATTTACCCACATTAGTGTGCATTTCAGGGCATTTGGTTGAGAGACATCCTCTCTCTACACTTCTAGGATCCCACACCCTCTTCTTGGAATGGGAACGACCCACCATTGAGCATTCCGCCTGTTGGGTTCTGTGCGCCCCCTCGTTGTCTTTGACAATGGTTTTGATGATTCTAATATATTGTGTGTTTTATGCTTAATGGCATCTTCGTGATAAATAAGCTAATATGATGATATCTTGTTTTGCAGTTAGAATTTCAATGGTCCTTCATGGATACATTTCTGATGTTGAATCATGCGTGCTATGCATGAGACTGTTGGGTATTGGTTTGATAGTCTGTTGGTAATATCATTTGATTACATTGGACTGCTAAGGCATCTTTCAATTGTGGCTATTTGAGCCTTATGTATATATTCTTGATGTTAACTCTTGCATTGGTCTGTAAGATTTCAGTTCTTCTTGGATTGCTTTTGTAGGTCATGATTGTCTAGATCATGTGGCCTTTGTGGATTGCATGGTTGTCTTTGATAACTGAATCTAACTTTATGGATTAAGCCTTGATTAAATTGTGTGAGCTGATATGAGACCAATCATGTGAGAATTGTTTGAACATCTTCTTCTATAGATGCTTTTCTATAGGCTTGAGGTGGAATTTTGGTTAAAGTCATTTTCGGAACTGATTGTGTTATATGGTGATACAATGCTCAGACCTTGTTGATTGCATTGAGTGCTTAATATGTAACGACGTGATATAGTGGTTCACTCATATGTTGCTTTGCATTTTAATATGCGAACATGCAGGTTTAACACATGTCAATTACATATTTGATTTCAAAGTGCATGTGGACAGTTTTTGATTGAAACTGAAATTTAGACTGAACATTGGATCCATGAGAGGAATGCATTTCACTTTACTCAAATGCATGCTTTTCACTTGGCTAAGTCAAGTTTTCATAAATGGGTTGAAAATGGCTTCTTCAAGTGCTTTGACTCATAACTCTCATGACTTGAATTTCTTGAAAGTGCAGGTTTCAAGATACCCATAAACCTTTGTAAACATGGTAAGAATTCATTTTAGTATATGTTTCCAAGTGGGTAAGTTGGGTTCAATTTATTTGGCTACTTAATTATATTTTGACTAAATGAGCTTCATGATGCATCATGCTCAATTCGATTCCCATTCCTTCTTGCAAGATCTGGTTTGATTTATGTTTTTAAGACCCCTCATGCATGTCATTCTATTATTTATGAATGGGGTTTAATATTGTTTTATTGGTTTTTAATGTAATTGGGATTTCATTTAAGTTTTATTGAGTTTTCACTTATGTCAGTAAAAGTGTCGACTCATGGAGTCGACACTTATTTCACGGTATGCTGTTTGCATTGATTTCTGATATGCTGACAAAAAGTGTCGACTCTGTGGGTTGACACTTTTGTCCTGGTTTGCTTTGTTTTGTTGAAAATAGAACACATTGGAAAAAGTGTCGACCCAGTGAGTCGACACTTTTGCATCGTGTCCTAATTTCTTCATTGGGACAGAATCTGCTGAGAAAAGTGTCGACCGTAAGGGTCGACACTTTCTCTGCTGCGTCCGAAACGGGTTTTCCGGATTGGATTCGAATTGCCCATTTCTAGATCCGATGACCATGGCTTTTTACCCTATTGGGCTTAGGGCTTCACCACATGTTTTAGCTGTGGTTTAGAAGGATTTAATGGAGGCTATTGTGGTCTTTTTGTTGCTCATTCTGCTGGGTATTTGTAGCCGCATCTTGCATTCGATGGAGGGCATCCCCTTGTGCTAATAGCTTCCTATCTGCTGCAGGTGAAGGAGAACGACGAGGAGAAGGTGCTTGTTCTACTAGAGAAGGTGATCCATTCCGCCAAGGAACGCGTCTCAGGACTCCAAGCTGGATGCCAGAAGGGAGCCACCGCTTTTCTCTCCATCATTGCTTGGTTGGGCGCTTCTCTACAAGGGGGTTGATTTCTTCTCTTATGATCTTATCACTCTAAAGCATTTTTCTACTCCATCTCTGGGTTGTGTAATGATTTAGGGGATATCTAAATCATTCATCTCAATACTGTTGTTTAAAGATCAGTTTAACGTTTGGGCTTATTGTTCTATCTGTTCTTGTAGTAAAGAAGAAGAACGAAAAGGAGTTGTGGGACATTAAAGGGGGATACATACATACATATATATATATATATATATATATATATATATGATTTTGTTTTCAGTTGTTGTCATGTCCCTTTTAATCAAGATATACTCTCGGAGCATAATGACTCATCTTTTCTTGATGTGTGCAGGCTTGATTGGAGCTGGAACTTGAACGAACAAACTTGGATCTTCAAGGAGGTCGAGAGATTGCTCCAACAAGCTGCCGATAAAAACTTTCTCCAACCTAGGCTTCAAGAAAGATCTTTTTACGACTATTGGAGAATCAAGGAGATATTTCTACATCCTTCCATGTTTAACTCTATGAGTGCTTCATAGTTTAATCTTCATCTACATACTGTTGTGCACATTTATTGTATATCTTTTCTTCAAATCAAACTTGATATACTATTGTGTGTGGGCGGAGCTGTGCCTCCGAGTGTGTGGTTCTAGATCGGGGTAAGTTTCCCCGAGTCTGTGTGTGTGAAGACAGAGCTGCGACTCCGTGGGGTTTAGTGTCCGAGGCATGTTCCCCTACGTTGTGTGTGTGTGTGTGCTACAGTGGCAGCGTGTTGAGGCAAGGCCTCGTGTGTGTATTGCTGCGGAAGCAGTGTGTGTGTGGTTGGGGTTCGTCCCCGTGTTGCTATGAAAGTAGCGTGTAGTGAAGCCTCACCTGGTTGGGTGAGGGGTGGACGTAGGGAGCCTGTCAAGGTCCCGAACCACCTTAAAATCCCTGTGTATTGTGTGATTGCCTGTGTGATTGTCATTTCTTCTATCTCCCTTCGCAGGTACATTATATAGGTTTTTAACTCACTACACTGTCACACACTGCTACCTCCGTTATCCGTGTTGAGCGTAATCTCCATTATTAGTTGCATTAACTATCCGTGTGAGATCGGGAAGTTTGAGAGAACCTCTTAATCTCACTTGTAGTTTTTGTTAATCAACGTTGTTAATTCTACATCTGTTAAGTTGATTTTTGAATTCCGCCATCTCGGCAAGGGGACAATTCAACCCCCCTTCTTGTCCGCCATCTCTTTGGGCCAACAATTGGTATCAGAGCCTCGTCTTTGATTTTTTTAGTCGACCTTGCGGTCGTAGAGTAAAGATCATTTTCATGATGGCTAGTGTGAATTGTATTCTTGTCTTTAATGGTTTTGATTATTCCTTATGGCTAGGAAAAGTTTGTGTATGGATTACTAGCATTAATCCAAAGCTTATGAGCTTAATGACTCATGGTCCTCATGTGTTACCCGAAAATGAGTTGAGATGGACCGAAGAGGATAAGAGAAAGAAATTTGATAATTTGTTTACTTTGAATGCTCCTAAGGCAGCAATAAATATTAACAAATTTTCATTTGTTTCCAACAGCAGGTCTGCCAAAGAGACTTGGGATGGGCTAAGTGAAACCCAAGAAGAAAGCTGGAAGAGTGATTGCCTCGTGGCAAACAAAGAAAATGAGTGCCAAAGCGAGGAAAACTCTAAGGTAAACTCCGATTCCGATGATGATGATGAATTGAGCTATGATGAATTGTTAAATACTTATGATGAACTGTTTGATAGATAAAAGGTATTAAAATCTAAAAACAAAAGGTTGAAAAAGAAACATGACAACTCTTCATGTGGGAAATGTATTGAGCTTGAAAAACTAGTTGAATCTCACACGCCTGTTGAAGAAGAACTCAAAGAAATGATTGAAAATCTGAAATCTGAAAATAAATCTTTAAAGGATGAAATTTTGGAACTTCAACAAATAAAAGAAGACAATGAAAAACTGAAAATGTTGAATTTCGCCATATCTAAAAAACTGCTTCTTCTGGAAAAAGGAAAAGCTACTTTGAATGCTGACAAATCTGAAAAGTTGAAGGAACTGAGAAAGGAAATAGAAAGCTTCAGAAATTTGAATGATACATTTGAAAATAATGAAACAATGGGTAGAATGGTTGGTGAAAATGTGAGTTTTCAAATGAAAGAACTTGAACACACTTCTATGAACAAAAATTCATTTGAAAAACTCTAAAATGAAAATATTGCATTGTTGACTCAAATTTCATTGCTTGAAAGCAAATTGAAAAGTCTTGAAAAATTTGAGAAAGGAAAATGTGTAATCACTAGTGATTGTGACAACTTGATAACTCTTGAATAAGAAATTGAAAGTCACAAAACTATTAATTTCCTGTTAAATGAAAAAATTACTTCATATGAACAAGAGATTGCTAACTCGCACTTGCAAATTTTGAATCTATAAAATGAAATCGAGAGTTTAAATGAATCTTTGCATTTGTGTGATAAACGAATTGAAAAGTAAAAAGATGTTGTTGAATGCTCTTGTGTGCGTGAAAAAATTTCATCTGTTGAATATGATCATGCAACAAATAAAAGAAAAAATGTTTCATGCTATTACTGTGGTAAATTCAGTCATGACATGTATGACTGCTTTTTGAAAGAATTTGATGACAATGAAGCATTGAAGTTACAAATAAAAATTGCTGATGAGTCTAAAAATCTTGAAAAGCCCATAAAGAAAAACTTTAATATTCATTGTTACTATTGTGGTTTGCATGGCCATGTTATAGAAAATTGCTTTACAAAGAAAAATGATGATGCTTGGTCCATCAAGAAAAATCTTTTCTGTCATTACCGTCGTGGCTTTGGACATAAGATGAACAATTGTTCTTTAATGGAAAATGATAAAAAGCTGTCCATGAGAAGAAATCCTCTCACTATTTTTATTGTGGCCTGAATTGACATTCAATGGATGATTGTACCATGATGAGGGCCGATGATGAATGGTATGAACGGAAAAATGAAAAGAAAACTTTTGTTCATGCTAAAGCTAACCCCTCGGGACCCAAGATGGCTTGGGTACCCAAATCTCCAAAATGAGAAATCTATTTTGTAGGGGTGCCTTTAGACGGAAGAATTTGTTGATAAATAATGATCCTTCAAGGCAAGAGAAATGATGAGCTCTTCTGGTAATGATTTTGGTATATTGGTTTGTGAAGTATACAACTCAGGTAAGAGTTTGAATTTTGAGAAAAATATTATGCTTCAAATTACAAATCCACTATCATGATTGACTATTCATGCTTGTTAGCTTACACACTTGTAAATATAGTCAAATCTGAGTTTCATCTGAAATTTACATTACCCTCTGCTGACTTTAGTAGTTATAAAGAAAATGGTTTGGTTTTGAGAACTCACTTTGCTTAGGTTTACTTTGAAAATTCTGAAAAGGTAAATTTTGAGTTTGGAGAAAAATTTTGCAACTAAACAGTTGCATTTCTACTTCATTGATTTTGGCAACTTCGGAAATATTGAGATTCTTTGAGTTCCATGGTTAGATGACTTGAACACTTTTCTCTACACTTCATGTGAATAATTTTTGGTTTTTAACTGCTTCACATTGTACATATACAATTTTTCATACACACATTCTCTTTCGCTTCGCAAATAAAAATTTGGCCTTGAATGCTTTACACTGTGCATAAAGTCTTTCATACTTTTGATCACTTTTTGCAATAACAACTCACTTGTGCATACACAATTCACATACTTAGTTACATGCTTACATTTACATATCATTGCATATCTCTGTGCTTGAATGCCATGGTTATTCGGTATATAAAATGGTGTTAATGGAAGGTTGGATTATGTTCAGCCGGAAGCTTTCACTATGCGTGAGGTGGTCTTCGGACCTACGTTCTCCGCCGAGTGCCGATAATCAATCTGCTTGAAGTCATTGGAAAATCTCTGGTTGAATGTATGTATATACTTTATACAATCACTTTTTGACTCCTTCCATGACTCATCCCTTGCTAAATGAAATTACATTGATTTAGACATGTTTTCTACATGGCATATATTAAGGGGGAGATTTTTTATAACCGTGCATACATTTAGGGAGAGACATTACTGTGTTGAGTCTAATTCATCTTTTACATTCAATACAACCACCCACACAAAATGAACCTTTTTGAGATAATGATTCAATCTAATAAGGATTACTATTTTCTACTTTACACTTTTGAGGACTGTTGATTCTATACAAGGAAATCACATATCTCGTGAGGTAATGGCTGTTTACCCCTCCAAAAAGTCGTATAAGTTTAACGTGGATCCGAGTAGTTGGGAATCCCCCCTGAAATAAAGGAGGAAACTCGCGTCGAAAGGTGAAACTAATCCATATGAAAATAAGTGTGATTTGCCACCGAGTAGCTGGGAAGTGCTTCTGAGACAAAGGGTACAACTCGCGTCGAAAAGTGTCTCATCCACATCATAAAAAGTGACGAAACTGAGTAACCAGGAATTGCCCTGAAACAAAGGGCATGACTCGCATCAAAATGTTAGTCACACCATTTTTAGTAATTAAAAATTGGGGTCATACGTAGCTACCAATATTCGAGCATTGTGCATGAAAGTGTATGGATGAGAAGTTCTTTTTAGTGTTCTTTAGAAAATCTGATTTTCCATATTGATTTGAACTTCATTGCTCAATCTTCACTTATGCACCTTGGGTTTGATTGTTTGAATGTCGCTTATGAATCAGTCATCTTTCATGGTTAATGTAGTACTTTATTTATGTAAGCACGGCCTTCTTAGTATTGTTCATACACTTCATGTTCAACGATCAATTGCATTATCCTTACACCCGTCCCGAAGGGACTTGCATGAGTCTATATTTATTTATGCATGCTTGAGTGCTTAACTGCTCAATCCGTTTGATCATATCATACTTAAGTCCATAATCAACATCTATAGTCTATACTTGTATATAACAGGTTAAATAACCCATTGTCAGTTGGTTTTCGTTCTTGACAATTGGGGAGAATAACGTGCTCTTGAGCACTATGCACTTTGTGCATACTTAGTTTTTAGATTGTGCATATAGTTTCCTTATACTACTTGTGCATATTTAGTTATACATATGTCAAAAACTACAAAAATTGAGCATTTACACTTATCTCACACATCTGCTGATTGTACATAAAATTCCAAACTGATGTTTGCTTCTTAGTTTATACACCTTCCCTTCATGGGAGGTTAATTGCTGGGTTCGTGTGCGCATGTCTCATTCATGTTTGGAATCTTCATTATTGCCTCTTCACCCCCATTTTTTTTTTGATAATGCCAAAGGGGGAGAGATATTTGAATTTGCATAGTCACAATATATTGTCATCATCAAAAAGGGGGAGATTGTTGGGTTCGGTGTGCCCTCTCGTTATCTTTGACAATGGTTTTGATGATTCTAATATATTGTGTGTTTTATGTTTAATGGCATCTTCGTGATAAACAAGCTAATATGATGATATCTTGTTTTGCAGGTAGAATTTCAATGGTCCTTCATGGATACATTTCTGATGTTGAATCATGCGTGCTGTGCATGAGACTATTGGGTATTGGTTTGATAGTCTGTTGGTAAGATCATTTGATTACATTGGACTGCTAAGGCAGCTTTCAATTCTCCTTTGGATGGGTCGACCCCATGGGTCGACCCCTGGCTATTTGAGCCTTATGTATATATTCTTGATGTTAACTCTTGCATTGGTCTATAAGAGTTCAGTTCTTCTTGGACTGCTTTTGTAGGTCATGATTGTCTAGATCATGTAGCCTTTGTGGATTGCATGGTTGTCTTTGATAACTGAATCTAACTTTCTGGATTAAGCCTTGATTAAATTGTGTGAGCTGATGTGAGACCAATCATGTGAGAATTGTTTGAACACCTTCTTCTATAGATGCTTTTCTATAGGCTTGAGGTGGAATTTTGGTTAAAGTCATTTTCGGAACTGATTGTGTTATATGGTGATACAATGCTCAGACCTTGTTGATTGCAATGAGTGTTTAATATGTAACGACGTGATATAGTGGTTCACTCATATGTTGCTTTGCATTTTAATATGCGAACATGCAGGTTGAACACATGTTAATTACATATTTGATTTCAATGTGCATGTGGACAGTTTTCGATTGAAACTGAAATTTAGACTAAACATTGAATCCATGAGAGGAATGCATTTCACTTTACTCAAATGCATGCTTTTCACTTGGCTAAGTCAAGTTTTCATAAATGGGTTGAAAATGGCTTCTTCAGGTGCTTTGACTCATAACTCTCATGACTTGAATTTCTTGAAAGTGCAGGTTTCAAGATACCCACAAACCTTTGTAAACATGGTAAGAATTCATTTTAGTATATGTTTCCAAGTGGGTAAGTTGGGTTCAATTTATTTGGCTACTTAATAATCTTTTGACTAAGTGAGCTTCATGATGCATCATGCTCAATTCGATTCCCATTCCTTCTTGCAAGATCTGGTTTGATTTGTGTTTTTAAGACCCCTCATGCATGTCATTCTATTGTTTATGAATGGGGTTTAATATTGTTTTATTGGTTTTTAATGTGATTGGGGTTTCATTTGAGTTTTATTGAGTTTTCACTTATGTCAGTAAAAGTGTCGACTCATGGAGTCGACACTTATTTCACGGTATACTGTTTACATTGATTTCTGATATGCTGACAAAAAGTGTCGACTCTGTGGGTCGACACTTTTGTCCTGGTTTGCTTTATTTTGTTGAAAATAGAACACGTTGGAAAAAGTGTCGACCCAGTGAGTCGACACTTTTGCCTCGTGTCCTGATTTCTTCATCGGGACAGAATCTGCTGAGAAAAGTGTCGACCCCAAGGGTCGACACTTTCTCTGCTGCGTCCGGAAAGAGTTTTCCGAATTGGATCCGAATTGCCCATTTCTAGATCCGATGACCATGGCTTTTTACCCAATTGGGCTTAGGGCTTCACCACATGTTTTAGCTGTGTTTTAGAAGGATTTTATGGAGGCTATTATGGTCTTTTTGTTGCTCATTCTTCTGGGTATTTGTAGCCGCATCTTGCATTCGACGGAGGGCATACCCTTGTGCTAATAGCTTTCTATCTATTGCAGGTGAAGGAGAACGACGAGGAGAAGGTGCTTGTTCTGCCGGAGAAGGTGATCCACGCAGCCAAGGAACGCGTCTCAGGACTCCAAGCGCGATGCCGGAAGGGAGCCACCGCTTTTCTCTCCATCGTTGCTTGGTTGGGCGCATCTCTACAAGGGGGCTGATTTCTTCTCTTATGATCGTATCGCTCAAAAGCATTTTTCTACTCCATCTCTGGGTTGTGTAACGATTTAGGGGATATGTAAATCATTCATCTCTATACTCTTGTTTAAAGATTAGTTTAACATTTGGGCTTATTGTTCTATCTGTGCTTGTAGTGAAGAAGAAGAATGAAAAGGAGTTGTGGGACATTAAAGGGGGATACATATATATATATATATATGATTTTGTTTTCAGTTGTTGTCATGTCCCTTTTAATCAAAATATACTCTCGGAGCATAATGACTCATCTTTTCTTGATGTGTGCAGGCTCGATTGGAGCTGGAACTTGAACGAACAAACTTGGATCTTCAAGGAGGTCGAGAGATTGCTCCAACCAGCTACCGATAAAAACTTACTCTAACCTAGGCTTCAAGAAAGATCTTCTTACGACTATTGGAGAATCAAGGAGATATTTCTACATCCTTCCATGTTTAACTCTATGAGTGCTTCATAGTTTAATCTTCATCTACATACTGTTGTGCACGTTTATTGTATATCTTTTCTTCTAGTCAAACTTGATATACTATTGTGTGTGGGCGGAGCTGTGCCTCCGAGTGTGTGGTTCTAGATCGGGGTAAGTTTCCCCGAGTCTGTGTGTGTGAAGACGGAGCTGCGACTCCGTGGGGTTGAGTGTCCGGGGCATGTTCCCCGACGTTGTGTGTGTGTATGCTGCAGTGACAGCGTGTTGAGGCAAGGCCTCGTGTGTGTATTGCTACGGAAGCAGTGTTTGTGTGGTTGGGGTTCATCCCCGTGGTGCTACGAAAGTAGCGTGTAGTGAAGCCTCACCTGGTTGGGTGAGGGGTGGACGTAGGGAGCCTGTCAAGGTCCCGAACCACCTTAAAATCCCTGTGTATTGTGTGATTGCCTGTGTGATTGTCATTTCTTCTATCTCCCTTCACAGGTACATTATATAGGTTTTTAACTCACTACACTGTCACACACTGCTACCTCCGTTATCCGTGTTGAGCGTAATCTCCATTATTAGTTGCATTAACTATCCGTGTGAGATCGGGAAGTTTGAGAGAACCTCTTAATCTCACTTGTAGTTTTTGTTAATCAACGTTGTTAATTCTACATATGTTAAGTTGATTTTTGAATTCCGCCATCTCGGCAAGGGGACAATTCAACCCCCCTTCTTGTCCGCCATCTCTCTGGGCCAACACCGTCTCTTTGGACAGGAAATTCCTTTTCCAAGGCCTCCGTAAGTCTCCGCACCTGTGGATTCCCTCACGGACGTCGGGCCGGTTGTACCATTTGAAGCACCCGGAGTATAGCTTACCCATACGTTGGTGAGGAGAGAGAAAGAACCTAGTTGACCCGGAGATTACACTCAAACTCTCAACTAGGACCCACATTGAATAGAGTGAATTGATTGCACCATGAAAACCCATTCTAATCTCAAGAAAAACCTTAAAACCTTAGGTTCATTACAACTTGAGTGTACAACTTGTTTGATTGGGTGATTATCCCTTACTTATACTTGTTGTTTGGAAATATTTCCCTCTCCTTAAACATGAAACTCCGTTCAGGTAAAATCATCAACATGGCCAACTACGGGTACTCCTATGATGGTTATGAGGAGGGTCCATTTGACCAATCCTATGAGGTCCCCCCTCAAGATTCCACTCTGTATGAGGGAAACTATGCTCTCTCTCATGCTTATTACTCTCAAGTCCATGTCGTGGACACCACTTCTCAGGAGGTTGAGCCTTCTTCCCAAGCTCAACCTACCACACAAAACACTTCTGGGGACGTCTCCCCTTCCTTCAATTTCAATGATTTCCTCAAAGCTTTGTCTCAGCTGGATGACTCTCAACGTCAGGTGGTCCAGTTCGCTTTAAAAGGGAAGTCTGTCCCATCATCCTCCAATCCTTCTCAGGCCACAGCTGACCATTCTTTTAACACCGCCAATGACCAGGCGGTCACACATAAGGTGCCTTCGTGCCCGCCAACTCCCATTATGGCTACGCCGGCTCAACCGGCAAGTCACTCCGTTGCTAGGCCCCAACAACCTCCAGTCCCTCAATTTTTATGGAGGCCTATGCCAAATCCATACTCTTCTAATCCGGCCCCAGCCAAGTCCGACACCACCACCATACTCCTCCAGAAAATTGCCAGCATGGAGGAACAGCTAAAAAGGGTCGCGGTACCGAAGACCGCTCCTAAAGTTACTCTCCCTACTCTGCCAATTTTTCATCTACTTCCATCTGAGATGCCCAACTTTCGGTGATACAATGGGACGTGCAACCCGTTCATTCTCTTAAAAGACTTCATGTATGAGGCATCGTTCTGGCAGGACAATAAAACTTCCCTAGACTATCTTTTTAGGCGGTCATTAGATGGTCCGGCACTTGAGTGGTTCTATTCTTTGGAGCCAGCTGACGCCATCGACTTTGATGTGGTTCAGCGAAAATTCTTGGAGAAATACAAGGACCATGTGGGTCCGTCTTTGTTAGTTACTGATTTTGTTGCCGAGAAGATGAAGCCCGAAGACGACTTCATTTCATTTGCCGATAGATGGAGGGCCATGGCCACGAGATTGAAAGATACACTATCAGAAACGGAGCAGGTGAAGATGGTTATATCAAACTCCACTCCGTAGTTCCGTCACATCTTAGCTATGAACAAGTTGAGCACAATGGAAGAGCTCTATGAGAGAGCGAGATATATACAAACTCAAATGAAAGACTCGCCTATCATAGGTATGTTCGAGCAAAGACCGAAAGTGATGAGGAAGAATGTTAATACTAGCAATAGTGGTGGAACCACCAAGGGCACCGTCACTAACGAGCAGGTGAGCACATTTGGTAACTCCACCCCCTTTCGCCATCCTCCAGACCAAAGGCCGCCACCACAACAACCTGCCTTCCAAAATCAAGCCCACCAATCAATTAATAATCCTCCTCAGACTTTCCAGCCTCTTATACCTCAACAACAACAACAACCTCATCCTACGCCACAAAATCAATCTCCACAATACCACCAAGTACCCCCGCCAGCCAATTATACACAACAATAATCGCAACAGCAAAGAAGACCATTGTGTCCCAAAAGGGCCCAATACCCTCCATTGCCCGAGAGTCTACCCGATATCTTCAACGCCCTCATGGCCGCCAATGCGCTCACTCTGCCTAAAGAAAGAATGGTGTGGCCTGCTAATGTAGACACTTCTTGATATTGCATCTTTCATCGGCAGCCAAGACACAACATTGATCATTGTTTTCACTTTAAAGATTACATATATGACATGAATGATCAAGGTGGTATTGATTGGGACGAGATGAGGCGATTCATTGCCACTTTAAAGGCACGAAGGCCTCATTTGCAGCAACAGGCTCAACAGCCTGCTCAGCAACAAGCAGTACCTCCTCCTCAGCAGTAGCAAGCTCCCGCGCCACAACCGAACATGGGGATTGTCCACAATCCACTGCCGGAGAACCCTGCAAATCAACAAGTAAATCATGTCACCTCCTTCCATGAAGTGGAGAGGGGACAAGGGTGGCACCAAGAGAACGCCTCTGTCGGAGCCCTAAACCAAGAACCAATTCAACCACTGCATCTGTTAAGGACGCCTCCTCCAATGTCTTCCCCCTAACCATCTCGTCCCCTCCTACACCCCACCAGCCAAATGCCCTCCACTACTACTACGATTAACCCCTCGCCATCTAGGCCTCTCCTCATCCGACCACCGCCAACCTCCGCACCACCGCCAACCTCATCCCCCCACAAACCCGTTGCCATCCAGGTCACTCCTCATTCGCCCCTCGCCGACACCGAACTCCCCCATACAATTCCCACTTCTCCGTCTCCCACAAATCCCTCAATTTTGCCTAGGCCTCTCCTCATTCGACCTGCACTCTCTCCAACCATTCAGGCACCACCCACACCTCCTACCGTCACTTCTCCAGTCACCACCATCCCTCAACCAACGAGGCCCCTCATAAGGTTTCCTCATTTGGTTGCTCCTCCGACATCCACCAATTCCAATATCCCGTCTTCCTCTTCATCCACCAAACCTCCACCTACCCGTAACCCGATAGAGGCGCGATCATCGCGAGTCACGATGCTCCACAGTGGATAGATGTTCCACTGCGTCTTCCCTCAAAGAGAGCTAGAGACCGCGCAGGGGCAAGAGGAGCAAGAGCCGGAACAGGAATCCATACCGGGGACACACTACAATTTGCTGAAGCATTTAGACAAGACCCCGACAAGGATTGCTATTTTGGAATTGATAAAGAGATCCACCGTTCACCAGCAAGCTTTAAAAGAATATCTGCAAAAGGTGATGGTTAATGAGGATATCCCGGCTGAACAGATTACAACAGTTTTAAGTCCGGCATGTGATCAGCCAGCTATTACTTTCCATGAGCATGAGTTAGCTCCAAAACTAGCAAGAAAATATGCCTTATGCATCACAGTTGATATCAATTAGGTGCCAGTCAAATAATGCTTGGTAGATACGGGAGCGTCAATTAATGTGTTGCCTCCGAGCACTTTGAAGATGTGTGGCATTCCCGAGAGTCAAATCCGGCCGTCTACTATTACCGTCACAGCCTATGATAATACCAAGAAGCCTCCCCTGGGGATGATTACCTTGAAAGTTGATTTGGGTCCGGTCTCAATCACAGCAGATTTTCACATTCTGGACATGGATCCAACCTTCAACGGTATTTTGGGCCACCCTTACATTCAAGAGCTTGATGATGTGCCCTCCACTAATCATCAATGCGTAAAGTTTCCTCATAAAGGGTGCATCGTCAAAGTCACTAGCATGCCCATTTTGCCGTCAGAGGATATACATTCCGCAACATTAGTACCTTCCATATGGCCTTCCAATAGGCCATTGGTCTCATTGCTAGATGTTGCCGACCCACGGCAGGATTTGTTAAGGCCTCCAGTCACAACACTTGCACCAGCTTTAATGACACCTTTACCTTCCAAGGGGAAGAAGAAGAAGAACATGCTGAATATCCTGGGGTGGAATATGTTAATGAAAATGGGGTACAAAACTGGTAAAGACTTGGGCGTTAACCTCCAGGGCCGAGTAAAGCCAGTCGGGCATCAGAGATTGATCCCCTAAGGTGGCCTGGGGTACAAAGGGCCGAGCAAATATGAAGAAGGACCATGGGCTGTTATGACTTCCACTCTCAAGACAGATCGACAGCCTCTTACATGGACCTTACAGACACATTTTGTAAAAGGGGGAACTCAAAATGATGAGCAGACTACACTAGTTACTTCCATGCTAGATTGTCAAGATGTGCATGCACGACAATTTGCTCGCCATATAGCCCTGTTAGCTACATATAAAGCTCTGGAGTCTTTAAGGCCTGATAAAAGAAGGAAAATGGACGACCCGGAGTGTGACTGGTACATATGGTTTGATATGAATGACATCACCATTGCTCTGAGCCGTCTATTTATGCCAACTGATCCGGAGTGGCCACCACTTATTCATGAATTGATTGAAAAGCCAGCGGTGATTACCGACAAGAGGCAGCTCCTAAGCAACTACACAGACACTGGGGATCCAGATGTGCCGTTTGAAGAAGGCTTCACCGTGGATAGGTTGTGGGCCGGCCTTTTCTCTCTCAAATCCATCCATCCAGCAGTTCTTATTCGTTTGTTTGATAAAATGATCACTCCCAGTATTCCTAGACCGCCCGCGGTCCTGATAACCCTTTCTCCTGATTTGCTCCAAACCCCTACAATTCCTCCTTTGCTCCTCGAGTAATTTTCTAAACTCTTCATCACGCCCCCGCAAGGGCAATCACTCATTCAATCCTTTTCTAATCTTTCAATTTCAGCACCACCTTTTGCTCCTCCTTCCCACTGCTTCATTCTTGAAAACGAAAAAAAAATGCCAAAATTCAAACTTTCCAATCTTCCATCTCTATTGAAGAGACCTCCTATCTTACTCCGGAGTGTGCCCCGATCCAAGGGCCGCTCTTCCAAGGTTCGTTAGTGGACCTTCTTTGCTCCTCCTACGAGGAGGCTCCCCCTGTATCTCCTTCTGTAACCGCTGCATCTTCATCTTTTACTCCTCCTCCCTTAGGTCAGGGTAGTTCATCTAGTTTACCATCTTGTTCCTCTCCCCCTTCTTCTAATCAGAGTCTTGGGGTAGCTTCGCACAAGAAATCCAAGGGTAGGCAGATTCCCCGTAGGTTCTTGTTAGATTTAGCTAGAAGATGCCGGACATGCTTAGCTCTTATCGAGTTTCTAGAGGATCCGATACTCCTGCCGGATATAGAATGTGAGGATGTGTGCTTTATAGATGAAGGGTTTGGCGTTTATGAAATTATGAATGACGAAGACCCTATTGAAGAGGGGGATGAATAATATGAAGAATATGAGGACGAGACTGACGCTTTTGCTAATGGCCTGAGAAGATTCGATGAACCATCAGCCTCAGTTGAAGAACCCACCAAAGAAATTTATTTGGGTACCGAGGAAAACCCTTGGATTATCCTCATCAGCAAAAAATTGTCACCTTCCGAAGAAGAGGCGCTTATTCAAGTTCTTTAAGATTATAAGGACGCGTTTGCATGGAGCTATGAAGACATGCCGGGTCTGGACCCTGCGCTCATTGAACACCGTCTTACTCTTAAGCTAGGATCCGTCCTGGTTAAACATCGGTTGAGACGTTTCCACCCTCACATGGCTTTAAAGATGAAAGAAGAAGTTGATAAGCTCCATAAGGCTAGATTTATTAGAGTCATCCTCTATCCTAATTGGGTGGCTAACATTGTCCCGGTTATGAAGAAGGACAGAAGAGTTAGAATTTGTATAGATTTCCAGGACCTTAACCGCGCGTGTCCTAAGGATGATTTCCCCCTCCCTCACATAGATCTGCTGATTGACAATACGGCAGGGTTCGAAACCCTCTCTTTTATGGATGGCTTCTTTGGTTATAATCAGATTCGCTTGGCTGAAGAGGATCAGGATAAAACCTCATTCACTAAACCGTGGGGTACTTATTGTTACGTGGTCATGCTATTTGGGCTCAAGAACGTCGGAGCAACCTACCAAAGGGCCATGCTGGCTATTTTTCATGACATGATCCACATTTTTATAGAGGTGTATGTGGATGACCTGGTAGTGAAATCAAAAACGAGGATTGAGCATCCCGGGGTTTTGGCCAAAGTCTTGCAAAGAGCACGGGAGTATCAACTAAAGATGAACCCCAAGAAGTGCGTATTTGGTGTTTCATTAGGGAAATTACTTGGATTCATCATCAGTAAAAGGGGTATTGAGATTGATCCCAACAAGGCAAGGGCAATAAGGGATATGCCTCCTCCCAGGAATTTGAAGGAAGTTCAAGGATTGATTGGGAGGTTACAATTTATTCACCGATTTTTCTCCCAGCATTCACAAAGGTGTAGGCCATTTTACGAGCTTACTAAACCGGGAGTCAAATTTAATTGGGATGATAAGTGTCAGGCAACCTTTGATGGACTAAAGGATTATTTGACTAATCCTCTTGTCCTAAGGCCGCCAATTCTAGACAAACCACTCATCCTTTATATTTCTATCCTGGATGACTCTGTAGGTGCTTTCCTTGCACAAGTTGATGACGAAGAAAAAGAGAGGGCAACCTACTATTTTTCTAAGCTTCTCAACCCCTGTGAGCAGGAGTACTCAGCTATGGAGAAGACTTGTGCTGCTTTAGTCTGGGTAGTGCAGAAGTTGAAGCATTATTTCTTAGCTCACGAGGTTCATCTCATTGCTCGCATGAATCCTATCAAGTTTCTCCTCAAAAAATCTGTTCTCATTGATCGATTAGCACGATGGCAAAGCTTCCTTTCTCAGTTTGATATCATCTACATTCAGTAAAAAGTGATTAAAGGCTATGCCATAGCAGAACATCTCGCTCATCACCCTCTCCCTAGATTTGACCTCGTTCGCTCGGAGTTTCCAGATGAGGAACTAATGTCCGTCAATTAGTCCGATTCGATGTGGACGTTACATTTTGATGGAGCTCTGAATTCAAAAGGGAAGAGAATTGGCATTGTCCTCCTATCACTTGATGGTATCACTATTCTGCTCGCCTCTCAACTCGCGTTTTCAGTTACAAATAATATAGCTGAGTATGAGGCTCTCTTGGTCAGTCTGCAGGCTGCCCATCAATTCGGTGTTACCCAATTACAAATTGTAGGTGATAGTCAGCTTATTCTTCACCAAGTGCTCACCAAGTGTCGCACACTCGATCCTAAACTCAAACCCTACCAGGAATTAGCTTCCGCTTATGCCAAGCTTTTTACCAAATTAATCTTCATCCATGTTGCTCGTGATCAGAATATTTTGGCAGATGCTCTCGCTTCCCTTGCTTCCTCCTTGATTTTCCTTCTCGAAAGGGATTTCCATTCAATTATTGTTCAAAGGCGTCTCACTCCTGCTGTTAAGGATCCAGCATTCCTTAGTATTAAGGAGGAGGTGCTCAAGAAAGTTAAGCAAGGTGGAATCATTGAGAACAAAGAGATCATGTTGATGGACCTAAAGGAAGAATTGGACGATGAAGAGAAGCCGTGGTATTATGAGATTGCTAAGTATTGCCAGGATCAATCCTATCCTGAGGAAGTGACGGTTGAAGAGAAGAAAGCCATTCGAAGATTTGCTCAGCGATACACTCTGGTTGGAGGCATGCTCTATAGAAGAGGTCTCACTGGAATTTTACTCAGGTGCCTTGATGATGATGAATCTTGGAAGGTTGTAGAAGAGGCACATTCAAGAGTGTGTGGTGGTCATGTCAATAGCCAGATGCTAGCTAAGAAGATTCTTAGGCTAGGTTTCTATTGGCCCACTCTAGAAGAGGATTATTCTATCTATGTTCGAAGGTGTGTTAAGTGCCAACTGCACGCCGATAAAATTCACTCTCCTGCTTCTTCACTCCATCCTATGTCCTACCCATGGCCTTTCTCCATGTGGGCTTTCGATATTATTGGACCTCTTGGTGATTCAAACCTCCTCACAAAATCGAAATGATTTATACTCACGGCCACAGAGTACTTCACCAAGTGGGTGAAAGTGGAAGCGTACGCGGAGATCAAAGCGTCAACTGCCTGTAAATTTATAATGAAGAACATCATCGTAAGGTTCGACATCCCGAGTACCATCGTCACCGACAATGGACCACAATTCATCTCTCAAGAGCTTCAAGACCTCTGCAACAGGTATAACATTGCATTGCATTGCATCATTCATCTCCTTATTATCCACAGGGCTATGGTCAAGCAGAGGCAACAAACAAAACTTTAATCAAAATTATCAAGAAAACGTGTGAGGCTAACAAATTTGCGGATTGGCCAGAAAAGCTAGTGGAAGCTTTTTGGGCCTATCGCACTTCCATTCGTACTCTTACTGGGCAAACCCCTTTCACCCTTACTTATGGAATGGAGGCGGTAGTCCCTTATGAGATTCTTATTCCTTCTCTTAGGGTACAATTGGACAAGGAGTTCTCTATTGATGAACGTTGTGAATCCCTCCTTGCTCAGTTGGAACTCTTAGATGAGAAGTATTTGGCCGCCGCCGAGCATGCGCGCGTTTATCAAAACAGGCTTTCACGTTTTTACCAAAAAAAAGTGATTGAGAGAAAATTCAAAGTCGGTGAAATGGTATTTAAAAGAATTTTCGTAAAACCCGGTGGACCTCGTTCAAAACTCCAACCGAATTGGGAGGGGTCTTACGTAATAAAAGATGTCTATCTTGGCAATACTTATAAATTGGTCAACGCCGAAGGGGAAGAACTGGCTCACCCATGGAGCAGTCTTTATTTGAAGAAATACTACCCTTGAATTTTTGAAAAGGAAAAAAAGGAAAAAAGAAAGAAAAAAGAAAAAGAGAAAAAAAGAAAAAAAAATGAAAAGACGAAAAAAGAAAAAGAAAAAAATTGGCAGGCTGGCATGGTGCATAGGCCGCGAGACCCGAAAAATCGAAATCCTTAATTCATTCCTCCGTCTTGATGGTTTAACTTGGGATCAATACCCGCACACACTACACGCTTTACTCTTAAACTTGAGCGGCTCAAAATTCGAGAAAAGTCAAAACCAAACTAAGAGTGTAAAAACTTTACCTATTCTTTTCTCTTCGGCTCGCGAGAGGGAGTAGGAGTCAAGGAATGCTATGTTGAACACATGTGCACCTTGATTACTATTATGGTTTTGATGATAGCAACTACTATAAGTCACATTGTGTTTGCATATGATGTCATTGTGTATCTGTTTAAGCAGTTTATCATTTCATCGAACATGTTACGGGCATGTGCACTGCATTCAAAGTCTATACGTTGGACAAAGTCTGTACATTAGACGAAGTCTATACGTTGGACGAAGTCTATACGTTGGACAAAGTCTATACGTTGGACCAAGTCTGTATGATGGACAAAGTCTATACGTTGGACAAAGTCTATGCGTTGGACGAAGTCTATACGTTGGACAAAGTCTGTACGTTGCTGAACATGAAGTATGTACGTTGGCTGCCTAGCACAACTTGAAGTCTATACGTTGCTACAGATGAAGTCCTGCATGCACAAAACAAAGTTTGTATGTTGCACAAGACAAAGTCTGTACGTTGGCTGCTAGCACAACTCCAAGTCTGTATGTTGGTTGATGGCTGCAACACAAGTCTATACATTGGCCGGCTACTTCACACACAAAGTCTATACATTGCGTTCTGTTGTGTTCGTGCATCAAGTTACCAAGTCTGTACGTTCATGAAGCAAGTCTGTACATGCTCATGCATGCTCAAGGTGCAAAGTCTGTACAGAGTTCATACATGCACACAAAGTCTACACGTCCAAGCCTTGATGCAAAGTCTATACAACAACTACAAGCTTCATTCAAATAGCCATGGCCACTGCACAAGATGAGAGTCAAAAGATAAAGATTCAGTTGGTACTTTCTAGACCAACAAGGATGAAGTTACAGACATGAACGGGCTGCTAATGGAGTTGAACGACGGAGTTGAAGCGGATAACGGACCGACCTGGGCAAGCCCGGAATCAGCCCAGCTGGCGGTTGACCGCCAGCACAGGGGCGGTCGACCGCCCCAGCCAGCATCCGCCAGTCTGCATGTCTTTCAGCTGGCGGTCGACCGCCAGCCCGTAGCGGTCGACCGGAATTCCCAATGACCATCCGTCTAAAGTGTTTCTCAGTAGCGGTCGACCGCCAGAAGCTGCAGGTCGACCGCCAGCCGCGATGCAGCCATGTTTGACTTCGAATTCCACCTCGTGGCCAGCCCCTTTCCATGGATTTGTTTAATCAAAACTCACCTAATCTCCCATGATTTGTGGATCTGGTCTGGGGGGTGTCCAAGGACCATTCAAGGTCTATAGAACCAACACATGAGGGGTTGGAAACCCTATCACTTCAAGGCTTCAAGGGAGATCAAGGGAGGCCATTTTCGAGGTACTGTAGCACCTCCGTGAACAGTGTTTCGGGAGAAGTTCCTCATCCATCCAAGGTGATTCAAGCTCAGATCTGAAGCCAAGCAATCTCCAATAAAGCTAGAAGCACTCAAGGGCAAGAAGGGTAATCAAAGGAAGCTAGAAGGAGCGTATTCCAAGAAGGAAATCAAGCTACTCCGGGAAGAAGCTCTTCATCAAATCCTCAAGAGATTCAAGCTCCAGCAAATCTCAGACAAGATCTTTTCTCTTAAGCATATTCTATATCTTGTTTGAGTGTTTTTCATAAGTTGTTCTTTTTCAATTTCACTCAAACACTTGGAAGTTGAGAATCGTCCCTACTGGTGGTTAGTAGGAAGGCAATCGGAGGTTGTCCGATTTACGGTGTTGACGTCCCTATCGGTGGTTAGTAGGAAGGCAATCGGTGGTTAGTAGGAAGGCAATCGGTGGTTCTTCGATTTACAGTTTGGTGTGCTGCACTAGTGAAGCCTCACCGGATTTGGTGAGGGGTGGACGTAGGACTGGGGATTCAGTCCGAACCACCTTAAAATCCTTTGTGTTGTGGTTTGATTGTGCGATTGATATGTTTTAGATGCATGCTTAGGTTCAATCACTATATTGTGAAATCATATTTCTAAGTAAATCATTTTATACATCGCTAAGCTAGTTGTATTCCGCTGTAATTATTTTTAACTAGCCTTATAGAGGGTTGTATTGCAAAAAGAGGGGCAGATCTATTCACCCCTCCCCTCTAGATCCGCTATCCACTACACAATAAGTGGTATCAGAGCCTAATCTCTCATTATGAGGTCCAACGACCTTGAGGGAAATGGTGGATCAGTGTCTAAGGGTTATTTACCTGAAAGACATTCTGTGAATAGGCCTCCTTATTTCACTGGATCTAATTATCCCTATTGGAAACATCGTATGCAGGTGTTCATTCACGCCCAAGACTACGAACTTTGGCGAGTGATCAACAAAGGTCCGTATGAGCTTACGGATAATGAGGACTTGTGGACCAAAGAACAGATAAGGTAATCCACTGTCAACTAGAGTGCCAAACACATCATGTAATGCTCACACCATCCAGTTGAATTCTCAAGAGTGGCTACCTGCGCATCTGTAAAACTAATGTGGGACAAGCTAGAGGTAATCTACGAAGGAACCTCTCAGGTAGGAGAAACAAAAGACAAAATTTTAGTTTCTGAATATGAAATGTTCCGCATGAAGCCTGATGAATCAATTCAAGATATGTATGCTCGATTGACTGTGCTTACTAATAGTTTAACTGATTTGGGAAAGAAATATTTAGAGCAAGAAATTGTAAGGAAAATTCTCAGATCGTTAACTCCAGCATGGCACACAAAGGCTACCGTGGTTGAAGAATCGAGAGATCTCGCAACTACCAAGGTAGATGAACTCATTGGGTCATTGATGACCTATGAGATCAACCTCAAGAACAAAGAGGCTGAGACACCTAAGAAGAAGTCCCTAGCTCTTAAAGCAGGACCCAGCGGTCATGGCACTTCTGATGAAGGTGAGGATTCGGCAAGTGAGCGAGAAGAGGATGACGTAGCCATGCTCACACGTAAGTTCAAAAAATTCCTGAGAAAGGAAGGTAAGAGCTTCATGAGAGGAAGGTCAAAGGTAAGAAATGGTTTCAAATCTAATTCTGAAAACTCTAAGAAATCTGATAAAATCATTTGCTATTCTTGCAATAAACCAGGACATTTCAAGAATGATTGTCCCGACAGATTCAGAAAAGCTGACAAATGGAAGGGCAAGAAGAAGAATAAGGCCATGGTGTCCACATGGAGCGATGAAGAGGAAAGTGATGACGGAACTAGCTCCTCGGACAAAGAAAAAGAAGATTTCTGCCTTATGGTCAAAGGTGATGAAGAAACTGAGGTAAATTTCCCATTTGAAGATTATACAATTGATGACTGGGAGGTTGTATATATACAACTCATGGAAAAATATGAAATGTACAAAAAGAAGAATAAATCATTGAAAAAAAAATTAACTCATTTGTGCATGATCATAATATGAATGATAAGAATGCTCTACTTGAGACTGAAATTGAAGATCTTAAGAAAATGATTGAGGATTTGGAGGAAGGAAGAAAAGAAATGGCTGACTTGGAAACTGAAAATGAGGATTTGAGAAATGAGATTGATAGCATGAAGCTCAAAATGTAAAGCTATGAAAAAGATAGTAAATTGAGCAATGAAAAGTATGAAGCTGTCAAACAAGTCAACATTCAACTTCTTCAAAATATTGAAAACCTACAAAAAGAGTTGAAGGATAAACAATAATCTTTAGAAAAGTTTGTGGATGGAAGAGAAAACCTAGATGCTTTGCTAGGTACCAGAATGAACTTCAACAAGGAAGGGTTGGGTTTTGAACCAACAAACAAATGGCCAATTGGGCTCAAAACTGTCACATTTGTTTCATCTTCCGAAGCTTCCATCTCAAACACAACTCCCACACAAAACTAGCAAAAATAAAAGGAAAAAGGGAAAGAAAAGATTGAAGAGGCAGTCACCAACATTCCCAAAAAGTCTGTCCAAAAACCTAAGAAAGGGCGACCTTCCCCGCAGCATAGGTCAACACCTTCCTTGGCCATTGCATACTCAATCTTCCAGATATCACTAAAACTGGATTGCTCATTCATATAGGCCAACACCACCATACTTTCGGAAAAATTATGATTCATGTGTTCATCAATCCTATAACTTTCAATCTCCTAGGTGGCAGAACAATCACTTTCAACCCAAAAACAACCAATGACCACAATGGGTTAAGAAGCCAACTTCATCAAACTTTCACAAAATCCAACAAAGAGCCTCTAAACAAAAAGGAAATATCAAGGCTGAAATGAAAAACAAAATCCCTGCTTTAAGCAAACAAAACATGAATGTTAGAAAGGTTTGGATTCCAAAAGAAATGGTTTCATGTTTTAAAAATCTTAAGAGTTTGATGGGACCCAAAATTGGTTGGGTTCCAAATACAATTGCTTAATTGTTTGTGCAGGAATGTCTTGCAGCCATGCATAACAGGTGGTATCTTGATAGCGGCTGTTCAAGACACATGACTGGAGATAAAACAAAATTTTGTCTCTTGGAGGAAAAGGAAGGAGGATACGTTACGTTTGGAGGGAATAATAAAGGAAAAATCATTGGAACCGGTAATGTAGGTAAGAACCTCTCCAACTCCATTAGAAATCTGTTGCTAGTTGAAGGTTTGAAATATAACCTACTTAGCATAAGTCAATTGTGTGATAAAGGTCATAAAGTGTTGTTTGACTCTCATGAATGTAGAATTCTTGAACCAAAATCTGACAAGGTAAAATTTTCTGGTAAGAGAGTCAACAATGTTTACATGATTGACTTAGATGATCCTGCTCATTTAAATCTTTGTCTTGCTGCACCAAAATCTGAAATTGCTTGGTTATGGCATCGTAGACTAGGACATGCTAGCTATAATGTCTTACATAAATTGTTAAAGCATTCAATGGTGAAAGGGTTGCCTGAATTATCATTTAAACAAGAAAACAAGTTGTGTGATGCATGTGCCCTAGGTAAACAAACAAGAAAATCTTTCAAGGGAAGATCTGAAAATACATCATCCAAACCACTCGAGCTAATTCATAAGGACTTGTTTGGTCCAACCAGAATTGCTAATTTAAGTGGTAGAAAATATGGATATGTCTTGGTGGATGACTTCTCTAGGTTCACATGGGTTTTCTTTCTCACACATAAAAATGATGCTTTTGATGAGTTTCAGGCGCTCTACATGAAGATAAAGCAGGACGGTGTGTTCAAGATCTCCAAGATTCAATCTGATCAGGTGGTGAATTTGAAAACACTAAATTCTATAATCTTTACAGGGCTGAAGGTATTTCACACCGATTCTCTTCACCAAGAATGCCGGAGCAAAATGGTGTAGTTGAAAGGAGAAACCGAACACTTGTAGAGATGGCAAGAACCATGCTTGCTGAACGGCAACTTCCAAGGAGGTTTTGGGCCGAAGCGATAAACTCGGCATGTTACATTATCAACCGCTCTATGGTAAGACCACACACCAAAAAGACTCCTTATGAGTTGCTGAAAGATAAAAAACCCTCTCTCTCACATATGAAAGTGTTTGGGTCAAAATGCTTCATCCACAACAATGACAAAAGAGACTTAGATAAATTCGAGCCCAAGAGAGATGAATGTATATTCCTTGGATATTCTGATAGATCTAGGGCTTATAGAATTTATAATATCAAAAGTCAAACTGTGGAAGAATCACCCCATATTTCTATTGATGAATATCATGATTCTAACAATGATAACTCTTGCAGGAAAAATAATGAAGATGGGGAATTCCTAAATATGAAGGACAAGAGTGATCCTCTAGAAGAAGAAATAAAAGAAGATGGTGACCTAGCTGAATCAAGTAATGCAAGGGATCAAGCTCCAGGGGAAGGTAACGATTCTACAAACATTAAAATTCTTAAAGATCATCCCTTGAAAAATGTCATTGGCAGCTTGAATGACCCACCTAGAACAAGGTCACATTTTAGAATTGTGGAAGAACTAGATCAACTTGCTCTTGTCTCTCAGCTTGAACCCAAAAACATTGATGAAACATTAAAAGATGAAAACTGGATAAATTCATTGCAAGACGAGTTAAACCAGTTTGAAAGGAATAAAGTCTGGCATATTGTTCCTAGACCTTCATCACAATCTGTCATAGGCACTAAATGGGTCTTTAGGAACAAACTAAGTGAGGATGACAAGATAATAAGAAACAAAGCTAGATTGGTGGCTCAAGGGTATAATCAAGAGTTTGGGGTAGATTTTGATGAATCTTATGCCCCAGTTGCTAGACTCGAAGCCATCAGAATTTTACTTGCCTTTACATGCTCCCTTAGAAGAAAGCCGTATCAAATGGATGTCAAAAGTGCTTTCTTGAATGGCTTGATCAAAGAAGAAGTCTATGTTGAGTAGCCCCCCGGCTTTGAGAATTATAATAATGCAGATTTTGTATACAAGATAGACAGTGCGCTTTATGGACTTAAGCAAGCCCCAAGAGCTTGGTATGAGAGACTAAGCTCGTTCCTCATTGAAAAAGAGTACACACGAGGTAAGGTAGATCAAACACTTTTCACCAAGAAGTAAGGTAAGAACATCTTGATTGTTCAAATTTATGTTGATGACATTGTGTTTGGTTCTACAAAATCTGAAATGTGTGAGGAATTTGCTAACCTCATGACTAGCGAATTTGAGATGAGCCTAATGGGAGAACTTCAATTCTTTCTCGGTTTGCAGGTCAACCAAGGAGAAGATGGTTGCTTCATAAGTCAAGCCAAATACATCAAGGAGTTGCTAAAAATATTTGACATGGTAAATAACAAAATCATTGCAACTCGATGAGCACCTCAACTTCACTGGATTCGGATGAAAATGGTAAATTGGTGGATGCAAAGGTCTATAGAGGTATGATTGGTTCTTTACTTCATTTGACTGCATCCCGACCAGATATCCAGTTTAGTGTATACCTTTGTGCTAGATTTCAAGTTAGTCCTAGAGAATCTCATTTGACTGTCGTCAAACGTATCCTTCGATATCTTGCCGACACTCAAGATTTGGGATTGTGGTATCCGTCATCATGTGATTTATCTCTTATATCTTATTCTGATGCGGATTACGCTGGATGCAAGCTGGATCGTAAGAGTACTAGTGGCTATTGCCAGTTTCTAGGCGGGTGTTTAGTTTCTTGGGCCTCCAAGAAACAACACTCGGTTGCCCTCTCAACCGCGGAGGCAGAATATGTTGCTGCGGAGAGTTGTGGCACCCAAGTGTTGTGGATTAAACACCAACTCCAAGACTACTTGGTAGATCTTGGTTGTGTCCCGATTCAGTGTGATAACACTAGTGCTATCAACCTTGCAAAAAATCCAGTCCAGCACTCTAGGACTAAGCATATTGAGATTAGACATTACTTCATTAGAGACGAGGTAAGTAAGAAAAATTTTGGACTGTATTTTGTTGATACTCTAAATCAAATTGCTGATATTTTCACCAAGCCCTTGTGTAATGACAGGTTTTCAACACTCAGAAGGGAGCTTGATCTTTGCCGACCTCAGGCCAATAAGAATTTAAAAGGATGATAATGTTCAATTAGTTGTGTGTTTTGCACGTTGGTATTCATGCATTGTTTATATGTCAATATGTCTTTTTGCATATGGTGTCACATTGCATGTAGTTGCATAATCAAGTTGAATCTATGTTCCCAATGCATTGCATGGTTTGTGTCGCATCATTCTTGCATGGCCATGGTATATCAAATGTTGATGTATGGAAGGGCAGGTTATGCTTGTCTCGAAGCACTCAATATGCGTGAGGTTTCACCTCCGCCAAGTACATGTGTCAATGTCGCATATAGGCCATATAGTAAGGGGGAGTTATCCTTGTGCAACATTCATGCATATATTTCATATTCATTCTGTGGCATTTAATAAGTGTACAACCATGCGTTGGGTCATACATTTCATTTCTGCTACCTTCATAAGTGACAAGGTCAACCTCCTTTGCCATTCCACTTGATTGCAAACATAACCCCTTCGCGTATCCATTGCATATCCTTAGGGGGAGTTTTGTTGATTCTCTTAACCTCTTGCAAACTGCACTTCAGTGGCTTACAGTCTGGTTTGAGTTCATGAGACAGACGGACATATGGTGCAAGAGCTTTCTATTATATGCCTTAATGATTGTCCATTCAATGAAAATGGTTCAGATTTAATGATTTCCTTGTAGTTTTGATATATCTTGTTTGAAATCATCTATGTTCTGTAGTTTTAATAGACTTTCACTAAAGACTGCATGTTATGTCTTGAATGACTATCCTGAAATCTGAAAATCCAGACTTCATGACAATCTTGGTGATACTCTAGAGCTTAGTATTATTTCTAAACATCTTGATGAGCTAGAATTCCTGAACATCAATTTACAGAGCAATGATAGTGTTGCACGGAGAAATATGTCACGTCATCAAATCAAGTGACGAATGATATGTCATGATGTGCCTCTGTTATCTCTGTCTTATTTCATCTGGACTCTAGGCAGAGCAATGGCATAATTGCTGAGAAACATATCTTCTCATCAATGAAATGAGTTTGGATATATCATGACGTGACTTTACTATCTCTATTCATTTTGAAGCATCATAGTCAGTCTTACCAAATACCTATGAATACTGGCGTCTAAACAACATGTATTCTTACGGCTTGGAGGCATGTACTAGACTTGATTGCTCGTAAAATATGAGTCATGTGCCTTCAAATTCAAAAGATATTGAAAATCAAATTTGTTGAACTCATAAAATTCCATGCTTTAGTCATGATTGTTTAGCCTCAATACTCGTTTTTTGTGTTATTCCCTTTTTAGTTACTGAATATGGATATATAAGACAAGGGACGGTTAAACATTGCCATGATATGCACCTTTGGTTCATTTCTATTACATCTTGGATGTACATGCTTTTCGAACTCTGTTGATGAATTCGGATTTCATTAGCTTTGAACCATATATATTGCTTACGGTCTGTTTCAGGTTTGCATATAATGGCTTGCTCTTAACTCCTTCCAGCTCTGGTCTCACAGACATTTTACTATTATCACTCTTTTTTGCTGTTGGCAAAGGGGGAGAATTCTTTGTGTGAGTCCTTTGTAAGAGCTATATGCGTTATCACATTGTCAAAGGGGAGAGCTTATGTGCTTTGTGAGTTGTCATGGGGGATGTGTGAATGGTGTACGGGGAGAGTCAAAGGGGGGAGAATCCATTGCTGACTTTGCATCTCATATGTGTATGTGATGGGGTTTGCATAATTGCATAGCATTCATATCTGCATTCATAATTGCATTCACATGTTATTACTATCATGGATCTTGAGCTGCCTATGTTACATATATCATACACTTTGCCATCTTTGCTATTTCTGCCATATAATGACTCACAGTGTTGCCATCATCAAAAAGGGGGAGAATGTTGAACACATGTGCACCATGATTACTATTATGGTTTTGATAATAGTAACTACTATAAGTCACATTGTGTTTGCATATGATGTCATTGTGTATCTATTTAAGCAGTTTGTCATTTCACCGAACAGGTTGCGGGCATGTGCACTGCATTCAAAGTCTATACGTTGGACAAAGTCTGTACATTGGACGAAGTCTATACGTTGGATGAAGTCTATAAGTTGGACAAAGTCTATACGTTGGATAAAGTCTATACATTGGACGAAGTCTATGCGTTGGACAAAGTCTATACGTTGGATCAAGTCTGTATGATGGACAAAGTCTATACGTTGGACGAAGTCTATACGTTGGGCAAAGTCTGTACGTTGCTGAACATGAAGTATGTACGTTGGCTGCCTAGCACAACTTTATGTCTATACGTTGCTGCAGATGAAGTCTATACGTTGGCTGCATGCACAAGATAAAGTCTGTACGTTGCATAAGACAAAGTCTGTACGTTGGCTGCTAGCACAACTCCAAGTCTGTACGTTGGTTGATGGCTGCAACACAAGTCTATACATTGGCCGGCTACTTCACACATAAAGTCTATACATTGCGTTCTGTTGTGTTCGTGCATCAAGTTACCAAGTCTGTACGTTCATGAAGCAAGTCTGTATAGGCTCATGCATGCTCAAGGTGCAAAGTCTGTACAGAGTTCATACATGCACACAAAGTCTACACGTCCAAGCCTTGATGCAAAGTCTATACAACAACTACAAGCTTCATTCAAATAGCCATGGCCACTGCACAAGATGAGAGTCAAAAGACAAAGATTCAGTTGGTACTTTCTAGATCAACAAGGATGAAGTTACAAACATGAATGGGCTGCTAATGGAGTTGAACAACGGAGCTGAAGCGGATAACGGACCGACCCGGGCAAGCCCGGAATCAGCCCAGCTAGCGGTCGACCGCCAGCACAGGGTCGGTCGATCGCCCCAGCCAGCATCCGCCAGTCTGCATGTCTTTCAGCTGGCGATCGACCGCCGGCCCGTAGCGGTCGACCGGAATTCCCAGTGACCACCCGTCTAAAGTGTTTCTCAGTAGCAGTCGACAGCCAGAAGCTGCAGGTCGACTGCCAGCCCCGATGCAGCCATGTTTGGCTTTGAATTTCACCTCGTGGCCAGCCCCTTTCCATGGATTTGTTTAATCAAAACTCACCTAATCTCCCATGATTTGTGGATCTGGTCTGGGGGGTGTCCAAGGACCATTCAAGGTCTATAAAACCAACACATGAGGGGTTGGAAACCCTATCACTTCAAGGCTTCAAGGGAGATCAAGGGAGGCCATTTTCGAGGTACTGTAGCACCTCCATGAATAATGTTTCGATAGGAAGTTCTTCATCCATCCAAGGTGATTCAAGCTCAGATCTGAAGCCAAGCAATCTCCAACAAAGCTAGAAGCACTCAAGGGCAAGAAGGGTGATCAAAGGAAGCTAGAAGGAGCGTATTCCAAGAAGGAAATCAAGCTACTCCGAGAAGAAGCTCTTCATCGAATCCTCAAGAGATTCAAGCTCCAGCAAACCTCAGACAAGATCTTTTCTCTTAAGCATATTCTATATCTTGTTTGAGTATTTTTCATAAGTTGTTCTTTTTCTATTTCACTCAAACACTTGGAAGTTGAGAATCGTCCTTACCGGTGGTTAGTAGGAAGGCAATCGGAGGTTGTCCGATTTGCGATGTTGACGTCCCTATCGGTGGTTAGTAGGAAGGCAATCGGTGGTTAGTAGGAAGGCAATCGGTGGTTCTTCAATTTGCGGTTTGGTGTGCTGCACTAGTGAAGCCTCACCGGATTTTGCGAGGGGTGGACGTAGGACTGGGGATTCAGTCCGAACCACCTTAAAATCCTTTGTGTTGTGGTTTGATTGTGCGATTGATATATTTTAGATGCATGCATAGGTTCAATCACTATATTGTGAAATCATATTTCTAAGTAAATCATTTTATACATCGCTAAGCTAGTTGTATTCCGCTGCAATTATTTTTAACTAGCCTTATAGAGGGTTGTATTGCAAAAAGAGGGGCAGATCTATTCACCCCTCCCCTCTAGATCCGCTATCCACTACACAACAAGTGGTATCAGAGCCTAATCTCTCATTATGAGGTCCAACGACCTTGAGGGAAATGGTGGATCAGCGTCTAAGGGTTATTTACCTGAAGGACATTCTGTGAATAGGCCTCCTTATTTCACTGGATCTAATTATCCCTATTGGAAACATCGTATGCAGGTGTTCATTCATGCCCAAGACTACGAACTTTGGCGAGTGATCAGCAAAGGTCCGTATGAGCTTACGGATAATGAGGACTTGTGGACCAAAGAACAGATAAGGCAATCCACTGTCAACTAGAGTGCCAAACACATCATGTAATGCTCACTCCAGCCAGTTGAATTCTCAAGAGTGGCTACCTGCGCATCTGCAAAACTAATATGGGACAAGCTAGAGGTAATCTACGAAGGAACCTCTCAGGTACGAGAAATAAAAGCCAACATTTTAGTTTCTGAATATGAAATGTTCCGCATGAAGCCTGATGAATCAATTCAAGATATGTATGCTCGATTGACTGTGCTTACTAATAGTTTAACTGATTTGGGAAAGAAATATTCAGAGCAAGAAATTGTAAGGAAAATTCTCAGATCGTTAACTCCAGCATGGCACACAAAGGCTACCGTGGTTGAAGAATCAAGAGATCTCGTAACTACCAAGGTAGATGAACTCATTGGGTCATTGATGACCTATGAGATCAACCTCAAGAACAAAGAGGCTGAGGCACCTAAGAAGAAGTCCCTAGCTCTTAAAGCAGGACCCAACGGTCATGGCACTTCTGATGAAGGTGAGGATTCGACAAGTGAGCGAGAAGAGGATGACGTAGCCATGCTCACACGTAAGTTCAAAAAATTCCTGAGAAAGGAAGGTAAGAGCTTCATGAGAGGAAGGTCAAAGGTAAGAAATGGTTTCAAATCTAATTCTGAAAACTCTAAGAAATCTGATAAAATCATTTGCTATTCTTGTAATAAACCAGGACATTTCAAGAATGATTGTCCCGACAGATTTAGAAAAGCTGACAAATGGAAGGGCAAGAAGAAGAATAAGGCCATGGTGTCCACATGGAGCGATGAAGAGGAAAGTGATGACGGAACTAGCTCCTCGGACAAAGAAAAAGAAGATTTCTGTCTTATGGCCAAAGGTGATGAAGAAACTGAGGTAAATTCCCCATTTGAAGATTATACAATTGATGATTGGGAGGATGCATATATACAACTCATGGAAAAATATGAAATGTACAAAAAGGAGAATAAATCATTGAAAAAAAATTAACTCATTTATGCATGATCATAATATGAATGATAAGAATGCTCTACTTGAGACTGAAATTACAGATCTTAAGAAAATGATTGAGGATTTGGAGGAAGGAAGAAAAGAAATGGCTGACTTGAAACTGAAAATGAGGATTTGAGAAATGAGATTGATAGCATGACGCTCAAAATACAAAGCTATGAAAAAGATAGTAAATTAAGCAATGAAAAGTATGAAGCTGTCAAACAAGTCAACATTCAACTTCTTCAAAATATTGAAAACCTACAAAAGAGTTGAAGGATAAACAACAATCTTTAGAAAAGTTTGTGGATGGAAGAGAAAATCTAGATGCTTTGCTAGGTACAAGAATGAACTTCAACAAGGAAGGGTTGGGTTTTGAACCAACAAATAAAAGGCCAATTGGGCTCAAAACTGTCACATTTATTTCATCTTCCGAAGCTTCCACCTCAAACACAACTCCCACACAAAACCAGCAAAAATAAAAGGAAAAAGGGAAAGAAAAGATTGAAGAGGCAGTCACCAACATTCCCAAAAAGCCTGTCCAAAAACTTAAGAAAGGTTGACCTTCCCCGCAGCATAGGTCAACACTTCCTTGGCCATTGCATGCTCAATCTTCTAGATATCACCAAAACTAGATTGCTCATTCATATAGGCCAACACCACCATACTTTCAGAAAAATTGTGATTCATGCGTTCATCAATCCTATAACTTTCAATCTCCTAGGTGGCAGAACAATCACTTTCAACCCAAAAACAACCAATGGCCACAATGGGTTAAGAAGCCAACTTCATCAAACTTTCACAAAATCCAACAAAGAGCCTCTAAACAAAAAGGAAATATCAAGGCTGAAAAGAAAAACAAAATCCCTGCTTTAAGCAAATAAAACATGAATGTTAGAAAGGTTTGGATTCCAAAAGAAATGGTTTCATGTTTTAAAAATCTTAAGAGTTTGATGGGACCCAAAATTGGTTGGGTTCCAAATACAATTGCTCAATTGTTTATGCAGGAATGTCTTGCAGCTATGCATAACATGTGGTATCTTGATAGCGGCTCTTCAAGACACATGACTGGAGACAAAATAAAATTTTGTCTCTTGGAGGAAAAGGAAGGAGGATACGTTACGTTTGGAGGGAATAATAAAGGAAAAATCATTGGAACATGTAATGTATGTAAGAACCTCTCCAACTCCATTGGAAATGTGTTGCTAGTTGAAGGTTTGAAATATAACCTACTTAGCATAAGTCAATTGTGTGATAAAGGTCATAAAGTGTTGTTTGACTCTCATGAATGCAGAATTCTTGAACCAAAATTTGACAAGGTAAAATTTTCTGGTAAGAGAGTCAACAATGTTTACATGATTGACTTAGATGATCCTGCTCATTTAAATCTTTATCTTGCTGCACCAAAATCTGAAATTGCTTCATTTTGGCATCGTAGACTTGGACATGCTAGCTACAATGTCTTACATAAATTGTTAAAGCATTCAATGGTGAAAAGGTTACCTGAATTATCATTTAAACAAGAAAATAAGTTGTGTGATGCATGTGCCCTAGGTAAACAAACAAGAAAATCTTTCAAGGGAAGATCTGAAAATACATCATCCAAACCACTCGAGCTAATTCATACGGACTTGTTTGGTCCAACCAGAATTGCTAGTTTAAGTGGTAGAAAGTATGGATATGTCTTGGTGGATGACTTCTCTAGGTTCACATGGGTTTTCTTTCTCACACATAAAAATGATATTTTTGATGAGTTTCAGGCGCTCTACATGAAGATAAAGCAGGACGGTGTGTTCAAGATCTCCAAGATTCAATCTGATCACGGTGGTGAATTTGAAAACACTGACTTCTATAATCTTTGCAGGGTTGAAGGCATTTCACACCGATTCTCTTCACCAAGAACGCCGGAGCAAAATGGTGTAGTTGAAAGGAGAAACCGAACACTTGTAGAGATGGCAAGAACCATGCTTGTTGAACGGCAACTTCCAAGGAGGTTTTGGGCCGAAGCGGTAAACTCGGCATGTTACATTATCAACCGCTCTATGGTAAGACCACACACCAAAAAGACTCCTTATGAGTTGCTGAAAGGTAAAAAGCCCTCTCTCTCACATATGAAAGTGTTTGGGTCAAAATGCTTCATCTACAACAATGACAAAAGATGCTTAGATAAATTCAAGCCCAAGATAGATGAAGGTATATTCCTTGGATATTCTGATAGATCTAGGGCTTATAGAATTTATAATATCAAAAGTCAAACTGTGGAAGAATCACCCCATGTTTCCTTTGATGAATATCATGATTCTAACAATGATAACTCTTGCAGGAAAAATGATGAAGATGGGGAATTCCTAAACATGAACGACAAGAGTGATCCTCCAGAAGAAGAAATAAAAGAAGATGGTGACCTAGCTGAATCAAGCAATGCAAGGGATCAAGCTCCAGGGGAAGGTAATGATTCTACAAACATTAGAATTCTTAAGGATCATCCCTTGGAAAATATCATTGGCAGCTTGAATGACCCACTTAGAACAAGGTCACATTTTAGAATTGTGGAAGAACTAGATCAACTTGCTCTTGTCTCTCAGCTTGAACCCAAAAACATTGATGAAGCATTAAAAGATGAAAACTGGATAAATTCAATGTAAGACAAGTTAAACCAGTTTGAAAGGAATAAAGTCTGGCATCTTTTTCCTAGACCTTCATCATAATCTGTCATAGGCACTAAATGGGTCTTTAGGAACAAATTAAGTGAGGATGGCAAGATAATAAGAAACAAAGCTAGATTGGTGGCTCAAGGGTATAATCAAGAGTTTGGGATAGATTTTGATGAATATTATGCCCCAGTTGCTAGACTCGAAGCCATCAGAATTTTACTTACCTTTGCATGCTCCCTTAGAATAAAGCTGTATCAAATGGATGTCAAAAGTGCTTTCTTGAATGGCTTGATCAAAGAAGAAGTCTATGTTGAGCAGTCCCCCGGCTTTAAGAATTATAACAATGCAGATTTTGTATACAAGCTAGACAGGGCGCTTTATGGACTTAAGCAAGCACCAAGAGCTTGGTATGAGAGACTAAGCTCGTTCCTCATTGAAAAAGGGTACACACGAGGTAAGGTAGATCAAACACTTTTCACCAAGAAGCAAGGTAAGAACATCTTGATTGTTCAAATTTATGTTGATGACATTGTGTTTGGTTCTACAAAATCTGAAATGTGTGAGGAATTTGCTAACCTCATGACTAGCGAATTTGAGATGAGCCTAATGGGAGAACTTCAATTCTTTCTCGGATTGCAGGTCAACCAAGGAGAAGATGGTTACTTCATAAGCCAAGCCAAATACATTAAGGAGCTGCTAAAAATATTTGACATGGCAAACAACAAAATCATTGCAACTCCGATGAGCATCTCAACTTCACTGGATTCGGATGAAAGTGATAAATTGGTGGATGCAAAGGTCTATAGAGGTATGATTGGTTCTTTGCTTTATTTGACTGCATCCCGACCAGATATCCAGTTTAGTGTATGCCTTTGTGCTAGATTTCAAGCTAGTCCTAGAGAATCTCATTTGACTGCCGTCAAACGTATCCTTCGATATCTTGCCGGCACTCAAGATTTGGGATTGTGGTATCCGTCATCATGTGATTTATCTCTTATATCTTATTCTGATGCGGATTACGCTGGATGCAAGCTGGATCGTAAGAGTACTAGTGGATATTGCCAGTTTCTAGGTGGGTGTTTAGTTTCTTGGGCCTCCAAGCAACAACACTCGGTTGCCCTCTCAACCGCGGAGGCAGAATATGTTACTGCGGGGAGCTGTGGCACCCAAGTGTTGTGGATTAAACACCAACTCCAAGACTACTTGGTGGAACTTGGTTGTGTCCTGATTCTGTGTGATAACACTAGTGCTATCAACCTTACAAAAAATCCAGTCCAGCACTCTAGACTAAGCATATTGATATTAGGCATCACTTCATTAGAGACGAGGTCAGTAAGAAAAATTTTGAACTACATTTTGTTGATACTCTAAATCAAATTGCTGATATTTTCACCAAGCCCTTGTGTAATGATAGATTTTCAACACTCAGAAGGGAGCTTGATCTTTGCCGACCTCAGGCCAATAAAAATTTGAAATGATGATAATGTTCAATTAGTTGTGTGTTTTGCACGTTGGTATTCATGCATTGTTTATATGTCAATATGTCTTTTTGCATATGGTGTCGCATTGCATGTAGTTGCATAATCAAGTTGAATCTATGTTCCCAATGCATTGCATGGTTTGTGTCGCATCATTCTTGCATGGCCATGGTATATCAAATGTTGATGTATGGAAGGGCAGGTTATGCTTGTCTCGAAGCACTCAATATGCGTGAGGTTTCACCTCCGCCAAGTACCATGTGTCAATGCCGCATATAGGCCATATAGTAAGGGGGAGTTATCCTTGTGCAACATTGATGCATATATCATATTCATTCTGTGGCATTTAATAAGTGTACAACCATGCGTTGGGTCATACATTTCATTTCTGCTACCTTCATAAGTGACAAGGTCAACCTCCTTTGCCATTCCACTTGATTGCAAACATAACCCCTTCGTGTATCCATTGCATATCCTTAGGGGGAGTTTTGTTGATTCTCTTAACCTCTTGCAAACTGCACTTCAGTGGCTTACAGTCTGGTTTGAGTTCATGAGACAGACGGACATATGGTGTAAGAGCTTTCTATTATATGCCCTAATGATTGTCCATTCAATGAAAATGGTTCAGATTTAATGATTTCCTTGTAGTTCTGATATATCTTGTTGTGTCCCTATGATTTTGATGATGTCTCACACTATAAATCATTTCTTTATCTCAAGATAATCTCATGTTTCATCATGTAAGTGAATGGATTACACAGTAAGGGAATGTCCTGTTCAATTGAACAATTTGACCAAATAAATTTTAGTGTTGCCTGAGTCATAATGTCTTGATGGTTTCAACACTATGAACCTTTGTGAATAAAAATGTTTCTCTGTGTTAATGTAAATCCTCGAGCCACTTCAGTTAATTTTGGGAGTTGTTTTCTTGCCACTTGAGCCACACTTCGTGTTGTTTCCCCTCACTAACACGAAAAGATTTCGTGTCGTCTGAGCTTACAACACTTCGTGTTGATTTCCATGCTTGACAGGAAAACTTGTATGAGGTAATACTTCGTGTTGTTCTATCCTTGTCATCTATGTTTTCGAGTCCTAGTCTCGGTTGTTTAACTTCGTGTCGTGTCTCCCTCTGTCTTCGTGTCGTGTTACTGAAGCAGCTCGAATAGTTCTGATGAACTCCGAGTTGCTTCTCTGTGAACCTCGTGTCGTTTCTCTCTGTCCTTTAGTTGCTCATCTCGTGTCATCTTTTATGTCTGCTTGTTTAATTTCGTGTCACTTACTGTTGTTCCTCGAGTCGTTCTTTTTCTTAGTGTCACTGCTTCATCACGTGTCGTGATAGCCGTGTCACTCTTCTGTCTTTGTGCTGTTTTTCTCTTTAGACTTCGTGTCCTTCTCGCCTTAACCACACTTCGTGTCAATTCCTGTGTTTCGTCTTCGTGTTATTTTCAACTCGTGTCAGTTTCTGTTTTCATCTTCGTGTTGTTTTCAACTCGTGTCGGTTTCTATTTTCATCTTCGTGTTGTCTTCAACTCGTGACGATTTCTGTTATTTGTCTTCGTGTCGTGGTCAACCCGTGTCGCCTCGTCTTCGAGTCGTTCATTCGAGCTATTTTGGGCTCAAGTTGTTTTTCTTATGTTTTCAAAGTGTTGTTTCACTTCGTGTCATCTTTTGTTGCCGTTTGTTAGTTCGTGTTGTTTCGTTCTAACCTCGTCCAGGTTTCTTCTAAATCGCGTGTTCTTCTATTGTTTCACTCCGTGATATTTTCTTCTCACCTCGTGCTATCCTGATCTGACCTCGTGTCACCTTCCTTGATTGTGTCAGTCTTGTCCAGTGTATCCCGTGTCGTTCTTTTCTTATCTCGTGTAGTAGTCACGTCGTGTTGTTATCATATACCTCATGCAGCTTTAGTTTTAGTGGCCATACAGCGTGTTAATGGTTTTTATCTCCTTACAGGTACGAGGAAGAATATTCCCAAATAAATGGGTTGCACGTGATCCAAGATAAGAGGAACCAACCCAATGAGGACACGTGGCAGGAAGGTTCTGGATCGAGCGTGGGAAGCACACGCATGTTGTGCCCTATCCACCTGCTGCCGCTATAAATAGAAACCTTCGCCCACCGATGAAGGTAGATCAGAGCCAAGAAAGAAAAGGCAGAATTACAGGGAGCTCGATCCAGCAGTGAAGAGAAAGAAAAAGAGAGATAGCAGTGAAGAGAAAGAAAAAGAGAGATAGCAGTGAAGAGAGAAAGAGAGTTTGCAGTATCTGGTTTTTGAAATTGCTTCCCAGGAAGCTACATTTGTATTAACTCTCAGTATCGAATGTTTTCTCGATCAGTCTTTAGTTTCTTTTCTGATTTTCTTTATGTGTTCTTCGTCTAATTCTGATCTGTTCCCCTCCAGTATGTGGAGGAAGGGAGTCTAACTCCGGTTTCCCTCTGGGTTGTAGAGGAAGAGAGATCGCTGATCTCTGGTGTTGCTAGTGACGGGTTGTCATTAGCAGGTTCCCTTCGGTGTGTGGAGGAAGGGAGAGGCACTCTCCGGTTCTGTTCGTGCTGGGTGCTAGAACAGGTTTCAAGCTCTGCGGGTGGCAGAACTTGGTTGAGGGATTTGTCTCCCTTGGGTTTTCAAGCTGTTTGGCAGCAAGTTGTTCGCAGACTGAGTCTGCTGTGCTCTAGCAGTGGCTAGTGGAATCCTCACTCTAGTTGGAGTGAGGGGTGGATGTAGATTGCTGACTGCAGTCGAACCACCTAAAAAACCGGTTGTCTTTTCTATGGTTTGCAGTCTTTATCAGCGCTCTCTATCTGTTTGTCACTTCGACTATTTATTTGCTCAGCTCTTCATCATCATTCTCTTATTCGATCTTGAGTGGTATCTGCATTTACAATTCTTTGTGTGCTAGTTTAGAAGGGGCATAAGCAGTAGATTTATTTTCTTGCCTAAGTTTTGCAAATTGGGAGTGATCTATTCATCCCCCCCTTCTATATCACTCTTGCTGCGCTAACATTTGGTATCAGAGCAGGTTTCACCATGTGGACGAACAATCAAGCAAATGGCAGTGGTCCTAGAACCTTCATGGCCGAAGGTCAATCCATTAGTCGCCCTCCTTATTTCGATGGTAATAATTATCTGTTTTGGAAGAACAGGATGGAAGTGTTTATCAGGGCTCAGAGTCATAAACTGTGGAGAGTAATCACGGTGGGGCCATATGATCTGCCACCAAACGAGGACGCTTGGACAGATGACCATGTAAAGCTCTCCTCACTCAACTGGACGACGCTGAATATCATCCAGTGTGCTGTTCATCTAGAGGAGTATACCCGTATCTCTGCCTACAAAACTGCCAAGCGAATGTGGGATGAGCTGCAATTGATCTATGAAGGTACAGCTCAAGTGAAAGCCTCGAAGGTAAACCTCTACACTTCTAAGTATGAAATGTTTAAGATGAATGCAGATGAGAATATAACCGAAATGTATGCCAGGTTATCCTTGATCACTAACACTCTTAAAGGGCTAGGGAAGGATCTTGCTGAGGCAGATATTGTTAGGAAAATTCTTAGATCTTTATCCCCGGCATGGCACACTAAGGCCATTGTGATTGAGGAGTCAAAAGATTTGACTGTCTTAACTGTGAATGAACTCATAGGATCCCTGATGACCTATGAGATGAACTTCCAAGGAGGTGGAGAAGGAAGTGAGAGGAAGGGTAAAAATGTAGCTCTAAGAGCTTCCCGCAACAAGGGTAGTAACAGTGGGAGCAGCAGCAGTACCCCCGAGTCTGAGTCCGAGCTTGAAGGTTTATCAGATCTCGACCAGGAGGAGCAGGCTATGCTCACTCGTCAGTTCAGAAAGTTTCTGAGGACAAAGGGAAAGACCTTTAGGAAGAAGAGCCCACACTCTTTTAACAAGAATGCGGAGTTTACCAATTACAGGGATAGAAATCCTAAGAAAATGACTTGTTTTAACTGTAACAAACAGGGACACATGAAAGGCGAATGCCCAGAACTCCAGAAGAAAGGTCCCTATTTTCAGAAGAAAAACATAAAGGTGCAGAAGAAGAAGAAGCCACAGGCAATGGTCTGCACATGGAGCGAGGAAGAAGAAGACCCAGAAGAAGCTTCCTCAGAAGAATATGAAGATGGAATTTGCCTTATGGCAAATAGTGAAGAGGAGGTAATAAACGTTTTTGAAAATTTCTCAATTGATGACTGGGAGGATGCTTATGGTGACTTGCTAGATAAATTTAATTCACATAGCAAAGAGCACAGAGTTCTGAAAAGAAAATTTAACACAAATATTGAAGAACAAACTCTGGTCTGTGAGGAAAATGCAAAGCTAAAAGAACAACTAGAAGAAATGACCTCACAAAGGAAAGAGAATGATAAGCTTAAGGGAGAAATTCAGGAAAGTCAAAAACAGCTCAATGAATTCAAAACTAAAATTGAAGAAAGCATGAGTGAAATCAGAATGAATTCAGAGAAATATGAAGCTGTGAAGAAAGTAAATGCTGAACTCCTAAAGAATTCTGAGTTTCTTCAAAAGGAGCTGGAAGACAAACAGAAAGTCTTAGAAAAGTTTGTCCAAGGAAAGACTAGCCTAGATGCTATACTAGGGACTAGGGTCAATTTCAATAAGGAAGGTATAGGCTATGACCCAACCAACAAGAGACCCTTGCAATTCAAGACCATCACCTTCTGTCCAGAGAAGGGAAAAGAAAAGTTGGACACACCATCCAGCTCAAACAGCTCTAAGGAAACTCAAAGTCCTAAAGAAAACACAAAAACCAGTACTGGACAACCATTTAAGATTGGAATGAACTTTATGATAAATAACATTAAGTCCATTCACCAGAACACAAATGGTAGCTGGACCAAGAAAACAAATCAGAATAAAAGCTAGAATTATAACAATCAGATGGGTCCAAACAAGACCTACTGGAGGAATAACTTTCATGGTCAAAGATATGCCAATCAACAAGCCTACAAGAAATTTCCTAGGATTAGGAAGACCAATGAAAGGAATAGAACTCACTTCTCCAGTTCAGCTGGATTGAACTTTAAAAAACCAGAAAGGAAGGTGCCAGAGAAAACCATGCTGATACAAATCTGGATACCTAAACACTTGATCAGAGATTTAAACAATGTCCTTGGACCCAACTCATATTGGATTCCAAATCACTCTGCTTGATATACTTGTGTAGGCCGACCTGGCAGCTGAAGACAACAAGTGGTACCTCGACAGTGGCTACTCCAGGCATATGACAGGAGACCGATCGAAGTTCAGCAAGATAGAGATGAAGCCAGGAGGTCTGGTCAAGTTTGGAGGAAAGAACAAAGGTAAAATTATTGGAGTTGGCACAGTAGGTAAGTCTTCCACAAATTCCATTGAAAAAGTATTACTTGTGGAAGGGCTACAACACAACCTGATTAGCATTAGCCAATTATGTGACAGGGGTCACATGGTTGTATTTGATGATAGTTCATGTAAAATCCTTGAAACAAATTCTGACATGGTTAAATTTGTAGCCAACAGGATTAATAATGTCTACATTCTAGACTTAGATGAGAAATCTGAATCCACTATTTGCTTATCTGCCAATTCTGAAAATGATGCCTTTGAATGGCATATGTGTCTAGGTCATGCTAGCTTTTCAACTTTAAATAAATTGGTCAAGCATGATTTAGTTAGAGGTATGCCTAGAATTAAATTTAACTCTATATCAAAAGCATGTGATGCCTGTGCTCTAGGCAAACAGACCAGAAATTCTTTCAAATTAAGATCTGAGCCATTGTCTTCTAGACCAATGGAACTTCTTCATATGGATCTTTTCGGTCCAACTAGAACTCAGAGTCTTAATGGTAACATGTTTGACTATGTCATCATAGATGACTTCTCCAGATATTCATGGATATTTTTCTTAGCAAATAAGAGTGATGCATTTCAAAAGTTTAATCTGTTTTTCAATAAGGTCAAACAAGAAGGGAAGTACAAGGTTAGTTCTATTCAATCTGACCATGGAGGTGAGTTTGAAAATTCCATGTTTACTGATCTTTGTGACAAAGAAGGACTAACTCACAGGTTTTCCTCTCCCAGGACACCTGAACAGAATGGGATCGTGGAGAGAAGAAATAGAACAGTGGTGGAAATGGCCCGAACCATGTTGATTGAAAGTAAGTTACCTAGAATGTTTTGGGCAGAAGCGGCCAATACAGCAACCTACATAATCAACAGGGCCATGGTAAGACCCATACACAAGAAAACACCCTATGAGCTTCTAAAAGGTAAGAAACCAAACTTGTTTCATTTCAGAATTTTTGGAGTAAAATGTTTTATTCATAACAATGATAAGAAAGACTTAGACAAGTTTGAAGCCAAGAGTTCACCTGGAATATTCTTGGGTTACTCTGAAGTGTCAAGGGCATATAGGGTATTTAATGTATCAGATCAGAAAGTGGAAGAATCTCCACACATTCCTTTTAGTGAAAAGAAAGATGTTTCTAATGTTAAAAATCTTGACAGGGACTCCAATCATGGTGGAGATTTTCTGGAAAACCAACAACAAGAAGAGAAGACTCAGCAGAATGGAGAAACAAATTCCCCAAATCAGGAAGGTCCAAGAGAAACAGGTGAGTCTTCAACAAATATTAGATTCCTTAAAGACCATCCTTTAGATAATGTCATAGGCAATCCTGAAGAACCTCTTCGGACGAGGTCTCATTTTAGAAATGTGAATAATGATGTGATGGAATCCTCGGTTCAAGATTCAAAATTTAAAAATTTGACGGGGATCGGCAATCAACTTCATCAACACAATCAAATGGCCAATCTATTTGTCTCATGATAAATGGGCCTCTTTATGGGCCTTATGGGTTATGTCCGTAGCAATTATGTAATAGTCCTTTCATATTTTTGTCTTTAAGTCTTCCAATAGAGTGTCTTTTAGTCTCCCCAAGAGAACTATAATGAGTAGACATTAAGTGTTTAGGATAGTGTCTTTTGGTCTCCCCAAGAGAACTATAATGAGTAGACATTAAGTGTTTAGGATAGTGTCTTTTGGTCTCCCCAAGAGAACTACAATAAGTAGACATTAAGTGTTTAGGATAGTGTCTTTTGGTCTTCTTTGAGAGTCTATAAAAGAGTCATGTATCTTTCATTTGAAAACAGTGAATGAAATCTTATTTTTGGAACCCCCATGTGATGCCCACGTAGGAGGGGCCTTCCCCTCCTTTATCTTCTTCCCCCCCCCCTCTTTTAATTCCCATGGCCGTGAGTGCCTGTTCTTCCTTCCCTCTCCACGGGTGAGATGCCCAGTTCTTCCCTCCTTGCCACGGGTGTTGATGCCCTTCATTCCTCCCTTCTCCTCCAGCCACCAGCATCTTCCGCTCACCCCCACAGCTTGGCCGAACTTCCCGTTCCCCAGTTCCTCCTGTCTTCTAACCCAATCTTTCACTGCTGCGGCAGTCTACCTTCCTTGCCTCACCCTCTAAGCTTCTTCCTCCCGGCCACGCTATTACCTCATACGCCCACGCTACCTCCGTTCCCGTCATACACGCACTGCACCCCTTTCCACAGCCTCAAGACAACCCCCTGCAACCCCAACCACGTCCACCCACTATCCCCATAGCTTACACCCACAAACACCACCACTAAACTTAGCCCCCACTCCACAAGCCCATCCCAAACCCGCAGGCAGTTTCTGGCCCAATTTGCAGAGTAACTTCCAGCTCGTTCCAGGTGGAGTCTGCATCCAAGGTCTTCAGCAAAGTTGATCGTCCACAAGTCCTCTTCGCAAGCGAGTTGGAATCGTGTCGATCCGAGTTCGTGGCCGCCCACAAGGGACTTTCTTCCCCGACTGCGCAGAGAAGGCCTGACAGCGACCTGAAGCGGTTTGGGGCAGCAACCACGACCTCTTCTTGAAGGATTCAGGCTCCAGGATCTTCATCAAAGTTCTCCATCCTCAAGTCAGCTACCGGGATCAGAAGACGGAACCGCAATCAGAGGTCGGTGGCCAGAGTTACAAATTTTATACCCCGATGACCCCATTCTGCCTCCTGTCTGTCTCCTCCGACCAGTCCCCACTCAACGGGACCTGCACGTCCACACCGACATCCGACTGAGGCGAGACCAGTGCCGCTGGAAAGTAGTCGTCCCCACGATTCCAACGCCACCTGCCGCGCACCAAACGGAGTTCGGGGTTGCTCGTGGTGTCCCTGTCAAGCCGCTGTTCAGAAGCTGCCCCTGCACAGAACCAGAACGGGGTCCCCGCTCAGTCATCCGTGGCGACCAGGTTCGGGCGGAACCAAAATTCAGAAAAATTGTGCTGTATCCCTACCCTGTTACGAAGCCAACGGCACCAACCGCGCCTCCGGCAAAATTCCAGAGTGCGATCCACAGCCACTTCAACAGCTGCTGGTCACAGATTCCAGAACCGGACAGAATCGACTTCGGCATTTGTTTCACATCAAGTGGTATCAGAGACTAGGGAATCGGGCCGTCCCATCGGACCGAGATCCTGAGCTTTGAGGTTCGAGGTCGAACCTCCTCCAAGCGGAGGAGTATGATGGAATCCTCGGTTCAAGATTCAAAATTTAAAAATTTGACGGGGATCGGCAATCAACTTCATCAACACAATCAAATGGCCAATCTATTTGTCTCATGATAAATGGGCCTCTTTATGGGCCTTATGGGTTATGTCCGTAGCAATTATGTAATAGTCCTTTCATATTTTTGTCTTTAAGTCTTCCAATAGAGTGTCTTTTAGTCTCCCCAAGAGAACTATAATGAGTAGACATTAAGTGTTTAGGATAGTGTCTTTTGGTCTCCCCAAGAGAACTATAATGAGTAGACATTAAGTGTTTAGGATAGTGTCTTTTGGTCTCCCCAAGAGAACTACAATAAGTAGACATTAAGTGTTTAGGATAGTGTCTTTTGGTCTTCTTTGAGAGTCTATAAAAGAGTCATGTATCTTTCATTTGAAAACAGTGAATGAAATCTTATTTTTGGAACCCCCATGTGATGCCCACGTAGGAGGGGCCTTCCCCTCCTTTATCTTCTTCCCCCCCCCCCTCTTTTAATTCCCATGGCCGTGAGTGCCTGTTCTTCCTTCCCTCTCCACGGGTGAGATGCCCAGTTCTTCCCTCCTTGCCACGGGTGTTGATGCCCTTCATTCCTCCCTTCTCCTCCAGCCACCAGCATCTTCCGCTCACCCCCACAGCTTGGCCGAACTTCCCGTTCCCCAGTTCCTCCTGTCTTCTAACCCAATCTTTCACTGCTGCGGCAGTCTACCTTCCTTGCCTCACCCTCTAAGCTTCTTCCTCCCGGCCACGCTATTACCTCATACGCCCACGCTACCTCCGTTCCCGTCATACACGCACTGCACCCCTTTCCACAGCCTCAAGACAACCCCCTGCAACCCCAACCACGTCCACCCACTATCCCCATAGCTTACACCCACAAACACCACCACTAAACTTAGCCCCCACTCCACAAGCCCATCCCAAACCCGCAGGCAGTTTCTGGCCCAATTTGCAGAGTAACTTCCAGCTCGTTCCAGGTGGAGTCTGCATCCAAGGTCTTCAGCAAAGTTGATCGTCCACAAGTCCTCTTCGCAAGCGAGTTGGAATCGTGTCGATCCGAGTTCGTGGCCGCCCACAAGGGACTTTCTTCCCCGACTGCGCAGAGAAGGCCTGACAGCGACCTGAAGCGGTTTGGGGCAGCAACCACGACCTCTTCTTGAAGGATTCAGGCTCCAGGATCTTCATCAAAGTTCTCCATCCTCAAGTCAGCTACCGGGATCAGAAGACGGAACCGCAATCAGAGGTCGGTGGCCAGAGTTACAAATTTTATACCCCGATGACCCCATTCTGCCTCCTGTCTGTCTCCTCCGACCAGTCCCCACTCAACGGGACCTGCACGTCCACACCGACATCCGACTGAGGCGAGACCAGTGCCGCTGGAAAGTAGTCGTCCCCACGATTCCAACGCCACCTGCCGCGCACCAAACGGAGTTCGGGGTTGCTCGTGGTGTCCCTGTCAAGCCGCTGTTCAGAAGCTGCCCCTGCACAGAACCAGAACGGGGTCCCCGCTCAGTCATCCGTGGCGACCAGGTTCGGGCGGAACCAAAATTCAGAAAAATTGTGCTGTATCCCTACCCTGTTACGAAGCCAACGGCACCAACCGCGCCTCCGGCAAAATTCCAGAGTGCGATCCACAGCCACTTCAACAGCTGCTGGTCACAGATTCCAGAACCGGACAGAATCGACTTCGGCATTTGTTTCACATCATGATGACTTAATTGCTTTGGTCTCACAAATTGAACCCAAATCAGTAGAAGAGGCCTTAGCTGATCAAGCTTGGGTCAATGCTATGAGTGAGGAATTAGGTCAGTTTGAAAGGAATAATGTCTGGGAGCTTGTCCCAAGACCAGATGGTATAAATATTATAGGAACCAAGTGGGTGTTCAAAAATAAGATGAATGAAGATGGAATCATCTCGAGGAATAAGGCCAGACTAGTAGCCAAAGGCTACTGTCAGGAATTTAGTGTAGACTTTGATGAATCCTATGCACCAGTTGCTAGGATGAAAGCTATAAGATTGTTGCTTGCCTTTGCATGCTCAAAGAACATTAAACTCCAATAAATGGATGTTAAAAGTGCTTTTTTAAATGGAGTTATTAAAGAAGAAGTTTTTGTTGAACAACCTCCTGGATTTCAATTTTCTCCTCAACCTAACCAAGTTTTCAGGTTAAACAAAGCCTTGTATGGTCTAAAGCAGGCTCCAAGAGCTTGGTATGAAAGATTATCTGAATTTCTGATCAGCAAGGGCTACAAAAGAGGTAAAGTTGATCAGACTTTATTTACCAAGGGCATGAATAAAGATCTCATCATAGTTCAGGTATATGTAGATGACATTGTATTTGGATCAACTAGGCATAAACTATGTGATGAATTTTCTACCATGATGTCTACTGAATTTGAAATGAGCTTGGTTGGAGAACTAAAATATTTTCTTGGATTGCAGGTACAGCAGCTAGAAGATGGGTGCTTCATCAACCAAACCAAATACACAATGAAACTGTTCAAAAGGTTTGGCATGGAAAACTTAAAGCACATTACTACACCCATGGGCACCAATACATCATTGGATGCAGATGAGACAGGTAAAGAAGTAAATGCCAAACTTTATAGAGGTATGATTGGATCACTTCTTTACTTGACAGCCTCTAGACCTGATATACAATTCAGTGTAGGAATGTGTGCAAGGTATCAGTCTAGACCCACTGAACTACACTTAGCTGCAGTTAAAAGAATCTTCAGATATTTGTCAGCTAGTCACTCTCTTGGTTTATGGTTTCCTGCATCTCGCACATTGAATCTAGTAGCATACACAGATGCTGACTATGCAGGCTGTAAACTAGACAGGAATAGCACAAGTGGCCATTGTGAATTCTTGGGTGGGTGTTTAGTATCTTGGGGCTCCAAGAAACAACATTCTGTGGCCCTCACCACTGCAGAAGCTGAATATGTGGCTGCAGGGAGTTGTGGAACACAAGTTATATGGATTAAACACCAACTTCAAGACTACCAAGTAGACCTGGGGTGTACACCTATTTACTGTGATAATACAAGTGCCATCAATCTTGCTAAAAATTCTGTTTTGCATTCTCGAACCAAACACATAGAGATAAGACATCATTTTATAAGAGATGAGGTGTCTAAGAATAATTTTGAACTGATTCATGTAGGGACAGATAATCAGATTGCTGATATTTTCACAAAACCTCTGGATAATGAAAAATTCACTACATTGAGAAGAGAATTAGGCTTATACAAAGTGTCTTAATTTTGGAGCCTGTTCCTGTTGTGAGGGGGAGTTTTGTCTATCTGTTGTTTAGCCTTCTTACATGCTGGTTTAAGGGGGAGTTCAGAATGCTTACTGGTTAGCTTTCAGGAATGCTCTAAATAAAGGAAAGTCTTGAGATTTTGCTGAAATGTTTTATTGAGTAATGCTATATCTTAGGGGGAGCTGAGTTGTAATGTGAGAAGAGAAGTTATTTGACAGATTCAAAAGGGCTGTCCAGATGTGTACCTTTGCTGGTCTTGCTTGACTGATTTAGTGTGGTTCTCTCAAAAAGTAGAGTGTCACTTATCTCTTAAGTCTATAAGTCAGTGACTCTAATCTCCAGGTCAGAATCTTTCCTTTGGTACTCCTTCAGAGATCTGGACTAATTGCATAAAGTATATCTTCCTACATTGTCATTGATTATGGTTCAGGCCAAAAAACATGTATGTCTTGATATCTGACCCAATCAACTTGAAATCTAGACTTCAAGACTCAATTCAAGAAAAGTCCTTTTTGGTATTGTCTTCAATCATTCTATCTCTTTAACTCAAGGGCTTAACTGAACAAACATGTTCTATTTTGATCACTGAGAAACTGGGAGCTTCATCAATGAAATGAATATTTCTCCCAAGTCATGAGGTGTCAAATGCTTAAAATAAATGAAAAGTCATGACAGAGCAATGGTGGCTTGCTGGTGAGTAACTGGGGACTCTGGCCTCTAATCAAGGTGTTTCCTCACGTCAAAAGCCACAGTTACTAACTCTGTTCCTTAATAAAAAAAAAGGGAAGGAAGTAATGAGGTACTCACTCTGAGTAACTGGGGATTCAGGCCTCTGATCAAGGTGTCTCCCTAATGTCAAAGGAAGTGAACTACCAACTTACTCATTGATATTCTTGAATATCATCTCCAACAAAAATTCCTTGTTGTTATGCAACTAATGGATTGCTTGTCCTCAATACCTTGAGAACACCTCTCTGATTTAGTCTCTTGCTATCTAGTGGAATAGTTGAATGATCAGCTATTTTTGGCCATACTTGTCAACTCCTGCTCTAAATCATCCACTATGTATGCTGATAAACTTGTCTATCATTCCACTTCTCTATTGTGTACTGAAATCTAAAGAATCTTGTCTTGAGATTAGAAACTCACTTATTCTCTTAAGACCTACTCGTGACTTTCTGCACTATGCAGTTACTGCCCTGAGTCCTCATGTTTCCAGCACTGTCACACATTCTGTATTTTTTTTTGCTGATGTCAAAGGGGGAGAGAAGTTTGCAATGCCTACAATTTTAGTGAGAAGTTCTGCAATGTTCTGCAATATCAGTGAGTCTTGGTTTTGTCTTGAGCTTTGGGGGAGTCATGTTGCTTCATGCTGATATGTTTATGAGTTGTGGGGGAAATGAGAGTGTGTTGTAGGGAATGTTTAATTCATTTGCATGAGCATGCCTTGAATTTAATCTATTGTTGAAGCTGATATTGATTTCATGTTAAATCTTGATAAACCTTGATATTGCCTGATTCATAGTGTTGCCATCATCAAAAAGGGGGAGATTGTTGTGTCCCTATGATTTTGATGATGTCTCACACTATAAATCATTTCTTTATCTCAAGATAATCTCATGTTTCATCATGTAAGTGAATGGATTACACAGTAAGGGAATGTCCTGTTCAATTGAACAATTTGACCAAATGAATTTTAGTGTTGCCTGAGTCATAATGTCTTGATGGTTTCAACACTATGAACCTTTGTGAACAAAAATGTTTCTCTGTGTTAATGTAAATCCTCGAGCCACTTCAGTTAATTTTGGGAGTTGTTTTCGTGCCACTTGAGCCACACTTCGTGTTGTTTCCCCTCACTAACACGAAAAGATTTCGTGTCGTCTGAGCTTACAACACTTCGTGTTGATTTCCATGCTTGACAGGAAAACTTGTATGAGGTAATACTTCGTGTTGTTCTATCCTTGTCATCTATGTCTTCGAGTCCTAGTCTCGGTTGTTTAACTTCGTGTTGTTCTATCCTTGTCATCTATGTCTTCGAGTCCTAGTCTCGGTTGTTTAACTTCGTGTCTCCCTCTGTCTTCGTGTCGTGTTACTGAAGTAGCTCGAATAGTTCTGACGAACTCCGAGTCGCTTCTCTGTGAACCTCGTGTCGTTTCTCTCTGTCCTTTAGTTGCTCATCTCGTGTCATCTTTTATGTCTGCTTGTTTAATTTCGTGTCACTTACTATTGTTCCTCGAGTCGTTCTTTTTCTTAGTGTCACTGCTTCATCACGTGTCGTGATAGCCGTGTCACTCTTCTATCTTCGTGCTATTTTTCTCTTTAGACTTCGTGTCCTTCTCGCCTTGACCACACTCCGTGTCAATTCCTGTGTTTTGTCTTCGTGTTGTTTTCAACTCGTGTCGGTTTCTGTTTTCATCTTCGTGTTGTTTTCAACTCGTGTCGGTTTCTGTGTTCATCTTCGTGTTGTTTTCAACTCGTGTCGGTTTCTGTTTTCATCTTCGTGTTGTTTTCAACTCGTGTCGGTTTCTGTTTTCATCTTCGTATTGTTTTCAACTCGTGTCGGTTTCTGTTTTCATCTTCGTGTTGTCTTCAACTCGTGACGGTTTCTGTTATTTGTCTTCGTGTCGTGGTCAGCCCGTGTCGCCTCGTCTTCGAGTCGTTCATTCGAGCTATTTTGTGCTCGAGTTGTTTTTCTTATCTTTTCAAAGTGTTGTTTCACTTCGTGTCGTCTTTTGTTGCCGTTTGTTAGTTCGTGTTGTTTCATTCTAACCTCGTCCAGGTTTCTTCTAAATCGCGTGTTCTTCTATTGTTTCACTCCGTGATATTTTCTTTTCACCTCGTGCTATCCTGATCTGACCTCGTGTCACCTTCCTTGATTGTGTCAGTCTTGTCCATTGTATCCCGTGTCGTTCTTTTCTTATCTCGTGTAGTAGTCACGTCGTGTTGTTATCATATACCTCATGCAGCTTTAGTTTTAGTGGCCATACAGCGTGTTAATGGTTTTTATCTCCTTACAGGTACGAGGAAGAATATTCCCAAATAAATGGGCTGCACGTGATCCAAGACAAGAGGAACCAACCCAATGAGGACACGTGGCAGGAAGGTTCTGGATCGAGCGTGGGAAGCACACGCATGTTGTGCCCTATCCACCTGCTGCCGCTATAAATAGAAACCTTCGCCCACCGATGAAAGTAGATCAGAGCCAAGAAAGAAAAAATAGAATTACAGAGAGCTCGATCCAGCAGTGAAGAGAAAGAAAAAGAGAGATAGTAGTGAAGAGAAAGAAAAAGAGAGATAGCAGTGAAGAGAGAAAGAGAGTTTGCAGTATCTGGTTTTTGAAATTGCTTCTCTGAAAGCTACATTTGTATTAACTCTCAGTATCGAATGTTTTCTCGATCAGTCTTTAGTTTCTTTTCTGATTTTCTTTATGTGTTCTTCGTCTAATTCTGATCTGTTCCCCTCCGGTATGTGGAGGAAGGGAGTCTAACTCCGGTTTCCCTCTGGGTTGCAGAGGAAGAGAGATCGCTGATCTCTGCTGTTGCTAGTGACGGGTTGTCATTAGCAGGTTCCCTCCGGTGTGTGGAGGAAGGGAGAGGCACTCTCCGGTTCTGTTCGTGCTAGGTGCTAGAACAGGTTTCAAGCTCTGCGGGTGGCAGAACTTGGTTGAGGGATTTGTCTCCCTTGGGTTTTCAAGCTGTTTGGCAGCAAGTTGTTCGCAGACTGAGTCTGCTGTGCTCTAGCAGTGGCTAGTGGAATCCTCACTCTAGTTGGAGTGAGGGGTGGATGTAGATTGCTGACTGCAGTCGAACCACCTAAAAAACCGGTTGTCTTCTCTGTGGTTTGCGGTCTTTATCAGCGCTCTCTATCTGTTTATCACTTCGACTATTTGTTTGCTCAGCTCTTCATCATCATTCTCTTATTCGATCTTGAGTGGTATCTGCATTTACAATTCTTTGTGTGCTAGTTTAGAAGAGGAATAAGCAGTAGATTTATTTTCTTGCCTAAGTTTTGCAAATTGGGAGTGATCTATTCATCCCCCCTTCTATATCACTCTTGCTGTGCTAACATATCTTGTTTGAAATCATCTATGTTCTGTAGTTTTAATAGACTTTCACTAAAGACTGCATGTTATGTCTTGAATGACTACCCTGAAATCTAAAAATCCAGACTTCATGACAATCTTGGTGATACTCTAGAGCTTAGTATTGTTTCTAAACATCTTGATGAGCTGGAATTCCTGAACATCAATTTGCAGAGCAATGATAGTGTTGCACGGAGAAATATGTCACGTCATCAAATCAAGTGACGAATGATATGTCATGATGTGCCTCTGTTATCTCTGTCTTATTTCATCTGGACTCTAGGCAGAGCAATGGCATAATTGCTGAGAAACATATCTTCTTATCAATGAAATGAGTTTGGATATGTCATGACGTGACTTTGCTATTTCTGTTCATTTTGAAGCATCATAGTCAGTCTTACCAAATACCTAGGAATACTGGCGTCTAAACAACGTGTATTCTTACGGCTTGGAGGCATGTACTAGACTTGATTGCTCATAAAATATGAGTCATGTGCCTTCAAATTCAAAAGATATTGAAAATCAAATTTGTTGAACTCATAAAATTCCATACTTTAGTCATGATTGTTTAGCCTCAATACTCATTTTTTGTGTTATACCTTTTGTAGTTACTGAATATGGATATATAAGACAAGGGACGGTTAAACATTGCCATGATATGCACCTTTGGTTCATTTCTATTATATTTTGGATGTAGCTACTTTTCGAACCCTATTGATGAATTTGGATTTCATTAGCTTTAAACCATATATATTGCTCATGGTCTGTTTCAGGTTTGCATATAATGGCTTGCTCTTAACTCCTTTCAGCTCTGGTCTCACAGACATTTTACTATTATCACTCTTTTTTGCTGTTGGCAAAGGGGGAGAATTCCTTGTGTGAGTCCTTTGTAAGAGCTATATGCGTTATCGCATTGTCAAAGGGGAGAGCTTATGTGCTTTGTGAGTTGTCATGGGGGATGTGTGAATGGTGTACGGGGAGAGTCAAAGGAGGGAGGATCCATTGCTCACTTTACATCTCATATGTGTATGTGATGGGGTTTGCATAATTGCATAGCATTCATATCTGCATTCATAATTGCATTCACATGTTATTACTATCATGGATCTTGAGCTGCATATGTTACATATATCATACACTTTGCCATCTTGGCTATTTCTGTAATATAATGACTCACAGTGTTGCCATCATCAAAAAGGGGGAGAATGTTGAACATATGTGCACCATGATTACTATTATGGTTTTGATGATAGCAACTAGTATAAGTCACATTGTGTTTGCATATGATGTCATTGTGTATCTGTTTAAGCAGTTTGTCATTTCATCGAACATGTTGCGGGCATGTGCACTGCATTCAAAGTCTATACGTTGGACAAAGTCTGTACATTGGATGAAGTCTATACGTTGGACGAAGTCTATATGTTGGACAAAGTCTATACGTTGGACAAAGTCTATACGTTGGACCAAGTCTGTATGATGGACAAAGTCTATACGTTGGACAAAGTCTATACGTTGGACGAAGTCTATACGTTGGACAAAGTCTGTACGTTGCTGAACATGAAGTCTGTACATTGGCTGCCTAGCACAACTTGAAGTCTATACGTTGCTGCAGATGAAGTCTATACGTTGGCTGCATGCACAAAACAAAGTCTGTACGTTGCACATGACAAAGTCTGTACGTTGGCTGCTAGCATAACTCCAAGTCTGTACGTTGGTTGATGGATGCAACACAAGTCTATACATTGGCCGGCTACTTCACACACAAAGTCTATACATTGCGTTCTGTTGTGTTTGTGCATCAAGTTACCAAGTCTGTACGTTCATGAAGCAAGTATGTACAGGCTCATGCATGCTTAAGGTGCAAAGTCTGTACAGAGTTCATACATGCACACAAAGTCTACACGTCCAAGCCTTGATGCAAAGTCTATACAACAACTACAAGCTTCATTCAAATAGCCATGGCCACTGCACAAGATGAGAGTCAAAAGACAAAGATTTAGTTGGTACTTTCTAGACCAACAAGGATGAAGTTATAGACATGAACGGGCTGCTAATGGAGTTGAACGACGGAGCTGAAGCGGATAATGGACCGACCCGGGCAAGCTCGAAATCAGCCCAGGTGGCGATCGACCGCCAGCATAGGGGCGGTCGACCGCCCCAGCCAGCATCTGCCAGTCTGCATGTCTTTCAACCGGCGGTCGACCGCCAGCCCATAGCGGTCGATCGGAATTCCCAGTGACCATCCATCTAAAGTGTTTCTCAGTAGCGGTTGACCGCCAGAAGCTGCAGGTTGACCGCCAGCCCCGATGCAGCCATGTTTGACTTCGAATGCCACCTCGTGGCTAGTCCCTTTTCATGGATTTGTTTAATCAAAACTCACCTAATCTCCCATGATTTGTGGATCTGGTCTGGGGGGTGTCCAAGGACCATTCAAGGTCTATAAAACCAACACATGAGGGGTTGGAAACCCTATCACTTCAAGTCTTCAAGGGAGATCAAGGGAGGCCATTTTTGAGGTATTGCAGCACCTCCGTGAATAGTGTTTCGGGAGGAAGTTCTTCATCCATCCAAGGTGATTCAAGCTCAGATCTGTAGCCAAGCAATCTCTAACAAAGCTAGAAGCACTCAAGGGCAAGAAAGGTGATCAAAGGAAGCTAGAAGGAGCGTATTCCAAGAAGGAAATCAAGCTACTCCGGGAAGAAGTTCTTCATCGAATCCTCAAGATATTCAAGCTCCAGCAAATCTCAGACAAGATCTTTTCTCTTAAGCATATTCTATATCTTGTTTGAGTGTTTTTCATAAGTTGTTCTTTTTCTATTTCACTCAAACACTTGGAAGTTGAGAATCGTCCCTACCGGTGGTTAGTAGTGTAGACACGCCAAAATTGACGTTACTGTGAGTGAATCTCGTATTACCTTGTAATGCCCCAATTTGACCCTCCATTAATTTTGTTTGAGTTATTTTCCCCAATTTTCATGGATTTCTCCCTTTTTTCCCTCTTCTTATTTTTTCCTATTTTTCTGGATTTTTTGGGCAGTTTTCTCTATTTTTTGGAATTCACGACTTGAAGTGGGGCGTGTTTTAATTAACGGCCTGGTCTGAGGCGCGTTTTGAAGAAAGGACGACTAGAGGCAAAGGCGTCAGTTTCTGGAATTTTCTGGTTTCGAAAACAGAAAAATAAGAATTAACGACCCTCCTTGGGTCGTGTTTTTAAATAACGCCTCTCCCTCAGGCGTCTCTTCATCATTTTTAAATACAGAAAGTTTTATTGCTAAAATTAAATCCGTGAATTAACGCCTTTGTCCCAGTCGTGATTTCAATTAACGCCTTGAGCAAGGTCGTCAATTCTTGTTCAATTCCGAACTCCAGCAGCACCCCTTCCTTTCCTCACTTCCACTCCTTTTTCACTTGCGAGAGGGTTCCTATGGCTTCCTAATATTGAAAGGACACTTGGAGGAAGGATCCCCCTTTCCATCCTACCAAAACTAAGTTTTCTAATTTTTTATGGAATTAATTTCGAATTTCCCTTCCTTTCCTCATTTAACATCCTTTTTCACTTGGGAAAGGGTTCCTATGACTTTCCAATGTTGAAGGGACACTTGCCTAATGTTTATCTCTTCCAAATCCCACTAAAACATATTTTCCTAATTTCCCTTGGAATTAATTCCGAATTTTAACCCTATAAATAGAATCTCTCTCTCTCTTGTGAAAGAACATCAAGATCAATTCAAGAGGAGGTGCTGCCGGACCAAAGGCTCAAGGAGGAAGACTCCTATGCACCTAAAAGCTTCATCCATGGAGTTCTTCTTCCTCTATTGAAGATTTGAAGCCTCTACATCCATAGAGTTCTACATCCTCTTCTTCCTCCATTGAAGATCTTCATCCTAGCTTGAAGCCAAATTGGAGAAAACCACTAAGCTTTCACCCTCCTATCTCTTATTTTTGCTTTAGTTAATTGCATGCATCATATCATATTTTTCTTTTATCTCTTTTTATCTCAATATTGAGATCTTCCCATGTTGTGCACTCTAGCACATCTCCCTTAGTGCAACACTTGCACATCTCCCTCTATTCTTCATCATACATCATCTTTTACCTACCCTTTTACATAGGGGTTTTAAAGGCCAAACACCAATAAGGTGTGTTCATATCCATGCTTTCTATGTCCATATTTACATTTGTATTTGATGCTACACATCTTGGTTTCTAATCCATGTTTGTTTATTGGTGTTTGTTAATTTTGCAAGGGTAATCAATCAAGGAAAACTCTCTTCATCGGCCGGCCGATAGAAAGAGAAGGTGCACTCACAATCTCCCTCGCATTTAAGTTATTTATATCGCGATCCCTCCATTGATTATTTGTTATATCCTTTGAGGCCCTCGCGTCTCTGGCGATCACATTCCCCTTAGCATCCTCACATGCTCCCCTTTTCTCCCTCTTTTCCCATTCTGCTATTCATTTTCTTTTTCCTTTTAATTGTTCTAAGTGGATTTCTTAGAATCTACAAATTGGCGATCACGGTGGGACCCCTTTTATTTTTCTTTTGATTACCCTTTCCCCTTGGGCACCCACGTGTGCCATCTCCCCATTTGCACCCACGGTGCGTCTCCCTTTGTGCTCCACGTAGCACTCTCCCTATGTGATTTGTCAGTTTGATAGGTTTATAGAAATTCCATTTATCCATCTTTTTTTTTTAAAAAAAAATGATGAGCATGCTATATCCCTTGTCATGTTTGATTGCCATGATTCTTATACTGAGATTGTGAGTGTTTTTCATTTCTGTCGGTATTTTCCACTGTTTGAGCCCTATGGTCGTTGAAGTATTGAAGTAATTAACGCCCCTCTCAGAGGCGTCTTTTATCAGTATAACGCCTCACATGAAGGCGTCTTTCACTTGAATAGTGCCTTACTGTAAGGCGTCATTTTTATTATCATTGTTTATTCGTGCTGATTACTGCCATTTGACGCCCCTGCTCCCGGGCGTCCATTCTAGAGAAAGCGCCTCACCCTAAGGTGCTATTTTACTCTGCTTGCACTTTTTACAGTGACTAGCGACTAACGCTCAGACGCGATTTATGGATGTAACAACCCTTCCCAGGTCGTCATTTATTTTTGTTCTGTGTTGTTATCTGCTTGATACTGTCTGCTGCATTCATCCTTGCATTGTTTGGGAGACCTCCTCTCCCCACACTTTTAGGAGTCACACCACCCTCTTGGTGAAGGAAGGACCCTCCATTGAGCACTCCGTCTCATTGGACCAGAAATTCCTAAACCAAGCCTCCATAAGTCCCAGCACCTGTGGATTCCCTCATGGACGCTGGGCAAGTTGTACCTTTGAAGTCCCGGGTTTAGTTGGCCTATGCATGGTGAGAGAGTGTTCCTAGTTGGCATCGGAGAAAACCACATTTGAAACTAGGTTCCCCCCTTGAGTGATCACATCAATTTGCATAAAATCAATTAATTTGCCAAGGTTCAAATAAAAGAAATCAAAGGTAACCCCATCCTAGCTTGTTTGCTATCTATGTGAGCTGTTTTGATTGCACATTGAATTGTTTGGGATACCTTGATAAGAAAGTCAGCATGTTTAACTCAATTAATGTTCATGAGGGTGATCAGCCTAGCACATCTTATTCCCTTCAATTTTAACATATTCATCACAACTCTCACCATAATCTTTTAAAGGGACCACGCCCTCATCTTCACGGTTTTTCCCCACCCATGGGCAATATCCAATCCCATGGTCCCTCGCCTCAATCGCGAGCCACTACTCCTACAGGACCGTCTCCTTCCGAAGATGAGAAGGTCTCCCAGATCTTGCATGCATTAGATCATCTCACCCCTCAACAAATCCAAGCCCTTAAGGCCGTTGTTGAGGGTGCACCTCATTCCCCTCATCCTCCTTCCAATCCTACGCGGGTGGCCCATCACCCACTTCCTTCTTCTATTCACATTCCTACCCGGGTAGCCCATCACCCATCTCCTCCTATTCACACTTCTCCTCGGGTGGTCCAATACCCGCCTCCTTCGTCCACACCTACCCCTATTCGGGTGGCCCGTCACCCGCCTCCTTTTATTCCTTCTCCACCACGGCCCCAAGGCCCATTTATTCCTTACAACCCGGCCCATCCGGGTTCTTCTATGGGTCATCCCATTAATCCTTTTCCACGGCCTTTTTGTGCGGCCCCTCCTTCAAGGCCCTGCCGACCCTCTATTGCTCCAGTCACACCCCTCCAACAAACTCTTCTCGACAAAGTCACTTTGTTGGAGGAACAATTAAAGAGGGTTACGAGCCCACGGCCCGCTCCTCCTACTCCAGTCAATCCCCTTTATGCGGCTCTAAATGACATTACAAAGATGGAGAAAGATTGGAAGGATAGGAGAGACGGCTACGGCGTCGACAGTTCAAGCAAGCAAGAGCCAGCAGATTTCAACGTTGAAGTGGACGCTGTCCATCCTCCACCCATTCACCCCGTTCATTCATATGGCCCTCCGCCTCCGCCTACGCATTCACACTTGCATTCACCACATCATCTGCAATACCATTACATTCCACCACCTACTAATACATCTCCACCATGGCATCCACTTGAACTCGATAATGAAGAACCGGCAATTGAAGAATTCAAGACGGCACATGATGACGAAGCTCTGCAGGCATCCCTTCCGAGTTTTCTTCGTTTTCCTCTCCCTCCGCTACCACTGGATGAACCCCCTGCTCAAGACGATGCCATCATCCTTAATATAACCCCCGCTTCTAAGACTTATTGGTGTTATGACGAGGGATCAATACTCCAATCACCCATGTCGGCGCACCAAGACATGTCTCCTACCCCAGACACTGCTCACCCCATCCGGCGTTTCCTCCAGACCAAACCTGATACTTTTACACCTCCTGCTATACCATCAGCCTCCACAGCACCGGCCTCCGCTAAACCTCCACCTGCTATACCATTAGCCTCCACTTCATCAGCTAACCTCCTATTACTGCCACCTCGGCCCTCCATTATACCTTTAACCCATGACCTAGCCACTCCTATTCCACTACTTAACCCTTCACCCTTACCCGTGGCTAATCCTGAGCAAGATTCACCCCTTTTTGCACTCGAGCCAACCCCGACTGCTTCCGAGAAAAGGGAGAAGCTCGACGTGTTTGAACCGCCATTTCCACTCACCCTTTCTCCAACACCTTCCATTATACCTCCACCATCTATGGAACCTTCCGCCTCTGCTTCACCCCCCTTTACTACTCAGAACGGGTGTCCTTCTGTAAGTACTTGTGATGAAGATGATCAAGAGTCGAAAAAGAAAGATTTGACCGCGGCCATGATGTTCAAGATGCAAGAACTTATTTGTCGAATGCCAATCCGGGTTGTTGTGCCAAGAATGGTCGAAGAGGCCAAGCCCCCGCCGCTGCTCGCCAGAAGAGAATGCCAAGCATTGATGCCGTATAAGTCTATGTCCAAGGGCCAGACAGGGCACCCCTTGTTCCGATCCTTCAATCTGGAACCTTCTATTTCGTACAAGGGGCGAACGCCCGCTTTGTTCAACACTTTTCAAACACCACAATCCTTAGATATGACAATGCTTCACGCTCTAATTTTCCAATTCTCTCACATTGTCACTCTTCACCCTCCAAAGGAGTTGGCAGTGATTGTTAAAGCTTCATCATAGACTTTGATTTTATCCGGTTGTACACTTTTGCTGCCGTGGAGGGGTAGACATGCTTCCACTAAGGGACCTTCCACCTTCTATTCAACTTCACTCACATTCACATCTATCATCGATTTTTCATGGGCCACTCCACAGGCGAAGAGGAGGATCTCATCCTCTCATCCCTCGTATTCTTCACATTCTTTGCATTTCATGCATTCATTGCATCTGTTGCATTGCATCCGCATACATTTGCACTTCTTCTTTCCCGGATTTCCGGACCCGTATCTTCCCCGCCTTCCGGAACCTCCGGATCTTCCGCATTTCCCATCTTATTCATCTTCATCCTCAGGATCTGCGGGTCCCCTTACACTCACCGGGCATTGTGTCCCCTCCAATCATCCCTCAGGGCATCGCGCCCCTTTCCAACTATTGCATCCGCACTCCCCGGATTTCTCACCCGTCCTCCTTGGGCATCGCGTCCCTCGATATTTACTTCCTCCGAAACCTCCGGATCCTGCTCTTTGGGCATCGCGCCCATACACACCCTCAAGTCTGGATCTTCTGGGCTTCTTACTGATTCTCCCTGGGCATCGTGCCCCTTTCCATCTTCTTCCTCAGGAACCTCCGGACTTTCTCCCAGGGCATCGCGCCCTTTTCTATCTTCTTCCTCCGGAGCCTCCGGATCTTTCACCCCTCTCTTCATCCCTTGGGCATCGCGCCCCTTTCCGTCTTCTTCCTCCGGAACCTCCGAACTTTCTCCCAGGGCATCGCGCCCTTTTCTATCTTCTTCCTCCGAAACCTCCGGACCCTCCATCTTTCTTCCGATTCATCTTTCTGCTCCTCTGGGACATCACATCCTTCATTTTCTTCCTCCTTTTCCATCATCTTTTTTCCTATTTCTTCCCTGGGCACCGCGTCCTTCGATATCTTGTCCCTCCGGAGCCTCCGGATGATTCCTCCTATCACGATTTTCCTCCTTTACTCCCAGACCCTCCAGATCCGCCTCTTTCCATCTATCAATTTCTTCTTCTGATTCCCCCTAATCCTGGGTCCGACCCAACTTCTTCCACATCCACTGCCTTGGGCATCTGCCCATTCTCTCACTGCTTTCGAGGCTTTAGTCCCCACTCCTCCTTCTAATTCTTCGCTTCTTCTGTAGACCTTTCATGTGATCAGGGTCTCCACACCTTAGTGAGGGAGTTCGAGCCCTCGCCTCTCTTCCTTTTTTTCCTTATTCGTCTGAGTCTGGTCTTGGCACCACTCCTTCTTGTTAAGCCACTTTCAAACTCTTTGCTTCCAATCCTTTTGACTACCAAAGAGGACTATCCCACGATGATCTAGCCCTCGCCTCTCTTCCTTTTTTTCCTTATTCGTCTGAGTCTGGTCTTGGCACCACTCCTTCTTGTGAAGCCACTTTCAAACCCTTTGCTTCCAATCCTTTTGACTGCCAAAGAGGACTATCCCACAATGATCAACCTCGCCTCTGACAGCTGCATTTACAAAGGTTGCAAGGTAACATATTGGCGTAAATACTCATTTCATGATATCATTATCTCATTGCTTCACGATGATTTTCAAAATAAAGTGCTTCTTAACAAGATTAAGAGTGGTAGTCAAGACCTTTATCCTAGGTCGAATCTTTATCTTTACTAAATCATTCTCAAAACAATCTTTTAGGCTTGTTTTTGCAGCACCTTTGGTAATAAAAACCCCACGCTGGGAATTCAACGTTCTCTCCGTGCTTGTTAAGAGTAACCTTCAGCTGGGCATTCCATACACTTCATGGCGTCCTTAGCCGGCTCCTTTGGTTAAAACACCGTTGCTACTTTGGCCATGCCATGAGAATTCCTGAAAGTCTTTTTCTCTTCTTTACTCGGCCGCGTGCAGGGGCAAGAGGTCGACGGGTGAGATGACCCGCCCAGGGTAATCCCCAATACTAGAGGAGTCTCAAATAGGGGCAGTCTTGACCCAAAATCAATATGAGTTTTCATATGAGTTTTCATGACATACATCTAGCCAAAAGGGCTATTATGAAAATCAAGTCAAAATTTCGATAAAAGCAAAATTGTGAATTATGGCATGTCAAGAGTGGCAAAGTCCCCGCAGGGAAAACCCTGGTCGTATGCATGTCAAGGGTCTAAAAATCAAAGGCACAAAGCCCCGGCACAACAGACTATCTCTTTGAGGGGAAACACCTTGGAAGGAATTCAAGTCCCGACATCTCCCATCATGCATAAAGCTTATTCTCAATTATTCTTCTCTTCTCCCTCTAAGACCGAATGTTTCTCGGGTATGGCCTTGGTAGGAGCACCGTTAATCAAGGGCAGTCAGTTATAGGGCGCCACCCTTCAATGCACGCTCGGCTTTGGGTAATTTTAGCGAAAGGGGAAGGAACAAGGACCCCTAGCCAGTGGTTCAAAAATACCATTTGATACTGTATTAACAATGTCTAAATCAAAAAAAAAATCAAAAGAAAAAAAACTTGAATATTTCCTAAGTTAAAATCCAAAAAATTGAATATTTTCTAAGCCAAAATCCAAAAAAAATTGAATATTTCCTGATCAAAATCCAACAAAAATTGAATATTTTCAAAATTCATAATAAAAATTCAAATATTTTTCAAAATCCACATAAAAATTCAAATATTTTCAAAACTCATAAAAATTTGCATATTTTAAAATCCAAAAAAAATTGTATTGTATTTTTCTGATGGTGCTTTTTGCAGGAACAACAACTTTGCAAGGACCAAGAGCACGGGATGAGTCCTCTCCATTCATTGCCATCTACCTTTTGATTCTTCCCATGTTCACAATTGATCATATCTTCATAATTTGCTACACATTACTCCGATTATTCATCTCCAAATCTTTTTTATCAAATCTTACTGATCACTCTGCCGATGGGCATTATCAGATCTTGATCATTAAACTCCAAATCTTGATTAGCCAAGTTGTCATCCTCATGACAAACGACAAACAATGATGCTATGCTATCTATGCTTTAATGATGCTATCTATGCTATTCTTGAATATGATACATACCTGCTATTGATGCTTTGATTCATGCTATGCTTGCTATGCTTAAATGCCTTATTCATTACTTGTTATCTTTTATATCTTGGCTGATGAATCTTTGAACGCAGGAAGAAGCTCTTGGTCCCACCGACTGGGCATCATCATCCAAGCCCCACGGTGCTTGCACCTCATTTCTCAGTTTCCCCATGCTCATTGCTATCACCATCCCCCCTGTATGCATTCTACTATATGTTACATACGCTACTAGATTATATCAAGGACCTTGTGACTTTGGTAAATCTGGGATTTGAGTTCCCCTTCATCAAAAAAAATGATGATTCCAGAGGAGTCTTAGTCACACGGATAGGCCGTTGAACCGTCCAAGACTAGGGACGATGGTTCCCTTTTGCGAGTTGATGCGTGGATAAACGGGCTTCGGCTTAGTATCGGCTCGCAGAATGGGTTTCTTGACCCAATCTTGGCAGTTTAACAATATTATCCTTGATTATCTTATATTTTCATTTGTTTTAATTTTTCCTTTTAAACCCAGCATGCATTCATACAGGAGTTTGAAACAATTTTTGGAAAATCATTCTGATAAGCTGATTTGAAGAGTCAAATTGATCTTAATCTTTCCAGATATGAGATATTCATTGCTGATGGAATCCTCAGTTCATTTTGTCACTGTTTTGGGTCATTTTCTCGAAAGTTCCTTGTTTGGATTTCTATCATCTTATCTTAATCCTTTTACTTTGATCCACCTTGGCTGCAGCACGTCCACATTGGCTGGTAATCGCTCCCCAATGGTGAAACCTACAGGTTTGTGACATGGGGTACTTTCACCGCACTGGAAGTTGATCATTCTCCGTCGTGCCCGCGTGCACACTCCTCCTCTTATCCAAACATCGTTGATTTCATTGAATTTCCCGGGATTGCTTCATCTCGAGCTTTTGATTTCATTCTCATCAAGTGATGTTGATTGCGTGTCTCATCACACCTTGACATCTACTTTTCAATTTGCTCTGCTCTCTTGTAAAGCAGACGCCAAGGCGGGGCAGCTGTAGACACGCCAAAATTGACGTTACTATGAGTGCATCTCGTATTACCTTGTAATGCCCCAATTTGACCCTCCATTTAACTTTGTTTGAGTTATTTTCCCCAATTTTCTTGGATTTCTCCCTTTTTTCCCTCTTCTTATTTTTCCCTATTTTTCTAATTTTTTTGGACAGTTTTCTCTATTTTTTGGAATTCACGACTTGAAGTGGGGCGTGTTTTAATTAACGGCCTGGTCTGAGGCGCATTTTGATGAAAGGACGACTAGAGGCAAAGGCGTCAGTTTCTGGAATTTTCTGGTTTCCAAAATAGAAAAATAAGAATTAACGACCCTCCTTGGGTCGTGTTTTTAAATAACGCCTCTCCCTCAGACGTCTCTTCATCATTTTTAAATACAAAAAGTTTTTATTGCTAAAATTAAATCCGTGAATTAACGCCTTTGTCCCAGTCGTGATTTCAATTAACGCCTTGAGCAAGGTCGTCAATTCTTGTTCAATTCCGAACTCCAGCAGCACCCCTTCCTTTCCTCACTTACACTCCTTTTTCACTTGCGAGAGGGTTCCTATGGCTTCCTAATATTGAAAGGACACTTGGAGGAAGGATTCCCCTTTCCATCCTACCAAAACTAAGTTTTCTAATTTTTTATGGAATTAATTTCGAATTTCCCTTCCTTTCCTCATTTAACCTCCTTTTTCACTTGGGAAAGGGTTCCTATGACTTTCCAATGTTGAAGGGACACTTGCCTAATGTTTATCTCTTCCAAATCCCACTAAAACATGTTTTCCTAATTTCCCTTGGAATTAATTCCGAATTTCAACCCTATAAATAGAATCTCTCTCTCCCTTGTGAAAGAACATCAAGATCAATTCAAGAGGAGGTGCTGCCGGACCAAAGGCTTAAGGAGGTAGACTCCCATGCACCTAAAAGCTTCATCCATAAAGTTCTTCTTCCTCTATTGAAGATTTAAAGCCTCTACATCCATGGAGTTCTACATCCTCTTCTTCCTCCATTGAAGATCTTCATCCTAGCTTGAAGCTAAATTGGAGAAAACCACTAAGCTTTCACCCTCCTATCTCTTATTTTTACTTTAGTTAATTGCATGCATCATATCATATTTTTCTTTTATCTCTTTTTATCTCAATATTGAGATCTTCCCATATTGTGCACTCTAGCACATCTCCCTTAGTGCAACACTTGCACATCTCCCTCTATTCTTCATCATACATCATCTTTTACCTACCCTTTTGCATAGGAGTTTTAAAGGCCAAACACCAATAAGGTGTGTTCATATCCATACTTTCTATGTCCATATTTACATTTGGATTTGATGTTACACATCTTGGTTTCTAATACATGTTTGTTTATTGGTGTTTGTTAATTTTGCAAGGGTAATCAATCAAGGAAAACTCTCTTCATCGGCCGGCCGATAGAAAGAGAAGGTGCACTCACAATCTCCCCCGCATTTAAGGTATTTATATCGCGATCCCTCCATTGATTATTTGTTATATCCTTTGAGGCCCTCGCGTCTCTGGCGATCACATTCCCCTTAGCATCCTCTCATGCTCCCCTTTTCTCCCTCTTTTCCCATTCTGCTATTCATATTCTTTTTCCTTTTAATTGTTCTAAGTGGATTTCTTAGAATCTACAAGTAGGAAGGCAATCGGAGGTTGTCCGATTTGCGGTGTTGACGTCCCTAACGGTGGTTAGTAGGAAGGCAATCAGTGGTTCTCCGATTTGCGATTTGGTGTGCTGCACTAGTGAAGCCTCACCGGATTTGGTGAGGGGTGGGCGTAGGACTGGGGATTCAGTCCGAACCACCTTAAAATCCTTTGTGTTGTGGTTTGATTGTGCGATTGATATGTTTTAGATGTATACTTAGGTTCAATCTCTATATTGTGAAATCATATTTCTAAGCAAATCATTTTATACATCGCTAAGCTAGTTGTATTCCGCTGTAATTATTTTTAACTAGCCTTATAGAGGGTTGTATTGCGAAAAGAGGGGCAGATCTATTCACCCCTCCCCTCTAGATCCGCTGTCCACTACACAACATGCTAACCAAACCTACCCGCCGCCCTAGTAGGTGGAAGTCAGGGCCCAAAAGGGAACAAATGCTATAAAAGCCCAAGTACAATTAGGTCTTTATTTTTGAAAAGTAAAAAGAAAGAAAAGAATGTTGTAAGTAAAATCATGACAAGAGGGCAAAGTCCTCGCAGGGAAAACCTTGGTCGTAAGCTTGCATGAATAAGGGCAAGAGCAACAAAATTTCCCTAAGCCGAAGACCGAATCCCAACAGGCATTAGGGCAGGGGAGGAAAGTTTCCTGGTTCTCCGAAACCTCTCGTGAGCTTCCCCAACCTATTCTTCACTTCTCCCTCCATGGTATGTTTTAAACTCAAAGAATGGAAAAGTCCGACTAAGAAGAATGGGCCGCGAGAGGATATCAGTAAAAGCACAAGTTATTAAGCACATTGACCCGTTGTTAAGACATTTAAGAAAGATTAATAAATTTAAGATGGTGATTGTGTAAGGCTTAAGACCCTTGTATTATGCTTAGCCTCATTTAAAATAAAAAAATAAAAAAATAAAAAAATGTTTTTTAATTAACGCCTCTATGAGGGGGCGTCATTTCAATCATTAGCATCCCTGTCTTCGTTGTCATTTTCAAATAAAAAATAATAAAAAAAATAAGAAGAAAATGTTTTTTTAATTCGCGCCCGCTTGTGGGGGCGTCATTTGTTTGATTCGCGACACTCTCCATGTCGTCATTTTTTAAATAAAAGAAAATAAAAAATAGTTTTTCAATTAATGCCCGTGTCTTGACCGTGAATTCCATAATTAATGACTTTTCATAAGGCGTCATTTTGTAAAAAAAAAAACAATTAAGCCCACTGCTTTCTCTTCTGCCGTGTCATTTGCTTGATTACATTCTGTGTGGGCATTTTTTATTTTCAAGTTTGCATCTGCGTGCTTGTATGTTGCATTTTTCTTATATTTTCCTGTTCTGCCTTAATTAATTAAAGGCTTGGCCCCTTGACCCGTCAACAAGGTCAAAGAAGTGACAACCCCTTGCTTATTGAGAAAGGGGCCAAGCCGAAAAGATGAATTAATATGTTTGTTTAAGTGTGAACTACAGGTGAAGGGCAAGGATAAAAAAAAAGAGGAAGCAAACGCAAGTACACAAGTGCTCAACAAACTCAAGTAACTCAAAAATCTCATATATATATAAATGAATATCTCAGTACAAGTATGCAGGTGGAGGAGTACACAAAGTCTCTCTCTCTCAGCTCTCGCCTCCACCCTCCTCTCTCCTACTCTCTACCTCACCCTCATCCTGCTGAGGTGCCCGTGGAGGGGGCATGGACCCCCGAGAAGTAGCTGGAGCTCGAGCCTGCTCCTTTGTCTCGTTCCTCTGCCGAATAGAGGAACCGCCCAAGTAGGTGGTGTTGGCGAACGCGCTAGAGGGTCCCGCAGCTCGCGCTTGCTCTCAGCCTCGTTGGAGGTGCTCCTCTATCACCCGTAGCCTGCTCCTGTGTGATGGCCAGCTGTGCTCTCATATTCGTGAGCTCGCGCTCATGCGCTGTCTGCTCCTCCTTCCGCTGCTCCTTCTCTCAAGATCGCTCCGCCGTCCGCTCCTCTCTCTCTCGGGCGCGCTCCCTACGCTCCATGTCAAGAACGACCCTCAGCTCGGTCAAGTCCCGGGGCAGCTCCTCTCGCCGCCTCAGCTCCTCCTAAAGCTCCGCAACTCGCTGCTCGTGGATCGCAAGCTCGGTGCCCGCTAGAGCAGCCTGGGTAAGTGCGGTCTGTAGCTCTGTGGTCTGCATCATTTCAATCAGGTATTAGCTTCATATTAAATTTCATAAGAATTTGACTAACCCGTGTGGCCATCGCGCACTGTCCTGCCTCGATGCAAGTGAGCGAGGCTCGGAGCTCCTCCGTCTGTAAAACACTTTTTTATGAATACACATAATGATAATCAAATGCATTTATGAGTTCGGTTCTAAGCTTACCCGTGTGGCGATATCACGCTCTGCTGCCTCAGCCCGAGCAACCGCTCCTGCGAGTTGCCCCTCTAAGGCAGTGGCCCCTTTACACGACCCTCTCGAGCTGGAAGCCCCTCCTGCGCCTCCTGCCACCGCTCCCTACTAGGCACGCTGCATTCATTGAAATTATCAGTGGGTAATCATTAATAATTCAGGAAATCATTTGCATAAAGTAAATTAAACACTCACCAAGGTCTGTAAGTCTGCCCGTGTGGTAGCCAGCTGGGCCTCCAGGCTGTGGAGGTGGACCTGCACGTCCATCGCTGCTATGTCCCGTGCATCCTGCATTCATCACTCATATCAGTTGCATAATAGGCATATAACATTTACATGAACTAAAAGAAAGTGCATTCATACATACCCATGTGACCCTCATCTCAGGTCGGCCAGCATAAACCTCCCAGTAGTGTTGGAGGTACTCGGAGTTGTCTACCGCCTGCGAGGTGACCCGTGTCCCACCGCGCTACCAGTCGGCGTACTGGTTCGGGAACCGGATCCTCCAGTCGGTCGCTTTCGTGTGACTGCGAGTCTTCTTCCCAATCCCGCAGGGCTCTCCAACCTCGACCCACTCCTGGTGTAGGCCGAGGGTCCTCATCACCAATCTGAGTTGTAGCGGCTCGATCTCGTTCAGGAAATGAACCCATAGCTCATGCCCAAAATGAGGTCGGCCTGCTATGACATAGGGATGGCCCTCATCGGTCATCCCCTCGTAGGGTCTCCATACCACCTGCATTCATATCATCATATCATATCATTCATATGCATTTCATAAAGCAAGAATTAAATGAAATTGCATCATATTTAACATGCGTACCAGTGAGGCGGGGTAGTCGCGGAACTCCCGTGATAGCACTCGCAACTCGTAAGCAAGCGGCGCTCCGGTCACGAGAGGTAGCCAGCGTTGTGCTAGAGGAAACGATCCCTCATCTCCGGGTCGAGGATCGGCACGTCCCATCGGCATGTATAAGTGACTCCACACCTGCGTCCATCGATTGCATTAGTAAACATTCACATGCATAATCATATTCATAAAAAGAAAAGAAAAGAAAAAATGCATACTTGACGAAAAGGTGAGAAGCCACTGACAGTAGTCTCTCGACCCATCCCCGTGGACAGATCGGCCATCAAGTTTGCTAACAGGGCGGCTCCCCATGCGTATCTGCCGACGCCCTCTAAGTCCTCAAGGATGCCTAGGAATCGACAGTTGATGATGTCCCCATTCGTGCCGAGCAATAGCCTCCCCAACATCAGGAATAGGAATCTCCTCAGATCTCGGTCCACTCGCTCCCTCTGAGCCGGGTCCTGGAAGTAGATAGCTCGAGCTCTCCCTATCAATCTCTGTGAAAACTGCTCCACGGACTCCCTCGACCTCTGCCTAGCATCTCCCAACCCCACATCAATGGTCAGGTCGGTACGGTACATGGTCCTGCACTCACTAGGCGTCTCTGCTATGGTCTCTAATCCTAACAGTCTCTGTGCCAACTCGCTATAGTCAGGTAGGGTCACCCCGCTCACAGCCTCACCATCCACCCTCAACTCGGTGATCCGGGTGACGTCCTCCAAGCTAGGAACCATATGACCCCATGGCATCAAGAATACCCGAATAGTCCTATCCCATCTCTCCCTGAGAACCTAGATCAGGGGAAGGTCGGGGCGGATGGGCTCTATGCTAAGGAAGGGTCCGAACCCCATGGCATCTATCCTATCCTTCTGGAAATCTGAGAGCCCGTAGTAAGCTGCCCGGACTTGGACCCATGAGATCTGAGTCCTCATCAATCCCTGCCAACACGAATAACATGCTTGATATGAGTTTCATGGAATTCACTGTTTGAATTGACGACCGTCTTATGGTCGTTATTCGTTTAATTGACGCCCCTGTGGGGGGCGCTGTTTCTAAAAACATTTCTAGTTTTTGTTTATGAATAATTGGAATTGACGACCAACCCTGGGTCGTTGTTTGTTGAACTGATGCCCCTGTAGGGGGTGCTATTTTGAGGTTATTTTTTGTCTCGAAAAATTATAATTTTAAAAATTTCAATTGACGACCACTCAAGTGGCCGTTGAATAATGAATTAACGCCCCTATGGGGGGCGTTCTTTTCTGAAAGGTTTTAAAATGATAGTGCACGAAATAAAAAGAAAGGAAAAGAGAAATATATGACAAATGAAAAAGAAATGACAGAAAAAATAACAGCAAAAATAAGCATGACGGGTTTTAAAATAACGACATGGTGCGGGGCGTGATTTCATGAATTATCTAATTTTCAAAAAATAAAAAACAAATTGAATTAACGACCTGATGTAGGTTGTTGTTTTAATTGACGACACCCCCTGGGGCGTCATTTGACTGGTTTACTGCTTCATCATATTCCCTTCACCGAGGGCTATTGACATTTTATAAAAATCAAAATAAATTGAAAAAAATGGAAGGGACGAGGGCTGGGGGATCTACCTTGCTTCACTCGGGTGTGAGGAGCCCTCCACGGAGTGGCTGCCATGGTTGGCGTGGTTGCCGAGGTCGAGGGGCTGCCGCCGCCGGTGCCCTTTCTTCTTCTTCTTCGATCTCTTCTTCCCCCTCGTTATCTTCTTCCTCATCCTCGTCCTATTCATCGTCCTCGTCGTCTTCCTCTTCTTCACCTTCTTCTTCATCTCCGTCTTCGCCATCCCCACCTTCGTTTTCTCTTTGGGCTCCTTGTTCTCCTCCTTCTTCTTCGTTTGCAGCTCCTTCGCCGTGCTCCGCCGCCGGAGCATCTTCGGCCACCGCGGGAGGGGCTTCCTCGCCGGCGAGTCCATCGGCGCCGAGGTCCGCCACCCGAGGGACCGTCACCCTCTGTCGCTTGTGAGGGCCCGACATGGGTATGGGTTCCAGGTAGACGGAGAATGAGAGAAAAGAGAGGGAGATTGAAGGTTCGGTTAGGGTTCGGCGTAGCAGAGAAGAGAAAGGAAGAAGAGAGGAAGTGAAACGAAGGAAGGAGAAGAAACGAGGGAAAGTAGGGTTGCTACGTCCGAAGAGAATTGACGCCCTAATGAAGGTCGTCCTTCATGTAATTGATGGTTTTGATCAAGGCGTCATTCCAAGATATAAGGGCAACGCGAAAGTCATCATTAAACTTTGCATGGGAAATTGTAACTGTCATCAGAGGCATTAATGGGAGAATTGATTGATTTGATGAGAGTAATTATTACTGTTTAATAATTGACGACAACACAGGAGGCGTCAGTTCGTTAAGGCACGATTTAGGTCAAGGCGTCAGTTTAAAAAAATCAAGGAAATATTTGAAAGTAATTTAAAGAATTTGAAGCGAATCACACCTTTTGCTGGGGCGCTAATTAATCAACGCCTGCATGAGACGACGTCAATCATGGGATTTTTAGTGGATTTATCATTTTCCAGGAAATTGATTAATTATGATTGACGACATTGACTAAGGCGTTATTTTTTAATTGACGACTTTTTGGAAGTCGCGGCTCGGTACAGAGGGACCGAAACTGAGACAGAAACTGATTAAACTTGGAAGATTTGAATATAAAAATGCTTTTTGGCTCAATTAAGGAAAAATCCTTTATTTCATTAAAGAAAAGCATTATTACATGGCTAATGGGCCACCATGTGCCTCAATTTCTTAAGAGCTATTACATATGATTTGCATTTCTCTTCTTCCTCTTCAACATGTTGCTTGGGCCGATGAAGAAGTCCAATCCTTTATTGTGCCATGATTGTCTTGATCTCTTCTTGGTCACCACTTGAGCCTAATTCTCTCCTTTTGAGTGGAGTAAGGTGAGAAGCTTCTTCAAATATGTGCCGAGGAAGACCGAGTTGTGGGAGGCACCGGTGAGCGTTGCATAGCACAAAGTCGGTCCCACCGATCAATCGTAGCTCTATGCCGGAGGAGAGTCTTGAATGCAGCTCTTGGGTCTTGAGAAACCCCGGTGTGCATGTGAAACCATCCTTGGGCATGATCTTGAAGTAATTCCTCCAATCCACCCGTTTCTTGAGCTTTGGAACCCGATTTGTCACTCTCTCACATAATCCCAAGGAACCCGTCATATACCGGAGGGGGCTTTTAGAGAAGATCTTTGAGGCCGTTTGAGTTTCATTGCATGGATCAAACTTTTGGTGGAGGTCCACCCAACAAGAGAGAAGGATCATTGACCCGTAAAGAGGACGCCCCATGGAAGCGGAGGTAAGCCCGTTGTAGAGATTGGCTAGCACCGCCGACCCAATTCTTTTACCCTCCCATATACTAGCAATTGCACTCAAGTGGCACTCCTCTAAGTAATCCTCCATTGAAGGGAAGAGAAGAGCTCCTACCAAACATATGACAAAACCCTTCATTACTCTCTCCAATTCATCATCTTTTTGGGCTTGATCCATTCTTTTGTAAACCCCAGATGCAAGTTTCAAGAGATTGATCCCCTTGTTGGCCTTGATTTGGTTTACTAAGTCAGAACTAGGTATAAGGCTAGATAGTACCTCATGAGCACTTATTTGTCTTGTCAAGCTAGCCATCTTGGTCTCATCCCCTTGTTTCATCATTTTCAACCCAAGAAGCAATTCCACTTCTTCTAGGAGAATGGTGTCCTCAAAGGTGGGAAATAGAAAGGTATGAGTGTTTGGATGCCATAGTTCAATAAGAGCTCCAATGGAGGCCTAATCAAGGTAGATGTCATTGTAATAGGTGGCAAAGGTAACTAGGCCAAGAAGGTGCCATTTAGAGAGGAATGACCTCATATCTAATGACAATTTAGAAAGGAGAAGAGGTAGCCACTTGATCTTCAAAAATTGTCTAGGCCCCAGGATATTTGGGTTATCCTAAAAGGAAGAAGGAAGAGAAAAATTAATTAGAAGAATTAAAAGAATTAAGAGAATTAGAAAGAAAGAGAAGAAGAGGAAGGTTGATCAGAATTTTGAGAGAGGAAGAAGTAGAATATAAGCCTAAATCAACTCTTACTTGACCCATGGTGATCCTTCCATTGATATGACCTACAATTTATGAAATTATAGGAAGCCCAATCCTAGGCCTCTTTGAAGGTCTTTGCATCATCATTCTCTCCATCTTCTTCTGGTTGAGAAATCCTCTGTTTTACTATTCTCGGTTCTCTGTTGCTGAAGCTCCAAGTTGCAGCGCTCAGTCATTTGATGGTTTAGCATAGCAGAAGGCCCTCCTTTTATAACATTCGAAGCTCTGTTAGTTGTTCAACAAGTGCAGTTTATGTTTCAGTCGAATGAGCCTCTGGCAATTCATTATCGAGCAGGGAACGGAGCGGACGGTACTTATAGTTAATTGACGACAGATCTCTTGGCATCATTTCATTGAATCGTGACATTATGGGTGTCGTCATTTATCTAATGCCCTCATATGCAGGCATCATTTTTAGTCCGATTCCAAGTTAAACATTGAAAGGAATTAACGACTTTGTGGCTGTCGTCATTTATTATAGTGCCTCCGCACGAAGGCATCATTTCTTGAGAGGAATGCTTTAAGTCATTATGTGGCTTTATGATTATTTGTTGAACTTCTACCCTATGTCTTGATACATTATCATCATAATGATCTTTGTTGAGTTGATAAAATTTTGATTAAGTTATTCATATCTTGATGCATTGATTTTGTTGGAGATAATGGTCTTTGAGCACAGAAAGACAGGCTATGTAGATCTCGAGGCACTTGGTCTGGTAACATCATTCCACCTTTGTATCTCATCATGTATGCATTTTCACTATATGATATCTACTCTATTATAGCATATCGAGGACCCTATGGTTCTGATGAACCTGGAATTTGAGTTCCCCTTCATCAAAAATAGTGATAATTCCAGGGGAGTCTTGATCACACGGATAGGCCATTAGGTCATTTAAGGTTTGGGACGACGGTTCCACTTTCTGAGTTGATGCGTGGATAAACGGGCTTCGGCTTAGTGTCAGCTTAGAGATCTGGATTCCTGACCAAGTCTGGATGGTTTAACAATATTATCCTTGATTATTCTCTATTTTAGTTTGCTTTAATTTTTCTTTTAGCCCAACATGCATCATGCAGGACTTTGAGCTTTCATGCTGAAAATCCTCATATTAAGCCAATAATGAGGGACACTCGCCCTGATTTGAGTTGACATGAGATATTCCATTCCAATCGAGTACTGTGTTCTCCTTGAAGCCGCTCAGGCTGGTTCCTTGAAAGCATTCGTTTGTTGGATTCTTATCTCAACTCATTTTATTTTTTCTGCAAACCCACCTTGGTTGTAGCACGTCCACATTGGCTGGTAATCGCTCTCCAATGGTGTCTTTCCTTTCGTGCCTGCGTGCACATTTCATTTCAGTTCATTAGCTTAGTTCTTTCATCCAGTCGATCATTGCTTTCTCGTAATCAATCAAGGTTGTTTCATTCAGAATCCTAGAAAGATTTCAACACTTAGTGTCGGAGGCGTGTCACATCACACTTTGGCATCTACTTATCAGTTCGCTCCCACTTCATTCCGCTTGTTGCACTTTCGCTTCATTCCATCTCACTCCCTTGCAAAGCAGATGCCAAGGCGGAGCAGCTGTAGACACGCCGAAATCGATGCTATGTTGGGTAAATCTCATGTCACTATGTGATGCCCCAAAGTGGACTTCGATATTGGCCTAATATGAAGTTTTTATGATTTATTTGATCTTTTTCTATAATATTTGTAATTAACGCCTGAAGGAAGGGCATGATTTAATTGACGACTTGATGGGGGTCGTGGTTTCATCAATACACGACTGTTCATACATGCGTTGTTTCTTAGTTCTTATGAATCCTAATCAAAATAAAATGCAAATAATTGATGTCAATCTCAGGGGCGTTGATTATTTGACGCCACTTCACGAAGTCGTTATTTCTAATTTTTAAATATGGAAAGTTACTTATTTCTATAATTAAATCTAGGAATCAGCGACTATATGCACGGGCGTCATTTAAAATAACGCCCCTGTTCATGTCGTCATTTTGAGTTTCGTCTCCATTTCGTCTGCTACCTTCCCGTGATGATCCTTTCCTCATTTTAAACTTTGTGTTCGATTGGGAAGGAGGATCCTTACTGGAGGATTGAATTCCTTGTTTTAATCCTATTGAAATAAGGTCTTTTCTCCTTATAAATACCCCGTGGTGTTCCTCACGTGTGAGGAGAGAATCAAGAAGAGCAGCTACACACCATGAGGTCTTGTGATACGGAGAAGAGAGAGTTTCTTTCATTTGTAGGTTATTCTACTGGTGATCTTCCTCCCACGGTGTTCTTCTTCCATGGTCGATCCTTCTTCCGGCGGTGGTCTCCCAGTGGCGATCTTCTTCCGTGGCTTCTTCCTGCTGCAGCTGGAGCTCTCCTTTTCCTCTTCCTTTACTGCTGACACAACAGCAACAGGAGACACTATTCCCCTTTTAGTTTATTTGCTATCCACCATATCATCAGATATCTCCTCTTCTAGATATTTAGCTAGAAATACTACCAGCATCATATATTGCTTGCATCATATTATATCCCATCCCTTGTTACTCCTCTTAGGGGTTTAAAACCAAAAAACACAAGGTGTGGTCATGCCCAATTTACTTAATTTCATATTATTAGAGCATTGATACTACACATCTTTGGCTAATCCATATTTGTTTGTTTTGCTTATTTTTGCAAGGGTAATCAAAGTAGAAACCCCCTTCATCGGCTGGCTGGTAGAAGGAGGAAGGAAGGACTTGCAATCTCACCCGCTTTCACACAAGGTACATGCGCTCACTCCTTTGTTATTTTGAGGTAACCCCTCTGGTGATCACCCTCCTTATAGCATCCCATGCTCTCTTTTTCCTTACTTCCCACTAGTTTAGCTTTTTACTCATTTTAAATCTTTTTTTTCTTTTAAAAATGTCTATGTGACACGTTCACAGTCATCCTGCATATAATTTTGAACAAAAATTCAAAAAGTGAGCATTTGCATATTTCAGTCATCTTGCACATTTTGTATATCTCTGTCATCTTGGATATATCTAAGCATCTGAACATATCTTCTTTCATGATAGGTTAATTGCTAGTTCGTGCGCCATTCATATTAAAATTTCATTTTTGGTTGTTCCTCTCATCCCCCCCTCACTTTTTGATAATGCCAAATGGGAAGAGAGTTTTGGGATGGCCACAATATATTATCATCATCAAAAAGAGAGAGATTGTTGGGTTCGCTGCGCTCCCTCTTTGTCTTTAGTAATGGTTTTGATGATAACAATATATTGTGTGATTTGTGAATACTTTAAAGTGAAAATATTGTGTACTTGTTTAGTAGAAAACGTCTTCATGATAAACAAGCTAATATGATGATATCTTGTTTTGCAGATACTGCTACTGGGTTATGAAGCATGGTCCTTCCTGTATATATCTTTGACTCATGCATCCTGCTCATGAGTCTTTGGAGGTTTAATGTGAAAGCTGTGTTTTTCAGTGGATTTTCAAATGGCTTCTATGCTTTCACATGTTGAATCAATCTCATTTGTTCATGTTGATAATGTTGAAATCTTGATATTTGGCATACTTATATTGCTAGTTTGAGCTCAGATTGGTATTGACTGAACTTTGAACTTCTGGACTGAAATTGCATTTCATAAGTAGCTTGGTTAAATTCCATGTGGAAATGGACTGTTTGATATGCTTAGACTTTTGCATTTCTTGTGCTCAGACTTGTCAATAGGCTTTACACTACATGCACCGACCTGTGTTAGTGCTTTTCAAATGAGCACTGACCTGCCTTTGATGATTCTCAAATGTGCACCGACCTGCTTCTTATATGCACCGACCCTTGTGCTTTACAAAAGTGCACCGAGCATGTTTGTCTTTACATAACTTGCACCGACCTATCCTTGTTACAAAAACTTGCACCGACCTTTCTTTGCACCGACCTGCCCTTGAATGAGCACCGATCCATAACCTCTACATAACATGCATTGACCTTGTTTTTGTGCTTTACACTGTGTGCATTGACCTTGTCATTTATGCACCGACCCTGTTCTTTGGGTCTTTCACAATATGCACCGACCTTGTCATATATGCACCGACCCTATCCTTTGGATTTTTCACAATGTGCACCGAACTTTCAATATATGCACCGACCTTGCTATACATATATATGCACCGACTTTGTCTTTGTGTTTTACACAGTGTGCACCGACTTCATGCATACTATTGCAGACGTACTTTTTATTTAACAATTATTTTATTCGTTTGTTGGTTTATTGAGTGCGTGGGCGTGCCAGTCACAAAGTGACGATTTATTTGGGCTCTGAAGAGCCCATGGTGCGCTCGATCTGACTTCGTCAGACGATTGTGTGGTTCATGTCGAGACCAGATCCCGTCATGTCATAAAGGTCATGACGTCATTTACATCCCCCATACGAGGAAACACCCTTGATTAGTTGCCAAAATTAGGGGCCCTGCGGCCGAAAGAAATAATACTAACAGCGCGAGAAAGGGACAGGAATAAATCACACTAAAGTCCGCATCAGGATACGAGCCATTAGCCATGTCGGTCACTCGTGGACCCTTTTCATATTCGGACACGGGTCCATGATAGCAACGCGACGAAAAATCGGGGCGAATCGTTCAAATGTCTGTCGAATGCACGCCAATTTTAATTGCGGCTCGGAAGGGCTCCGGGGTGAGAAACGAATCTGGTCTGATTGGAATGTCGGCCCAAGACTAGGTCAGGGCCTGACCATGTCAGGATGATTCCCAAGACTCGGGCCCGGCATGAGAGGGCGACGTTAATGTTCCTTCTGCGTCGGGTCACGGAAAGAGATGGGGCTACAATGTGGACCCTAGCCTTTTTTTTTATCTGAGATTCTTAATTATATGTTCCTCTCTTTCCTTTTGCTGTTCATGTCTTCTTTATGCATTTATTCCGAATGATTTCCTCCCCCCCTTTTGTTTATTATTTTTTTTTTATCATCACTGTTCTACGTTTTTGTTTGTTTCCTACGTATATTCAGATTTCTTTATTTATCACAATTTCCATTAATTTATTTATTATCATTGTTATTATTACCAATATCATCATCATTATATGTTATATGTGTATGTTTCCCAGAGAGAGAGAGAGGGCCGCTGGAGAGTGTACCGGCAAGGGGTATGGGGGGGCGTGCCGATGAGGGCGTCCCAAGGTGTACCGGTGAAGGGAGAAGAGGATGTGCCAGGGAAGGCACCAAGGAGAGTGTGCCGGCGAAGGTAGAAGAGGGTGCGCTGGGGAAGGCACCAAGGAGAGTGTGCCGGCGAAGGTAGAAGAGGGTGTGCCAGGGAAGGCACCAAGGAGAGTGTACCGGTGAAGGTAGAAGAGGGTGTGCCGGGGAAGGCACCAAGGAGAGTGTGCCGGCGAAGGTAGAAGAGGGTGTGTCGGGCGAACTCAAAATCTGTACATCGGCTGCTAGGGTCTGCACATTATCTATTGGCTACAACTCAAAGTCTGTGCATTGGCTGCTAGCACACACGCAGAGTCTGTACGTTGTCCATGTACTGCAACTCAAAGTCTGTACACTGGCTACTAGCACACACGAAGTCTGTACGTCCCTCAGCCCAAAGTCTATACATTGGCTGGACGCTGCGACACGAAGTCTGTACATCGGCTGGTTGCTGCACACAAAGCCTGTACATTCATTAGCTTAAAGTCTGTACATTGGCTGGTTTATCGGCTCAAAGTCTATACATTGGCTGGTCACTGCAGCACAAAGTCTATACATTCATCAGCCCAAAGTCTATACATTGGCTGCATTCATCAGCTCAAAGTCTATACATTGGCTGGCTCAAAGTCTGTACATTGTCCATTTGATGCAACCCAAAGTCTATACATTGGCCAGCTTACAGCTCAAAGTCTATACATTGTCCATTGGCTGCAGCTCAAAGTCTATACATTGCTTGTTGCTGTGTTCACGCATCAATCTACCAAGTCTATACATTGTGTTCCACTTCGGAGGGTGAGAGGAGTGTGCCGCTGAAGGGCCGAGAAGGTGTGTCGTTGAAGGGTTGTTAGAGCGTACCGCTGAAGGAAGGTTGGAGGTGTATCGGCCAACGAGGGTGGAGGGCGTACCGGCGAAGGCTGGGACAGACGTGCCAATGAAGGCCCACTTCTCTGTTACTTGTTTTTAAGACTTTTCTTTTCTTCTTCTCTTTGATTTTTGTGTAGTTTTATACAAATCTTTTCTCCTTCTTCTTGCAATATGTTATTGCTCTATTTATTTGTTGCTTTTGTTGTCTTTTGGTGTGTATTTATTATCCCATTTGTTTGTTGCATCCTTTTGCTTTTTAACGTCTTATTATTTTCTAACAAAAATTCGACAGCATCTCCCCTTGAACCGAGCGTAAGGAGATAAAGGGAACGCGCCCACATGGAGTGGCGGAACCCGACAACTGGAGGTGGGCGCCCGAGGGCGGCAACACCTTAATAAAACCTCAGAAAACACGGGGAAAACAATGAGCCGAAGACCTCTAAGACTGGACAAGGTGTATGGGGGGTTAGCCAAGGCGTGCCGGCCAAGGACGAGCACAGGGTGCTTGAGGGGTGTACCGGGCTAGGGAGATGCCAGTGTTGTGCCCCTGTGATTTTGATGATGGTTTTGATGATTGGTTTTTGATGTGAGTTAATCACTGTGAGTCATCTTGCCGTGTGAGTCATCATGCTGTTATTTAGTCTTTCTGATGTTCAGTCTGTTTATCAGAGCATAAAGCATTGCATTGCTGTTCAGTTAGTTTAACAGATCTAAAGCATTGCATATTTGATGTTCAGTCATGTTATCTGATGCATAAAGCATTCATTGCTTTGCTCTGTTTGTGGATGTCTGCTTATGGAAGTCTGCACAATTGTATTTAGCATACAGTCAGCATAGCATGCTGTAGTGGGTCGACCCCCCGCCTAGATGGGTCGACTCCCCTAGACTTCCAAGTCTATACACCCTCTGTGGAACTTCAAAGCCTGCACTTTGGTAAAGCCTATACATCGTTCACATTGCTTCAAGTCTATACAGCCTTCGCGAAACTCTTGCAAGTCTATACACTGGGAAGGTGTCTGTGTTTCAAGCCATTCGTCAAGTTTGTACATCCTCCGTCAAGCCTTCCAAGTATGTACAGCCGGCCCTTGAGATCAAGTCCATACAACGGGAATGTAGCCAGCCCAACTCTATACATCACTTGCATCTTCAAGTCTATACATCCACAGTGGATCTTCAAAGTCTAAACATCCGTTCACTTCACTCAAGTCTATACATCCACAGTTGGACCCCAAGTCTGTACAGCCACATCTCAAAGGCCAAGTCTATACATCACTGTGGCTGCTCGAAGTGAAGCATAGTCTATACACTCCTCATACCTTTCCCTACGTTTGGCCAAGTGTATACACTCGTGAATGTCTCATCAAGTCTACACATTGGCACTGTAGCATGTATTCATAAAGTCCATACATCCACATTTAGAGTCTAAGGCAAAGTATGTACATCGGACTGTGTTAGGCATTTTGTTAAAGTCCATACATTTGCACTGTAGATGCACGCACTGTTCATAAGTCTAATACATCAGTCGCGCATGCTCGCTGTCCCCCCCGGATGCTCTCCTGGGACCGAGTATGCCCTCCAGTGACTGCTAATGCTCCGATTGGCCAGCGTCTCTCTTGATCAAGTCTATACACTTATTCACTGTTCATGCATTCACAGTGAAGTCTATACATCCGTTTGGCCATGCATCACTATCCACCAAGTCTATACATTGGTAGAGTCTGTACAACAGACGCGCATGCTCGCCTGTCCCTCCGGATGCTCCCCTGACATTGAGGATGCTCTCCTGGAGCAGCGATTGCTCCCCAGAGACGGCATATGCTCCCCATGCTCCCCTGACGCTGGTGATGCTGTCCAAAGGCCATCGATGCTCCCCTGAGACTTTGTATGCTCCCGTGCGAGAACGCACAAAGTCATGACTAGTCTCTTGGTATTTAAAAGAATAGTCTATACACTGCCTTTGGGTCTCTAAGTCTATACATTGGTCTTCGCTTTCTAAGTCTGTACATGGCATTCGCATTCACAAGTATATACAATGCATTTCATTTTACAAAGTATCGACACCAAGTTGATAAGTCTCTATATGACCGTCTGACAGGTGATGCTGTCCAGAGGCCATAGATGCTCCCCTGAGACTTCATATGCTTCCGTGCGAGAACGCACAAAGACATGATTAGTCTTTGGGGATTCTTTACAGAGACTGGCTGACTTGGCTCGTGATCCAAGGAGGACGAGGAACTATGATGGTGACATGTGGAAGAAGCCCTTCCTTGATGCTGCCACGTGGTCCGAGAGTGTTGGGCGGGAGATGTGGAAGGCACACGCCCTACCCTAATTACTGCTGCTGCTGCTATATATACGAGCCTTCATCCACAGATGAAGGAAGATCGAAGTGGAGAAAGAAAAAGCTGAAGTGCAGGGAGTTCGATCCAACAAAAGAAGAAAGAGAGTGAAGAAGAGAAAGAGAAGAAGAGATCTAGTGCTGAAAAAGAAAGAGTGTCTGCACGATCCAGAAAGAAGAAGAAGAGAGGCAGAGAAGCAGAAGAAGAAGAAGAAATAAGAAGAAGACGGCAGAGAGCTAGAGTGAGATAGCAGAAGAAGAAAAAGAAAGAGAAAAAGAGAGATGAAGAGCTCGTGAAGAAGAGCTGAGAGAAGCTTCGTTATTTTCACTGGATTTTGGATCAGATCCAATCCAGTTGCTCCTGCGAGAGCTACAGTTTACATTGAGTTTCCAGCTTTGCGTTTGCTGTGATATTTTCATTTCTTGTTTTTCCTTTTGTTACTTTGAGTCACTGTGTTCTTCTGATCCTCTAGACTGAGGTCGAGTTCCTCTTGTGGACTCAGGAGAAGAGAGATCTGATCTCCGGTTCTGGGCTTGTGGGTTGCAAGTCCAGGGGTCCCTCCTGGTCTGGAGGAAGAGAGGTCTTCGACCTCTGGTTTGCTGGTGATTGGAAGTCACTGGTGGGTTCCCTCCTGGTCTGGAGGAAGAGAGACTTCGGTCTCTGGTTTCCAAGTGGCTGGGAGTCACTTGGGGTGTCCCTCCGGTTGGGAGGAAGAAGGGAGGTTGTTCCCCTGGTCAAGCTGTGTGGCAGCACCTTGTTCGCAGACTGAGTCTGCCGGTTACTAGCTTGTGCTAGTGGAAGCCTCACTCCGGTTGGGAGTGAGGGGTGGATGTAGGCCCGTGGACCGAACCACCTAAAAATCTTCTGTGCAGTGGTTGGTTGCTTTGTGGTGTGTCTCCTCCATATCTTCTACCACACTTCATAGGTTGCCTTGCATTCTCGATTATATCTGTGCTGCTTCCGCTAGTTGTTTATTTGGGCGTGAGTTACATATTTTCTCATTGGTTTAAGAGAATATTCTACTTGTGCTTCAGATTGTTTGTTCTGCCTGGATAGTGTTCGAGTCTTTTATTGAGCAAAAAGTTTTTAAGGGTGGGATTCATTCACCCCCCCCTCTGAATCCTCCGCACCGTTCCTAACAATTGGTATCAGAGCGGTGTCTGCATACAAGGTCAGGCGACCTGCAGATCCGATCTTGCAGTCTTAGGTGCTAATTTACTTTTGGTGCATCAATATTCCTGTTGCATTATATCTGTTTGTCTCCATGGGTGAACCACCAGTTTTCAGTGGTACGCATTTTTATGTGTGGTTTGCTAGTCTGAAGAATTATGCTAATTTTGTTAATCCAGACCTGTGGAAAGTGATTTCACATGGTCCTCATAAATTACCAAAGAAAAGGTCCAAATGGACTGACATTCACGAATCAATGTATGAAGAGAATCAGACAGCTACAAATCTGATGAAAGCTGCTACTGATAGAGCCTTTCATTCATGTTTCTTTGATTGTACTTCTGCTAAAGATATTCTGGACATGTTGAAGCGAACTCAGATAAGAGATGTGGACAGCTACATGATGGCTGACAGAAGCAATCAAGGTAGCAGTCAAGATGAAGATGATGATGATGAGGAGGTAAATCCCTTTGAAAACTATACTTTAGATGATTGGGAAAATGCATATTCTGAGCTACTTGAATCTCATGAACTGTTAAGAAAACAGTATAAAAAATTGAAGAAGGGTACTGGGTTAGATAGTTCAAGCTATCCTTGTAGAAATTATGTTGAATTGAAAAATGTTCATGATGCCTATATGTCTGATTTTCAAATGTTGAAGAAACAAATTTTATTATTGAAAACTGAGAATCAAGATCATATAAATGTGATATCTGAACTCAAAGAAAAATTCAAGTCAGATAATGATAATCAGACTCTTGTTAACTATCATGACCAGTATGAAAAATTGCTGAAAAACTTTGAAAGTATGAACTCAGATTTAAACAAGCTAAAATCTGAAAATGATTCTCTGAGAAAATCTGTTAATTAAAATGATGAAAAATTTGAGAAACTTGAGCAGGAGAAGAACTTGTTTGCTGAAAAATGTAATGCCATAAAATCTGTAAACATAGAATTACAGAAAGATCTTGAAAAGCAGCAAAAAGATTTGAAGGAATTTGAAAACAGAAGAAAGCAAGAAGTTAACTCAGAAGATCAGACTTTGATAAATGAGTTAATTCAGAATGACAAGCTTAAGGAGGAAAATGAGAAGTTAAAAATGTTGAACTCCACTATGTCAGAGAGACTTCTAGCTTTGGAAAGAGGGAAAACTGTTTGCATTGAAGATTCTGATAAACTGAGCAATCTAGAACAGGAAGTTGAGAAATATAAAACAACTAACAAAGTTTTGAGTGAAGCTATGAATTGCAGTGAGCAAGAGATTGCCAGTTATGAGTTACAAATCACCTCTTTAGAAAATGAAATCCAAGACTTAAAGAACTCTCTGTCAAAGTTTGTGAGTGGTCAAGAAAATCTGGACAGGTTGTTAGGAGTTAAGGTCAATACTCAAAAGGAAGGGTTGGGCTACAACAATGTCGATAAAAAGGCCTTTCAGAACAAGCTAATGACATCTTTTATCAAAGCTTCATATGTAGCCACCACCTCAGAAAATAAACAACCAAATGTTCAAAAAAAGCTGGGAACAAAGATTAATTTTAAGAAAGAAGGACTGGGTTATAGTCCAGTCATGAGGAAGGTTGATGGAGCCAACCTGAAAACTGTTTTTGTTAAATCTTCTGAACAGGAAAAGTCTTCTACTTCATCTCCAACTCAGTACGAGGCTAAAAAAATAGAAAAACAGGATGAAAATCAGAAAAGGACTAGAAAATAGAAAATAAATGAAAAGGGTTCATCAGTGCATGTTGATCACAGTCCTCACACACATTCACATGCATCCAAAAAGAAAATGATCTGTCATTACTGTCATAAATTTGGTCATCTGATGCATGAGTGTAAGTTGATGGAGAAGGATGATAAGAATGCTAGGAGATCTCATGATAAAAATCCTTCACCTCAGAAAAGGAAAACTAAATGTTTCCATTGTGATAAATTAGGACACAAAATTTCACAATGCGGGTTTGTTAGTGATAAGAATAGATTTCATGCGAGCAATCATGTTGTTAACAAGAACAAGTCTGTTTCAATAAATCAGCATATGACTTGCTTTAATTGTGGAAAATTGGGTCATAAGGAATTTGAATGCTGGCTGAATGCTGGGAGGAGAAATTCTATTTCATGTTTTGAATGTGGAAAGAGAGGTCACAAGGCCTCTGAATGCTGGTCAGGCTCTTTTAGAAGAAATTCTATCAATTGTTCTCACTGTAGAAAGTATGGCCACACAGTCAAGGACTGTTGGCATGCCCAAGGAGGCTATGGCAATAATGAACTCAATTTTAAAAGGAATGTCTCTTATTGCTCTCACTGTGGAAAGCATGGCCACATAGTCAAAGACTGTTGGCATGCTCAAGGGAAAAATTTCATCTCTGGAAGGTTTAAATTCCCTGCAAGTACAAATGCTCTCAGAAAGAACAAAGTTGTTTTCAAAAAGAAAAACTTTGAATGTCTTGATTATGGAAAGCAGTTTGGTCATGCAAATAACAGAAATTTCCATGCTAATGCACATAAAATTCATGTTCATAATGATGTGCATAAAAGAACCTAAATTCTATTTTTTCATGCTATAACTGTGGAAAGCCAGGTCACAGGGCTACAACCTGTTGGCTGGCAGGATATCAAAACCAAACTGGTTTTGGCAAACAGAATGTTTATTCTGTTAACAAGACATCTCATGTATATGCAAATGGATTTCATGCTAACAAGAATGTGCATAGATTAAATCTGAAACCTGATCCATCTTACTATCATTATAGTAAACATAACTCTTTCTCTGCCAATAAACTTCATAACAACAGTAATGTGCATAAGAAGAATTTGAAATCTGCTAATTCATGCCATTACTGTGGACAAATTGGTCATTCCATGAATAATTACCACTTGATGAAATCTGATGACCATGCTGCTAGAAAATTGTTTAAAAAACCTGCTAGAAGTGATACTGTCATGTCAGGACCCAAGACTTCTTGGGTACCTGTTTGTGCAAAATAACTTTGCTATGCAGGTGTGCCTTAGAAGCTGAAGAATAAAGAGGGGTAATAAACCAAGGCACTCAAGAATGAAAACCCCTTCATGAATCTTTCAGGTAAATTTCTTGCACTTCCTATTTTTAGTTCTACTGCATGACATGCTAAGTCTGTGTTTGCATATTCATTTATCATCTTCCATTTGCACTAGCACTCTGAAACTTCTGAAAATCTAAACTGCATATGTATGTGGCTTGAAATTTGTCTGTTGCATAGTTCATTGAAAATCTGTCTATTGCATTCTGAAAAATCTGATAAGCTGAAATTTGATCCATGCTTGCTGCCCGTGTTGAATTATCATGATTGACCTCAATGGTATATAAATGGTAAGTTACCAAAAGGCAGAGAAGTCTGTCTGGAGGTTCTTACTATGTGTGAGGTGGTCTTTTAGACCAAGTGCTCCGCCTAGTACCATGGGTCACTTTGCTGGATAGGACAGTCTGAATGTGCATGAATCAAAATCATATGTTCAGTTCTCATTGCAATCATTGCATATTTTCAGGGGGAGTTAATTGCATATCTTTGCATAGCATTCAATGTTGAGTCTTTGCATGTCCTTGCATACATATAGTGCATTGCATTTCCTTAATTTGAAAAATGTAAAAAAGAGAGTTTGAACGCATATTGTAAGGGGGAGTCAATGCATTGCATGTAGGTTGTCAAATGCAAACTCTTGTGAGAACTCATTGCATATCCTTCTTATTGGTTTCTATTGACAAACCTTGATCATATTTTGAAAACTCTGGGCTTCAAAAACTTTCTTATCTATTGGTATCTTTTGGCTTCAGAATTCTATCAGTCTTTCATGAAGATTTTAATGGGCTATCTCGACCATAAATCTGAAAATTCTTGATCTAGAAATTTTCTATTATACGTTTTTATGAATATCTGAAATAACTCAGGTGGTTTAAGTTTAATGTACTCAAGGGTTGACTTTAAAATCTCTTAAAAATATCTGAAGCATGTTTAATAAACCTTAACCATCTGTTTCATGTTGTGTCTTGTGAAAACTTCTGAAATCTGCACTTTTGAATACATGACTTCAATTGGTTAAGTACATGAAATTATTATTGACTTGAAGTAAATGAATTTATCTGAAATGTCTAAAGGGAAATATCTGTCAGAGCAATGATCTTGGTCACTGAGAAACACATGTCCAAAGGACTGTGTCATGAGGTACTATAGTTAACTCTGATTAAGAATAATTGTAAATCAGGCAGAGCAATGGCATGCACACTGAGAAATATAACTCACTCATCCAGAAATGATTTGGAGTGTGTCATGATGTGTAAATGCTACCTCTGTTCATATATATAGCATAACAGTTAGTCACACTAAGTGCTTAGGGATATTGGCCTCTGATCAAGGTATATCCTCGAGTTACAATGTGTGCACTGAACTAGAGTGCTCGTAAAATTTGTAGCATGAAAATTGTTGAACAAATTGAAATATCTGAATATTGATGCTAAAATCAAATTGCTACAACCCTAGACAAAATCATATGACTTCATAATTGCTTAATCTCAATACTAGTGCATGTAATTCTGAAAGAAGTCAATAAATTTGATTGTGTAAGACAAAGGGAGGATAATCAAGATAAATATGAGGGCTTGGTTCATTTTTATTAAACCATGGTTTAAGATATCAATACAGAATTTTATTGATAAACTCTACATACATCATGTTTAAACCATGCTGTTCAATAAAGCTCATTCATAAGCCCTTATAATGGAAGATTTTGAAAACTTATGTTTTGGATTTATGAGATTGATATCTCTCTGAAAATCTGACTGATTTTCTTGTGATTGGAGCTTCTTTGAAGATCTGCAACTTGAAACTCTTCTGCATTCATATTGATATCTCTTCTGCTCATGTCCTTAGTTCATTGACCTGAACTTCTCCTTGTTTGCCCCTGTGGTCTCCTTCTCATCTATCTCATAAGATTCCACTTATTGAGGGGGAGCTTCCATGTCATATGCATCATGCTGCATAGAAATTCTTAAAGGGGGAGAATTGTGATCTTGCATTTTGGTATCTCCATCTGCATCTGCATTCATATTGATTAAATCAAAGGGGGAGATTTTTGCCAAAGGGGGAGAATTTTATTCAATCATTGCATGCTGGTTTGCTTTAACTTCTCAAACTAATTTCTTTTTGATGAAGTCAAAGGGGGAGAATAGTTTGAGTCATCAGAATCAGAATGCCTCACATCATCAGAATGACTCAATGTGTTGAAAGTGTTGCCATCATCAAAAAGGGGGAGATTGTTGTGCCCCTGTGATTTTGATGATGGTTTTGATGATTGGTTTTTGATGTGAGTTAATCACTGTGAGTCATCTTGCTGTGTGAGTCATCATGCTGTTATTTAGTCTTTCTGATGTTCAGTCTGTTTATCAGAGCATAAAGCATTGCATTGCTGTTCAGTTAGTTTAACAGATCTAAAGCATTGCATATTTGATGTTCAGTCATGTTATCTGATGCATAAAGCATTCATTGCTTTACTCTGCTTGTGGATGTCTGCTTATGGAAGTCTGCACAATTGTATTTAGCATACAGTCAGCATAGCATGCTGTAGTGGGTCGACCCCCCGCCTAGATGGGTCGACTCCCCTAGACTTCCAAGTCTATACACCCTCTGTGGAACTTCAAAGCCTGCACTTTGGTAAAGCCTATACATCGTTCACATTGCTTCAAGTCTATACAGCCTTCGCGAAACTCTTGCAAGTCTATACATTGGGAAGGTGTCTGTGTTTCAAGCCATTCGTCAAGTTTGTACATCCTCCGTCAAGCCTTCCAAGTATGTACAGCCGGCCCTTGAGATCAAGTCCATACAACGGGACTGTAGCCAGCCCAACTCTATACATCGCTTGCATCTTCAAGTCTATACATCCACAGTGGATCTTCAAAGTCTGAACATCCATTCACTTCACTCAAGTCTATACATCCACAGTTGGACCCCAAGTCTGTATAGCCACATCTCAAAGGCCAAGTCTATACATCACTGTGGCTGCTCGAAGTGAAGCATAGTCTATACACTCATCATACCTTTCCCTACGTTTGGCCAAGTGTATACACTCGTGAATGTCTCATCAAGTCTACACATTGGCACTGTAGCATGTATTCATAAAGTCCATACATTCACATTTAGAGTCTAAGGCAAAGTATGTACATCGGACTGTGTTAGGCATTTTGTTAAAGTCCATACATTTGCACTGTAGATGCACGCACTGTTCATAAGTCTAATACATCAGTCGCGCATGCTCGCTGTCCCCCCCGGATGCTCTCCTGGGACCGAGTATGCCCTCCAGTGACTGCTAATGCTCCGATTGGCCAGCGTCTCTCTTGATCAAGTCTATACACTCATTCACTGTTCATGCATTCACAGTGAAGTCTATACATCCGTTTGGCCATGCATCACTATCCACCAAGTCTATACATTGGTAGAGTCTGTACAACAGACGCGCATGCTCGCCTGTCCCTCCGGATGCTCCCCTGACATTGAGGATGCTCTCCTGGAGCAGCGATTGCTCCCCAGAGATGGCATATGCTCCCCATGCTCCCCTGACGCTGGTGATGTTGTCCAAAGGCCATCGATGCTCCCCTGAGACTTTGTATGCTCCCGTGCGAGAACGCACAAAGTCATGACTAGTCTCTTGGTATTTAAAAGAATAGTCTATACACTGCCTTTGGGTCTCTAAGTCTATACATTGGTCTTCACTTTCTAAGTCCGTACATGGCATTCGCATTCACAAGTATATACAATGCATTTCATTTTACAAAGTATCGACACCAAGTTGATAAGTCTCTGTATGACCGTCTGACAGGTGATGCTGTCCAGAGGCCATAGATGCTCCCCTGAGACTTCATATGCTTCCGTGCGAGAACGCACAAAGACATGATTAGTCTTTGGGGATTCTTTACAGAGACTGGCTGACTTGGCTCGTGATCCAAGGAGGATGAGGAACTATGATGGTGACATGTGGAAGAAGCCCTTCCCTGATGCTGCCACGTGGTCCGAGAGTGTTGGGCGGGAGATGTGGAAGGCACACACCCTACCCTAATTACTGCTGCTGCTGCTATATATACGAGCCTTCGTCCACAGATGAAGGAAGATCGAAGTGGAGAAAGAAAAAGCTGAAGTGCAGGGAGTTCGTTCCAACAAAAGAAGAAAGAGAGTGAAGAAGAGAAAGAGAAGAAGAGATCGACTGCTGAAAAAGAAAGAGTGTCTGCACGATCCAGAAAGAAGAAGAAGAGAGGCAGAGAAGCAGAAGAAGAAGAAATAAGAAGAAGACGGTGGAGAGCTAGAGTGAGATAGCAGAAGAAGAAAAAGAAAGAGAAAAAGAGAGATGAAGAGCTCGTGAAGAAGAGCAGAGAGAATCTTCGTTATTTTCACTGGATTTTGGATCAGATCCAATCCAGTTGCTCCTGCGAGAGATACAGTTTACATTGAGTTTCCAGCTTTGCGTTTGCTGTGATATTTTCATTTCTTGTTTTTCCTTTTGTTACTTTGAGTCACTGTGTTCTTCCGATCCTCTGGACTGAGGTCGGGTTCCTCCTGTGGACTCAGGAGAAGGGAGATCTGATCTCCGGTTCTGGGCTTGTGGGTAGCAAGTCCAGGGGTCCCTCCTGGTCTGGAGGAAGAGAGGTCTTCGACCTCTGGTTTGCTGGTGACTGGAAGTCACTGGTGGGTTCCCTCCTGGTCTGGAGGAAGAGAGACTTCGGTCTCTGGTTTCCAAGTGGCTGGGAGTCACTTGGGGTGTCCCTCCTGTTGGGAGGAAGAGGGGAGGTTGTTCCCCTGGTCAAGCTGTGTGGCAGCACCTTGTTCGCAGACTGAGTCTGCAGGTTACTAGCTTGTGCTAGTGGAAGCCTCACTCCGGTTGGGAGTGAGGGGTGGATGTAGGTCCGTGGACCGAACCACCTAAAAATCTTCTGTGCAGTGGTTGGTTACTTTGTGGTGTGTCTCCTTCATATCTTCTACCACACTTCATAGGTTGCCTTGCATTCTCGATTATATCTGTGCTGCTTCCGCTAGTTGTTTATTTGGGTGTGAGTTACATATTTTCTCATTGGTTTAAGAGAATATTCTACTTGTGCTTCAGATTGTTTGTTCTGCCTGGATAGTGTTCGAGTCTTTTATTGAGTGAAAAATTTTTAAGGGTGGGATTCATTCACCCCCCCCTCTGAATCCTCCGCACCGTTCCTAACAGCCAGGTGTGCCGCTGGGGCACCAAGGGGGAGTGTACCGCTGGGGGGCTACTATAGATGTGTCGGCCAAGACGCCGGAAGGGTGTGCCACTGGGGAAAAGTGCAAGTGCACCGGACAGGGCTCCAAAAGGGTTGGTCTGCTAACGGGGCGGGGTGTTAGACCGATCAAACCCATAGGGACTTCCGGCAAGAGGAAAAAATGGTTCAAAGGGGCAGACACAGGTGAAGGTACTGGGCTTTCCAGGGGGAGGTTCGTGACCTCAAACCATTCAAGATGATGCCACATCCGGAGGAAACCGTCGGCATGAGGGATGAACACAAACACCGAAAAGTAAAGGGAAAGACGATCAAACGCACTGTGGCTAAAAACCCACGAGATAAAGAGACAACCCACTGAGGGGGACGATCTTCATTCATGGGGGAGCGAAGGGCCGTAGCCGTCCGTATGCATTACAAAACACGCCCGAGCTAAAGCTACGGGCAAGAAAGAAAACCAAAGAACAAAAGAACGGAGAAGGAGAAAACAAAGAACAAAAGAAGAGGAGGTGTTGGGGATCAAGGGAGGGACGACCGTCCACTGCTCTTTCCCCCACCTTCCCCTGCTACATCAAGCCCTCTCTCTCTCTTACTCTCTTCTCTTTGCCTGGTGGTTGTCGGAAGACTCCACGCCGGAGTCCTCTCCCTTCTCTTCTCTCTTCTCCTTCTTCTCGTAGGTGGCTTTGTGTCTCTTCTTCTCTTCTCCCTGTGTGCCTCTTCTCTGTGTATGGGCCTCTCTTCCTGTGTGGGGTGTCCCTCCTCTTCTTCGGGATGGGAGTGGTTTTATACCCCAGTAGTGGGAGCCCTCGAGCACGGCAGTTGGAGGCGGGAAGTGCTAGGCCATCATGGGGTTTGACTTCCCCTATCCTGGGTGTCAGAGGAGTAGCCTGCGTGGCCCAACCTCCGGTTGACACCTCGGACAGCTCACTGCGCGCCGAAGATCCATAGGGCATGGGCATCAAGTCGTTCGGCCGTTGAAATGCCTTAACGCTGTGCCGCTGGCGGGCTCAAGAAGTGTGCCGCTGAGGGCCAAAGGGGGCGTGCCGTTGGGCCCCGAATGGGCATGCCGCTGGAGCCCCAAATGGGCGTGCCGTTGAAGGCCAGGGGCTGTGCCGCTAAAGGGTGTGCCATTGAGCAGGGCAAGGGGCGTTGAACAGGGCAGAGGGTGTGCCGCTGAAGTCCCAAGGGCGTGCCACTGAAGGCCATTGGGGGCGTGCCATTGAAGGGCTAAATGGGCGGTTCTGAGTCCGTTGTGAGCGCGAGTTGTGGCCCCTTTGATTTTCTCTGAGGTCCATGGATTGTGGGGCTCTTGGTGGTTGATTTCTTTTCACTGTCGTGACTTCGGAGACAGCCTCATGGTAGTGTGTGCATGTTCGGAGAATCTGGATGACCCGTCTCTCCGGGGCTTCTTCACTCGGCTCTGTTGTTGATGCCGGGCTGAACAGGATATCTGGGTGTGCAATTTTTGGTGTCCACAAATGCCCCCCACCCACGGGTAGCGCAGGCGATGATGAGCCGGGCGGTGCCCGCGAGTGTACTGGTCCCTTTTTCTCTTCGTCGGTGCCGACGGGGTGTAGGGAGCCGACATGACTTGTTTGTCTCTTCTTTTCTTCGCTAGTGCCGGCGGGGTGTCGGGCATTGACACAGTTTATTGATCTCTTTGTCTCTTTGTTAGTGCCGACAGGGTGTCGGGAGCTGACCTGGTTTGTTGATCTCTTTGTCTCTTCATCAGTGCCGACTGGTGTCGGGAGCTGACCTGGTTTGTTGGTCTCTTTGTCTCTTCGTCAGTGCCGACAGGGTGTCAGGATCTGACCTGGTTTGTTGGTCTCTTTGTCTCTTCGTCAGTGTCGACAGGGTGCCGGGAGCTGACCTGGTTTGTTGGTCTCTTTGTCTCTTCGTCAGTGCCGACAGGGTGTCGGGAGCTGACCTGGTTTGTTGGTCTCTTTGTCTCTTTGTCAGTGCCGACAGGGTGCCGGGAGCTGACATGATATGTTGGTCTCTTTGTCTCTTCGTCAGTGCCGACAGGGTGTCAGAAGCTGACTTGGTTGGTTGATCTCTTTGTCTCTTCGTCAGTGTCGACATGGTGCCGGGAGCTGACCTGGTTTGTTGATCTCTTTGTCTCTTTATCAGTGCCGACAGGGTGCCGGGAACTGAAGCAGTATGTTGGTCTCTTTGTCTCTTCATTAGTGCTGACGGGGTGCCGGGAACTGAAGCAGTATGTCGGTCTCTTCTTTTCTTTTCTTTCTCTCTCTCTTTCTTCTCTTTTATATTTGACCACATTACCGGTGTAAGCGCCCTTTCGGGTTTTCACCGGCACCGCCCCCCTCTTGCTTTTGCCCACGCGCCCTCCCGGGTTTTCACGTGACGGGGTACCCGATTTTACCCGTAGCGCCCTTTCGGATTTTTGCCACGGCTGGGTTGTTGCCATTTTTGCCCTTGCCCCTAAATAGGGGCAAGTTCGGCGGGGTATCTCTATTTTTAACCCCATTTTCTTTTCTTTTTTTTGACGAGTGAGTGATACGCAAGTGTCGGCTAGGGCACGAAGCCTTGCGCCGGAAGGTAAGACTCATTCGTTGGCAAGAAGAAAATGCCAGCGCAACGGGAGAATTCGTGCCGATTCGGACGTAGGGTCCGTAATGGCAATATTATATGGAGTGGGTGGCTAGGGCACGGAGCCTTGCGTCGGAAAGGGGTTTATTCGCTGGCAAGGGACGAATGCCAGCGCAAGGACAGAGGTTCTGCCGATCCGGGGGTAAGGCCCGTGATGGCAATTTTGTATGATGGGAGATGGCTGAGGCACGAGGCTACGTGCCAGGGAAGGACTTGTTTGTTGGTGGGGTAGCGGTGCCATTGTAGAGGTGGAGTGGGCTGGGGTAAAGTCATCTTCACTTGTACGGACGCTCGTCCGCACAGGATCGTGGGGATGGAATGTTCCCCCGGAGACATCTTATTATTGTGCCTTATTTACGTACACCTATATATATATAAGCGGATGTATGTATATATATGCATATGTACATATATATGTATATATATATTCATATTTATTTGGTAATTAATTTTCTTTTTTTTCTTGTTTCCTTTTTCTTTTCCTCTCCTCCCCCTTTTTATTTTCTCCTTTACCCCCCTTTTTTTCCTTTTTTGTTTTTCTTCTCTTTTATTCATCTTCCCTCTTCTCCCCTTTTTTGTCCCTCTCGTCTCCCTCTTTTTCCTTTTTTTTCCTCTTCTCCTCTTTTTTTTTCTCTCTCTCTTTTCCCCCTTTTTTTCTTCTTTTCTTATTCTTTTTTTTCACATAAAAGGGGCAGGGGCGGTTCGAACGGTCACCCCATTTCGAATTCTCCCTCTCCTCTTTCTCTTTCTTTCTCTTCGGCGGACGAACCCCCCCTCTCTTCTTCTTCCTCTTCACCGGACGTCGCCACCACCGCCGTCGTCGGCGTCGTCTTCACCGGGGTGAGGGGTCGTGATGGAGGGGTGTTCCCCCTCTTCTCCTTTCTTCTGCCCTCTCTTCCTCTTCTCCCTTTTTTTTCTTCCCCCCCTTCTTCTTCTTTTTCTCTCTCTTTTTTTTCTTTCTCTTCTCTTCGTCTTCGGGGGAGGGCGGAGCCCTAGGCTCCCTCTCTCTCTTTTTCTCCGTTCCCCCCTTTCCCTTCTCCTCCCCTTTCTTCTTCTTCTTGGCGTGGAATGGTGGCGATGAGCACCGTTGGTGCCGCCGTGGTAGAAGCTGCCGGAGTGCGTCGGTGAGGGGGCTCCAGGCGTGCCGGTGGCGAGGGGCACGGGCGTGTCGGGGGATGGGCTCCAAAGGTTGTGCCGGGCAAGGCGCCTAGAAGCGTGCCGGGGAAGACCTTTTAGGCTGTACCGGGGAGCGGTCCTCCTGGGCGTGCCGGGGGAGGCTGCCAGGAGTGTACCGGGGAAGCGCTGCCTGGGCGTGCCGGGGAAGGCACTGCCTGGGGCCGTGTCGGGGAAGCGCCAAAGGGGCGTGCTGGGGAAGCACCCCACTGGGCGTGCCGGGGAGGCGCCACGGGGCTGTGCCAGCGAAGTCTGTCTGGGGTCTGCCGGAGAAGGCACTGCCTGGGCGTACCGGGGAAGGGCTGCCTGGGCGTGCCGAGGAAGGCACTCCAGGGGTTGTGCCGGCAGGGGGAGCAGAGGGACTTTCTTTAAGCTGAGGACTTCTGGTGTTGCCTTTTGGGGCCCACCATGACTTTGTTAGGGCCGTCACTCCTTGTGAATGCGCACCCGTGTTTTCCCTTACGCCTCTGGCCTAGGGGAAACTCTGCCGAAATTTCTTCAGAAATTGGCAGTGTCTCATTCATTTTACTTGTAGTAGAGCCCTTTTAGAGTTTTCATTTCCCTTTGCCCGTGGCTTATTCTGATCTTCTATTTTTTACCCCTTTGCAGCTAAATGGCTACCCCAAGTGGTTCTTCTGCTCCTGCTGCCGCTGTCGGTGCCGGCCTTGTTCCCCAGCCTCCAGTGCCAGCCGTCACATGGCTCAACGTGGAGGAGCTGGACAGGGAGCATGCTGAAGTATCCGTGCTAGCCGAGTCCTCGGGTTCTGAGGGTGAGACAATGGACTATAACAGGCTCTCTCGGGTTGAGAATCGCTTCACCTTCGATCGGATCGGTGAATATCGGAAGGACTTCCCGAAGGACAAGCATCTGATCCGTTTTCTGAAGTACTTCCGCTCCCAGGAGAGGAGGGAGCTGCGGGCCGTGCGAGAGGTTGAGCAAGTGATCCTGCAGGCTCGTGATAGTTTGTTGTATAGCATCCCGAGGAGCATCCCGATGTATTTGGTGGGGGAGGCTCAGGAATGGAAGCCCATCCTGGGGATCGAAGGAGTGCTACCGACCAAAGACAAATTGGTGCGAGCACTTCAGTTCACCCCAGCGAAGTGGGATATGTCTGCTGGGCGGGTACAAGGCGAGCCACCTCGCTTCGGTTTGTTCTTGGCTCCCTTGAAATGGGGCTACCGAGAGGAGCCCTTCATGCTGGATTACCTGGCCGTCTGATTCAAGTACGAGTTGGCGCTAGGCTGGTTCGAGGAGCTGAAGCTCCAGGATGCTCATACCTTCAGGGAAGGGGTAGTGGAATTCACCGAGTACATGCTGTTCAACTATGCCCCGCTGCTGGTCTGGGTTGGCATTTACCACATCGTGTACACCTCTCGGTACGGCTACCCTATCTTCAAGGGTCTCTACTGCGGCATTATAGAAGTATTCAGTGCGGAGACCAACACTTTTTATACGGCGGAGGGCGAGACTTCACTTGATTTGTGGAGCCTCAGTCAGCTCAGCGGCTTGCCCATTGACGGGGAGCCTTATGAAGAGGTATGCCTTCCCGACCTGATCAAGGACGAGACCAATAGGGATGACTACTATTCCCTTGGCTACTCGTACCGGTATCTTATGAAGGCATACCGAGAGCTATACCAGCTGGTGCACGGCGGGAGGCAGCCTCCCCGTGGGGACCGGAAGAGGGTGCGCCTGACCCTATGGTTGCAATATTTCTATGACGGGCTGAAGCAGTATGAAGAGTTTCCATGTGTCGGGACCGTCGTTGCCCGCAAGAAGCCCGCCAAGCCCAAAACTGACGTGAAGATCCCCTCCAGAGGGCGCCGGAGTGGCCCCAATCCGATGGGGGTTGACCCGTTAACACACTGCGCCACTTACCTGACATATTGGCTGTGCTCATTTGCCATGCCACACGAGGATGAGACAGTCATTCGACCGGACGCCATTTATCCGGCCTGTCAACTGGCATGGGAAGTCAAGCTTTCCTTGTGCCCGGCCACTCTCTGCCTGATATATAAGGTGCTAGGGCACATCAGCACTCACAAATTCCAGAGGCAGGCCCGATATGTGTGCCCACTGCACTTCTTCAATGCGTGGGTCTGCTCGTTGTTTCCGGAGTTCGCCCCTCGCGCTATGCAGGACTGGGGGCTGGTGCCGAGGATGTTGGAGTTCGCCAGCGCAGAACCAGGCTCTACTTCACTGCGGCTATATGATATTCGGTGCCGACTGACGACGGTTCCGCAGGACGCGGCCGGCACCATCCACTTTTGGACGTTGGCCGCGCGTTCTAGCCCTCTGGTGAACAACAAGAGGGAGTGCAAAGATGATCAAGTGGAGAAGTATATCCACCCCATCAGCTAGGAGACTGTGGTCCGGCCGCTGCTGGAGCCCGAGCTCAGGGACTGGGTGTTATCCATCCGCCCGAGCGTGCTGGAATTCAGGAAGGGGGAAAACTTGCTGCTGGAACCATTTTACCCATTCCGGTTCGGCCGAAATTTCGGATATGATCAGCATATCCATGTCTATCATGCACAGTTCGGCTTGCCTTCCCGAAATCTCCGAGGGAGTTCCACTGCCGAGCATGCCAGAAGCTGGTGGGACTTTTTCCACCGAGCCGACTCTACGGCCTTCAGGGTGCCAGCCCCGGGTCGTATTCCTCGGGTGACCCCGGAGTATATAAAGTGGTGGAACGCCCGGATGGCCTTTTATCGATTGCACAAGACCGATTGCTGGGATGGAGCAGAGAGGAAATTCCTGAGCAAGCAGCCGGTATCGGTGCTCGATATTGACCCGGAGCATCTCCTCCGGCTCAAGAACAGGCAGGAGAAAGAGGTGGTGGCATATCTGGCCACCCGCCGGGAAGCTCGGGAAGCGAGGCCGACACCAAAAGTGGAGCTACCCCCAGTGGCGAATGATAACTACAAGAAGACCCTGAGGGACCTTTGCCGGATAGGGAGCGACCGTCTGTAGCTCATCAATTATCCGCTCCCCATGGAAGAGGAGGGCACTCCTGTAGACACGCCATTCCTGACGTCTCCCGAGAAAGTCTCATATTACTATACAACGCCCCGCAACGGCTTACGCATTTTGAATCGCTCGAGTGCTTCCTTTTCTTGAGTCTTCTTCCGCTCTTTTCGGCATCCGGAATCGTCTCGTCACGGCATTCGGATGGCATCAACACCAGTTAGACGCATCAGGAGGTTCCGGAACCAAGAAGGGTGTCTGCCGGGCAGCCGCCAACGCTTGTCCGAGGACCCGGGTGGGTCTTGATGGGGGCGTCCAGGCCCCTGGACGCCCCGTTCTTTTAATTTAATTTATTTTTATTTTTCAAAACCCAAAATACAAATAAAAAATAATATATTAATGGAGGCGTCCAGGCCCCTGGACGCCTCCATAAAAACAAATATAATATATATATATATATATGCCAGTTGGCATAAAAAGACAAAACAAAATAAAAAAAATGATATATTAATGGAGGCGACCAGGCCCCTGGACGCCTCCATAAAAACAAAAATAAAAAATATATAATGCCAGCTTTGGCATAAAAAGACAACAAAAATAAAAATAATATATTTATGGAGGCGTCCAGGCCCCTGGACGCCTCCATCAACTCCCTCACGGGCGCCGCCCACCGAACGACAGTTTGTCGTGTGTGAAAAAAGCCAAATTATGGAGACGTCCAGCCCGCTGGACGCGCCCATTTCAAAATCACGAGGCGCCGCTCACAAAACCACGCGTTGTGTCAAACAGCGTGCGGCCGTCGGTGGTGTTCGGTGGACTTGTTAGGGGCGTCCGGAGCCCTGGACGCCTCCACAAAAATATTCTGAAAGAATTAATAAAAATAGAATAAAATATTAGTTCGGCCCTGATGGAGGTGTCCAGGGTCCTGGACGCCTCCACCCTCCGGAGCCCTATAAATAGAGGCCCACCCCCTCAATTCTGGAGGAGCTTGGAAGGGATCCGATAGGCTGTCGGAGCCCAGAGGCTACCGGAGTCATTTTCTAACCCATGGGGTCTTTTGTAGGTGGAGGTTCTGTCGACTTCTCGGGTGCCCACGCTCGCGAGAGGAAGGTCGTCTTCATCCACAGCGCTTCCACGCCATCCCTACGCTGTCGGAGCTCCGTCGGATTTCACCATCGGCACATCCAATAAGCCAATCCTTTCCTTTTCTTCTTAGTTCTTTTGCATTCATCATCTCGCATCATCTATCCCCCTTCATAAGGGCGCCTCTTCTTATATACTTCTTGCATCCATCATCTCATTTTCCTCCTACTCGAGTCCGAGAGGGGTTTAAAAGACAACACCAACCAGGTGTGTGTCTTGCCATCATTTTGTTATTTTTATCGCAGGGATTTGAATACTACACCTTCATCTTTCTAATCCACTCGTTACTTGTTTATCGTTGTTTTGCAAGGGTACCCAAGGAAAGCCCTCTCCGTCGGCCGGCCGAAGGGGGAGGAAGAAGCAACCCGCCATCTCCCGCTCTTGAGGTAGGCGCGATCACTTTCTTTATTTTGGGGTCTTTCGGCCCCTAGCGATCACATCTTATTCTCGAGGCCGCGACGAGTCACTTCCCCAATGGCCGTTTAAATTCCCGTTCTTATATTCTCTTTATATTCTGTTGTATTCTGCTCATATTCTCGAGGCCGCGGCGAGTCACTTCCCCAATGGCCGTTTAAATTACCGTTCTTATATGTTATATTCTTATCTATTCATATTCTCGAGGCCGCGGCGAGTCACTTCCCCAATGGCCGTTTAAATTCCCGTTCTTATATATTATATTCTTATCTAATCATGTTCTTGAGGCCGCGGCGAGTCACTTCCCCAATGGCCGTTTAAATTCCCGCTCTTTATATTCTCCTTATATGTTGTTATATTCTTATCTGCTCATATTCTCGAGGCCGCGGCGAGCCACTTCCCCAATGGCCGTTTTAATTCTTGCTATTTAATTTCTGCACCATTCCCGTCCCCCCGAGGTCGCGGCGAGTCACTTCCCACTATGGCCGTTTAACCCCCATATCTTGCTATATTACATTTGTCCCGCTCGCCCCGCCGGAGCAATCTTCCGTGGTGGCCCCTTCTCTTTTCTCTTATTTCTGTGTTGCAGCAAACAAAAAAAGAACGAGCCCGCGCGCTCCGCGTCCTCTTCGCACCCCGAACCACGTGACGTCGCTCACAGATTGGCGATCACGGTGGGACCTCTACTGCTTCCTTTTGGCTACCCTTGCAAGTTCGACACCATCCGTGCCTCTCCACCTTGGCGCCCGCGCGCGCCCCCGTTGTGCTCACGGCAGCACTGTCAGTTTTGATTGGTTGTTTGTTTATTACATGTCTGTTATTTCTGTTATTTTCCCACTCCATATCTCTATCAGCATTTCATTTCATGCATCCATCCCTCTTTTCTATCCTTTTTTCATTTTTTTGAGGATCACCCTTTCCCGGTGAAGGAAGGACTCTCCGTTTGAGAATTCCTCTCAACGGACTAGAATCTCCTCCACTGGGACCTCCGTAAGTCCCCGACATCGAAGAATCTCCTCTTCGTTCATTGGGCTGGTTGTACCATTGAAGTTCCCCGAAGTTAGTCATTTCATTCGTGGTGAGACGAGAGACCCTAGCTGACACGGCGGTGAAACAAAAATAAACTAGGGTCCCCATTTTGTGTGAACTTCGGATCTCGCTAAAAACACAAAAAAAATCATCAAAATCAAAACACAAAAAAAAGACGTAAAGGCATCAACTTGCTCGATAATCTCTGTTACCTGCTTGCTAGTGTATGTTTTTGCGTTCTGGGAAAACTGTGAGCATGGCTCATGAGTATTTTGAGGAAAACCACCCTAGTCGTGGTTTGTCAGCCGACCCGCGAGTCTATGCTATGGACTCGGGTCCTTCTCATGAGCTCTCGCATGAGGTGCAGGTTATTACCGGGGACACGTCCCCACCACAGGATATCTCTTCCTTACTGGGCGTCCTCGCCAACACGGAGCTTACCTCTGAACAGCTCCGGGCCTTCCAGGCCATTCTGAAGGGAAAATCTGTTTCCCCCACGCCCCAGGAATCAACTCCGGCCATCGCACCTCTCTAAGAGTCCGTGCAGGCCATTCCATCTCCTTCGTTGGCACAAGCCATCCAGTCTCCCTCGCTTCAAGGACAAGCGAGCCAACAACCACCCTCATTCCAGTTCCCGTCACAATCTCAAACTCCCGTTGTTCCCCACACACCGCTTCAGCCAGGGCCAACTGTCGACGGTCCGACAGCTCCCTCTCATTCCGGGTTCCCCCCTCAAGTCTCCGGGAGACAATTTCTCCCCCAGTGGCAAGTGCCACCTTCACCTCTAGAGGAGCTCGCCCAATCGCTCCTCAATTGGTTCAATCGCATGGACGAGCAGTTTCAAAATCTGAGAAGGATGGTGGACGTGAAAGCCACCCCGGAGGTTGCTTTGCCAATCCTTCCCGTCATTCATCTTCCTCCCTCCGAAATGCCCACGTATCGCAGATACAATGGTACCGGCAACCCCTTCATTCACCTCAAGGATTTCATGTATGAATTCTCCTATTGGCAAAACGATCAGAGGTCCCTGGCATACCTCTTTCGGAGATCATTGGATGGTCCCGTGCTTGAGTGGTTCTATTCCTTGGAGCCCCGCGAGGCCGAGAATTTTGAAATAGTCCAGAGAAGGTTCTTGCAGAAATATAGGGATAGGGTCGGTCCCTCACTCTCCATTACTGACCTAGTGGCCGAAAAGATGAAGCTCGATGAAGATTTTGTCCGCTATGCTGATAGATGGAGGTCTCTGGTGGAAAGAATAGGGGATACCCTCTCTGAGCCCGAACAAGTGAAGATGATTGTGTCTAATGCAACCCCACAGTTCAGACACGTCCTGGCCATGAATAAACTTACTACAATGGAGGAACTCTATCAAAGGGCCCGATACATCCAAACCTAGTTAAAAGACTCCCCCATTATGAACATGTTTGAGTCGTCGAAGCCCAAAGTGGTCAGAAAGACAGGCGCTGGTGTTCGGGCGGAGTCACAGAAGGGGTCGTGACAAATGAGTAAGTGGGTGCGGTCAACAATGCCAACTATGCGGTCAACCCAAGGCCTCCACAAATGCCCCGACTTCCCCTCCAACCAGGTCCTTTCCCTCTTCGTCCTCCACCCTAAAATAATCCACCCCAGGATAATATGCCTCCATTACGTCAACCCCAGCAACAACAACCACAACCTTAGCAACAACAACCACCGCTTCAGTACAACCAAGTTCCACCCCCGGGGAACTATGGTCCCCAACCGCAACAAAGGAGGCTGCTCGGTCCCAAGAGAGCCTACTATCCACCATTGCCAGAAACCTTAGCAGACATTTTTAATGCCCTCATGGCATCAAACCAACTCGCCCTACCCAGAGAAAGGCCCGTGTGGTCCCCAAATGTTGATACCTCCAAATATTGCGTCTACCACAGGCAGCCAGGACACACAGTAGATTACTGCTTCCATTTCAAAGATTACATCCACGATATGAATGATGAACATCAAATAGATTGGGATGAAATGAGATGATACGTCGCCGCTCTTAAGGCTAGGAGACCTCCTCATAGGCCACAGCAGCAGTTACAACAGCAGCAGCAGCAGCAACCACAACAACAACAACAGCCTCAGCAGGCCCCACAACAACAGCCCGACATGGGCATAATCCAGAATCCATTACCGGAGCACCAACAGCCCAATCATCAGGTTAACTGTCACGCCCCGTACTCTATACCGTCGAGGTATTGTCCGCTTTGGCCTACTAGCCTCACGGTTTTATCCCTTTTTAACAGTGATCGGCTCCAGAATGGGGGACTTCCCGGGCAGGTCACCCATCCCAATACTACTCCCCATTAAGCACGCTTAACTTCGGAGTTCTTTCCAAGAACTGAGCCGATACTTCAAAAGGCGCCTCGATGATATAGAGTACAACTTAGCTATATTTGAGGGTGTTATAATCTACCCCTCTTATATAGGCGACGTCCTCGTCGCTGGGCACATATAGCACGCAATCATGCAATCAAGCCCCCAGGCAGGTAGGACTCTAGAGGTGGCCCCTACAGGCTCAAGAGGTGGCTCCCACTATGTAGCACTTTGCTCCATTACGGACTCAAGAGGTGGCTCCCATAGCGTAGCACTTTGCCCTGCATGGCACTTAGCTCCCACACTTCCGGCTGGGGTACGGCTCTGATACCATTCTGTCACGCCCCGTACTCTATACCGTCGAGGTACTGTCCACTTTGGCCTACTAGCCTCACGATTTTATCCCTTTTTAACAGTGATCGGCTCCAGAATGGGGGACTTTTCGGGCAGGTCACCAATCCCAGTACTACTCCCCATTAAGCACGCTTAACTTCGGAGTTCTTTCCAAGAACTGAGTCGATACTTCAAAAGGCGCCTCGATGATATAGAGTACAACTTAGCTATATTTGAGGTTGTTATATTAACCCCATCTCCTCCTTCCTGGAAGTCGGGAGAGAGCAGGTGTGGCACCAGAAAAGTACCTCTATTCTTTCTTCCTCCAACCCCATCGTCATGCAACCCCCTCGCCTTGCCCGGGTAGCACCTCTCTCTCATCAACCCGTGTCAGTATCGCCTTCACCATTTCCACTACCATTACGCACCCTCATCCGTACCCCGATCTCCTATCAACCGACACTCTCCACTATGCCTTCACACCCTCTCATCTTCTCTCACTCCCCCACTTTACCATCCACCTCTACCACATTTACCCCTACGCCTGCTAAACCCCTTATCATCCGTCAACCATACATAACCCCGTCTTTCTCCACCATATCACCACTAATGCCTTCAAAACCACTCATTACTCATCGCCCACCTCAAAATCATTACCCACTTCAAGCCCTACCCACTTCTACTTCGTCTCCACCTCCACCTTCATGACCCCTTATCCTTCATAATCCGCGCGATATCCCCTCTACCTCCACCATGCCTCCACCTAACAAACCCCTCATCAGAATCCCTGCTCCCGTCATCACCCCTGCTTCATCGACCATTCCACCACTACCCCTCAAACCTCTGTTAAAACCCACTACTACCCCCACAGAGGTACAAAAGCCGCAGGCAATGGTGCTCCGGAGTGAAAGGATTTTCCACAGGGTTTTCCCCCACAATAGTCAGAATCTTGAGCAATCTCAGCCAGAGAAGGATGATGGAGAACAACGAGAAAGAGCTATCCCTGGAACACAGTATGATCTATTAAAACATTTGGACAAGATGCCTGCTCGGATCTCCATCATGGAGCTTCTTCAAATATCCACATCCCACCAGGCAGCCTTAATGGAGTACCTTCAAAGAGTCATGGTTAATGAAGACCTCCCCGTGGAGAAGATTTCGACCGTCCTGACCCCAACAGACACACAACCGGCCATCATGTTCCACAACTACGAGCTCGCTCCCAAGGAAGGTCAGAAATATGCATTGTGTATTTCAATAAAAATCAATGGGGTATCTATAAACCTGTGTCATGTGGACACGGATGCGTCCATAAATGTGATCTCCATGAGCACTCTTCAGTTGTGTGGGATCGACGAGGAACAAATAAGACCTTCCTCGATCACGGTCACGGCCTATGACAATAGCAAAAGGCCGCCGCAGGGGATGATTATTCTGAAGGCAGAACTAGGCCCCATGTCAATTCCCACGGAATTCCATGTCCTCGACATGGACCCCACATTCAAGGCTATACTGGGTCGCCCTTACATCGAAGCCATGGACGCTGTGCCTTCCACCAACCATCAGTGCATGAAGTTTCCTTACAATGGGAGAATTATTAAAGTGGTCAGTACACCTATCCTTCACACAGTGGATGCTATCAACACCTCTCTGCCCTCTGTTTGGCCGTCTCATCGGCCCATATTGTCACTACTGGATGTACGTGATTCATCTCACGTTCCACTAGCACCAAAGGAGCCGGTCAGGACAACCGCAACATCATGTCTCCCTTTTCACTCCAAAGGTTGGGAGATTATGAGGAACATTGGCTATCAACAGGGTAAAGGTCTGGGCGCACAATTACAGGGTATGCTCAAACCGTCAAAGGAAATTAGGCCGAACCGTAGGTTTGGCCTAGGATTCAAAGGACCGTTCAGGGCGGATTGGAAGCCCCTCACATGAACTCTATCAAATCACTTCAACAGAGGGCCCGTTGTTCAGATGGGAGATTACCCACGAGAAGCATATGGGGGATCACATGCTGTATATTTGGCTGAAAAATGTCTGAGGATCACCAAAAGAGGCAAGATCAAAGATCCGGAATGCGAGTGGAACAAATGGTTCGACATACGGGACATTTCCATTGCATTGGAAAGGATGTTCTCGTCTTCGCAGCCTGAAGGACCACCATTGATCTCCGGAATACCAGAGAATATCACCACTCTTGCCAAGGTTCCAAACTATCCTCGTCCTCGCCAGAAGGACCCTGTCATCGACGGATCTTCATCCGTCCTCAACATTGCCGTCAACAGCTCATTAGCCGCCATCTTCTCCATCCACTCGTCTCAGCCTTTGCTGATATCTTCTTCCTGGGCCAGACAATTGTCTGATGATCTTCCCAGATCCCCTTCTCTGTTTACATACCTACGCGGGCTTTTCAACCCGCGCCAGGTCTTCAACCTTGATCTGCTCTATGAGCCTCACAATCCTCTAGCCATAACCACTTTTCTCTCTCCTCCAATCTCTTTTCACTACTTTGTCATTAAAAATGAAAACGAAAAAAAAACGTCAACATTCAAACTCCTCAACAACACATTTTCGTTGAGGAAACCTCCTACATCTCCCACGGGTGCGTACCGCTTTGCGGACCACCCGTCCAAGGTCCCATGAGCGACCTTTTCTACCCCTCCTCTGAGGGGTCTTCTCCTGTACATTCTACACCATCCTCTTCATCTTCCTCTTCTTCTGTAAATATTATCAGTCAATCTAGGAATGATAGGCCAAGGGTAGTACCTAGGAAGAAATCCAAGGGTAGGCAGATCCCTCGTCGATTCCTTCTGGATTTAGCCGCCAGGTGTCAAGCCCTCCTTGCCATCCCCCAGTTGCTAGAAAATCCCATCCGACTACCGGAAATAGAATGTGAGGGCGACTGTGCATTTGATGAAGGGTATGGAGTCTACGAGATCACGGATGAAGAATGCCCCATTGAAGCTGAGGGTGAAGAATATGAGGATGCGGCGGGCGCATACGCTAGTGGAATGAGGAGATTCGACGAGCCGTCAACCGCCGTAGAAGAATCCACCAAAGAAGTCAACTTGGGAACTGAGGAAGACCCTAGGATCATCCTCATAAGTGACAACCTACCACCCTCTGAAGAAGAGGCATTAATTGAGGTTCTCAAGGAATATAAGGACACGTTCGCATGGAGCTACGAGGATATGCCGAGTCTGGATTCAACCTTGGTCGAACACCGTTTAACCTTAAAACCAGGGTCCGTCTCGGTAAAACAAAAGTTAAGGCGTTTTCACCCTCAAATGGCTTTGAAAATGAAAGAAGAGGTCGATAAGCTCCACAAAGCAGGTTCATTAGAGTCGTCCTTTATCCTCAATGGGTGGCGAACATTGTCCCGGTCATGAAGAAAGATGGGAAAGTCAGGATTTGCATCGACTTCCGGGACCTTAACCGCGCGTGTCCAAAGGATGATTTTCCCTTGCCTCACATTGATGTGTTGATCGATAACACGGCAGGCTACGAGACCCTCTCGTTCATGGATGGATTTTCAGGATACAATCAAATTCGTTTGGCAGAAGAGGATAAGGAAAAGACGTCATTCACTACCCCTTGGGGAACATATTGTTACGTGGTCATGCCGTTCGGATTAAAGAATGCTGGAGCTACTTACCAAAGAGCGATGATGGCCATATTTCATGACATGATGCACATATATCTGGAAGTATATGTGGATGACTTATTAGTAAAATCAAGGACCAGGATGGAACATCCAGAAGTTTTGGCTAAGGTCTTGCAGAGGTCAAGGGAGTTCCAACTGAAAATGAACCCGAAGAAGTGTGTTTTTGGTGTGTCGTCAGGTAAATTGTTGGGGTTCATTGTGAGCAAAAGAGGGATCGAGATAGATCCCGACAAAGCTAAGGCTATCAGGGATATGCCGCCTCCCAAGAATTTGAGGGAAGTCCGAGGTTTAATCGGGAGGTTGCAGTTTATTCATCGGTTTGTGTCTCAACATTCACAAAGGTGTAGACCTCTCTACGAGTTGACCAAGCCAGGAGTAAAATTCCACTGGAATTCTAAATGTCAGAAAGCTTTTGAAGGGTTAAAGGAATATCTGGCTAGTCCACCCGTTCTCATTCCACCCAAACCAGAAAAACCTCTGATCCTTTACGTCTCAGTCTTGGATGACTCCGTGGGAGCCGTCCTCGCACAAGCTGATGAAGAAGGCAAGGAACGGGCAACCTATTACTTGTCCAAACTTCTCAATCCCTGTGAGCAGAAGTACACCGTCATGGAGAAAACTTGTGCTGCCCTCGTTTGGGTAGTGCAGAAATTGAAATACTACTTCTTGGCTCATGAGGTCCACTTGATTGCTCGAATGAATCCTATCAAATTTCTTCTGGAGAAAGCCGTCCTTACAGATAGGCTAGCACGTTGGCAAAGTTTTCTCTCTCAGTTCGACATCACCTACATCCAGCAAAAGGCGATTAAAGGCTATGTCATAGCCGAGCATCTCGCTCACCATCCTCTTCCCAAGTTCGATCCCGTCCAATCAGAGTTTCCAGATGAGGAACTAATATCCGTCAACCAATCAGATGAGCCAACGTGGACGCTATATTTTGATGGAGCTCTGAATTCTCAAGGGAGAGGAATCGACGTCGCCCTCCTGTCGCCTGAAGGCCTCACATTCCCATGGCATACCAACTCAAATTTCCAGTCACCAACAATATAGCCGAATATGAAGCTCTTCTAGCTGGCCTAGAACTGGCTCATTCTTTTCGTATCACTGAGTTGCGAGTCGTAGGTGATAGTCAACTCATCCTTCGCCAGGTGCTCACTAAATATCGCACTCGCGATCCCAAACTCAAGCCATACCAAGAACTCACTGCTACCTTTGCCAAACTATTCCCAAAACTGATCTTTGTTCATGTCCCTCGTCATCAGAACATTCTCGCCGATGCCCTCGCCTCGTTGGCATCATCCATAAGGTTCCCTCTAGGAAGATGGTTTAAGTCCATTTCCATCTACAAACTTCACGCCCCTGCAATCGACGATGCTTCCTACGTAAATATCAAAGACAGGATAGCAAGAAAGATCCCGCAGGAAGATATCCTTGAGAAGAGGGAGATCATGTTGGCAGAGGTTGAAGAAGAACTGGCTGATGAAGAGAAACCATAGTTCTATGAAATTGTCAAATACTGCCAAGATCAGTCTTATCCTGAAGGGGCCACCACAGAGGACAAGAAAGCCATAAGAAGGGTGGCTCAGAAGTATACTTTGGTTGGAGGTCTACTATGTAGGAGGAGCCTTACTGGTATTCTGTTAAGATGTCTTGGTGACGATGAGGTTTGGAAATGTGTAGAGGAGACGCACTCGGGCGTGTGCGGTGGCCACGTGAATAGTCAGATGCTCGCCAAGAAGATCATTCGCCAAGGCTTTTATTGGCCCACTATGGAAGAAGATTGTGCTATCTATGTCCGTAGGTGTGTCAAGTGTCAACTTCACGCCGATAAAATCCATTCACCATCTTCCTCACTTCATCCAATATCTTCCCCGTGGCCTTTCTCCATGTGGGCATTCGACATCATTGGTCCCCTAGGTGATCCCAATTCCCTCACCAAGCAGAAATCTTTCATCCTTACTGCGACGGAATACTTCACCAAATGGGCCGAAGCTGAAGCTTACGCGGAAATCAAGGCGTCAACAGTCTGCAAATTCGTCATAAAGAACATCCTCGCCAGATTCGGCGTCCCAAGCATGATCGTCACCAACAATGGGCCACAGTTCATTTCTCAGGACCTACAGGACCTCTGCAAAAGGTACGAAATTGCATTGCATCATTCATCGCCTTATTACCCACAAGGTAACGGCCAAGCGGAGGCCACCAATAAAACATTGCTCAAAATCATCAAAAAAACCTGCGAGTCTAGTAAGTTTTCAGACTGGCCAGAAAAGCTTATCGAAGCTCTATGGGCCTATCGCACTTCAATCCGTACCCCCACCGGGCAGACTCCATTTGCCCTTACTTATGGTATGGAAGCGGTAGTCCCGTACGAGACTCTGATCCCTTCTCTCAGGGTACAATTGGACGAGGAATTTCCCCTCGACGATCGTCGTAATTCACTCCTCGCCCAGTTGGAACTCTTGGATGAGAAACGGCTGGCCGCTGCCGAACACGCGCGTGTGTATCAAAATAGACTCGCTCGCTTTTACCAAAAGAAAGTCGTTGAGAGAAAATTCAAAGTCGGTGAGATGGTCGTAAAAAGAATTTTTGTCAAACCTGGAGGTCCGCGTTCTAAGCTCCAACCCAATTGGGAAGGACCATTTGTAATTCAAGCCGTGTACCTTGGCAACGCCTACAAGCTAGTCAACGCCGAAGGGACCGAGTTATCCCACCCTTGGAATGGGCTTTATCTTAAGAAATACTACCCTTAGCACAAACAAAAAAATGATGAAAAGATAAAAACATCAAAAACAAAGAAATACCGAAAACCACTAAAAATATGGAAAATTCAAAATGCCAATGCCTGGCAGTCACCATGTAGTTAAGTTACTGCATCTAACCTTCATAGGGCCCATTAAGGCTTGGTAGTCACCGGGTCATGGTTTGCCAGAACCGTGGAGATCCCTGTCCGGCCACGTCGGCCTATGCTCGCTCGAAGGAAGCTAACATGTGCTCACTTATGTATTTTATTCAAAAAAAAAGTCGGTAGCATCACCTACGGTGGAGCGTCACCCAGAAGATCTCCGGAAGCTGTAATCTTTATACTTATCTCTTCGACCAAATGAGATAGTCGGCGCTCTTAAAACGCTGAGCATGAGAAACCAAAACTCAAACCCCAAAGGCAAGAGTAGGATCCATTTCCTCGAGCATCGATCAGAGCACGAGAAGAGGGCAGTGTTCCCGCAGGCATACAAAAAGGGAGCCCACAAACGTCAAACGACTATATCTCCCTCACAAAAAGAAATACAAAATCAAAATCAAGAGAAAAGCCTGGTCGTGACCGTGCCTGTTGCGATAAACGGAACCCCTCAAAGCAAAAGTCTGAATCCACAAAAGGGGCCGTGGAATGTAAATGCTCGAGATTTGGTCCAAAGTTGTCCGAAAGGAAAGAGTTAATGGGCCCTTATTCGCTCACCGGGTTAACGGTTTTGCTGATCCTCTCAGGAGGTTTATCCCCCACGCTCTTCCTTCTTCCTCTAAAGATGAAGGTTCGATGGAGTTTCTGAAAGGTGAAAACTGCCCAGGGTCTGCGACCTTAATTTAATATACACATATGGTTGCCTACTTTGAAAAGCAAAAGCTATCACTGCGAAGGAGTCTCCGTGTTTCTGGCTGGTCAAGACCCCTGTTTACCACCTTGATGTCTTCTTGTTTAACCTCGGGCTTAGGCCAATGCAAGCGCGTCACCTATGGGTGCGACGGCGCCTGATTCGGGTCAGCGTCGCACGGTTGGTCGTTAGGGTTCTAGGGTGTTCCATCATATACCATCTAGAGTTGTGAGGAAACAGACCCGGGTCGGACAAATCATTTACCTCGAACACCTTTTGGGTGAATCCCTGTGGTCGGAAGCGACGGGGAGCCTAAGCATGGCATGACGGTATTGTCATCAGGGTAAGTCTTAGCCGGCGGGATCATCATTCGAGGGGTCTAGAGGCCCAAATCAACCTAGATGTGCACTTAGGATACCTGGGAGGTTAGTAAGAAACCCCTGTTCTTACGTAGGTTAGGTGCCATTTGGGTGCTCGTCGGGCGTTAGCAACAAAAAAAATTGAAATGATAAAAACAACAAAAATGGAAAAGAGAAAATGTACATATTTGCAAACAAAAAAAATCTTTTTCATGATAAAACAAAAAAATGCCAAATATAAAAAGAAAACAAATCAATTTTGCATGATTGCATTTGCGTGCAGCGTCTCGCTTTTAATACCGCTTGCATTCGTGTGCTTGCCTGTCGCATTTATCATCACCGCATCTTTCCCTTGCCTTCGTTAAATAAAGGCTTGGCCCCTTGACCAGTTATCAAGGACAGTTACAGTGACCATTTTCTTATTGGGCAAGGGGCCAAGTCAGAACAAAAATTCTGATTTGTTTGTTTCAGTGATGTGTGCAGGGATCCAGGCAACAGAAGCAAAGGTGAAAACCAAACAAACCAAACCTTGTATTTTATTCCAAAAATCAAAAAAATTACATCAAGTTCCGCCCTCTCTCTCCGCATTACTCGTCCCACTACTCTCCGGGCAAAACGCTCTCAAAGGTGCTACCCAACTACGAAAAGCGGTACTCCTACCGCTCTGTACTCCTCTTCCTATTCCCACATCCCGGCGTTGATCTACGGAAGCAGCAGAGAAGCTACCAACACGGACTCTCGTGCTCTTCGGTAGCGCTCCTCACCATCTCTCAGCCACTGTTCAGCAAGACCAAGGCTGATTCGGAGTTCGAATAGTTGGGCCTCCATGGCCCTTCGTTCCTCCCTTTTAGTCAATCTGTTGGCTCTTTCTCTCTCTGCGTCTCTTTCTTTCTCTGCACGTTCTCTCTCGCGGTCTTCCCTCTCCAACTGGAGAGTGATCCTCAGTTCTACAGCATCCCTAGAGGAGTCGTCATCAGGATGACGCCGCAGTTCCCTCTCTAGTTCTGCTATCCTAGCCTCCTTCTGCGCAGCTTGGCCAAGCGCTTCTTCCGTCTCCTTTTCCTGCTGAGTGTACCATCTCAGATACACGATAAGGCGTAAACAAAGAGAACTCAACACTGAAACTTTTACCTGAATACGGAGCATCCCTTCTGCCTCCGCAGCACACTGCGTGGCATGAGCAAGTTGCTCATGAAGCAAGTCAAGTTCTGAGGTGGGAATCCGTAAGCTGGAAGAGGCACCACCTACTCCCATCGCTGGGGAAGCCGTGCCAATCTGGGCATGCTACGACCGCATGAATTAACAGCCAACATCTAGAATCTGGGGTTTTAATAAGGAACGTACTGTACACCTACCAAGGCGCTCGTAGCTCCGCGGGCATTACCCAACTGTTGTTCCATCTCTGCCAAGCGAGTTCGTAAATTCGCTATCATGGCATCCCGGACATTCTGCAGCCTTACGAGTTAGCATTTTTCACCAGAAAACCAAGAAAAGGAGAAAGAAGAAAAGAGAAAAAGGGGAAACCTACCTCCACAAGTCCCCGGGGTTGGAACCGCTCTGCGTACTTTGTCCTATATAGACGCAAGTAGTCCTCGCTATCCCGCGCCTGTGATTCTACAATCGTGCCACCCCGTTGCCAGTCCTCATACTGTTCGGGGAATCGCACGCGCCAGTCAATGCAGGTCACCGATCCCCGCGTCTTTCTCCCGACACAAGGTGGCACAGCTGAATCCACCCATTCTTGAGCCAGTCCTAAAGTCCTCATAACTAATCGTAGCCAAAGCGGCTCGATTTCATTCAGGCAGTGCATCCACAGTTCCCGTCCGAACCGGGTACGACTTGCTAGAACCCACGGCTGGTCGGCATCGACCATGTCTGAGTAGGGTCTCCAGTTTACCATCGCTGCAGGGAACTCCTGTAGCTCCCGCCTTAGCACCATCAGTTGGTAGGTTAGGGGTGCCGCACTCATGATGGGTTCCCACCGCCTAGCTAGCGGCACCATCGCAGGTCGCCAATGCCGAGCTCTCCCCATAGGGAGGTAATAATAACTCCACAGCTGCTCGGCGCAGGTCATCAGAACCTTGAAAAAACATAAAAAAAATACAAAACAAGCAAAACCAAAAAAATACCTGGATGAATGGTGTGAAACCACTCACTGTCATCTCACGATCCGTTTCTTGGAATAGGCCTGCAAACAAGTGTGCCAGCATGGTGGCTCCCCAGGCATAATACCCTACTCTTTCAAGGTCTGACAGCAGCTCCAGGAAGCGACATTGGATACCGTCCCCTTTCGAGCTCAGTACCAATCTCCCCAAAAGGAAGAGGAGAAATCTCCTCAAATCTATGTTGCATCTTTTTCAGTCGCCGAAATCTGTGCAGTACACGGCACGACATTCTATTTCCATCCTTTCCATGAACTCTTCTGAGGATTCATCGTACCGTCGACGAGTGTCGGTGAGCCCTAATGCATCCATGAGGGACGCCCTAGCTACCGACCTATTTTTCTGACCATCTAGGTCTAAGCCCAGTAACTTCTGGGCACCTTCTCGGTAGTCCGCGTAAGTGACTCCGGTCACTGCCTCGCCATCCACCTTGAGACTCGTAATTCAGACCACATCTTCCAGGCTGGGCACCATGTGCCCCCAGGGCATCAGGAATGCCCGACTCACTGGGTCCCATATCTCACACAAGGCTTGGATCAGGACCAGGTCGAGCTGGATCGGCTCGATCCGAAGAAAGGTGCCAAAACCCATCACGTCTAGCCTGGCCTTTTGAAAATCTGGGAGACCTCGGTATGCTGCCACTAACAACTCCCATGAGATCTGTGATTTCATCACACACTACGCATGCAGGGAATGGAGAGGAGGTTTGGTAAGAAAGAAAGGAAAAAAAAAGAATGAAAAAAAAAGGGTAGGAAAACTTGGCTTACGAGTTGTGATTGGGCCCTTTCGCTGAAGTGCCCTTCGGGGTATGAAAGCCTCCGGGAACTACTACCACTGGATCTGCTTCTCTTTGAGGAGTGGGAAGATTAACCCTCCATCCAACTCTCAGAATTTTGAACTCCTCCTCTCCCGTGAGAACTTGTGCTCCTCGAGTTAGCTCACGATATACCAGAAAGGATAAAAGGGACACGAATTTATAGAAATGGAAGGAGTGCAGGCCAAGATTGCCTCCATCACCTGTTAATGATAGCCCTCGCAATAAGGCACCTGCCATGCGGTCCCGTGTGTCACTTCACCACTCGCACAGGGTGATTGATTGGACGAAGATATGACAACTAGCCCCCTATGTTGTCTAGGGATACCCTATCATGTTTTGGAGGACGTCCGCAAAATTTGACGCAACATCCGGGAGAAGGAACTAGGGCCGTCATTATTGACTTCGACGGCAGATTCCCGTGGAAAATGGTCACAACAAGACGCGATTCTCTGCTTGGGGTGGAGTCTCGGCAGACCCATCACATGGAAACAGTGCAAAGGAGAAGAAGTGTAGGGAAGAAGGAACACACAAGAGAACAAACGAGCAGCAGAAAATCAAATCACTCCATTCATAATTCTACATGAGCTGTCAAAAACATCATAAACATAAGGAAGAGGCGAGTCCACCAGCTCACCGATCCTCACCATCACTCATCTCTCTGGGCGCTCCCCTCCTCTGCCCTGAGGTGCGGGTCCCTCAGAAGCCTCCGGGATCCTCGTGCAGTAGCACCTGCCTCGCCTCTTGGCGCCTACTCCGCAGCAGTGACTCGCTGCTCCTCCTCTGGCGTGGCGAAGAAGC